>JAYESA010000003.1:106645593-107256548 GCA_036927795.1 Iris macrosiphon | reverse complement strand
TCACAACTTGTGTCTTGTATATGTGCTTCAGTTCCGGACGCACCGTTGCTTCGGAGTGATGTCCACGCCTTAGCAATCACGTTGGAGGCATCCGCACCGAACGAGGTTCTCCCGCACCCTGCATACAAACTGGTGGATTATCAGTACATTGAATGCACTGGTGGGGAAGCTACTCGCCCGCTCGACAAATCCAAACACGTAATACAGGTTCCGTGCACAACTATTAAGTTGTCTTTCTAGTTGCCTTAGGATCAGTTTTATGCAAACATTGAATAGCCTAACGTGTCGGGCAGTGCGCCGTACGATGTTTGAGAAAACACGGCGAGACTTACCAACTTACCGTTTGTCCTTCCCTGTCCAAGGCAAACATTGAGGCAAACATGTTAATTCATGCACGGGCAAGTATAAACATTCAGGAGCATAGCATATGCATACGCGAGGGTCGTTGAACGGGACAATATTCGGTGTGCTCAGTTGTTCTTTGGTGCGATGCAATGACTCACACGTGGATAGCCGCTAAGCGAGGATGACTTATCTATATGGACATGAGTCACTGGCAAAGCCATAAAGGACTAATCACAGACGAGAGTGGAACGCAACGAGAGCACACGATGCGCTACGAACCATCTCGCCCGTACACGATGGATTGTACATGAAGTAGTCCAAGGCCAAGATGGAATGCAACATGAGTACACGATGCGCTACAAACCATCTTGCCCGCACACGATGGACTACACACGTGATGTGGTCCCGGGAAAGTGGAATGCAACGAAAGTACACGAGGTGCTGCAAACCACTCGCCCGAACACGAGGGACCACACGTGAAGTTCCATCCGGATCGGATCGGCCCCAGTGCCCCGGTGACCGTCCGTGGAACTATACCTCGTTTCCGAGTTGTCCGCGACATGCACTTTCTTTTTGGGTCAATCGATTATCACGAGATACACGAGAACACGAGAACACGAGTGCACAGGAACACGAGAACACGAGTGCACTGGAACACGAGTACACGAGTACACGAGATACTTGGATCTTGTTTTCTGTATAGTGAATAACTTGCCAAGATCAATCAGGCACGGAACGACTACTTAGTAGTCTTCCGGGGGTTTGGATGAAAACAAGGCAACATTCAAGCAGACAAGCATGCGTTTTATAAATATAATATTCACGTTGGCTCGGGCCCGAAGGTAAGCCGAGAAGCGAGATCGTTAGGGACTTTCCCGAGTAACACGTTCTAGGGCAGCATGCGAGGGTCTGAACATATGTACATAAAAGCAGTGTTTCATTTCTATGTTCTAGCATAAGCAATACAAGTTGGGATTATTCCCTTAGCTAGGTGCGTTGGATTTATTATCATGCAAGGGGTGAATCACCTAGCGACTAGCATAAACATTTCAGATTTTATGTGTGCTGGCTAATTAAAGACAAGTTCACCGTAGCCACCCACCTCAGCGATGATTCGCCTCGGTAGAGCGATACGTCAAGCGAGCCTCTGAAAGTCCAAGCCGGATTCCTGTAGGGACAAGTCTGGATATCCTTTGCTTCTTGTTTGAGGTAAAGCGGGTCGGGACAGTTGCACTTTTACCGTTTGAGACGGCAGTCCGCTAGAGCGGAACGGGGTGTTACACACCGTATTCGCGTCCATCTCTTCTCCCTGGTTTGCTTGTCAACTCCTGACACCCTTCTGAAATTGTCACGACCCGCACCCGGTTATTCGGGCACGAGTGCGTGGGCACGTCCAGCCTACGCCGCAGTGTCGGCGGTAGTACGCTGTCTAGGTCATTTTCTGGGGTCAATAAGTATCTATCTCATCCACAATAACGAACATGCAAGAATAATCACAGGAAATAGGAATGCCAAGATTTCATAATATTTAATCTGTGATAACCAATCCACAGTTAATACAAAGCCAGAAGATAAATCGGGGACAAACCCGAGTATATGCTGAAAGGAAATGAATAAGTAGCTACAGCTAACTGATCCACAGAAGTAGCCTCCTGGGTGGGAACTGGCTCCGCATATGTGTCACCTGCTAACTCATAGTGGCCATAATAGGTGGGGGCAAAGTTCTCATCATCGCCTAAAACAACGGATCCAGTCAGGAAAGGAGCAAAGTACACAATGCACAACAAGATTAAACTAAATATTTATGACAATTAAAATATTGAATATCATGTTAAGAAACAGCATACCAGAACATCATTACCTCAGAGTTAAAACTGTAAGCAGGAATATGAGAAACAGAAATAAATGAGACAGGAAATGAAACTACAACAGTCAGCAAGATATATAACAAGATCTAGAACTATCTGTGAACTTGTGTTTGTTTTAGAATACATAGTTGGCATGTAGGGGTTTATAAGGCTAATTCGGCCGTCATAGACGGCTATTAAATATGAATAATCGAGATCCGGCTGATGGACAGTCGTGTACCAACAGCTATTAAACAATATAGGGGGAAGGGTAAACTACATGCCTCCTAGTATTCTCCCACCCGACACGAAAGCAAGACATGAAAAACAGTATCCAAGACATGAATTCCAGTATTCTAATACTACGTGTAATCATCAAGGGTACTAGTAGAGCAGGGAATTAACTATCACAATATAAAGATTAAACTTGAAGTGCAGGTACTTGCCTGTTGTTTGGATCTGATTAAATAGTTCTCGGGGAAATTTCCAGAGATGAGTCCAAAAGCTGAAATAAACATTACCATCATGCTCAGAAGATGTCAAATAGCTAGAAACGCCTGTCCTTGGGTCAAATTTGGAGACAAGGACAAAAACGGCAGTTTCGGGTCAAAACGGGGTCCGCCGGTGGGCCCGCTTTGTACCGAAAAACGTGTCCGGGTCAAAGGTCTCCAAATTCACCAAACTTAGTGTCAACAGGTCAGGAACGCTGATACGAACCCAACGGAACTTCCAGATTTGGATTCCGATGAGCCGAACACAAAATCGCCCGTTGAGCGGGGTTTGTGGGGCCCACGACACGCGATTTCGTCAACGTTCTCAGAATCGAACCAAACTTGACCCACAGGACCAGCGTATCGCTACGAGTCCGATGGCGCAAGTTTCGTCTCGATCCGACGAGTGTACAAGAAGTTAGGGCGAAGTGCAGAAAAGCCGGATACGGGGCGATGTCCGCGGATACGCGTTGATTCCGGTGTGCACGCACACCCGAATCAACTTTCACAAAATCTCACACGTCCGTATCGACGACGCGCACGTATCTGTGAAGACCGCACGCGACCAAGTCGTCCCGTTTGGCGGGGCGCACTCAGTTCTGGGGTAAAACAGGGTCTGGTTTTTCCTGTTTTTGGATCGCGATGTGCGATCACCACAGGACGCGATGCCCCGAACAGTTTGTCCGGACACCGAGAGGGTCATACAGGCTTCACAACGCAATTTACGGAATCAAAAACAGAGCTACGAGCAAAAAGATACACGCACCTGAAGGGGACCCGAAAAACCGGGCAAAATCATGTCCGACACGACACGGACACGGTGTCCCGTGTCCGTGTCCGACACAGGGGGGTAGAAATTAGGGTTAGGTTTTGGGGATTGTGCGGCGAAGCTCCGGCGGACGGCACGGCGGCGGGGAGGTCGTCCGGGCTAGGGCGGCTCGGGGCGGCGTCGCCGGGGACGGGCGGAGCCGACCGGAGGCACGGCGAGGGCTGCCGGCGTTGGAAGGAAGAAGGGGGAAAAGGAGGCGGCTGCTACACGTCGTCGAGGGCGGTGGCGCAGGGCCTCGCGGAGGGTGGCGCCGGAGGAGAGGGTGGCGGAGCTGGGGTCTGCACGGCGGCGCTGCGCCGGTGGGGTGCGTGGAGCGAGGAGACGGCGGAGGGATCTGAGGCGGAGGGGTCGACGGCCGGGGGTGAAATTTAAAGGGAGAGTGAGGGAGAGGGTGGCGCCGGGCAAGGCGGAGGGGCCGGTGGGTCGTGGCGGCCGGTGCGGGGGGGCTGGTGGCGGAGCGGAGCAGGCGGAGCGGCGTGGCCGGAGGCGACGGCTCCGCCGCGAGACGCGGACACAGCTGCGTGGGGGGGAGACGGGCTAGCGGGTCTCGGGTCGGGTCTGGCGGATCCGACCCGACCCGCTAGGGACTGGGCCGGGCTCGGGCCCAATGGGCCGGGTCAGAAATAATAATAATAATAATAATAATAAATAAATAAATAATAATAATTAATTAATTAATTAATAAATAAATAGTTTTAGGTGATTTAAAAATAGGTCCGGGGTCCGATAAATTTCAGAAAAATTGCCCTAAGTCCAGTTTTCCATTTTACACCCAAAAATATTATTTTCATAATATTTTAATATTATTTATTATCAATTAAAAATCATTTAATAATTAGAAACACGAATTTTAATTACAGAAAATTTCCAGAAAATTCCAGAAAATTGCGAAAAATCCCAATTTAAAATTCTTGCAAAAATCTGGGGGTTTACAATCTACCCAACTTATAAAAAATTTTGTCCTCGAAATTTAAAAAATTAAGCCAAAATCTGTTAATCCTTCACGTACATCAATCGCAATCTCCTTGCGATGATTTAAAACCTAATCATGTCCACTGCAATCACTTCAAGGTTAAGACGACTACTCGTTCTAATAAAATTTAACCTATGGTTATTACTTCTTACTTCCTCAAATTATCCACAGGCAGATTTTAGATTAAGTCCATATAGCATTTTCAAGATTTGCACATGACTTTGCCTCACGATTTTAATTATCCTAATTTCCTCTAGAAGTGATTTGTGTCCAACAATATCACCATTCACAATGGTATGCCTCAAAATTTTAAATTTTATTTATCTCCTCAATAATCCAACTAGGTAGTCCAACCACCAATTTGTAATTTGTAATTCAAATCGTCAAATTGAAAAATTATTAAATTGTAGTCCACCCATGTTCAAGTCTGAAATTCTATAATTTTATCTTATAAATTCACATTGATGATTTTACCTTCATTTATCATAAACCTAAGATATAACTATTGGGTCCTCGATATCAATTCACTAATCATCTTAGTCACTTCCTTAATTTCCTAAATTAGGATGGCTTGCTTCTTACTCGGTCACAATCCAAAGATATTCCTCTCGAGTTGACAAATACATCGCTACCCAACTTAGAGTTTACCCAACATCACAAAAGACTATATACCTTAAGGAAATATTCCTTAATATGCTTACCTACGTCATTCAATCCCCGAACTTCAACGCCGATTATGTCACATATGCTATGTCCTCAATTACGAAAGTTCAATCCCCAAGTATGTGATCGGCCTATGTGGCATCTCTAGTACTATCTATGTACTAACTTATACCAGGCACGAGATTTCGTCTTTCCGAAATAAGGGGAGACGAAGGTCAATAATAAAGAGTTCAAGGGTGGGGTGATAGAATAGAAATATCGGGGTCAAGGCGTTTTAAAGAATTCAAGTGGGAGTTGTCAAGCGATTTGTGGATTGAATCCTATCTCGGTAATTCCTATTTACATGCTCGTATTAGTACAGTTATGCTCAGACATGTCTAGGGCAGGTATACTAGTCAACTGTATATCTCAATCCACGTAAAGTATTATTTCGAAGGGCGAATCAAGCGCACTATGGTTGATCAGACCGTAATACACTGATTCTGAAATGTATCATTGTGGGCCTCCCCAATAATACACTTGTGTAAACCCCCTCACCCAAAATAGATATTTTGTGTATATTTTATATTATTATAGGTATTGAATTTCTTTAGAGTATTCTGTTAATTAATTAGCAAATGAATTTCTTGATATATTTACTTATATAAATATTTATTTAGAATCATTTTTAGGTTATTTTAGATTTTTAAAATTAATTAGGATTTATTTGGATATATATAGTCTTAATATTAGATATATGCTAATTTAGCGTTAATAGATATTAATAAGATTTTATAAATTATTTGTATTATATTTAATTATATTCAAGATTATAAATTATTGAGATAGATTCAAACTCTACTTTAAATTAATTCAAATCATGAACCTACTAGGAATATAACTTAATGTATATCATATCCTTATTTAAATTCATCATAATCCTATCCAAATTAACCAATCCTAGTTGTATTTAATTAAGTAGTCTCCACCATTATAAATACCTCATCCTTCATATTTTTCCCCAAATTCCTCTCTTTTTCGTCCAAAAATAGTCAAAATTCGTCATAAATTCAGCCTCATTTTCTACTAGTTATGACGAATTAAAAAGACGATATCTCCTAGCTCCGAACTCCAAACGAGGCCTAGTTTTTTTTGTTAGAACGATAATGAGGTTAGCTTTCTGATTATATAAATTGTTTTTCTAAATTATGAGTATTAAATTCTGGAAAATTCGTAGAGCACAGCATATCCGAAAATAGACGTGTTTCGATGTTTTTGCGATTTCGGGAGAACCAGGAATCAGAATCACGAACCGTTTAAAGTTTCGGAAAGCTAATGTCGAGATCATCGACATATATTTTTCCCAGAATTTAATTTGAAGTATTTACATACTGTTAATTCTGTAGAACTTCTAGGTTAGAATTTAACCATCGGTGCACAATACAAAATTTGTATGTGCCATAATTCCCAAACGAATTTGAATTCGGACGAGCCGTAAATTCCAGCATATTTTTGACGCTGAAATCTACAGGAAATCATGTATGAAAGTTGAGTTTGTGTCGGTTGACTTTTTGGTCAACAGATCGCCTCGATTTGCGTGCCATGAGTCTCGAGTTGATAAAATTCAGTTTCTTTGGACAAAATTTAGGAATTAACATAAAAATCAAAATAATAAGATTAAAATAGGATTTTAGAGTAACTATTCCAGAATTAAATAAATTAAAATAAATTATCTTTTGACGTGATAAATTTGTAATACATAGGATATTGGATTTGTTCTGCGCGACTTCTGGAGCAGGTTATTGGTACATCGCAGCTTCCTTACCAGGCAAGTGTACCTTGCCAAACTCTGCAGCTTAGTTATTTATTTTCCTTGTTATATATATATTACTGTGCATGCTCAACCTAGGACCGTGTGACGTACTTAGCGTCCGATTATCAGTCGGGTGCCGACACTGTACGCAGTGTTGGGTACGGTCATCTAGAGATGGACATCCGTGACACTTTATATTCTCGTACTTGTCTTATCAAGTACCATATGACCCAGGACACTTGACACTATTCATGAGACAGGATTTTCCCGAGATATTCGTGGTGATTCTGTATAGGATACAGGACTTGACATAGATTTTATATTCTATATACATTATGACTTGTTGCATTTAGCTATGATCGCGCTTGACATGGACATGAGACGTTATGGACATGATATGCGTGGTTACATTGGGTGGGGAGAGACACACAGGCTACAGGCTGATTATATATATATAAAACATAGTAAACACATAGTAAACACATAGTTATTGCTGCTACCGGCTCCCAGACACAGAGCTTGTAGTGGTCTCAGCCTGAGTACTCGTGATGCTCTCATTTGCATTTTCACATAGATGGTTACATACTTACCCTATTTATTTCATTATCTGCTGCACTGCATTATTTATTTTGGCATGAGCTTTCTTGTACCTTGCTATGTCCCCTGAGGACCTGGATCCGGATTATGTCCCCAGATATTGCAGACGAGATCGATCCAGAGGTTTATGGAGCAGGAGCATTATCAGGAGCAGACATTGGAGCAGTACCAGATCCATTAGACGCATGATCACCGAGGGTATCTTCTGAGTATATACTGTTCCATACTCAGTATTTGTTGTGGTTATCTTTATTCTTGTATCTTGACAGATGTATTCAGACTCATTATCGGGTTATTTCTCCGAGTTTATATTATATTGAGATTGATCTTTCTTTATGATTCTGATATTGTTGTATTCATTTCTGTGGATGAGATTAGTATATCTAGACCCTTATTGTTGTACTACAGCTTAAGTATGCCCTGATGGATCCATTAAATTGGGTTGTCCATCGGTGCGTACTGCTGGCCATTGCCACGTGTCTAGTCTCTCGGTATTTTGGGACTGGGGCGTGACATGGTTTTTGTGGTGGCCCATGCAGGTCTACGACTAAATTATTCGGTTTCAACTTAGGGACCGAGCAAGCCTGCAATAAGAATAGGATAAGGATCTCATCCACTTGCTTGAATTGTTCTTGACATCTATATCGGGTTCGAATTAATTTCTTAACTTACATCCTGCCTTGACTCCTGTGCGCTCCTTATTGTTTATTTTGGTTGTTACTCTTAAATTTTTGAATTATGTGATTGGTAATTAGAACTTGACAGTTAAAGTTAGTAATGTAGATTATGACCCAATGATTACCCCTTAGCTCTAAGTCACGTAATTAGTACCCCCACCTCGATACCAGTTAGATCCCTTTCCCCCTAACGGCTAGTAACTCTTCTATCCTCACTATCGACGCTTGTCCTATAAGTACTAAGACTAAGACTTAAGACGATCATGACCTATGTAATATAGGAGGATACCCTAATAGGTACCAAGACCCTTCTCGTAGACCTTAAATAAGAGTTTCCACGATATCCTTAAGAGATTTCAGTATTAGTTTATTATAAGTTGGGTAGTATGCCTCACAACATAGTACCACCTGGCCCTATTGACCCATTGATGAAGTGAACTAGGATGACACAACTTTAGACATGCATAAGAAGATAGTAGTTATTCAGACTGTAGATTTAAAGGTCCTTGCCCCTATTTGGTCAACTAGCGACTTAGACAAGGAGGTTGTATGATAACTGTAGAGATTGTAGAGTCTGTTATTAATATGGTTGCTTGTTTGTTTTGCTTTGTGAACTTGAATTAATTTGTATCTCCTTTCATCATCATCTAGCGTACTCATATTTGTTGTACTACCTTAACTTATGCTGCTAATATAGCCTAGTTTTGCAAGCTTATCCTTTTATCGAGCTTGATCATAATATATGTATAAGTGGGTTAACACACAGATACATTTCAGAATCAGTGTATTAAGGTCTGGCCAACCTTAGTGCGCTTGATTCGCCCTTCGTAATGCTACTTTACATGGATTGAGATATGTAGTGATTAGTAGACGAATATACTTGCCCTAAACATGTCTGACATATCGTATCGGTTACATAACTGCACCGATGTGAGCATGCGAATAGGAAATTACCAAATTAAGATTTCAATCCACAACTGTCTTGACAATTCTCATTTGAATTCTTTAAACACTTTGATTTCCATACTTCCATTCTATTACCCCTCCTTGAACTCTTTTCCGTTGCTTTCTGTCTTCCCTTGTTTCGGAAAGACGAAATCTCGTGCTTGGATATAAGTGATACACGGATAGTACAAGATATACCCCATAGGCCAATCACATTATTTGGTGACTATCTTTCATAATTGATTAAGGGCATATCACATATGATATAGTTGGTGTTAAAGTTTTGAGGATTAAATGACATGAGAAAATAAATCGAGGAATATTTTTCTTAAATGTAAGAGCCTTATGTGATAGATGGGTAAATTCTAAGTTGGGTAGAAATTACATTATTAAACTTGAGGTAAATTCTTTTAGATTGTGATCAAGTGAGATTAGATAGAGAGAAACCATGTTCTATTTTAATTTCGAGGACGAAATTATTTTAAGTTGGGTAGATTGTAAACCCCCTCACCCAAAATAGATATTTTGTGTATATTTTATATTATTATAGGTATTGAATTTCTTTAGAGTATTCTGTTAATTAATTAGCAAATGAATTTCTTGATATATTTACTTATATAAATATTTATTTAGAATCATTTTTAGGTTATTTTAGATTTTTGAAATTAATTAGGATTTATTTGGATATATATAGTCTTAATATTAGATATATGCTAATTTAGCGTTAATAGATATTAATAAGATTTTATAAATTATTTGTATTATATTTAATTATATTCAAGATTATAAATTATTGAGATAGATTCAAACTCTACTTTAAATTAATTCAAATCATGAACCTACTAGGAATATAACTTAATGTATATCATATCCTTATTTAAATTCATCATAATCCTATCCAAATTAACCAATCCTAGTTGTATTTAATTAAGTAGTCTCCACCATTATAAATACCTCATCCTTCATATTTTTCCCCAAATTCCTCTCTTTTTCGTCCAAAAATAGTCAAAATTCGTCATAAATTCAGCCTCATTTTCTACTAGTTATGACGAATTAAAAAGACGATATCTCCTAGCTCCGAACTCCAAACGAGGCCTAGTTTTTTTTGTTAGAACGATAATGAGGTTAGCTTTCTGATTATATAAATTGTTTTTCTAAATTATGAGTATTAAATTCTGGAAAATTCGTAGAGCACAGCATATCCGAAAATAGACGTGTTTCGATGTTTTTGCGATTTCGGGAGAACCAGGAATCAGAATCACGAACCGTTTAAAGTTTCGGAAAGCTAATGTCGAGATCATCGACATATATTTTTCCCAGAATTTAATTTGAAGTATTTACATACTGTTAATTCTGTAGAACTTCTAGGTTAGAATTTAACCATCGGTGCACAATACAAAATTTGTATGTGCCATAATTCCCAAACGAATTTGAATTCGGACGAGCCGTAAATTCCAGCATATTTTTGACGCTGAAATCTACAGGAAATCATGTATGAAAGTTGAGTTTGTGTCGGTTGACTTTTCGGTCAACAGATCGCCTCGATTTGCGTGCCATGAGTCTCGAGTTGATAAAATTCAGTTTCTTTGGACAAAATTTAGGAATTAACATAAAAATCAAAATAATAAGATTAAAATAGGATTTTAGAGTAACTATTCCAGAATTAAATAAATTAAAATAAATTATCTTTTGACGTGATAAATTTGTAATACATAGGATATTGGATTTGTTCTGCGCGACTTCTGGAGCAGGTTATTGGTACATCGCAGCTTCCTTACCAGGCAAGTGTACCTTGCCAAACTCTGCAGCTTAGTTATTTATTTTCCTTGTTATATATATATTACTGTGCATGCTCAACCTAGGACCGTGTGACGTACTTAGCGTCCGATTATCAGTCGGGTGCCGACACTGTACGCAGTGTTGGGTACGGTCATCTAGAGATGGACATCCGTGACACTTTATATTCTCGTACTTGTCTTATCAAGTACCATATGACCCAGGACACTTGACACTATTCATGAGACAGGATTTTCCCGAGATATTCGTGGTGATTCTGTATAGGATACAGGACTTGACATAGATTTTATATTCTATATACATTATGACTTGTTGCATTTAGCTATGATCGCGCTTGACATGGACATGAGACGTTATGGACATGATATGCGTGGTTACATTGGGTGGGGAGAGACACACAGGCTACAGGCTGATTATATATATATAAAACATAGTAAACACATAGTAAACACATAGTTATTGCTGCTACCGGCTCCCAGACACAGAGCTTGTAGTGGTCTCAGCCTGAGTACTCGTGATGCTCTCATTTGCATTTTCACATAGATGGTTACATACTTACCCTATTTATTTCATTATCTGCTGCACTGCATTATTTATTTTGGCATGAGCTTTCTTGTACCTTGCTATGTCCCCTGAGGACCTGGATCCGGATTATGTCCCCAGATATTGCAGACGAGATCGATCCAGAGGTTTATGGAGCAGGAGCATTATCAGGAGCAGACATTGGAGCAGTACCAGATCCATTAGACGCATGATCACCGAGGGTATCTTCTGAGTATATACTGTTCCATACTCAGTATTTGTTGTGGTTATCTTTATTCTTGTATCTTGACAGATGTATTCAGACTCATTATCGGGTTATTTCTCCGAGTTTATATTATATTGAGATTGATCTTTCTTTATGATTCTGATATTGTTGTATTCATTTCTGTGGATGAGATTAGTATATCTAGACCCTTATTGTTGTACTACAGCTTAAGTATGCCCTGATGGATCCATTAAATTGGGTTGTCCATCGGTGCGTACTGCTGGCCATTGCCACGTGTCTAGTCTCTCGGTATTTTGGGACTGGGGCGTGACATGGTTTTTGTGGTGGCCCATGCAGGTCTACGACTAAATTATTCGGTTTCAACTTAGGGACCGAGCAAGCCTGCAATAAGAATAGGATAAGGATCTCATCCACTTGCTTGAATTGTTCTTGACATCTATATCGGGTTCGAATTAATTTCTTAACTTACATCCTGCCTTGACTCCTGTGCGCTCCTTATTGTTTATTTTGGTTGTTACTCTTAAATTTTTGAATTATGTGATTGGTAATTAGAACTTGACAGTTAAAGTTAGTAATGTAGATTATGACCCAATGATTACCCCTTAGCTCTAAGTCACGTAATTAGTACCCCCACCTCGATACCAGTTAGATCCCTTTCCCCCTAACGGCTAGTAACTCTTCTATCCTCACTATCGACGCTTGTCCTATAAGTACTAAGACTAAGACTTAAGACGATCATGACCTATGTAATATAGGAGGATACCCTAATAGGTACCAAGACCCTTCTCGTAGACCTTAAATAAGAGTTTCCACGATATCCTTAAGAGATTTCAGTATTAGTTTATTATAAGTTGGGTAGTATGCCTCACAACATAGTACCACCTGGCCCTATTGACCCATTGATGAAGTGAACTAGGATGACACAACTTTAGACATGCATAAGAAGATAGTAGTTATTCAGACTGTAGATTTAAAGGTCCTTGCCCCTATTTGGTCAACTAGCGACTTAGACAAGGAGGTTGTATGATAACTGTAGAGATTGTAGAGTCTGTTATTAATATGGTTGCTTGTTTGTTTTGCTTTGTGAACTTGAATTAATTTGTATCTCCTTTCATCATCATCTAGCGTACTCATATTTGTTGTACTACCTTAACTTATGCTGCTAATATAGCCTAGTTTTGCAAGCTTATCCTTTTATCGAGCTTGATCATAATATATGTATAAGTGGGTTAACACACAGATACATTTCAGAATCAGTGTATTAAGGTCTGGCCAACTTTTGTGCAGTGCGCGTCTTTGAGCAGCAGGACAGTCCTTCATTCGATGTGCCGCTGATCCACAATATAGACAGGCACCTAGCCTCTTTCTACAATCCTGCCAATTGTGACCTTGTTTTCGACAATAGCCACAAGTGGGAGCTTGTTGGTTCTGTCCTTGAGTTGGATTCATCCGTGGTCGCTTTGCAGCTTTTTCCTGTTGTGCTTGGTCTGGTGCTGACGTATACGGCCGCTTCCGGCTGGACTCGATCCTTGTGGTGCACTCCACAGGTCGCGCTGCAGTAAGAACGTCCTCGCCGAAGATAATCGCATTTGAACTGCTTGGCTTCCGTGACTCCGAGCTAATTCTGTCGATGAAGTTCTCCGCTTGGTTTTGCTGAGTTTCTTGTTGAACCTTCTGATAGGCTTGCATCATTATGTAGAACATGCGGAACATCTGCTGTTCGTCCATAGGCGGTCCCGGTGGGAAGGAAGGTATCGGTGGAATAGGCTGTGTCGAGGGTGGAACGCCATCTTGATGGATTATTGAGGCAGGCTGACTTGCTTGACTGCCCTGTGATGATTGGCCTTCACCGACTGGCATCACATCGTCTTCTTGGGTAACCACAACAGTTTGTGGGGTTTCTGCATTAGCCGCGTTGCTGGCTTATGGGTCCATTTTCCTGTATCAAAATAACCAATAAGAGGCACACAGGAATCAAGGCAAGATGCAAGTTCATATTAGTTCGAATACGATACAGATATCAAAAATGATTCAAGCAAGTGGATGAGATCCTATAAACTTATCCTAGCTTTATTGCAGGCCTGTTCGGTCCCTGAGTTGAAACCGAACAATTTAGTCGTGGACCTGCATGGGCCACCACAAAAACGTGTCACGACCCGCACCCGGTTATTCGGGCACGAGTGCGTGGGCACGTCCAGCCTACGCCGCAGTGTCGGCGGTAGTACGCTATCTAGGTCATTTTTTGGGGTCAATAAGTATCTATCTCATCCACAATAACGAACATGCAAGAATAATCACAGGAAATAGGAATGCCAAGATTTCATAATATTTAATCTGTGACAACCAATCCACAGTTAATACAAAGCCAGAAGATAAATCGGGGACAAACCCGAGTATATGCTGAAAGGAAATGAATAAGTAGCTACAGCTAACTGATCCACAGAAGTAGCCTCCTGGGTGGGAACTGGCTCCGCATATGTGTCACCTGCTAACTCATAGTGGCCATAATAGGTGGGGGCAAAGTTCTCATCATCGCCTAAAACAACGGATCCAGTCAGGAAAGGAGCAAAGTACACAATGCACAACAAGATTAAACTAAATATTTATGACAATTAAAATATTGAATATCATGTTAAGAAACAGCATACCAGAACATTATTACCTCAGAGTTAAAACTGTAAGCAGGAATATGAGAAACAGAAATAAATGAGACAGGAAATGAAACTACAACAGTCAGCAAGATATATAACAAGATCTAGAACTATCTGTGAACTTGTGTTTGTTTTAGAATACATAGTTGGCATGTAGGGGTTTATAAGGCTAATCCGGCCGTCATAGACGGCTATTAAACATGAATAATCGAGATCCGGCTGATGGACAGTCGTGTACCAACAGCTATTAAACAATATAGGGGGAAGGGTAAACTACATGCCTCCTAGTATTCTCCCACCCGACACGAAAGCAAGACATGAAAAACAGTATCCAAGACATGAATTCCAGTATTCTAATACTACGTGTAATCATCAAGGGTACTAGTAGAGCAGGGAATTAACTATCACAATATAAAGATTAAACTTGAAGTGCAGGTACTTGCCTGTTGTTTGGATCTGATTAAATAGTTCTCGGGGAAATTTCCAGAGATGAGTCCAAAAGCTAAAATAAACATTACCATCATGCTCAGAAGATGTCAAATAGCTAGAAATGCCTGTCCTTGGGTCCAATTTGGAGACAAGGACAAAAACGGCAGTTTCGGGTCAAAACGGGGCCCGCTGGTGGGCCCGCTTTGCACCGAAAAACGTGTCCGGGTCAAAGGTCTCCAAATTCACCAAACTTAGTGTCAACAGGTCAGGAACGCTGATACGAACCCAACGGAACTTCCAGATTTGGATTCCGATGAGCCGAACACAAAATCGCCCGTTGAGCGGGGTTTGTGGGGCCCACGACACGCGATTTCGTCAACGTTCTCAGAATCGAACCAAACTTGACCCACAGGACCAGCGTATCGCTACGAGTCCGATGGCGCAAGTTTCGTCTCGATCCGACGAGTGTACAAGAAGTTAGGACGAAATGCAGAAAAGCCGGATATGGGGCGATGTCCGCGGATACGCGTTGATTCCGGTGTGCACGCACACCCGAATCAACTTCCACGAAATCTCACACGTCCGTATCGACGACGCGCACGTATCTGTGAAGACCGCACGCGACCAAGTCGTCCCGTTTGGCGGGGCGCACTCAGTTCCAGGGTGAAACAGGGTCTGGTTTTTCCTGTTTTTGGATCGCAGTGTGCGATCACCACAGGACGCGATGCCCCGAACAGTTTGTCCGGACACCGAGAGGGTCATACAGGCTTCACAACGCAATTTACGGAATCAAAAACAGAGCTACGAGCAAAAAGATACACGCACCTGAAGGGGACCCAAAAAACCGGGCAAAATCGTGTCCGACACGACACGGACACGGTGTCCCGTGTCCGTGTCCGACACAGGGGGGTAGAAATTAGGGTTAGGGTTTGGGGATTGGGCGGCGGAGCTCTGGCGGACGGCACGGCGGCGGGGAGGTCGTCCGGGCTAGGGCGGCTCGGGGCGGCGTCGCCGGGGACGGGTGGAGCCGACCGGAGGCACGACGAGGGCTGCCGACGTTGGGAGGAAGAAGGGGGAAAAGGAGGCGGCTGCTACACGTCGTCGAGGGCGGTGGCGCAGGGCCTCGCGGAGGGTGGCGCCGGAGGAGAGGGTGGCGGAGCTGGGGTCTGCACGGCGGCGCTGCGCCGGTGGGGTGCGTGGAGCGAGGAGACGGCGGAGGGATCTGAGGCGGAGGGGTCGACGGCCGGGGGGGAAATTTAAAGGGAGAGTGAGGGAGAGGGTGGCGCCGGGCAAGGCGGAGGGGCCGGTGGGTCGTGGCGGCCGGTGCGGGGGGGGGCTGGTGGCGGAGCGGAGCAGGCGGAGCGGCGTGGCCGGAGGCGACGGCTCCGCCGCGAGACGCTGACACAGCTGCGTGGGGGGGAGACGGGCTAGCGGGTCTCGGGTCGGATCTGGCGGATCCGACCCGACCCGCTAGGGACTGGGCCGGGCTCGGGCCCAATGGGCCGGGTCAGAAATAATAATAATAAATAAATAAATAATAATAATTAATTAATTAATTAATTAATTAATAAATAAATAGTTTTAGGTGATTTAAAAATAGGTCCGGGGTCCGATAAATTCCAGAAAAATTGTCCTAAGTCCAGTTTTCCATTTTACACCCAAAAATATTATTTTCATAATATTTTAATATTATTTATTATCAATTAAAAATCATTTAATAATTATAAACACGAATTTTAATTACAGAAAATTTCCAGAAAATTCCAGAAAATTGCGAAAAATTCCAATTTAAAATTCTTGCAAAAATCTGGGGGTTTACAGAAATTCCAGAATCTGGCTCTGATACAACACTTTGTTGGGAAAGAAGCACGAAAACCTTTTCCAAAACCAGAGAGTACCTGCGAGGGAACCGAGCAATACAACGCACAAACCAAACACCAAACAACAGAAAAATAATTCACGCAGACATAGAGAATTTTGACGTGAAAAACTCTTACGGAAAAAACCCACGGGACAATCGGTGTCCAACCCTGAAGAACCTCCACAAATGAAATAAAGATAATACACCTTCTACAAGCTCCCCCCGATCCAACATGAATTACCACAACACTTAGGAATAGAAAATAGATCACACCACGAAGATAGAAGACAATGAAAAATTACCCAAAATGATCTCCTCCTCCGAAACGGCCTCCAATCCTTCTTTCTTCTTTCCAAAGTTGCAATGACACTCTTGTCTCATTTTCTCCTCTTTCTTGAGATGATATGTTATGTGTTAGATTAGAAAAACCTAATATATATCCCCTAATCCTGCAGCTAATCCTGTACTGTAGGATATGATCCAACGATGTATAAAACACATCTGAAATTTCGTTCAGCCCGCCGACCGAACTCGGACCGACTTCGGTTTTGAGGTTCTGGAACACCATACCGAGTTCGGTCCGACTTCGATTTTGAGGTTCTGGAACACCACACCGAACTCGGACCAAGTTCGGACCGAGTTCGACCCGAACTCTGTCTCCCCCTGTACAACAGACTGCTCCTCCTTCCTCCCGAGTTTCTTCGACCTCTCAAATAGCTCTCGTCACCTCCCCGAGCTTCTCTGACCACAGACGACGCTCATCGCACTCCGGAGTATTCTCCACATAGGATGAAAATCCCATCCACTCTAACAAAATATTTATGGCAAACTAAAATAGATAAAAATAAGCAAGCTCGGTAAAGCAAACTAAAATGGATACAAATAAGCAATCTCTGTAAAGCGTATGTTTGCTTAGTATGACAGATGAACCAATAGGAAACAGAGCAATATACAGATAGACAATAGTCCTATCGCAATGAAAAACAAAAGGTTGGCAAGCCAAGACAGACGGGTGAATGAGAGTGCGATCGATGCTAGAATGCATACAATTCCGACGAGTATCGTGAAGTTGCTTGATTTGATCAGGGACCGAGTTGCAGTAGTAATAGTATGTTGCTTCCAAGATTAGTCCACAGAGAATTACCAGAAGTGAGGAGAACACCATATATTTAGCATTGGAAAACGCTCTCAGTATGTCGTTCATTGATTGCTCCATCTGAAAGTTAAAACAAGATTGAACAACACATTAATTTGTAATAATTTCAACAAGCACCAGCTGCTTCTTAACTTGGATGTGTAAGTCGTAAGAAAAGCATATTTGCAGCATATTTTTTCTGAACAAGAAGAAACTCTTGATTGTACGTTTATTTAGTACATATCTGGAAATGGAAACCAGCAAAGTAATAGTATACCAGTAGAAGTGCGGTCGAAGGGAGGGAGGGGGTCGTTAGAGACTATTAACATTAGAGACAATATTTGCAAATAAGCTAATATCTATCAAATTGAACAAGTTTAAGAATGAGACTCGTCTTAATTCTTAATATTGAAAACAATTAGTATTCATATTAATTAATTTAAGACTACCAATCTAGATGGTATCGAAGGAGGCACGACACGACACGACAACCAAAGCCAATTTTACAACCAATTTCACTAATAATAAAAATGTAATGTGCCAAAAATAATTTATTAAAATATTTCAAATTGATACAAAGTGTCAATAAAAAGTTACGAAACTAATATCCAATATGTTTAAGAGAAACAATTTTTATTACATAATAGATAAGAGTCCTACTAGTGCTATTTCTTTTTAGCATCCAACTCTTTTCACATCAAATTCGAACCTAATCTGCATTCATCATTAGCTTTGCATACAAAAATAAATGATTAAAATTATAAAGAACACATCAAAGTATAAAATTAAAATTATAAAGACCACAAAAAATTAACGTCACTCAAAAAGTGTCGTTAATGACTTTCCATGACACTTTTCTAGTGCTGTCTAGATGAGGTGTCATATAAAGTTTTTGACTTTCAACGACACTAAAAAAGTGTCATGTAATAACTTTATGACGACACTATTTTAATGTCGTATAATGCTTAATTTACGGAACTTTATTGATGTCATCTTAACATGCTTCAATGACAGCTGATAAATGTCGTCAAAATTACAACACTTTATAGGTGTCATCTAAAAGGATTCAATGACAGTTAATAAATGTCATGCATAATTTTTTACGGCACGTTTTATGTGTCATCTAAACATGCAAATAATAAATGCCATTGATGTCACGATACTTTACTGGTATCATCTTAACGTGTTTTAAAGACACATTTTAAATACATTCCAAACATCATCATAATATTTTAAATATCAATTGATTTCAAACTTATATTATTTTCAAATAATCAACTAAAACCAATTTCACAACCAATTTCACGAATAACAAAAATTTAATGTGCTGAATATAATTTATTAAAACATCTCAAACCAATACATAGTGTTAATAAAAAGTTATAAAATTAGTATCCAATTTGTTTAAGAGAAAAATGGCTATTACATAATAGATAAGAGTCCTACTAGTGATATTTCTTCTTAGCATCCAACTCTTCCCACATCAAATTCGAACCTAATCCGCACTCATCATTAGCTCTACACAAAAAAAAAGATTAAAATTATAAAGAGCACATCAAAGTATAAAATTAAAATTATGAATACCACAAAAGGATAGCTCTAAACTAGGTAACACTCATCTGTTATCTAGAATCCAATATATACCATAAAAAGAACTTAGAAAGGTACACTAGACTTATGAAATGATGCAAGCATTTGTATTTGAGCCATTATTACAAACACCTCTTATAATTTATAACCAACAATATAAGTGTAAAAGTTACAGAATATGACTTTATATACCTGCAGATAAGTAATTCAAACAGTGTCAAGTCCAGAAGAGGCATCATGAAGCAAGAATATCTTCCAAAGCTCTAACCATAATACCAGATTCTGATAGTGTTAGGAACGCGATGTGATCCAAACCGGAGTTGGTCCATGAGGTGCGATATTGGATTGGACCCATATGTCTTAAAAGGAAATTCCCATATAAAGTCTAAATCAATCCCAATTATCTACACCTTATGATCCCACCGTCTATCCGATGTGGGACTAAATTACTAACTCTATTGTCATCCTCCTTTGAGGGCTCAACCGAAAATGAGATACAATCCAACAATCTCCACCTTAATTCTTTTCCGCTCGTCGAACAACCTTAGCACACCCGGCTACCTTTGCTCGTTCCCGCTAGCCGAGAACCCTTAGCACACCCCGAGTATCTTTGCTCATTTCCGCTAATCGAACAACCTTAGCACATTTCGGCTATATTTGTTCGTTCCCGCTAACCGAGCACCCAGGAGATCCAACATATTGTCATCTCGATCCATTCGACCACAGAACCAAACATGACACGTTCATCCACACCACCATTGTGTGCCAACCACAACGTCTTGTTCCACCTTGGACTTGTCAGATCCACTTTTAAAGCCAATTCGTGTTGTTGATGCTCCTACTCCACCTTGAGAAAAGTCCGTATAATCCATGAACATTCAGAACCATGGGCTTTGATACCACTTGTTAGGAACACGGGTAACCCGAACCGGAGTTGGCCCATGAGGTGCGATATTGGACTTGGCCCATATGTCTTAAAAGAGAATTCCCATGTAAGGTCTGAACCAATCCCAATTATCTACACCTCATGATCCTACCACCTATCCAATATGGGACTAAGTTATCAACTCTATTGTCATCCTCCTTTGAGGGCTCAACCAGAAATGAGATACAATCTAACAGATAGATTTTTCTTCTTCTTGTTTATACATTTTTCGGTACATGTCTGACCATAAGCCATTCATCACTGTCTTATTATATCCATTCAGGACACTCTGCAGGAGCATATCAAGTATTATCAACTACAACATATTAGAAGAAGCCAACTTAGATAAATTAATCAAATATAGAAAAAATGGTGTAGTAGCTAAACAATGCACATGGTTAAACAATAACTGATTATCAGTAGAATAAATCCTATTTATCTACATCAAAAATGAATATATAAATGCTTTGTTGTTGTTGCCATTTGTTATTTTCATTGTTGTTATGTTGACAAGAAAACTGACCTAATGGTAGTTTCAAATACTAAATAACACACATTAACCTTTAACATGAAGATAGCTTACTAATATACAATTCTTAGTACATAGTTATATCTTCTTATCAGTTATAAATTCACCATGTTTTAAATTCATGTTGAGGGTTTTCGGGAAAACAAGCTTTGCATTGTCGTTCTAAGTACAAGCCTTATATATTAATAGAGCTTGTAAGCAAGGTTATGAAGGCATTGAATCTGAAATAATCTGTTGGTGTTTTTTATTTTGTTTTGAGAGTTTGTAGTCCCACATCAAAAAACCACCAATATGTGTATCTCAATATATAACTTTGCTTAGTATTGGTATATGCACATGGGGTGGTGGTCCATGTGGGTTGATTTTCCTAGAGGGATTAAGTATGAACACCTTTATGACAATCTTTATTTTGTCACTACCTTTGAAAAGTTTTTTTTAGGAGCTGCGACTCAGACTTGGACTCGGACTCAAGGGCGCAAAGTAGCGCTTTGTTGGTGCACTTTGCAGTTACGAGTTGCATGCACGATTGCTTGCTCGGATGTAAACCCCCTGATTTTTAAGAATTTTTAATTTGGAATTTTTCATAATTTTCTATAATTTTCTGTAATTTTTTGAGATTTTTTCTGTAATTAAAACATAGGTATTTTGAAATTAAATAATTTTTAATTGATGTTTAATAATATTAAAATATTATGAAAATTATATTTTCTAGTGTAAAATGAAAATATAGACATAGGGTAATTTTTCGGGAATTTATTGGACCCCGAAAGTATTTTTAAAGCCCTAAAAACCAAGTTATAATTAAACCAATTTAAACCCTAATTAAATCGGGTTTATTTTAAATAAACCAACCAAGCCGAACCGGACCGGGTTCAATTGAACCAAACCAGACCTTAGCGGGTCGGATCCGGGTTCGACCCGACCCGCTTCGACCCCACCCGACCCGCTAGACCTAAATCCCTAACCGACGTAGCCCCGACCCCCCGTTTCCCCTCCGGCGGCTGAACCGCCGTGGCGCCTCGCCTCCCCGGCGCCGCTCCGGCTCCCCGCAACCTGCCGACCCTCCGTCTCCTCTCCCCGTGTCACCCCCACTTTTTGGTTCAGGGGTATTTTCGTCTTTTGTAATTAATGAGTAAATAATTACCTGATAATCAATTTCTTTAAATTACGGTGATCGTTAATTGATGACTTTGTCCCACGTAAATATCCAGCCCTTTGTACTTCTAATTAATTATAGAACCTGTAAAACCCCTATTTCTAAAAACCGTATTTATTATTTTTTTTATTAATTAATAATTTAAATATAGTATTTAGTGGCTAAATAGGAGAAATATATTTTTTTATTAATTTTTATGTTAGGTGTTCGGGCACTTAGATGACTTATGGGACCATCAGGAATTTTTCGGAATTTATTCCATGTAAGAGACCCCTTGAGCAGTTGCTAGCCTAACGATGTGCATTACCCTAATCTATAAATTTTCTTATGAGTATATATATATATATATGTATATACAAATATATATATATATGTATATACAAATATATATATATATATGTATATATATATTTTATAAAGGAAAAGAAAAGAAAGTAAAAGAATTTAATAAGAATTAAATAAGTATAATAATATAATAATAATAATAATATTAATAATCTACTAATCTACTTTGATTCCTTAGCAAATGGCCGGAACCCCCATTCAGCATATTTGCTGTGGACCGCCACTAAGCAACCTAGGAATTACTTGGCTCCAGCAACTTTGCACCTAGAATGACCCGCCCATTTACTTCACCCGACCGACCCTCCAACCCTCTTCACCCGCGGAAATATCTCTCTCTCTCTTAATATATAATATATATATATATATCTATAGCTCTCTAAAACCCTAACCTAGTAAATCCAGACCTCCTCTTCCCATCTAGAGCCGTCACCGCAGCCAGAGAAGCCCCCCAAGCCATCCAACCATTCCGTCGACGCCGACCTCGCGAACTGCAGATTCCCACTCGAGGCACCTTCGCTCCGGCGTGATTTTCTGTCGACTCGCTCGACCAAACGCTGTTCCGTTTTCATCGGTATGATCATCCCTTAACCCTCGCCAATATTTGTTTTATAGCCAACCTCGGAAAACGTGTGCCCCTAGGTGAAAAACAGCGTCCAAAGTGGACGGACAGACCCAATTCTGGAATCGCAGAATTCCAGAATGACCACCCATATTGCCGAGTTCGTATCTCCCACCACAGAGATCCGAATTCGGTGATTCTTTTTGATACATGTAGAATACTTGACCTAGTTTATTTTTTGTTAAATAACCCTATGCTATTAGTTGCTGTGGACATAATTATATTCGTCACAAAACTGCGCGCACCCACTTTTTCCAGATTTCCAAAAGTTGGAGATCGGAGCGTGCCCCGCCAAACGGGACCGCCCCGCCGTGTGCCAAGTGTACCGAATGGTGCACGCAGCATAATTGGACACGTGAAAATTCGTGGAGACTGATTTGGACGCGTGTGCGCGCCGAAATCAGGCCGTATCCGCGGACACACCCCGTGTCGCAGCTTTTGTGGAAGTCGCACATATTTTTTGCACGCTTGTCAGATTGCGACGAAACTTGCGCCACTGGACTCGTGGTAACGCGCTGGTCCTGTGACCCAATTTTCACGCATTTCTGAGAAGGTTGACCAGATCGCCAATTGGCGGGCCCCACAGTTAACTTTTTGGACAAAATTGTGTACGGCTCATCGGAATCCATATTTGGACATACCGTTGGGTTCGTATTGACATTTAGAGTTGTTTGACCTATAGTTTGTCCCATTTAGAGACTGTTACCCTTGGCACGCTTTTCGGTGCAAAGTGGGCCACCGTTTTGCCCCTGTATCCAAATTGGACGAAAGGAAAATTCTTTTTAGCTATTTTGCTTATTCTGGGAACGTTGGTGATGTTTATTTCAGCATCCGGAGACGTTCATTCTGAGGCCGTAGCTTCTGACTCTTGGTGTTGACATTGGGACACTACATTTTGCAGCCTTCTTGCCAGGCAAGATACCTTGCCAAATTGTTTACAATACTTTGCATGCTATTTATATTTCTGTTTATTTATTTTATTTCTGTATAGTTCTTGCATGTGTAGTTTTCCTTTCAGTCATTACTATATATTAGATATGTTGACACACACATGGCACTTAGTATCATAGAGGACAATCATTAGGCGTATGAGCTTTAACCACTCTGGTAACACCGTAGTCACTAGCATGCACTATGGTGGGTCGTGTCTGATGGTCGCTACCCCCGAGGTATGTCGATTGATGGAGTCCGAGGGTCGCTACCCCCGAGGTATGTCGGCTGATGGTGTTCATGGACGAGCGTGAGGTTGTGAGGATTAGATCGAGTAGCCTACCCTTGCCCATACGTCGAAAAGTTGTCCTCATTTGCATTCATATAGATTGTCTTGTATAGCGTACTTATTTATTTTCAAATTATATGCATGTTTACTGTATTCAAGTTGGCTCGTATTTTCTGTATCTTGTTACGTCCCTCTGAGGACCTGGTCCTCTGCCAGGTGTATCTGCTCTTGAGCATTTGCAGGAGTACGGGCCTGGACCGGACGCATTCCTTTCTGCCGAGGAGGTCTTACCTTCTGAGCATCGTTGATTATCTAGCGATGGATTCTTTTAGCTGATACACTTCTGTCTTCACATTATTTTATATTGGAGATCTTATACTCCTCTCTCATTTTAGTTGGATATAGTCTTGGTAGTGGATTTGTCTCCACCCGACTATTATTTTGGATATTTTAGACTCTTTATTCTAGTTTAGTATTTCTTTTCTATGACCTGTTGTGTGGATGAGATTAGCATATCTGTGACTTGTGAAATTATATATACCACATGTGAGTTTATATTCATATTACAGTGTACGTATGGGTTATGGTTTCCATATGTTGGAGTTGCCATATCCATGCGGCTGGCATGCTTACGTGTCCTAGTCCTACGTATTTTGGGACTGGGGTGTGACATATTTTTGTGATGGCCCATGCAGGTCGGGTTAGCCATTTCGGTTACGTAACTGTACCGAGCGGGCCTGCACCTAGGATTAGAATTTTAGATCTCATCCACACTTGACTATAACTTACCTTCCTTCCAACATGTCCTACTTAAGTTCTTGCATCCTGCTTGATTCATGTACTCTTCTTAATCCTTCGTCCACCTCTTGCAGAGAGATAAATTTGCATAACGGGCATGCCGCCACCGGGGACAACACGTCTCCAGGGGACGACGACCAATCACCCGGAGTGACCTCAACGACACCTCTTCTTTCCTGACCGGATGGAATGACTAACAATCAAATCCCATCAGCCCCTTCCACGATACCTAATGGGACTCTTCCAGCTCCACTAGCACCGCAAGATGGCTAAGCGCAGCTGTTCCAACTCTTCCAGATGATAATGCAAGAACAGAGGCAGCAAACAGCAGAGCAGAGGCAGCAAACAGCAGAGCAGAGGCTAGAATTTCTGACAGCACTTGAGAGAATGGCTGCACTAGCCCCTAAACCAACCCAGGCACTAGTTTCAGTACCACAAGCTCGGGTTGGTTCAGTCAAGGACTTTGTGCAGATGGGCCCTAAGCCATATAAGGGCAATGAAAGTCCAGAGGAGACCACAAACTGGATTGCCAATACCAAGAAGTTGTTAGAGGCATCACAATTACCTTCTGATCTATGGATGATAGGCGTGAGGACTCAGTTAGAAGGCAACGCGCATCACTGGTGGGAATCAATGGAGCGCCAGTTGGGTACGCGACAGACTTGGGAACAATTTTTGGAATGCTTTGAGAGAAAGTACTTCCCGGATACTGTAAGGGACGTATTGTACGATCAGTTCCTCCATCTAGAGCAAGGGGATAAGACGGTTGATGAGTATGACGCAGAGTTTAGCCGTCTCAGTAAGTATGGCACAGTCCTAATACCTAATGACTTGGAGAAGGCTAAGAGGTTTCACCGCGGGCTGACTCAGGAGCTCCAGCACTACACTAGCTCCCAGTCCCGGATCTCTTATGCCGAGCTATTGACAGAGGCCAGGATCCAGGAGGCCATCAGCAAGGGAAACGGAATCCAACAGAGAAGTCACCAAGGACCAGTAAGGATACAGCAAGGAGGACCCATTCGACACCCTTTGACACGCCAGCAATCAGATAGTGCTGCACCATATCCAACCAAGGAGCTCCGTACTTGTCACTATTGTGGAAGGACAGGTCATATTCTAAGAGACTGTCATCGTCAATTGAGATTGTGCATGATATGTGGATCAAGTCACCATCAAGCCCGAGAATGTCCTAAACAGAACCAGAGACCTATGGCATTAGAATCAGGAACACCGCATACACCCTCAAGTATAGAAGACCAAAGGGACCCACCACTGCTTCTACAGTCTGCACAAATGGAGGGGACTATACCCCAGTTGAACCACCAAGGACAAGGCCAAGCACTCATTATGAAAAGTATGGGAGAACAGACACAGGAAGCCGTAGATACAGGTATGACCTTTTAGTTATAACTGTCTTTGCATACTCATAACCCCATTGTGACACAAGCTCTTGGATGCACAAATAGATATAGAATTATATATATGGTAGTCTAGCAGTTATGAGGATATATTTCTATTCTATCCAGATGGCATACACGCGATGCTAATGGATGACGGGAGTAGCAGTAGTAGTATTCTTCCCCTATCCTTATCTCGCCCTCTTGGGTGATTCATCCTCTCCTTTTATATTCATTCCTTATCTCGTGCGTAACTCTTCCTATCATAGTTATATCTTTCGTGCCATTATGAATTGTTTGATATCAACCTCACCCCTATTTTGTTAGTTAAACATAAATGTGTTAGTAATGCTTGATAGCTAAGGATGAGTTCTTAATATATATATGCACTATAGCAATATCTGTATTCTTTATTAGTTTAACCCTTAAGTAGCACCATGTAGCCTAGTAGAAATTGTTAGATCATTTGAGCTAGATTATACCCCTAATAGTTAGTCAAGACCTTAAGTGTTCCCTAAAAACTTAGACTATGCCTAGGAAAGAGTTGAAGGCACTTGTTATGAACTGATGACTATGACAAATCGCTGGCAAGGTAGCGACAGTTGCCGCCAGGCGATTATAGTAGAGTAGTCAAATTACTTGCAGCCATACTGGCCAGGTGGCGAGGCAGTATTAGACTATGATACTTGACAGTTATGGGAAAAAGTCATAGTTATGAGATTCCAGACAGGTATCCCAAGATTCTCGACCCAATAAATATAATTGCCTTACAATCTAGACAATAGCTTCAAAGAAGGTGACCACTAGTAGAAATCTTGTAAGTTGGGTAGTGTAGACAAGTTAGAGGATAATAGAATAGTGTATGGACAATAGATGAGAAAGTGTTAGAATGGCAGACCATGAGTTTAAGAGTCCTGCTAGACACCAATGTAGTGTAATAGTTATAGTTATCATTATGAATATGGGTTAGCGTCAATTTCGAGGACGAAATTTTTGTAAGTTGGGTAGAATGTAAAACCCCTATTTCTAAAAACCGTATTTTTTTTATTAATTAATAATTTAAATATAGTATTTAGTGGCTAAATAGGAGAAATAGATTTTTTTATTAATTTTTATGTTAGGTGTTCGGGCACTTAGATGACTTATGGGACCATCAGGAATTTTTCGGAATTTATTCCATGTAAGAGACCCCTTGAGCAGTTGCTAGCCTAACGATGTGCATTACCCTAATCTATAAATTTTCTTATGAGTATATATATATATATGTATATACAAATATATATATATGTATATATATATTTTATAAAGGAAAAGAAAAGAAAGTAAAAGAATTTAATAAGAATTAAATAAGTATAATAATAATAATAATATTAATAATCTACTAATCTACTTTGATTCCTTAGCAAATGGCCGGAACCCCCCTTCAGCATATTTGCTGTGGACCGCCACTAAGCAACCTAGGAATTACTTGGCTCCAGCAACTTTGCACCTAGAATGACCCGCCCATTTACTTCACCCGACCGACCCTCCAACCCTCTTCACCCGCGGAAATATCTCTCTCTCTCTTAATATATAATATATATATATATATCTATAGCTCTCTAAAACCCTAACCTAGTAACTCCAGACCTCCTCTTCCCATCTAGAGCCGTCACCGCAGCCAGAGAAGCCCCCCAAGCCATCCAACCATTCCGTCGACGCCGACCTCGCGAACTGCAGATTCCCACTCGAGGCACCTTCGCTCCGGCGTGATTTTCCGTCGACTCGCTCGACCAAACGCTGTTCCGTTTTCATCGGTATGATCATCCCTTAACCCTCTCCAATATTTGTTTTATAGCCAACCTCGGAAAATGTGTGTCCCTAGGTGAAAAACAGCGTCCAAAGTGGACGGACAGACCCAATTCTGGAATCGCAGAATTCCAGAATGACCACCCATATTGCCGAGTTCGTATCTCCCACCACAGAGATCCGAATTCGGTGATTCTTTTTGATACATGTAGAATACTTGACCTAGTTTATTTTCTGTTAAATAACCCTATGCTATTAGTTGCTGTGGACATAATTATATTCGTCACAAAACTGCGCGCACCCACTTTTTCCAGATTTCCAAAAGTTGGAGATCGGAGCGCGCCCCGCCAAACGGGACCGCCTTGCCGTGTGCCAAGTGTATCAAATGGTGCACGCAGCATAATTGGACACATAAAAATTCGTGGGGACTGATTCGGACGCGTGTGCGCGCCGGAATCAGGCCGTATCCGCGGACACACCCCGTGTCGCAGCTTTTGTGGAAGTCGCACGTATTTTGTGCACGCTTGTCAGATTGCGACGAAACTTGTGCCACTGGACTCGTGGTAACGCGCTGGTCTTGTGACCCAATTTTCACGCATTTCTGAGACGGTTGACCAGATCGCCAATTGGCGGGCCCCACAGTTGACTTTTTGGACAAAATTGTGTACGGCTCATCGGAATCCACATTTGGACATACCGTTGGGTTCGTATTGACATCTAGAGTTGTTTGACCTATAGTTTGTCCCATTTAGAGACTGTTACCCTTGATACGCTTTTCGGTGCAAAGTGGGCCACACGTGGACCCCACTTTTGTCCGAAATTACCGTTTTGCCCCTGTGTCCAAATTGGACGAAAGGGAAGTGCTTTTTAGCTATTTTGCTTATTCTGGAAAAGTTGGTGATGTTTATTTCAGCATCCGGAGACGTTCATTCTGAGGCCGTGGCTTCTGACTCTTGGTGTTGACATTGGGACACTACATTTTGCAGCCTTCTTGCCAGGCAAGATACCTTGCCAAATTGTTTACAGTACTTTGCATGCTATTTATATTTCTGTTTATTTATTTTATTTCTGTATAGTTCTTGCATGTGTAGTTTTCCTTTCAGTCATTACTATATATTAGATATGTTGACACACACATGGCACTTAGTATCATAGAGGACAATCATTAGGCGTATGGGCTTTAACCACTCTGGTAACACCGTAGTCACTAGCACGCATTATGGTGGGTCGTGTCCGATGGTCGCTACCCCCGAGGTATGTCGATTGATGGAGTCCGAGGGTCGCTACCCCCGAGGTATGTCGGCTGATGGTGTTCATGGACGAGCGTGAGGTTGTGAGGATTAGATCGAGTAGCCTACCCTTGCCCATACGTCAAAAAGTTGTCCTCATTTGCATTCATATAGATTATCTTGTACAGCGTACTTATTTATTTTCAAATTATATGCATGTTTACAGTATTCAAGTTGGCTCGTATTTTCTGTATCTTGTTACGTCCCTCTGAGGACCTGGTCCTCTGCCAGGTGTATCTGCTCTTGAGCATTTGCAGGAGTACGGGCCTGGACCGGACGCATTCCTTTCTGCCGAGGAGGTCTTACCTTCTGAGCATCGTTGATTATCTAGCGATGGATTCTTTTAGCTGATACACTTCTGTCTTCACATTATTTTATATTGGAGATCTTATACTCCTCTCTCATTTTAGTTGGATATAGTCTCGGTAATGGATTTGTCTCCACCAGACTATTATTTTAGATATTTCAGACTCTTTATTCTAGTTTAGTATTTCTTTTCTATGACCTGTTGTGTGGATGAGATTAGCATATCTGTGACTTGTGAAATTATATATACCACATGTGAGTTTATATTCATATTACAGCGTACGTCTGGGTTATGGTTTCCATATGTTGGAGTTGCCATATCCATGCGGCTGGCATGCTTACGTGGCCTAGTCCTACGTATTTTGGGACTGGGGCGTGACAGAACCACCTTGCATTTAATTTTAATTAAGCCAACAATAACCTATTTTACGCAAATTATGATCCTTGGCACGGTTATGTGAAAGAGCATTAAGTATACACCTGTTTGACACGACACGTATGATAAACCCATTTTACCCCTTCATGTATATTTTTCCATAATTTTGGGACTGAGAAAGTGCAACATAAATCTTTATTAAACCATGGCCTCCAAACCTTAGACCAATGAAATTCTCACAATTTCATTAAACCCATTCGAAACCTAGCCCATTAGAATATCTCCAAAAAAAGCCAAGGCCTTTACCTAGTGTGGACCAAGTCAATATAATTAGGTCAACCCAAGTCTACACATATATATATATATATAGTATCCCTTTTCCTTTTATTTCTTCCCATCTAACCTAGCTACAGCCGACAGTCCCTTCCCCCTTGTTTTCCCGCCGAACCTAGCCGAACTTCATCCCCTTCCATGTCTCATCTTCCCGTCGACAGGAGGACAGCCGTACCCGCTGTCCCTGAGTGCCAGACGACGCCACACCGAGCGCTGCACTGCCCGAGCGCCGGACCTGCTGCACCGCTGAGTGCCGGACCCGCTGTACCGCTGAGCGCCAGACCCGCTGTACCCGTTGCCGAGCGCTGTACCCGTTGCCGGACCCGCTGTACCTGTTGCCCGAGCACTGCACCCGCTGCCGACCGAGCCGTCGGATCCCGCCGACAATGCCCACGTCGCTGACCTCGCTGTACCCGACCGGAGCAGCCCTTCGACTCGACGACGCCGCGACACGCACGTCTCTATTCCGCACGCAGGTTCGAGTTCCTTCTTGCTTATACGTGTACACATGCATATAATTCCCTTGGAGACCTTCGCACTTGCTACGTTGAATACCGGTATATAGACATATATAAACTTAATGCGTACGTAAGTACGTATGAGTATTTGGTATACGTATATAGTTACTCTGTGTACCTTGATATATATGTATAAACCATAACGTTTGCGAACCTAATTAGTATATACGTAGAGTACATGCATTAAAATGAGATTTAAAATGTGATGTTAGATGTATTGTGTATATCTCCATAGTACCTGGTTAATATGGTGTAAGATATAAATTTTATTAAAGTATATGTATATACAATATCTAATATAATGGTAACTAATAGACAATTATTTATGTTAGATCATATTATAGATGACTTGAATATAATCAAGGATACCCTGCAGTTACATCGACTGTGACCCTGTAGCATGATAACAGACTGCCAAATGTACACTGACGTACTGGCAAGACCATACCATTGACTGTCTGTTGTACAAAACAACGACAGACGTGACCACCCCTAGTGTAGCCTGTTGTGATCATTATGTTGATTGTGTGCTAGAATAAAGTCTGATGTAGTATTGTATTATATGGCATGTCTATAGGACTGTGGGATCATCCAGACGACACCTTGGAACCCGGATATTGGTATTGCCATCTAAGGACCACAGGCGAGTACATTCTCTGACAATTTCCATTATGTTGATTATCTCTATAATTCTTGTTGTATAGCGTACATGACTCTGACACTGTCTTTTACACGAGTTGGCATCATTGAGACCTGTCACGAGGAGTTGTGATTGGAATTCGTCGTGCTAGCTAGGGAAATGGGAAAATATTACTAGTTATATGATCATACCCCTTACATGCAGCATTAGCTCACCCATATTTCACGTCGGTGCAGCCTTACCCTTACATGCCTCATCGCTGTTACATTCTGGTTAGCCTGACCTGTTGGGGATGATCGCTAATCCATGTAATGAGTCATATTGCCCAAGCCGATCACATGATACACTGATGTTTTACACACTTAGTTAGATGATTCTTGACATGTATCTTGATAGATTGATCCTGTATTTCCACATGTTCTAGTTGCTATTCTTATATGCACTTACATACCAGTTCTTTGTACTTGCGTACACTTGTAGTTCTATTCCTTGTCAGATGCTATTGATGGTGATGTTTCAGTACTTTATTCCAGCATTTCCTTATTCCAGTATTTCTTATTGCCAGTTAGTTCATATCTGTCTTGTATTTTTTTACACTATTTTATAGTTTTTGTCAATATATGTGGAACTGCTGTTAGAGGTGTATTTTCGTTCAATCCTGACTGGATATTTTTTCCAGAGAATCTTGAGGATTTCTGTACCACGCATTACGGACCAGGTATAGAAGCAGGCTATGCACCAGAGATCCCAGAAGAGACTATGCTTCTAGATGAGACTTTGCCTACAGCTATTTAGATAATAATTAATTATGCCTGAGTCTTATGGAGGTTATTTCAGTTTATGTTAGACTTATGCTAAGTTTAATTGGAGACTTGTGTTGGACAGCTAGACTGTGAGTTATCCTTATGGTTGAGACATGGTGTTTAACTATGTCATTTCTTTTATCTTTTATCGTGCCTTATAGTTGTTGTGATTGAGTTATATTGTGAGATCATGGAGATGTATATCATTGACAGGTGTTTAGTTATTTAGTATTACTGTGACCTAGACAGCGTTCTACCGCCGATGCTGCGGCGTAGGCTGGACGTACCCACGCTCTCGTGCCCCTATACTGGGTGCGGGTCGTGACATATTTCTAGTGGTGGTCCATGCAGGTCATGTTTCGCAAGTTATGCGATATCGTGGTAGTGCGACAACTTAGTTGTACTGCTGCGAGCCTGTGCTAAGATATAGGAAATAAGGATCTAGGATGAGAGTATGCTCAATCACACTAGGAAATTCTGAACTTCTTATTGCTATTCTAATGGATTGCTTCCCTTAGCACTTTAGTATCTTCCTTGATAATGTCACGTCTATCACCTTAATTGATTCTTTGATCTGTATTCAGGGTGTCACCGAATACTAGATCCATGAGAATGGGAGCCGCAATTCAGAGAGGACTGCCACCTCTCAACCTGACGAACAGATACTTGGAGATTCTCCTACATCTCCTGTTCGTGTGGGAGTGTCTGCAACTAACGGGATTCCTCCTCCACCTATACAGAGGATTGCCCCAACTATGATGGACAACCTTCCACCACCACCGACACCGATTTCCGGAGGAGTGCCCGCTGACGGGGCACAGATGTTCGCATTAATGCAGGGCATGCTAGAGGCCCAGAGAGTAACAGCAGAAGCTCAGCGTGTTCAAGCTAAGGCTCAGAGAATGCAAGCAGAAGCACACCAGGCGCAGACCGAACTGATGAGAGAGAGCATGGAGAATGCTAATCAGATGACTCTCCAGGCTGTGGAGAGAGTAGTACGACAACCGCAACATCAAGGTCAGCAACAACAGAGGCCCGGTACCATAGTGGACTTTAAGAGGATGATGCCTCGAGAGTTCAAAGGCACAGAAGGAATACTATATGCTGACGTATGGTTAGAAGACATAGAAAGGAATTTGCGCTTATCACAGATTCCAGAGATTCTTCAGATAGAGGCCGCTGGCAGCCAGATGTTTGATATCGCACTGACGTGGTATCGTACAGAGCCGAGACTCGCCGCTGAAGGACTTACTTGGGAGAACTTTAAAGAACTCTTCAAAGAGAAATTCTTTCCTGACGTAGCCTTGGGAGCATTAGAAAGTCAGTTCCATGACTTAGTCCAAGGAGGCATGTCAGTCGACGAATATGCTGCAGAGTTTTGCCGATTAAGTCGATTTGCGCTATTGATGATTCGAGACCCAGGAGACAGAGCTCGGAAATTCAGGAAGGGACTAAACCGGGAGATCAAGTCTCGTACTTCGGGACGACGCACTGCTACATTTGAGGGTATTCTGATGGATGTCCAGATTGCCGAAGATGACTTGGACCTCAGGCCCAAGAGAGGACGCGATATATCTGGAGCAACAGGAGGTAACACAGGACCAGCCAAGCGCCCACACTTTCAACAACAACATAGGCCGTACCAGCAGACACACCAGCAACAACACCCGCAGCAACACCAGCAACAGGCACCAGTTCAAGGAAATGCTCAACAACAGCAACCACAGAGGCATAATCAACTCGCTACCCCATGTTCGTATTGCGAAAAGATGGGACATACAAGAGACATCTGCAAAAAAAGGTTGGGCACTTGCTTATCATGTGGATCAGCAGCACATCAGCTGAGGGACTGCCCGACTATTCAGAATCGCCAAGGAGGAGGAGCTGCTCAGAGAGGACCAGCCAGAGCACCTATCGTACCAGGAGGCCAGCAGAGAGGACCTCCACTTCCATCATAGCAGGAGAGGTTTGCGCAGCAGCAGCAGCAACAGAGAGGAGCACCACAAGGACGATCTTACGCCATGACCACTGAGGAGGCCGAGCCAGCTGGAGACGTGATTTTAGGTTCAGTTTTACTCGATTCTATTCCAGCACTTGCATTATTTGATTCTGGCGCTTCCTATAGTTTCGTATCTGTATCTTATGCCCTCGAGCATTATTTAGAAATGGAACCATTAGATAGGACTTGCAAGATCACGACAGGAGGAGGCATTATCCTAGTCCGTGATTGTTGCAAGGATCGAAGAGTGTCATTGGAAGGCCGAGAGTTGAGTGTGAGTTTACTCGTCATGCCACTTCCGGAATACGATATTGTACTCGGAATGGACTGGTTAAGTAAACACCATGCTTCTATAGATTGTCATGAAGGAAGAGTAGTATTTCGACCACCAGGAGAGCCAGAGTTCGAGATTGCCAGAGGAGCAGAGGAGCGGAGCAGAGGCACTTTTTGCGGAGCCAGGGCGGAAGAAGAAGAGTTACCGTATCCACTTATAGCGGAGTACCTGGATGTATTTCCAGAGGAGTTGCCAGGTTTGCCGCCGGACAGAGACGTTGAGTTTTCTATAGACTTGATACCAGGAGCGGAGCCTGTTTCGCAACATGTCTATAGAGTTAACAACAACGAATTGGTAGAGCTAAAGAAACAAGTTGAGGAGCTGCAAGACAAAGGTTTTATTAGATCCAGTTCATCGCCATGGGGAGCACCGGTATTATTTGTACCAAAGAAGGATGGCACGGTACGTATGTGTATCGATTATAGAGCTTTGAATAACCTCACTATTAAAAATAAATACCCGCTGCCGAGGATAGATGATCTTTTCGATCAATTGAACGGAGCGAAGGTATTTTCAAAAATAGACTTGAGGTCAGGCTATCACCAGGTGAAAGTGAAGAAAGAAGACATACCGAAGACCGCCTTTCGAACCAGATATGGCCAGTTTGAATTAACAGTAATGCCGTTTGGTTTAACCAATGCACCAGCAGTATTTATGAACTTGATGAACAAGGTGTTCCACCAGTACCTTGACAAGTTCGTAGTGGTGTTTATTGACGACATTCTAGTATATTCAAAAATCCCAGAAGAGCATGAAGAGCACCTGAGAATAGTCTTAGAAACTCTCAGGAGAGAGAAATTATACGGGAAGCTTTCAAAGTGTGAGTTCTTTCTTGAAGAGGTTGAATTTCTTGGACACATGGTGACGGGTGACGGAATTTTAGTTAACCCAAAGAAGATAGAGGCAGTGAAGTCATGGGCTACCCTCAGTACGGTAGCTGAAATCAGGAGCTTTCTCGGACTAGCAGGGTACTACAGAAGATTTGTACAAGACTTCTCCAAGATTGCAGAGGCAATGACTAAGCTGACCAAGAAGGATGTGGAATTTGTCTGGACCGAAGAATGTCAAGCCGCATTCGATGAGTTGAAGAGGAGACTGACAACAGCGCCAGTTTTGACGTTGCCATCAGGGACAGGTGGATTCACTATCTATAGTGATGCTTCAGGAAAAAGGATTGGGATGCGTTCTTCAACAACACGGGAAAGTAATTGCCTATGCTTCAAGACAATTACGCCCTCATGAAAAGAACTACCCCACTCACGATCTGGAGTTAGCGGCAATTATATTTGCCCTAAAGCTGTGGAAGCACTATCTGTATGGAGAGCGTGTAGAGATCTTCACAGACCACAAGAGCTTAAAGTACATGTTCACACAGAAAGAGCTGAATATGAGATAGAGAAGGTGGTTAGAATTGATGAAAGACTTTGATATCTCATTACAGTATCATCCAGGGAAAGCCAACGTAGTCGCGGATGCCTTGAGCAGGTACCCAATGGCTATGTGCTTGACTTCGGATAGACACTTATTAGCCGATCTTGAAAGCTTGGAAATTGAGGTATTAGTTCCAGGAACTGAGATTCAGATGTGGGGACTACAGATTCAATCAGATCTGATAGACAGAATTAGAGCTACGCAGTATGATGATGAGACTCTAAGAAATATTAGAGCACAAGTTCAGGCAGGATTGATAGACGTTTTCACTATTGCGGATGATGGATCCTTACGACATGGCACGAGGATGTGTGTGCCAAGTGGAGAGCTGCGCGAAGAAGTTTTACAGGAGGCACACCGCTCTCAGTACTCGATGCATCCCGGAGCCAACAAGATGTATCAAGATTTGAGGAAGCATGTATGGTGGTATGGTATGAAGCGCGAAGTAGCACGCTTCGTATCCCGATGTTTAGTATGCCAACAGGTGAAAGCAGATCGACAGAGGCCAGGAGGATTGCTTCAACCTTTACCCATTCCAGAATGGAAGTGGGAGCACGTGACTATGGACTTCGTTTCAGGACTTCCTCGTTCTTCAGGAGGGAATGACGCAATTTGGGTCATCGTGGATAGGTTGACCAAATCAGCCCACTTCTTATCTTTCAAAGTGGGTACTTCGACGGAAAAGCTAGCAGAGATGTACGTACAGCAGATTGTCAGATTACATGGAGTTCCTGTGAGTATTGTCTCAGATCGGGATAGTCGTTTCACTTCCCATTTCTGGAGGAGCCTGCAGTCTAGCTTGGGCACTCAACTCAAGTTCAGTACCGCATATCACCCTCAGACAGACGGGCAGTCTGAAAGGACTATTCAGACTCTAGAAGATATGTTACGCACTTGCGTATTGGATCTTGGAGGTTCTTGGGAGGATCATCTACACTTGGTAGAGTTTGCCTACAACAACAGCTACCAGACCAGCATTGAGATGTCACCATTCGAGGCTTTATATGGACGGAGGTGTCGCACACCTTTATCTTGGGATGATGTTGGAGAAAGAGCCTTGTTAGGACCAGAAATGGTCGTGGATGCAGCAGAAAAGGTAAAACTTATCAGAGACAGACTGCGGGTGGCGCAGGACAGATAGCGGCATTGGGCCGATAGCCACCGTAGACCCCTAGAGTTTCAGGTATTGTTTGATTGTTTTGTTTGTTTAGATTGTTTTGTTTAGATTGCGTGTTAAGATCGTTGTTCTAGGTTGGCGATTTGGTGTTCTTACGGATTTCTCCGACACGGGGCACGATTCGTTTCGGCAGAGGAGGAAAGCTTAGTCCACGATACATCGGGCCCTTCAGTATTCTTGTAAGGGTCGGTGCAGTGGCCTACAGACTCGACTTGCCGCCTGCTCTAGATGGAGTGCATAACGTGTTCCACGTGTCGCAGCTGAGACGGTACGTGGCAGATCCTAGTCACGTATTAGATCACTCGGAGATCGAAGTTGGACCGACACTCAGCTATCCTGAACAACCGGTGGAGATCTTGGATCGTAGAGAGAAGATATTGCGTAACCAGACTATTCTCTTGGTTCGTGTTGCATGGAGAAATCACTCTCCAGGAGAATCAACTTGGGAGAGAGAGGACGAAATGCGCGAGCGATATCCATATCTCTTCAAGACTTGAGGTATAATTCATTAATAGATTGCTTGTTCTTATGATAGTTAATTTAAAATTTTGAGGACGAAATTCTTTTAAGGAGGGTAGACTTGTCACCCCCACTTTTTGGTTCAGGGGTATTTTCGTCTTTTGTAATTAATGAGTAAATAATTACCTGATAATCAATTTCTTTAAATTACGGTGATCGTTAATTGATGACTTTGTCCCACGTAAATATCCAGCCCTTTGTACTTCTAATTAATTGTAGAACCGCCTTGCATTTAATTTCAATTAAGCCAACAATAACCTATTTCACGCAAATTACGATCCTTGGCACGGTTATATGAAAGAGCATTAAGTATACACCTGTTTGACACGACACGTATGATAAACCCATTTTACCCCTTCATGTATATTTTTCCATAATTTTGGGACTAAGAAAGTGTAACATAAATCTCTATTAAACCATGGCCTCCAAACCTTAGACCAATGAAATTCTCACAATTTCATTAAACCCATTCAAAACCTAGCCCATTGGAATATCTCCAAAACAAGCCAAGGCCTTTACCTAGTGTGGACCAAGTCAATATAATTAGGTCAACCCAAGTCTATACATATATATATATATATAGTATCCCTTTCCCTTTTATTTCTTCCCATCTAACCTAGCTACAGCCGACAGTCCCTTCTCCCTTGTTTTCCCGCCGAACCTAGCCGAACTTCATCCCCTTCCACGTCTCATCTTCCCGTCGACAGGAGGACAGCCGTACCCGCTGTCCCTGAGTGCCAGACGATGCCACACCGAGCGCTGCACTGCCCGAGCGCCGGACCTGCTGTACCGCTGAGCGCCGGACCCGCTGCACCGCTGAGCGCCGGACCCGCTGTACCCGTTGCCGAGCGCTGTACCCGTTGCCGGACCCGCTGTACCTGTTGCCCGAGCACTGCACCCGCTGCCGACCGAGCCGTTGGATCCCGCCGACAACGCCGCACGCCGCTGACCTCGCTGTACCCGACCGGAGCAGCCCTTCCACTCGACGACGCCATGACACACACGTCTCTATTCCGCACGCAGGTTCGAGTTCCTTCTTGCTTATACGTGTACGCATGCATATAATTCCCTTGGAGACCTTCGCACTTGCTACGTTGAATACCGGTATATAGACATATATAAACTTGATGCGTACGTAAGTACGTATGAGTATTTGGTATACGTATATAGTTACTCTGTGTACCTTGATATATATGTATAAACCATAACGTATGCGAACCTAATTAGTATATACGTAGAGTACATGCATTAAAATGAGATTTAAAATGTGATGTTAGATGTATTGTGTATATCTCCATAGTACCTGGTTAATATGGTGCAAGATATAAATTTTATTAAAGTATATGTATATACAATATCTAATGTAATGGTAACTAATAGACAATTATGTATGTTAGATCATATTATAGATGACTTGAATGTAATCAAGGATACCCTGCAGTTACATCGACTGTGACCCTGTAGCATGATAATAGACTACCAAATGTACACTGACGTACTGGCAAGACCATACCATTGACTGTCTGTTGTACAAAACAACGACAGACGTGACCACCCCTAGTGTAGCCTGTTGTGATCATTATGTTGATTGTGTGCTAGAATAAAGTCTGATGTAGTATTGTATTATATGGCATGTCTATAGGACTGTGGGATCATCCAGACGACACCTTGGAACCCGGATATTGGTATTGCCAGCTAAGGACCACAGGCGAGTACATTCTCTGACAGTTTCTATTATGTTGATTATCTCTATAATTCTTGTTGTATAGCGTACATGACTCTGACACTGTCTTTTACACGAGTTGGCATCATTGAGACCTGTCACGAAGAGTCGTGATTGGAATCCGTCGTGCTAGCTGGGAAAACGGGGAAATATTAGTAGTTATGTGATCTTACCCCTTACATGCAGCATTAGCTTGCCCACATTTCACGTCGGTGCAGCCTTACCCTTACATGCCTCATCGCTGTTATATTCTGGTTAGCCTGACCTGTTGGGGATGATCGCTAATCCATGTAATGAGTCATATAGCCCAAGCCGATCACATGATACACTGATGTTTCACACACTTAGTTAGATGATTCTTGACATGTATCTTGATAGATTGATCCTGTATTTCCACATGTTCTAGTTGCTATTCTTATATGCACTTACATACCAGTTCTTTGTACTTGCGTACACTTGTAGTTCTATTCCTTGTCAGATGCTATTGATGATGATGTTCTAGTACTTTATTCCAGCATTTCCTTATTCCAGTATTTCTTATTGCCAGTTAGTTCATATCTGTCTTGTATTTCTTTACACTGTTTTATAGTTTTTGTCAATATATGTGGAACTGCTGTTAGAGGTGTATTTTCGTTCAATCCTGACTGGATATTTTTTCCAGAGAATCTTGAGAATTTCTGTACCACGCATTACGGACCAGGTATAGAAGCAGACTATGTACCAGAGATCCCAGAAGAGACTATGCTTCTAGATGAGACTTTGCCTACAGCTATTTAGATAATAATTAATTATGCCTGATTCTTATGGAGGTTATTTCAGTTTATGTTAGACTTATGCTAAGTTTAATTGGAGACTTGTGTTGGACAGCTAGACTGTGAGTTATCCTTATGGTTGAGACATGGTGTTTAACTATGTCATTTCTTTTATCTTTTATCGTGCCTTATAGTTGTTGTGATTGAGTTATATTGTGAGATCATGGAGATGTATATCATTGACAGGTGCTTAGTTATTTAGTATTACTGTGACCTAGACAGCGTTCTATCGCCGATGCTGTGGCGTAGGCTGGACGTACCCACGCTCTCGTGCCCCTATACTGGGTGCGGGTCGTGACACCCCGCAACGGCCGGCGGCCCAGCTTTTCTTCGCCCTATATAAATCCCCTTTTCTCCGCCTGTCCTCCGCCCCTGCCCTAGCTCCGCCGTCGTCTCCGGCCAACCCTCTCCGCCCGGAGCACCCTGCCTCCATCGAACCCCCAGCGCCTCCGCCACGGCCTTCCATGACCCGCAGCCTCCTCCTCTAGAACCTCCCGGCCACCCCGCCTCCTCCGGAAAGCAGCAGCAGCAGCAGCAGCCGCAGCAGAGCCGCAACGCCGCCCTGAGCCGTCCCCGGCCGCCTCAGCCCCTGCGGCCTCCGGCGAAGCCCCCGACCGCCTCCGTCGTGCCCTCCGGCGAGTCTCTGGCCGTCTGAACAGAAACCCTAGCCTTGTCCCACAGCACCGTGTCTCGTCGTGTCGTGTCGCGTCTCCGCGTGGACATGAAAAATTCTAGTTTCGCGAAGCCCTGTTTAGGTATTCTTTTCTCTTTGCTCGTTGACCCATTTTCGGTTCTGTCTGTTGTAACATGAACCTTGCGTGACCCTCTCGATGCCCGTGCAACCCGTTTGGTGCATCGCGTCCTATGGCGATCGCGAACCGCGATCCAAAAACAGGAAAAATAACGCACTGTTTTACCCTGGAACTGAGTATGCCCCGCCAAACGGGACGACTTGGTCGCATGCAATCTTCACGGAAATGTGCGCGTCGTCGATACGGACGTGTGGGATTTCACAGAAGTTAATTTGGATATGCGTGCACACCGGAATCAACGCGTATCCGCCGACAATGCCCCGTATCCGTCCTTTCTGAATCTCGCTGTAACTTAGTGTACACATGTCGGATCGATACGAAACTTACACTGTCGGACTCGTAGCAATACGCTGGTCCTGTGACCCAAGTTTGGTTCGATTCTGATAACGTTGACAAAATCGCGTATCGTGGGCCCCATGGCTCCACTTGACGGGCGATTTTGTGATCGGCTCATCGGAATCCAATTCTGAAAGTTCCGTTGGGTTCGTATCATCGTTCCTGACCTGTTGACACTAAGTTTGACAGATTTGGAGATCTTTGGTTCTGACATGTTTTTCGGTGCAAAGCGGCCCACATGGGGACCCCGCTTTGACCAGAAACTGTCATTTTTGTCTCTGTGTCCAAATTGGACTCAAGGATAGGCATTTCTAGCTGTTTGATATTTTTTGGATCTGATGGTGATGTCTATTTTAGTAACCGGAGAACTACCTGCAAATCCCGCTGAAGTCAGAGCTATAGTTGGAGCCAGAACCCCAAGCAAGTGTAACTTGCCAAATCCTGCAGTTTTTGCTACTTATTTTCTTGACATATATATTTGTTGTACATGCTTAAACCTAGGACCGTGTGACTTACTTAGCGTCCGATTAATAGTCGGGTGCCAACACTGTATGCAGAGTTGTGTAACGTCACCTAGAGATGGATATCGACACCCTTTATATTCTCGTACTTGCATTATCAAGTACGTTATACCCAGGACACCTGACACGAATCATGAGACAGAATCTTCCTGAAATATTTAAGGTAATTCTGTGTAGGTTGCAGGATTTATGACATAGACATTATATTCATAGATCTTATTATGACTTGCTGCATTAGTGTTGATCTTGCGTGTCATGGACATGAGACGTATGATTACATTGGGTGGGGAGAGACACACAGGCTACAGGTTGATTATATTATGACGGTGTCGTAGTCTCCCTTTGAGCTAGACAAACCACATGATGTCACTGCTACCGGCTTTCCGACACAGAGCTTGTAGTTGTTTCAGCCTGAGTTCTAGTGCTGCTCTTATCTTGCATATCACTTAGCTGGTTATATAGCTTACCCTATTGTTTCATTTATTTGCTGCACTGCATTTATTTTGGCATGAGTTATTTTGTACCTTGCTATGTCCCCTGAGGACCTGGATCCGGATTATGTCCCCAGGATTAGCACACGAGATCGATCCCGAGGTATACAGAACAGGAGCATTAGCAGGAGCAGAACAGGAATAGGAGCAGGCACCGGAGCAGTACCAGATCCAGTAGGCGAGTGATTTCCGAGGTTATCTTCTGAGTATATACTTTGTCCATACTCAGTATTGTTGTTGATATCTTTATTCTTGTATCTTGACAATTGTAACAGACTTGATTATCGGGTTGTTCCCCGATTTAATTACTTATGACTTAATGTTGATGTTTATATTTCTTTTTGTTGATATTGATATATTCATTCTGTGAATGAGATTAGTAGACCCTGACTATTGTTTACAGCTTAAGTATGCTCCGATGGATCCATTAAATTGGGTTTGTCCATCGGTGTGTGCTGCTGGCCTTGCCACGTGTCTAGTCCCTCGATATTTTGGGACTGGGGCGTGACATCGGACGCATGCTTCGTGGTGCTAAGTGGCCTGGCGCTATGCAGCCAGGAGCTATGCGGCCTGGAGCTATGCTCGACGCTTGTACGCTCATTTTTATCTACGAGTTGCATGCACGGTTGCTTGCTCGGACGCATGCTTCGTGGCGCTATGCGGCCTGGAGCTATGTGGCGATGCGGCCTGGTGCTATGCGGACAGGGGCTATGTGGCCAGACGCAATGCGGCCTGATGTAGAGGGGACAAGTTCTGTTATTGGCGGCATCATGTGGTGCGAGCGACGCAGGCAGCAAGCGGCGACGCGTGGTTTTCTATGCACGCTGCTACTTTCGGCGTTGTCTGCTCTCAGTGGCTACTTTCAGCGTTTGGCGGCGTATGCGACGGAGGCGGCGTATGCGGCTCATGCACCTTGGTTCCTGGTCTTCAGCGCATATGCGACACGTGCTTTCTCATGCCGCATATGTGTTGATTTTCTCTATATATAAAGGTGCTCCTCTTTTATTTAAGGAGTTGAAAAAAATTTCAACTTAACCAGAAAACCAGAGAGCACCAGAGCCTTATGCGGCAACAGTGAACACCCTTCCATAAAGTATTTTTCGAGTGATCCGAAGATGACCAAGAGCGCTCAAGAAGTTCTTGTGTAAAATTGTTGGATCCTGGGGACAGTTCGTCGTATAGCGCGAATCTTGCTTTGAGTACCAGTGGTTTTGATCACCCCAGCAGGAGTTTCATTCTTTGTATTTCTTTTTTTTGTTTCCGTTTTTTTTCGTTGTAGCATCTGCGAACGAAAAAAAAGAACAATTTTTTGTTCCATGCAGTGCTTGCTTTTTTCTCTTTCTTTTTTGTCTGTTTGTAACCTGTTCTAGGTGTTGTGCTGTTGTGGAGTTGTTTTTACTGTAGAGGCGCTCTCGAGTGACTCACAGTACACCAACTTTTGTAGAGACGAACTCTTGTGTGAGTCTCTATTTTGTGGACCTCCTCTATTTTGATTTGGCTTCGGGACTAACACAATCAAAATCGACCAATTCAAGATGACTGAAACTCCCTGAAATAGCAGAAGCTTATACTCATAAGAAAGTTCCAAAACTGATACTGAAACCAAAATTTTGAACCGAAGTGGGAGGCATATGTCTCATCTGTCAGGTTTCAAACGGGAGTGTATTATTCCCTCCATTTAATAAAGAAAATGGTGGGAGCTGCCGAGAACCTTATTATTGGAAGGAAAGTTCTCCGCCCGAATTGTTGATGATGTTACCTTGAGTTCTAGTTTATCGAGCATTTATGTTCCACCATAAACAACATTTAATCGAGCAAATCCCTATACGCTAAAAGGATGATATATTTTAAATTTGTGAAAGTAATTTAGTGATTCATCAAACTGACAAGAACAAACCGGCAGGGGCAGTTCTCCTAGTCCATACAAAGGATAGATATAAGGAGATCCTCCTTGAAAACGTGGCCGAGATTCAGCATAGAGCTATTGAAAACAAGTGCAAAAGATATATAATGAGGTTTTTGAAGATTTTGCATGTATCCTAGCATCTGAGTAACAACTTCCAAAAATTGTGCTTTGAGCTTATGCTATCCAAAGTGACAATGTTCCTCTTTTCTTGCTTTTTGAAGAAAACTAAGATATTTTATTAAAACGAGTATAACAAAATATGCAATATGTTGAATTTACAAAAAGGAAAAAAAGGGCAACCCATGTTACTGAACATACTATATATTGGTTGAAGACGAATAAGTTTATTTTTCCCTTTATCTATCCACAGTATATAAAGGATTTGTCATCTGGTTCGAGAAAACTAAAATTGTAATTTTAAGACTTGAGGTGCTTCTTGATGGTTAAGGCCTAGTTATGGATTCAAAAAATGGAAATTACATTGTGTATACCTTCATTCTTTTTAGGGTGTCCAGTGCATGCAAGCTGCTCCAAGTAACTGTTATCCCTATGAAGTGCCAATGCATGTCCAATAAAATCAACTGTGTTGTCATCTAGCCCATATTTCCTACAAGAAAATGCGAAAATGAGAATTCAGTTCAAACGTAACTGAAAGTTTTGTAGCCATTCACTACTAAAAAAGATCCATCAGCATGATCTCATATACAGTTGCTAGAAAACATGTCAAGAATCTTACTTTTTAATAATACAGCAAAGTGAACAATTTACTTTCATTATATAATCCTCAACGATAAAAGGCTTATATATCTTTGAATCAAGGTTTCTAACTAGGGATTTTGAGGCAGTATACCTATCCTATATCGTATTTGAAATTTAAAGATTAAATCGCAGTAGATAGGATTTAATTTTTTTTGAGATGTGGCTTACGCGATAACTTCTCTTGTTATAAGTACGGTTCACAATATCGATATCGGATCCTTCCGATGAGTATCGGTATCGGCGATATCGACAGTATCAGCACTTTCGGATGAGAGTATCCAATTTTTTTGGATCAAAATAATAATAATAATAATAATTAATAACAACTTATTAAAATTACTTGGGACATGTCAAACCGAGTCAGTATCGGCTGTATCAGATCGGTATCGTTCAATACTGCAAACTATGGTTGTAACTTTATCGAGATTCAAACCATCATAGGATTTTGGATCTTTCTCTTCGTAATCCTACACGTAGATGAAGAACTTTTGAGCACGACGTTTCTCAAAGAGTCCCATCAAGGTGGATTTCAGTGCTTCAACATAGGCAGCTGACACTTTGTAGATCTGGCAGAATTATAGAATAAGCACATAGCATGTCAATATCATACATTAACTGGAATGTATATTAAAGACCACTCACTACAGATTTCGCAACATACCTTCCCTTTGTTGTATACAGAGCTAACAACTTTAAAATTCAAATACTGGGTAAAATTTGTGTAAATCAGAAAACAAACCGTAGCACCGCAAGCCATCATGAACTGCAATATCACATCTGCACCAGTTTCTATCAGAGTCGATTGCAATAATAGATCAAGCCAATTACCATGTAGCTATATTTTTTTGTTGTTTTGTTTTTGACTTTCAAAACTAGAAAAGAAGAATGAGACGTAGAAACATTAAAAAAATAATAATGACTACAACTTATTGGATTGCATTTTGTCCCAAATAACAGTGTGTTATCATGATGATATCTACAGCAATTCTTGTCGACTCGGCTAGTTCCTATGACCTCACTGAGACTAATTATAGATATTTTTTTTTTTAAAGATCGGATACATAGGTGCTTGGCCACTTGAAGAATTTATGATCATACACCAATGACACTTCCAGACTAAAATCAGGAAACTATCGATTGTGTCCCACAATCTTTACACTTGAAGACGATATATATATTTTGTTATGTACGGATTACAACAAAATTATACAATTTGATCTCCTGTTTTTCCACATTTTAAATATGGAATTTGGATAACCCATTTGTTTCTACAAGTTAAATACACAATTAAGTTGGACGATCATCAAAAATATTTGTTATGCGACCCAGGGGGTTGGACGGAGGAGCTTAGGAAGGAGTACTTTGCTTATCGACGGCTTCTTCTCGGTGCCTCTCCCGTCGTTCCTCCCCGGCTTCACCACCTACGGCCGGGCCATCCGGCATTGTCGTCGTCGTCGCCAGAAGGGAAGAAGAGTGCTAGAGAGGATATGTTGGATGATCTGATGGAGGATGGTTTCTCCGAGGAGGAGATTATGGATTTCCTGCTGGCACTGCTCGTCGCCGGCTACGAGACCACGCCTACCATCATGACTCTGCTCATCAAATTCAGAACCCCCGTGCGCTCAAGATTATCAAGGTATATGTCATCCCTAATAATTCGATTTTTTTTTATAGGAAACATTAAAGTTCAGATAAATTGAAACAACAAAGTTTGGCAAAATTATAAATTTAGAACTAAATCGTTCTACCATTGTGTTTATAACTGTGCATTCTCTTTCCTCTCAGTCCATTTCATCCCCACCCTATTCAATGTATGTGCATTTTTGTGTATGAACACGTGCTTAGTCGGACCATGTGGGCAATGTCCGTGCTGCTGCTATTACTGCTCCATCCACAAACTTACTATCTTCCCCATTGGATAAGAGGCCTGAACACATTCAATAGAACATAATGCCACTTCGAAATAAAGGTGCTAGTTAAAACTGCATAGAAACCATAACAACAAGAGAGATTTTCAGCAGCTTTAGAGATGTTGAAGACCGATAAGAAAGAATCCAAATGGATCTGATTATTGCCTGAGAAGTTGATAACATCCCAAGGATTCTACAAGTTTAAGAAACCAATAAAACATAGAAGAATCTCAATGTGTTATTCGAACAATCGGACTTATCAAAACACTGGTATAACAACTGCTACGTTGCATGAATACGAACACAGGATACAAACATTGTCAAGTAGGTGCAAAGATAATTACTTATTTGCACGAATACGAGCACGAACACAATATGGACACCATTTTGACAAGTCCGTGCAACATAAAACAATTGTGTCACAAAAGATCGACTCTCAACCTCTTCTACTTTTTTTTTTTTTTTTTTTTCCAGCACGCCACGGGCTCAGTATGATAGGAGTCCCCACCCCCATCTATGCCGGTCGTCATTGGGGAATCAGACTCGTCGTGTGCGTCGCACACTGGCATTTTCATCATCGTCCATTACGCACACCTCGTGCACTCCGCATGCTCCAGAGCTCCACGAGATGGCCATGACGCCTTTCGACGCCCGCAACTCAACGCCTCGCTTTGCCCACGGCGCCGACGTGGCACCCCCGACGTCTGAACGTCGCCTACGACAGCCAAGCTGCCTAGCCACCCGAATTTCGCACGACACCCGTACGGCATCTTCACGACGCCCATAAGGCGCCGAACGAACAGCGAGCCGCGTGGTCGGCCGTCGTTTATACCCGTGGTAGGATGGCTCTCAACCTCTTCTACAAAACTTCAACTTATAATTATTCCTGATGGTTACCATCAATTAGTTTGCAGTAAACTCTATAAACTAGTCTTGAAGAAGCACTATAAAAGAATACTATCATGTGCCGAGGACTATATTGCACAAGTACGGGTACGGATAAAGACAGGATACGTATATGGGATACGAACATTTTCAGATAGATACCATATAATTGTTGGTGTTTTTGTCTTTGGACTAGTAAAGATAGTCCCACATTGGCTACACCACCAAGTGGGTATCTCAATATAATACTTTATATATGTTGAGGTGTGCACTTGGGGTGTGGTGGGGCACATGGGTGCCATGTGGGAGTATTTTATTAGGAGAAAAAAGTATTAACTACTCAATGAAAGCTTTTTGTCATGCTCTTGGATATTATTCCATAGGAGCTAAGTCACACGACTCGGACTCGGACTAGGGCTCAAGGGCACAAAGTGGTGCTTTGTTGGCGCACTTTGCATTTAGCATGTCAGCATTTTATGAGCGGGTGCTGAACGGGCTCTGAGCGGGTACTGAACGGACACTGAGTGGGCTATGCATTGGGCTGCGATTGTGGGATATCAATTTTGTATATTGACTTTTTAGTCCCACATCGGAAAGGAGAGGAGGATGGGCTTTCATCCTTCTATATAAAGAGCCCTCTAGCCTCCATTTGAGACATACCAAAAATTAAGAAAGATGAGTCCAAATGAGTCCGTTCGAGTCACACAAAGAGGTGACTACTAGCGTTCCAGAAGTTCTCTTGTGAACTTGTTGGTTCCTGGGAGCAGATCGTCGATAGAGGACGAATCTTGTTTTGAGCAACGGTAGTCTTCATCACTCCAGCAAGAATAATTTTTATTCTCTATTTCTCTTCTCTTCTTCTAGTTGTAAACGTTCCGTCCCAATTGTAACTGCGTTTGCAAGGAAGAACGTATTTTTGGTTCTTGAATTCTGTGATGAAGAAGGAATTATAATTAGCAACTATATTCTATATTATATAGTTCTTAGTTGGATCGAGGTATATCAGCGAGAAAATTTGTGTGAACTCCTGATCTCGACTTCAACTTCTTATTCTACCATATTTGATTAAGCCTCGGGACTAACAATCTCAAAGCAAGATCCGAGTAAGATGGAGAACAACCGTGCAAGTCTTCTCAACACAAGTTTTTACAAACTTGAGAAGATTGACGGGCTTCATTTCAATCATTTGGATGAGGAAGGAGTCCTCTGTCAAATGTTGAAAGTGGGTAGAAAGATCCAGGATCTACCATTCCTACGGATGAAAGTGAACTTGATCTTGCATCTCTGGAGACTCACATTCCAAGAGAAAGGAAGTCGACATCTGATACAATTTGTCGCATGGAGATGTCTGAAGCTAGTAGCCGCATAAAGAAGTCTACTGTGGTTGCCGAAGAGAGAATGACACTATGCATCTACGCATGGCAACAATTAGAACAGGGAAGAACTCGGCACATAAGAAGTCTCGACACAGGGCACTCATTGCGCATGTCGGGCTCAGTGCAGTGCAGTCACTGTGCATGGTGTTCTTTCGGTGCATGGCAGAACTTGGCGCAAGGAAGTGTCTATGTGGCTAGCTCTAAGCAAGGTCTATGCGCGACCAGGTTATGCGCATAAGGGTATGAGCATCTTGGCACATGTCTCTTCAAGCATAAAGGATCATGATAATAAGGATTGCAGATCCAATTTTAAACCAAAATAGCAAGGTAAAAGTCTAACTTGGTTACTTTGATTACTTAACTTGGTTGTTATGATTGTGCAGGTTAATTCATTTGGCATGGTTGTTGATTGGTGAATGGACACTAGTGCATCTAGCCACGGGAGCTCTAAGAAGAGCAGTTCATCGAGGTCAAGCCTATCACTGAAGAAGGCCGAAGATCTCGATAGGGAACAAGGATCAAGCAGAGGATATGAGGATTGGGACAATGGTTCTGGACTTCGAGAAGTTACAGTCAAAGAAGTACGTATAGCAAAGTACCAGTGATTACCAAGGAACTATTCTAAGAAAATCTGTTGCAGACTTGAGGGTGAACATCCATAGTTGCCAAATAGTGATATTTTGGCAGGAGACATACTTTGAAATAAGGCTTCAGTATCATTCCGCATATTCAAGCTTCTGCTTGTGAGTAGAGTCTCATTACAAGAGTTGTGGGACACCAAGACTAGGACGTACTCTGTACCACAAGATATCTAGTCTATGGCTTAACTCCAAATATGGGGGTAAGGAGGTGGAGTAGTGTGAGGTCTGTGCGCAGACAAAGATTACAAGAAAACTTTTTAAATAGGTAAATCAAAATACAGATTTTCTGGAGTTGGTACACTCAGATATCTGTAACTTCAAACAGTTCTCCATAAAGGCCATGATGAAGTATTTCATTACCTTCATCGACAAATACTCGAAGTACGTGTTCGTCTATTTGCTCAAGACAAAAGACGAAAAATTTAAGAAGTTTAAGGAGTTCAGGGCTGAGGCTGAACATCAAAAAGGGAAGAAACTCAAGAGACTCAAAAGTGATCGAGGTGGAGAGTATAGGTCCATGTAGAAGCATAAAAATTCTGCAGGCCACATACTGCTCATGCCCCTTGGAGCCGCATAGAGCTCATACCCCTTGGAGTCGCATAAAGCTCAAGCCCCTTAGAGCCACATAAGAGCATAAACAACCTTCATACAACCTGGACAGCCTCAGAGCAAGAGGCAGCATTATGAGCTCCTGACACAGTCTCTAATGTCTGACATAAAGTTGTTACAGCTTCAAAAGTCATGAAAGGAACGTCATACAAAATAATAGAAAGTCACATCTGCATTGATGGCCTCGACAGACGCCCCATGCCACATGTCCTCCCATCTGCGGCTTCGGCCATATGTGGCCTTGTCAATATGCTACTGCAGTTTCCATTCGACTAAATCCAGATAAGAGCACGTATGCGACCTGTACGAGCATGCTGATACGATGCCATGCAGCCTGAGTGTCTGACCAAGGCCAAAAAGGATGCGACTGCGACTGCAAGATCCATACGGCCTCACCATTATGCGGCCAGAGTGTCCAGACGACCGAAGGTCAAATGAGAGCATGTATGTGACCGTGATAATATGCGGCCAAGTTGCTATGCGGCCTCTAGCTCACAAGATCTTCCCATTACAACTACAGAGATCTTCATACAGTTGGTGCTGACCACGTGTCCAGCTGACCAAGTCACGCACACAACGGGTTGAAAATAACTCCGAGATCTCTTCAACAACATATCTCAACCAAGACCACGTGAAAATCAGCCCATGGCATGCGGCGACAGTTGCAACCGTATTCTGTTGAAGAAGTCTTATGCGGCTACCAAACAAAGGCATATACGACATCCATAGCCCATTAATAAGATGGCTATAAATAAGAGCAACTTAAACGTTCTAAGGGCTGGCTATCTGTGAACCTATAGTCAAGCAAGAAAGAAGAGCTTCCTCCTCCTGCATCGGATCATCTACGGAGTAAAGAGAGTTGCTACACCCCTAACCCTCTGTCATGCCCCAGTCCCAAAATACGTTGGACTAGGTCACGTAACCATGCCAGCCGCTCGTATATATGGCAACTCCAATATATGGAAACCATATATACGTGCGTACGCTGTATAATGAACAATAATTCATAAGTGGTAAAACTAATGACAAGTCACAGGATAATATCTAAATCTCATCCATAGTAATCAAATATACAGGAATAACCAATAATCAGGTAAATAGATCTCAATATAGAGTAACTAGAAAATGACAGTCGGATGGAAACAAATCCACTGCCGAAATAGAATAATAAATGAACAAGATAAATCCCATATAAATATAACATCTAACCATCACGAGGGTCGAAGATCTCCTCGAAAGCTAAGTAGCCGGTCCGGATCTGTGCTCCCACGAATACTCAGGAGCATCTACACCTGGAAAGGGACCAGGTCCTCAGAGGGACATAACAAGATACATAGAAGCATGCCACAATGTAAATACTGAATAAAATCAATGGGGGTGTGCTAACCATCTAAGTGAATGCAATTTAAAGACCTTGTAGTACGCATGGGAATGTGTGGGCCTGACATATGCTGACGTAATTCACCAATCGTCGGGACTGGCTAGTATATGTGTCATATGCCCCCTGACTCAAGGGCACTCTGCAATCGACCATCTTCGAGGAGCATGGTACGAAGGATAAAAATATACAAGGAAGGAGGTGTCCCATACGTCTACTAGTATCTTTCCCGCCCAATTTAGATGTACAAGTCGTGAAAACGACGTGGACACCTTCTACTATGATGCAAGTCTCAATAAAATAAACAACTAAGCTAAATACCGTTACACGTGTTGCTCATACCGATGGCCAGTCGAGTATGAGGCAAGCGTCCCTATATGAACTTACTCTGTGACGTATAATGATACGTGTCAAGGCCTGGAAAGTCATACCAATAACTTCACAACTTTAGGTGGGTCTACTAGACACTAGGTCAGATACAAATCCTAACGTCAACGCCTTCGTTGACTGCACCCGAGTTTTCTCGGACGCGCGCATTTATATAATAAATAAACATGTAACAGTCAATAACTGAAATTAAACAGTACAACAAGGCAAGGTATACTTGCCTGGCAGGAGAGCTGCAAATATAATGTCCAGATGTCAAATGCCAAAAGTCAGAACTATGGTCTCAAAATAAATGTCTCCGGATACTGAAATAAACATCACTAACAGTCTCAGAAAATATCAAATAGCTAGAAACACCTGTCCTTAAGTCCAATTTGGACACAGGGGCGAAAATGACAGTTTCTGGTCAAAGTAGGGTCCACATGTGGGCCGCTTTACACCGAAAAATGTGTCAGGGCCAATGGTCTCCAAATTTGCCAAACTTAGTGTCAACAAGTCAGGAACGATAATACGAACCCAACGGGATATCCAGAACTGGATTCCGATGTGCCGATCACAAAATCACCCGTCAAGTGGAGCCTATGGGGCCCACGATACGGGATTTTGTCAACGTTCTCAGAATCGAACCAAACTTGGATCACAGGACCAGCGTATTGTTATGAGTCCGATGGCGCAAGTTTCGTTTTGATCCGACGTGTGTACACAAAGTTACAGCGTATTCCAGAACAGGCAGATACGGGACGTTGTCGGCGGATACGCGTTGATTTCGGTGTGCACGCACATCTAAATCAACTTCTGCGAAATCCTGCACGTTCGTATCAACGACGCACACGTTTCGGTAAAGACCGCGTGCGACCAAGTCGTCCCGTTTGGCGGGGCGTACTCAGTTTCGGGGTGAATCGGGGTATGGTTTTTCCTGTTTTTGGATCGCATGTCGCGATCGCCACAGGACGCGATGCACCGAGCGGGTTGTACGGGCATCGAGAGGGTCACATAGCCTACGTGTCACAACTGACGGAACGAGAAACAGAGCTACGAGAAGAGAGAAAAGAATACCTGAACAGGGCTCCAAAACTGAGAATTCTTCGTGTCCGAGGCGACACGACGCTGCTGTGTCCGGGCCGTGTCCAGGACGTGTCCAGGCTAGGCTAGTGTTAGGGCTTGCCGGAGAGTTGCTGGTGGCCGGGGCGACTCGACGAGGGGATGGGTGGCTCGCTGGAGGCTGGTGGCGAGGCGGGCAGCGGGGTCAGACTCGGGGCGACTGAGGCGGGTCGGCCGGCGGGCTAAAGGCGGGGAAGGGAGAAGGTCGAGCGGGGTTTGGGGTCGAGCTCTATGGGATGAGGAGGGCAGCAGCGGGTCGAGGCGGCCAGAGATTGGTGGCGGCGAGGAAGAGGAGAAAGGTTCTGGGGAGGCCGACGAGTCGAGGGGAGAGAGGGGAGGTGCTGGAGTGATGGCGGGGCGGCCGGTTGCTGAGGGCTAAAGGCGGCCGGAGTAGGAGGCGGTGATGATGATAGTGGTGGAGGGTGGTGGTGATGGCGAGCTCAGGGGGTCGTCAGGTGGAGGGGGAGGAGGAGGAGAATAGGAGGCGGAGGTCGAGAAGGAGAAGAGGAGGAGGAGGAGGAGATGCTGGTGATGGAGGGTGGTGGTGGCAGCCGGAGTTGAGGGTGGAGGGAGGAGATCGGGATGACGAGGTGGTGGTGAGCAGCTGGAGGTGGTGGAGAAGGAGGTCGGGAGGGGGAAGAAGGGTGGAGTGGAGGAGGAGTGGGCAGAGGATCTCGGTGAGGAGGAGCTCGAGGGTGGCGGCGGAGACGTGAGGGGGTTGGCTCGCCGGCGAGGTCGGGGTCGGGGAAGGGGGAAATGGATGCTGGTGAAGATGATGGTGGTGGAGGGGCTGAGCTGCTTGGATGGGGTGGGGGATCGGCTCGCCGCGGGTGAGGTGTCGGCTCGCCGCTCCGGCGAGGGTGGGGGGGGGGTTGCCGCTCCGGCGGGGGGGGGGGGGGGGTCGGCTGCGGGCTGGGTAGGGTTAGGGTTAGGGTTAGGGTTTCTTTTATTTCTTTTATAGGAAATTAATTAAGGGTTAAATTGGTAATTTCAAAATTAGGATATTTACTTTATGCAAATACATCGAATCTGGACTCCTTTTGGAATGGACGGTGCATGTTCACCGGCCAATCAGGGGGTGACACCTCGCACTGTAATTTGTAGAAAAGTCCCTACAATTTCATAAATTGTGCAGAGGTCCTATTTTGGGAAATTGCGCAATTACAAAATTGACTGGAAAAAACACTCGATTCCTGAAAATGCCAAAATGCACAGAACTGAGAGAAATTGATGTGTGAGGGTCCTGAGGGGGTAGGGGTGAGTCTGGGCAGGGACTGGGCCTAGTTTTGGGGTGATTCAGACCATCATATTTAATTAATTAATAAATACTGCGCACGGTGTTCTCTAATTATTTAGAGGCAGGTAGGACCATAATTTTAACGCGGTGTCAATACACTAAATGTAGTATACTCAGGGTAGAATAATAACGTATTTTTGTCTGGGCAAAACAGGTGCATATTGGGCCTCAAATCTCTATTGGAACAGGGATGGGTACAGATCTGGGAATTTAAAATAGGAATTAAATACGGACGATTGTAACAATATTTGTGCATCTCATACGAGGCTCAAAACTGAGTAGCTGGGAGTTGCACAAAGTGCAGGATAGTAGACTGGCATGTCTAGGAGAGGTATGTGAACTTCGTTTGGGGATAACAGTCAAGGTAAAGCTCCAAATAATTCGGTGATGGACAGGTGCACAAGTCAATAGGATATGTAAGCAAAATAAATTAAAATATTGTCTTAAACCTGAATTATAAAAAAATAATCCTAAAAATACTGGAATCTGGTCGAAGGGGTTTACAATCTACCCAACTTATAAAAATTTCGTCCTCGAAATTAAAACTAAGCCATGGTAGAAGTCAAAGACGGCATAAGATATAATTTAACAAAGTAATTTATATCTTGGGTTAAGAATAGGTTCGAAAACGTTTACGTATGTCGTACTCGCGCTTCAAAGTTTTTTCTCCTAGCGCATCACGCTTCCATGCCACGCGGACCAAGGGAATAGACTGATTTCTCAACACCATTTCTCGATGATCGAGGATTCCCACGGTTTGCTCTTGATACGACAGGCTCGGCCTAATGGTGATCTCCGAATGGTTGAGAGCATGACTGCTGTTTGTCATATATTGCCTGAGTTGCGACACATGGAATACATCAAGTACTCTCTCAAGTGAAGGTGGTAGCGCAAGTTGATATGCCACTACTCCCACTTTTTCTAGCACGTTAATGGTCCAACATCCCTTGGACTCAACTTGATGCGTTATCCGAATCGAATGGTGCCTCTAGTAGGTGATACCCTTAAGAAGACATGATCGTCCTCTTTGAATTCCACGGAACGATGATGACGGTCTGCCTACTGCTTCTGTCTGTCTTGCACTGCTCGCCAGTGTCCTTGTATTTACTTAACTGTCTCTTCGGTTGACCATCAACTCTGGTCACGCGAATCCTTGTCTGGTACAATGCTGACTGGTATGTCATACAATCTTACGATTTACCTCATATATAAGTTAGCTAAAGCTTCTGCAGACTGGTCAACTCTATAGGTAAGAAATGTGCTGACTTGGTGAGTTGGTCCATAGGAATTCTTAATCCTTACAAGTCAACCTAGTCATAGGTGCTGCTATCCGTTCAGGAGTCAATCAATTGTTCCTCCAGGTGAAATCCATTTAGACTCCTGACAGCAAAATAATATATTCTTCATCGTAACACTTGAGTTCTGACTTGACCCAAGTTACGAGGCAAAAATAAAAATTTTATGCTGTCATAGGGATGCACGTATCAGGATCGTAGATAAACGTATGTAGGTCATTCTAAAGGATAGCACAGTTTTAACTGCAATCCAATCTAATAATAGGGTTTGGTAATTACCCAAGGAACAAACAGAAAAGGCTACAAAATAATACACTCTCATATTTATACTAAGCACGAGGTTTCGTCTTTTCGAAATAAGGGAAGACGATAACAATAATCAAAAGTTCAAGGGGGTGGTAATAGATTAGAAGTGTGGGGATCAAGGCGTTTAAAGAATTCAACGGGAATTTGTCAAAGCACTTGTGGATTGAAATGCTATTCTGGTAATCCCTATTCACATATTCGTTTTAGCACAGTTAGGTAGCTAATATAATATGCTCAAACATATCTAGAGGGCAAGTACATCCGTCTACTAATCACTATATATCTCAATCCACGTAAAGTAGTTATGTGAAGGGCGAACCAAGTGTACTATGGTTGATCAGACCGTAATACACTGATTCTGAAATGTATTAGTATAGTACTCCAATAATACGTATCTCAAGAACAAGCTTGATAAAGAATAAGCTTGCAAAACTAGGCTATAATAGCGGCATAAGTCAAGGTAGTACGGTAAATATAAGTAAGCTAGATTATGATGTGAGAAATTTCAAAACAATTCTAATTCACAAAAAGACAAGACTCTAAAATCTCTACAGTTATTATTCTAATCCTTGTCTAAGTTGCTAGTTGACCAAAAAGAGGTATGGCCTTCTAAGTTCTACAATCTTAATAAACACTATTGGTTGTCTGCCTAAAACAGAGATTTCAAGAAAGTCCGCGTAAAGTAGGGATTCGAAGTTGTCTGCGTAAAGCAGAGACAAAATGGTTTAGCGTAAGGTAGAAATCCGATACTGTCTGCGTAAAATAGAATTTCAAGTTGTCTAGCGTAAGGCAGGGATCCAAAGTAGTTTGGCGTAATCAGGGTTTCAAACTATCGGCATAAAATAGTTTTCAGAGTTATTCGCGTAAAACAGAGAAGCGTAAGGTAGAGCTTCAGAGCTGTTCGCGTAAAAAGTCTGCGCGTGAGAGATTGCTATTCTTCATGCGTAAGGTCTGCGTAGAAATCTGTGCGTAAAAGATCGCTGCGTAAAAGTCTGCGGGTAAAGTATTGCCTAAAGGTTGCGTAAAAATCTGCCAGCGTAAAAAGTTTAGCATACGTTGCAGCATGAAGTTGTACAAGAAACTCATGAGTTTGTCAGTCAAGTTAATGAATCCTGTCATCTGACAAAAGTACTTGCACAACGATCGAGTGGATGGTTATGATGATGGTTTGCACGGAGATCCAGGTTATCTTTTAGTGACTTATTGGATACAAGTTATCTTACGCTCGAGGTGAGACAAAACCAGACGTCCTGTCAAAAGCTGTTTCTTTTTGCACAGGGCTCGAGGCGTATCTCTGCGCAAGATTTGGTTAACTGGGAAAAGCTAAGGCTGTAACAAATACGCTCACATCCTATCATTATGTTACGCCTAATCAGGTTACTCTACGCTGGCTATCTATTAGTCAGGAATCATCAGGTTTACGCAGGGCAGTTACCTATATGGCTTGCATGATATGTCATACGCAGGATAAGGAAAACTAAGGAAACGTGGGTAGCGGTTGTCATAACTGCGGCATAAAGGAGACAAACTCCTGCATGATTTGGCTTTTATGCCAACTAGGCAGTGGTTTGGCTTTTACGCCAACAACGGTCAATTGGTTTTACGCCAACAAGGGTAAAGGGTCTCTAGCGTAAAATATGGTTTATCCAATCATAGGATGAGGTTTCTGTCCTAGTATTCAACCTTGAATTTCTATGGGTTCCTCAAGACTAGGGTCAATACTATGGAAAATCCTCTAACTACTCCTAGTAGTGTTTATACTACTCTCAAGTCATAGATAAATACGTAAGGGATAATGGTAATTTTAATCTATAGGTAAGTGACGCTAGGGTTTATTTAGGAAATCAGGAAGGCTAGGGTTCATTTAGTAGTATGAACTTAATGACATGTCAATGCCCTAGTTGTGTTCTTAATAGGAATACTACTCTAATTATCGTCCTATCAACCGGAATTTCTATATTCTAGCAGGGGCTATACTCAAGGAATTATCAGGGAAGCACATGAATCAAGCAGGATATAATTATGTAAGTAGGACAGACTGGAAGGAAGATAAGTCATAGTCAATTATGAATGAGATCCTATACTTTAATCCTAGGTGCAGGCTTGCTCGGTACAATAACGTAACCGACTCAATATGCTCTGACCTGCATGGGCCACCACTAAAAATATGTCACGTCCCAGTCCCAAAATACGTAGGACTAGGTAACGTAACCATGCCAGCCGCCCGTATATATGGCAACTCCAATATATGAAAACCATATATACGTGCGTACGTTGTATAATGAACAATAATTCATAAGTGGTAAAACTAATGACAAGTCACAGGATAATATCTAAATCTCATCCACAGTAATCAAATATACATGAATAACCAATAACCAGGTAAATAGATCTCAATATAGAGTAACTAGAAAATGACAGTCGGATGGAAACAAATCCACTGCCGAAATAGAATAATAAATGAACAAGATAAACCCCATATAAATATAACATCTAACCATCACGAGGGTCGAAGATCTCCTCGAAAGCTAAGTAGCCGGTCCGGATCTGTGCTCCCACGAATACTCAGGAGCATCTACACCTGGAAAGGGACCAGGTCCTCAGAGGGACATAACAAGATACATAGAAGCATGCCATAATATAAATACTGAATAAAATCAATGGGGGTGTGCTAACCATCTAAGTGAATGCAATTTAAAGACCTTGTAGTACGCATGGGAATGTGTGGGCCTGACATATGCTGACGTAATTTACCAATCGTCGGGACTGGCTAGTATATGTGTCATATGCCCCCTGACTCAAGGGCACTCTGCAATCGACCATCTTCGAGGAGCATGGTACGAAGGATAAAAACATACAAGGAGGGAGGTGTCCCATACGTCTACTAGTATCTTTCCCGCCCAATTTAGATGTACAAGTCGTGAAAACAACGTGGACACCTTCTACTATGATGCAAGTCTCAATAAAATAAACAACTAAGCTAAATACCGTTACACGTGTTGCTCATACCGATGGCCAGTCGAATATGAGGCACGCGTCCCTACATGAACTCACTCGACGTGTAATGATACGTGTCAAGGCCTGGGAAGTCATACCAATAACTTCACAACTTTAGGTGGGTCTACTAGACACTAGGTCAGATACAAATCCTAACGTCAACGCCTTCGTTGACTGCACCCGAGTTTTCTCGGACGTGCACATTTATATAATAAATAAACATGTAACTGTCAATAACTGAAATTAAATAGTACAACAAGGCAAGGTATACTTGCCTGGCGGGAGAGCTGCAAATATAATATCTAGATGTCAAATGCCAAAAGTCAGAACTATGGCCTCAGAATAAATGTCTCCGGATACTGAAATAAACATCACTAACAGTCTCAGAAAATATCAAATAGCTAGAAATGCCTGTCCTTAAGTTCAATTTGGACACAGGGGCAAAAATGACAGTTTCTGGTCAAAGCGGGGTCCACATGTGGGCCGCTTTGTACCGAAAAACGTATCAGGGCCAATGGTCTCCAAATTTGCCAAACTTAGTGTCAACAATTCAGGAACGATGATACGAACCCAACGGGATATCCAGAACTGGATTCCGATGTGCCGATCACAAAATCACCCGTCAAGTGGAGCCTATGGGGCCCACGATACGGGATTTTGTCAACGTTCTCAGAATCGAACCAAACTTGGATCACAGGACCAGCGTATTGTTACGAGTTCGATGGCGCAAGTTTCGTTTCGATCCGACGTGTGTACACAAAGTTACAGCGTGTTTTAGAACAGGCGGATACGGGACGTTGTCGGCGGATACGCGTTGATTTCGGTGTGCACGTACATCCAAATCAACTTCTGTAAAATCCTGCACGTCCGTATCAACGACGCGCACGTTTCGGTAAAGACCGCGTGCGACCAAGTCGTCCCGTTTGGCGGGGCATACTCAGTTTCGGGGTGAATCAGGGTATGGTTTTTCCTATTTTTGGATCGCGTGTCGCGATCGCCACAGGACGCAATGCACCGAGCGGGTTGCACGGGCATCGAGAGGGTCACATAGCCTACGTGTCACAACTGAAGGAACGAGAAACAGAGCTACGAGGAGAGAGAAAAGAATACCTGAACAGGGCTCCAAAACTGAGAATTCTTCGTGTCCGAGGCGACACGACGCTGTTTTGTCCGGGCCGTGTCCAAGACGTGTCCAGGCTAGGCTAGGGTTAGGGCTTGCCGAAGAGTTGCTGGTGGCCGGGGCGGCTCGACGAGGGGCTGGGCGGCTCGCTGGAGGCTGGTGGCGAGGCGGGCAGCGGGGTCGGGCTCGGGGCGACTGAGATGGGTCGGCCGACGGGCTGAAGGCGGGGAAGGGAGAAGGTCGAGCGGGGTCTGGGGTCGAGCTCTGCGGGCTGAGGAGGGCAGCAGCGGGTCGAGGCGACCGGAGACTGGTGGCGGCGAGGAAGAGGGGAAAGGTTCTGGGGAGGCCGACGAGTCGATGGGAGAGAGGGGAGGTGCTGGAGTGATGGCGGGGCGGCCGGTTGCTGAGGGCTGAGGGCGGCCGGAGTAGGAGGCGGTGATGATGATGGTGGTGGCGGGTGGTGGTGATGGCGAGCTCAGGGGGTCGTCAGGCGGAGGGGGAGGAGGAGGAGAATAGGAGGAGGAGGTCGAGAAGGAGAAGAGGAGGAGGAGGAGGAGATGCTGGTGATGGACGTTGGTGGTGGCAGCCGGAGTTGAGGGTGGAGGGAGGAGATCGGGATGACGAGGTGGTGGTGAGCGGCTGGAGGTGGTGGAGAAGGAGGTCGGGAGGGGGAAGAAGGGTGGAGTGGAGGAAGATCGGGCGGAGGATCTCGGTGAGGAGGAGCTCGAGGGTGGCGGTGGAGACGTGAGGGGGTTGGCTCGCCGTCGAGGTCGGGGTCGGGGAAGGGGGAAATGGATGCTGGTGAAGATGATGGTGGTGGAGGGGCTGAGCTGCTCGGATGGGGTGGGGGATCGACTCACCGCGGGTGAGGGGTCTGCTCGCCGCTCGGGCGAGGGGGGGGTTGCCGCTCCGGCGGGGGGGGGGGGGGGGGGTCGGCTGCGGGCTGGGTAGGGTTAGGGTTAGGGTTTCTTTTATTTCTTTTATAGGAAATTAATTAAGGGTTAAATTGGTAATTTCAAAATTAGGATATTTACTTTATGCAAATACATCGAATCTGGACTCCTTTTGGAATGGACGGTGCATGTTCACTGGCCAATCAGGGGGTGACACCTTGTACTGTAATTTGCAGAAAAGTCCCTACAATTTCAGAAATTGTGCAGAGGTCCTATTTTGGGAAAGTGCGCAATTACAAAATTGTCTGGGGAAAACACCCGATTCCTGAAAATGCCAAAATGCAGAGAACTGAGGGAAATTGATGTGTGAGGGTCCTGAGGAGGTAGGGGTGAGTCTGGCCAGGGACTTGGCCTGGTTTTGGGGTGATTCGGGCCATCGTATTTAATTAATTAATAAATACTGCGCACGGTGTTCTCTAATTATATAGAGCCAGGTAGGACCATAATTTTAACGCGGTGTCAATACACTAAATGTAGTATACTCAGTGTAGAATAATAACGTATTTTTGTCTGGGCAAAACAGGTGCATGTTCGGCCTCAAATCTCTATTTGAACAGGGATGGGTACAGATCTAGAAATTTAAAATAGGAATTAAATACGGACGATTGTAACGATATTTGTGCGTCTCATACGAGGCTCAAAACTGAGTATCTGGGAGTTGCACAAAGTGCAGGATAGTAGACTGGCATGTCTAGGAGAGGTATGTGAACTTCGTTTGGGGATAACAGTCAAGGTAAAGCTCCAAATAATTCGATGATGGACAGGTGCACAAGTCAATAGGATCTGTAAGCAAAATAAATTAAAATATTATCTTAAACCTGAATTATAAAAAAATAATCCTAAAAATACTGGAATTTGGTCGAGGGGGTTTACACCCTCCATCGTCACCCCCCAGAAAATAAATTTGTACTTAGATTGTCTTCTAAGACCTCTCTGTACTTTCTTTTCGTTTGTTAATTAAATCAAGTTCTCTTAAACTTCGAATTTAATGGCAAACAAGATGGCGACTCTGCTGGGGACGTCCTTCTCCTCTGATGAAATAGTGGTGACGCAGTCTGATGCAGCCTATCTGGGTTCAACCCAGAGAATGCCGGTAGTCCGCTTCGACCAACAGGCCTTCGAGGAGATGCTCTCAGAGGGAAGCGCTAGTCTTTCGTCGAGGTTAACAAAGCCCAAGAAGACCCCCATGACGTGAGTAGCAAATGCCACTGTGCCTCAACCAACTACGGAGCATGTGCTCCCTGCCTCTCTCCATGTTGATGAGGACGCTCGTCAAGCGTCCATCCAGACTGAGCATGCATCTTCTTCATCTGCCGTAGGAGATGCTCAGCACCCGAACTCTGGAAGAGAAAAATACTACGATGCTAGAATTTTGGGTCTTGATGCGAGTTCTATGCGGTCTAGGAGAAGTCACATAAGATCGAATATGCGGCATTAGTTCGCTGCCACAGGAAGATGGCCGCATGCGGCCCTCACAGCTGGGCTGAGGCTGCCTCCTGGCAATCCCGAGATGATGCGGATGAAGATGTGCCAGAGAAAACTACTTTCGACAGTAAACCTCTGGATGGGTGATAGCTAGTGTAAAGACTGGACGACGTTCATTATAAACATTGTAGGCACGAGAATAAGGTCAAGGACGCTCGACTCTTTGGCATGTAGATCCCTATCGCCGATGATAGGGGGAAACATCCCAACAACAATAATGGCGCTAACAGCAGCTACAAGAAAAAAGGGAAGCAGGCCTTGGTCGCCAACTTAACCAAGAAGCAGGAGCAAAAATAGGCAGAAGCTCCGAAACCAAAGGAGACTTCTCTTTCGAGGATGATGATGTCATGCCCATCTTCGATATGCTGGTAATGGGAGGAAAACTTTGGCTCCCCAACGTCAAATGCCAGCCGGAAGCGGCAGACATAAATAATCCGAAGTACTGTCACTTTCACTGGTACGTCCACCATGCGACGCTAGATTGTTACACATTGAAGTGGTACATCCGGCGCTTGATCGATACCAAAGATCTCTCCTTGGACTTCGATGACGTAACAGTTGCCGCCAACATGGTATCCCTGACCATCACCGACTACTTCTCCAAGTAGACGGAAGCAGTACCACTCGTGAAAGTCAAGACGTCCAACGTGATCAGCTTCGTCAAGCATCACGTCATATAACACTTCGTCTTGCCATGAAGGATCATTCATGAAAATGGTCTATAGTTTGCAAGTCATGCATTTTACCGGTTCTGCGCTAAAAATTAAATTCAGAATATGGCATCGACTGCCTATAACCCAGCAAAAAATGGGTTGGTTGAGGCATTCAATAAAACCATCATCAAGCTTCTTAAGAAGTTTGTGTCATCTAACAAGCGCGACTGGAATGAGAAGCTAGATGAATGTCTTCGGACCTACCGTACAACAGTCCGGACAGCTACAAAAAGTACAACATTCTCTTTGATGTACGGAAGCGAAGCGGTCCTCCCCCTTGAGATCCAAATTCTTTTACTCCGAGTGGCTCTCTCCAATCAGCTAACCGTGGATGACAACCATCGTCAACGACTAAAAGAGTTGGAGGCACTCGACAAAAAATGACTCTTAGCACAACAACGCATTAACTTGTACCAAGCGCGTCTCTGTAGAGCCTTCAACAAGCGAGTCAAGGAGAGAACATTCCAGGTGGGCGATCTCATCTTGACAGTCAGTAGACCGATGCTTATGACCCACAAGACAACCGGCAAATTCCAGCATAAATGGGAGGGCCCATTCATCGTGGTGTTCGTATTCTCCAATGGTGCCTTCGGCTAGCAAAATCCAATGGCGACTTGCTCATGATGTCTATCAACGACAAGTTCCTGAAAAAGTACTACGTCTAAGTTAGACTTGTACTCCCCTTATCTTCAGTAAGGCAACCAAGATGTACATTCTTGTTTTGTTTTCCATCCCAAGAAGTACCTATGTACGACATTTTTCTTTCTACACAAATTATTTTAAAAGCCATTATTTGTACTCAGGAGTCTTGAGTATGCAACAGGTAATGGATCCTCAAAAAAGCACCCCAGTGGGGTAACCCTCAGGTCTATCTACACTCTTAGGTAGACCACCCTCAGTAAACTACTCCCTAGCGAGTTCTCAGAACTTTGGTTCACGTCTATATTATCTCTGAACTATCGTCCAAACATTTCTCCCCGGCTGAGTTTGCCATGTCCATATTATCTCTGAGCAAACCTTCCGGGTTTTAGCTATTGATCATTACGTCCATATTACCTCTGATATCGGTTGTCATCCCCACTTATCATTCATACTCACCAAGGTACACCGGCAGTGTTAAGTCCACAAAAAATGCCACGTCCATATTATCTCTGGTAGGGCTTGTTCTAAACCTATTACATGCACTAATATGCGCAAAAAATAATAGGTCCACCAAATATATCACGTCCATATTACCTCTGATAGGAATTGTTTTCGAATTTATTATTTGCACTCAACGTGCGCAACAAATAATAAGTCCACAAAAACTGTCACGTCTATATTACCTCTGGTAGGGCTTGTTCTAAACCTATTACTTGCATTAATATGTGAAAAAAATAATAGGTCCACAAAGTCTATCATGTCCATATTACCTATGATAGGGATTATTTTTGAATTTATTATTTGTACTCAACGTGCAAAATAAATAATAAGTCGACCAAGAGTCCCCCAGTGGGATTTTCTCAATAGAAGCAAACCGCCATGTCCATACTATCTCTGGCATGCTTTCTTCTCCTTCCATAAAAATATTGGTATCGTACCTAACCTCTCGGTATAGCTATCGATCGTCTCACGTCTACGTCACCTCTGAGCTATCGTTCTCACCTCCTCCCCAGTAGGATTTTCATGAAGTCTCGCTGATACGAACATTTTTCATTAGAGGTGCCCCTCCATGCTGTCGTTGCTACTGTCACAAGTCGAGCCCTTAGCAGAACTCAATGCTTTCTGGATCATCCCTCCATAGTGCAAACCTCAGTATATGGAAAAGATTCGGATAGCGAGGAAGGAGTAGGACCAGGCATTCTTCAACTATGCAGAGAGACCGAAGACAGGAATATCAATTAATCCAAATTATGTCATCGACACCGCAGTCGTCCGGCCGGTAGCAAGCCGCATAAAGGGAAGAAATGTAGCTAGCATGCTGCATGAACAAGGACAGCTTCGTGCATGACGCATGATGTTCATCCTTGTTTCCTGTATTGGTTCTTGACAAGGAACCGCCGTATAAGCTTGGTCTTCATCCCGAGCAACGGATGTTATGATATCCTTCCATGCTCCATCATAAGCAGCACGAGGGAGGACAAAACCTGCACAAGAAAAATATATGACATCAGCATACAAAGACAAAGTTGATGTCTATGCTGCAGAGCCTAGTCAACGCATGAGGTGCCTTCTATGCGGCAGAGTCATGGTTGTTGCATGTCTATGTCAAGCACTTCATATGGAATAATCATAGTTGTCACATGACCAAGGTCGAGCCTTCATCCATGCGGCAGGATCTTAGTTGTCGTATGATGGTTGCACATCCATGCGACAGACTAATGAAGAAAGCATGCGCATGGTCGTGATGATCTCGCATCTATGCAGCAAGACTGTGTAAAAAGTCTGCACGTGTTCTAGACGATTTCTCATCAATGCAGCAAGACTGTGCACTGGTGCCTCTGTGTCCATGGAAGCCCGACAAAAAAAATGTGGTGCTCCCCTACCTCTGAGTAAAGCACCGAAATCATGGGGCCAAGGATCATGACCACCCCTGACAAATTCCTCAGCAAGGAGAGCCGCAGTTGTCAGCATCCTTCACAAAGAAGAGAGAATAATGCTCTCTCTCTCTCTCCCCCTAGACGCCTATTTATAGGCTTTAAAAGTCTCAGGAAGAGATCAAAGCAGCGAACCAAAGAAGTTATGAGAATGAATCTAATGCCTTGATCCTCGTGATCCCTTTTAAGCTCCTCGAAAACTGATTCCTCAAGTCCCGCATCAAGAGATAGACCCCGAATCCCGAGAAAATCTGATCAAATATCCTTAATTAATGATCGGACAGCCTGTCAGAGCCCTCTATGCAACAACGATACTATGCGGCATACCCTTCCTATGAGACCAAAATTGCTCGACCATGCTTCTTATTCAAAATACTCCAAACTTGTCATTTTGGAAACTTTGAAGGGGGTCTTGTAAAAGCATGAAAATTTTACAGGCCGCATACAGCTCAAGCCCCTTGGAGCCGTATAGAGCTCATGTACCTTGGATTAGCATAAAGCTCATACCTCTTGGAGCCGCATAAGAGCATAAATAACCTTCATACGGCCTGGACAACCTCAGAGCAAGAGGCCACATAATAAGCTCCTGCTCTGACATAAAGTTCTGACAGCTTCGAAAGTCGTAAAAGGGACGGCATACAAAAAAAACAAAAGTCACATCTATATTAATGGCTTCGACAGACGCGCCACGTCACGTATCCTCCCATATGCGACTTCGACCATATGCGGCCTCGTCAATATGCGATTGCAGTGTCCATTCGACCAAAGCCAAACAAGAGCACGTATGCGACCTGAACGAGCATGCAGTCAATATGCCATGCGGCCTAAGTGTCTGACCAAGGTCAAAAAGGACGCGTATGCGACTGCAAGATCTATGTGACCTCGCCATCATGTGGCCAGAGCGTCCAAACGACCGAAGGCCAAATGAGAGCTCGTATGCGACCGCGACAATATGAAACCAAGTTACTATGCGGCCTCTAGTTCATAAGATCTTTCCATTACAACTGCAGAGATCTTTGCACAGTTGGTGCTAACCACGTATCCAGCTGACCAAGTCACATACACAACGGGTTAAAAATAATCCCGAGATCTCTTCAACATCATATCTCAACCAAGACCATATGATAATCAGCCCATGGCATGTGGCGACAGGTGTAACCGTATTATATAGAAGGAGCCTTATACGGCCACCAAATAGAGGCATATGCGGCATCCATAGTCCATCAGCATGATGGCTATAAATAGGAGCAACTTGAACATTCTAAGGGCTGTCTATCTGTGAAGTTAAAGAGAGTTGTTACACTCTTAACCCTCCATCGTCATCCTCCAAAAAATAAATTTGTACTTAGATTGTCTCCTAGGACCTCTCTGTACTTTTTTTTCATTTGTTAATTAAATCAAGTTCTCTTAAAATTTGAATTTAATGGGGAACAGTCGTCCATTGAATTTGCATTATTCTGCAAAGAATATGGAATTATCAATGAGACGACTGCTCTGAATTCTCTTTAATTAAATAGATTAGCTGAACAAAAGAACAAAATATTGACATATATGATAAAGTTAATACTGTTAACTGTGGGTCTTCCAAACTGCTTCTGGGGAGAAGCAGTGCTAACAGCTATGTTCATCCTGAACAGAGTGTTATACGCAACATCCGATGTCACTCCTCATGAACTCTGGTTCAAAGTCAGACCCAACTTGAATGTCATTCGAGTGTGGGGGTGTGACATATGTGAAGCTTTCAGACTTGAAGATTCAAAAGCTAGGAACTAGGACTACCAAGATAATCTCCAGGGATATGCTGAGAAGAGTATGCTCGGAGGTTCCTTGATATTAAGTCAAATTATGTCATCAAAATCTCATGACGCAGAATTCTTTGAAGATAAATTTGCAAGGCACAAGAACATTATTTTTGCGGACATGGGACAGAATAGTGTTAGTGCACAGGAGGCTAACGCTTCCAATAAAGATGTAGTCCAAGAAAAAGTTGTCATTCCTGAGACAACATTCCAACTAGAACTCGCAGAACAAGAACTAAGCCGGCCAGGAGACAAGACTTTGGAGATGACTTTGTCACCTATCTTGTGGAATCAGATCCGCTTACCTATGATGAGGCGATGAAGACCATAGACACTGTCTTCTAGAGGGAGGCTATAAATGATGAGTATGACTCAATAATCTCTATCAACACTTGGGTGTTGATCGATCTGCCTGAATGAGCTAAACCAATCGGATGAAAATAGATCTTCAAGAAGAAGATAAAAGCCGATAGAACTGTTGACAAGTTCAAGGCAAGGCTGGTAGCCAAGGAATTTTCTTAGAAGTAGGGGATCGACTACTTTGACACATATGCTCTAGTAGCGCGAATGATGACCATCAGGATGTTGATTGCTATAAGTGCAATCAATAATCTAGTTATACATCAGATGGATGTGAAAATATCATTCCTGAATGGTGAATTGATCGAAGAGATTTATATGCAACAACCAGAAGGATTCATCGTCAAGGGCATTGAAGACAAAGTCTGTAAGTTGGTGAAATCATTATACGGTCTGAAGCAAGCTCCCAAGATGTGGCATAAGAAGTTTGATAAAATTATAAGATCAAATGGCTATAGGGTCAATGAGACGGACAAGTGTGTTTACACAAAGTTTGCTGATGGAAGGGGGGTCATTGTTTGTCTATACGTGGACGACATACTGATTCTAGGTACGGATCTAGAATGTGTCATTGAGACAAAGAAGTTTCTCTCATATAAGTTCAGTATGAAGGACTTAGGGGAACTGATGTGATCCTGGGGATCAAGGTCATCCGGACGGGCACTGGAGTAGCACTGTCATAGTCTCATTATATTGAAAAGATACTCACACTCTATGGATATTAGGATCTTCAACGAATCGATATTCCGTATAGGTATGACAAGAAGCTGAAGCCAAATCCGAGAAAAAATGTCAGGCAGTTGGAGTATTCAAGCGTCATCGTGAGTATGATGTATCAACAACTGCCACAAGGCCTGACATAACTTTTGTTGTGGGGATGCTTTGTCAGCTCACGAGTAATCCAGGTGTTGAGCACTGAAAAGCTGTGAAGATAGTAATGAGATATCTCAAAAGGACTTAGAATTATGCACTATACTACAGCGGGTATCTGATTGTAGGGGATGGCTTCAGTAATATAAATTGGTGTTAATAAGAAGAGAGCTAAAGGTCCACATATGGATATGTATTCTCAAAGGGTGGAGCTGTTATATCGTGGAAGACAAAGAAGCTGACAATGCTCTCTTATTCCTCAGGGGAATCTGAGTTCTATGCACTAACAGCTACAACAGAGGAAGCACGGTGGCTTCGGAAGCTCATATATGATCTTCTAGTGGTTGGTGTGCATATTCGGCGGTACCGATTCACTGTGATAACCAGGCAACAACAGCGGTAGCATTTATTTTCTCTTCAATGGTTAGAAGGGATCTGTGCGACTAAGGCACATTGTGCTGTATGAGCGCATCAAGGATGGCGTCATGATAGAGGTTAATGTTCAAAGCTAGGTGATTCTAGCAGGTCATTTGAAGACATATATGAGCCCATCCAAGATGGCATTATTATAGTGGTTGATGATCGGAGTCAGGAGGGTCTGGCGAATCCGTTCATATAAAACCTCAAGCGCCAACTGATCATAAGAACTATAAAGGAGCATATTACTCCATATTACAGTAGTGACACCACATAAGGTACCTTGACAGGATAAAGTCCCGGCTTCAGGCTATGTCATAGCGGCGTAACACCGCATATAGTCAAGGACACATCATACATGGACTTGGAGGACTTTTGATATTCTGTTTTTGTAATTCTACCATAAAGTTTTATGCTATTAGTTCATAGAAAAATCTACTAGACATCTAGTTTTTGGTCAAAGAAGGATCATTGACTGGAAGAATATTAGGAGCAGTGAGTATCCTTTGAGATATTGAGGGATTACAGACACATAACCATTATTGTCTACTATCTATTCTCCGAGTAGAACAAAATCCTATAGGAGGATGGCTTAAACGCCTTAATGAGTTCTAGGGTATTTGGAATGTCCGACGTGCTTTACAGGAAGCACGGTAGCACAACACTACAAAGGAGCAGAGAACTCCATGCTACAGTAGGTGACACCACCATGAGGTTCCTCGATAGGGTAATGCCTCAGATTCGTGTGCCATGTCACAGCGACGTAGCACCGCATATAGGCAGGTGGCCAAATGCTATAAATTGAAGAGTGGTTGGCAGCACTAGAAAGAGGCCGGTGTGCTCATGTTACAGTGGTGTGACACCACCAAGAGGTACCTAGAGAGGGTAAAGTCTTGGCTACTCGAGCTATGTCGCAGCGGTGTAACACCGCAAGGAAACACAAGGCTTCATGCTGGATAGTTTGGTACTACGAAGAGGCTGGGACCTCATGCTACAGTGGATGACACCACAATGAGGTGGGACCTCGACTTTGGGCCATGTCATAGCGGAGTAGCACCGCAAAAAAGTGCAAGACTTTATGCCAAAGACTCTTTAAAAGAACTCACCTAGAGTGTATGGAAAGAGATATAGGCTGTCACTTGAGGGTAAACTTGTAGACGCCTAAGATACATATTTCGAAATCAGACGTGCATAGGGCCTTTAATGTGGAACCGGAAGCACAGCTGATGTCATTGTATGAGTGAAAAGAATTGCATATATGGTGCATAATTCAAGGCTTAGTCCATTCTTATAGCATATTGTTATTCGACCCATGTGAAAAGATTCAAGTCGAAGCGACATATATCCTAATGCATGATGGACAGTCTGTGTGAGGAACGCTCAACCCATATATTAAGATATGTAGGGAATTATTGGTGTTTTTGCCTTTGGACTAGTAAATATAGTCCCATATTGGCTACACCACCAAGTGGGTGTCTTAATATAATACTTTATATGTGTTGAGGTGTGCACATGGGGTGTGGTGGAACACATGGGTGCCATGTGGGGGTATTTTATTGGGAGAAAAAATTAACTTCTAAATGAAAGCTTTTAAGCTTTTTGTCATGTGGGGGTATTTTATTAGGAGAAAAAATAATTAACCCCAAAGGGGCTTAGCGACTTGGACTCGAGCTCGGGCTCAAGGGCGCAAAGTGGCGCTTTGTTGGCGCACTTTTCACTTAGCACATCAGCATATCATGAGTGGGTGTTGAACGAGCTCTGAGCGGGTTCTGAACGGGTGCTGAGTGGGCTATGCATTGGGCTGCGATTGCGGGATATCAATTTTCTATATTGTCTTTTTAGTCCCACATTAGAAACGAGAGAAGGATGGTCTTCCATCATTCCCTATATAAAGAGCCCTCTAGCCTCCTATGGAGACACACCAAAAATTGAGAAAGATGAGTCCAAAGGAGTCCTTTCAAGTCACACAAAGAGGTAAATACAGGCATTTCGGAAGTTCTCTTGTGAACTTGTTGTCTCCTGGGAGCAGATCGTCGATAGAGGACGAATCTTGCTTTGAGCAACGATGGTCTTCACCACCCCAACACGAATAATTTTTATTCTATATTTCTCTCCTCTTGTTCTTGTTGTAAATATTTTGTCCCAATTGCAACTGTGTTTGTAAGGAAGAACGCATTTTTGGTTCTTGAATTCTGTGATGAAGGAGTTATAATCAACAACTATATTATATATTATATAGTTCTTAGTTGGATCGAGGTATATCAGTGAGAAAACTTGTGTGAACTCCTGATCTCGACTTCAACTTCTTATTCTACCATCTTTGATTAAGGCTCGGGACTGACAATAATCACATATGTTGCACGAATATGAACACCGTTACGCATACGGACACGGTCAAGATACGGACATCATTTTTCTGTGTACGTGCAACATATATATGCCGAAGAAAATTATGCCTACCTAACGTGCTGTTGTCATGTCCTCCAACCTAAGATTTATATATGAAAGGAGCATCAACAAGATTACGTCTGGTTCAGCAGTAGTACCAAACATGTCTGTGTGTGATTATTAAGCAAATCTCTTTCGACATAATACACGGTTGAAAATGCTAAGGATGATGCAGTCTGACCAATAAACTTGTTTATAAGAACTGTTCCTTTCGTTTCATTTATGGGCACTTAACTAACTATGTTCATACACTTTGCTACGAATAGGATGACAGAAATAACTGTTCAAAATTCTAGATAAGAAATTAAACTTTAAACATTATGTCACAAGTGTAAACAAAAGGACCAGCTCCCAAAACTAAAATAAGTTTCTGCCATAGCATGACTTTGAACAAAATCAATCACTTCCTGAGAGAAATAGAAAACGTATTAACCTAGCTCAAATGCCACTAAGCATCGACCAAGCAGAATAAGTGCAACATCTCTACAAATGAGCATCGATATTTTTCAACTTCAGCTTTCTTAAAGAAAAAAATAATTTCTTCACAAGTTTCAAAGGAAACAATATGAAGGGTACATAGGAAAACGGATAATAAGACACCGTAGCTGATGAAAAACCATATCTTTCAATGAACATGTCATTCTTCCTTCCACTCATATAATTGATAGTCATCTACAATTATAAAGAACACAATAGTCATTGGAACATGGCGCATACCAGGAAATTGTAATAAGATGATATGGATTAATGTTAAGTGATTCGTTATTCATGAACTGGACAATTAAACTCAACTTCACAAGGAACTATTTAAGCCATACTTGCGTCCAGTCCAATGATAATTGAATATGAGAGATCCAATAAAGTAAGCAAATATCAAATTTCTTTGCTAAGAGATGAACATAAGAACAGTTTTTTAATAAAACCCACATTTCTATGTCCATATAAGAATAAACATTCGCATGAGTCTGCTTTGAAACCACAGCAGAACTTTGCTGCACATGGTCATAATAAGAAGTTTTTGTAGTTTTCTCCTTTGTGAATGATTTCAAAACTGTGCGTGTTGGGATCCAGTCTGGATTTGGTAGATTTTGGAGCCTAAATATGGTCAAAGATTTGATTTGATATAATTTGAAAATCTACATTAAATGTAAGATTTGATTAGATTTCAAATTTGTAGTAAATATTTAATCTGCCATATTTGGACGTCCATAATTGGTGTTGGACTATTTTAGGTGTAATATGATTATTATTTTAGGGTTTCCTATTTAGGAAATTCTATTATGACCTAAAATATGTTTCTTATCCTATAAATAGGGAGGAGGGTGGAGGCACAAAAAAAATAAAGCACAAGTTGGAGATTCGGGGTGCTCGTCCCCAGAAAATCTAAGAAAAATTCCGTACTTTGCTCTTAGGACTTCGCCGTCCAAGACAGAAGGAAGAAGGAGATCTAATCGAGGAGTTGTCAACTTCGGTTAGGGAGATTGCTACGGGTTAGTGAGTAATTTTAATTGTAATCTTCTGTCTTTCTTCTTGAGTATAGTGAGGGGGTTGAACCTATTAGGGCAAAGGATTTCAACATTAGTTTTTTGCAATCTTGTAATTTTATCTGAGTTATAAAGGTTGGAATTTATCCAGGTGACGTAGTAACCGCTATATACTTGTCCTCATCTGTGCTTGGTGTTCGTAGATTAGTTAGTCATCTCAAGTGGGTTGGCAAAATGCTTCCGCGATGCGCCCAACACGTGGTATCAGAGCCCACGTGTTTTTAACACGTGGTATCAGAGCCAAGTTCTTCTCGAGAGGAAAGGTGCAACTATGTCTACGGAGCAAATGAACACTCGTATGATCACCCTCGTAGGGGGAAATTGGACGATTTGGAAGCCAATGATGGATGATGTATTCTAGTGCAAGGACTTGCATGATCCGTTGGAGGGCGACAGCGCAAAGCCGACGGACAAAGGTGCTGATGACTGAAAACGACTAGATCGAAAGGCTGTTGGATTCATCCGTCAATGGATGGATGACTCGGTGTTTTACCACGTGTCCATGGAAATTCTACAAAAACATTGTGGGAGAAGCTGCATTCGTTGTACGAAAGGAAGACGGCTGGCAACAAGGCATTTTTGATTCGCCAACTTGTCAACTCGAAATACACGGAGGGTGTACCGGTGGCACAACATCTGAACAAGGTTCAGGGCATCATCAATCAGCTGTCTGTGATAAAGATGGTGATTGAGGATGAGCTTCAGGCCCTTCTGCTTTTGAGTTCTCTGCCGAAAAGCTGGGAGACGTTGGTGGTGTCGGTAAGCAACTCCGCTCCTGATGGAGTTGTCATGATGGAGGCAGTCAAATGCAGCTTGTTGAACGAGGAGATCCGGCGTAAGCAAGTGGAATCGTCGCAGGATTCCGCTCTGGTGGATTCCTACGGGAAGGGAAGACCCAAGTCACAAGCGAGGACATGAGGGAGTTTTCAGGATCTTGCGATTGTGGACCGCAAGGAGGGCTGCTATCACTGTGGCAAAATGGGTCATATCAAGAAGAACTGCATGAAGCTCAAAGATGAGAAGGCCAAAGGCAAGGATAATAAGGAGGATCTCATAGGTATGGAAGATCTCATCATTGCAGCAACCGATTGTCACGCCCCAGTCCCAAAATGTCGAGGGACTGAGCACATGGCAATGGCTAGCAGCACGCACCGATGGACAACCCAATTTAATGGATCCATCAGGGCATGCTTAAGCTGTAGTCTAACAGTAAATAGAACAATTATTACAGGTCACAGTCTATACTAATCTCATCCACAACAGATAATCACAGATTAAATGCCAGAAATAATGCAATAGAATAAATAAGCAAATCTCAAATAAGTGTCTCGGGGAACAATCCGAGAATATGTCTGGTACATCGAATGCAAATAGACAGGAAATAAATACTGGAAATGGAAATACTGAGTATATGAAGCCGGTACTCAGGAGAAGTCTTCTGCCACGATCTCGTCCTCAGGTTCCTGTTCTGTTCCAAGAAGTGCTCCTATTCCGTACACCTCGGGGTAGATCTCTTCGGCTATACCTGGGGACATAGTCCATTCCAGGTCCTCAGGGGACATAACAAGGTACAGAAAATACAAGCCAAAATAAATGCAGTGCAGCAATAAATGAATCAATAGGGTAACTATATAACCAGCTAAGTGATATGCAAGTGAGAGTTTTAGTCATACTCGGGCTGAGACTACTACAGGATCAGTGTTGAAGAAACCATAGCAGTATTCTCTCGAAGGGCCAGTAATGTACCCAAGATCTGTTGCCAGAGTCTAAGGCACTTCCAGTAAAGTAATATATATATATAATCAGCCTTTTGTATGGTAAATCTCTCCCCACCCAATGTAATCTCACGTCTCATGTCCATGACACGCAGGATCAAAACTAATGCAGCAAGTCAGGATATAATCTAAGCATGTAAACTGTATATGTCATGAATACGTATCCTATACGGAATCACCCTGTGTATCTCAGGGAAATCCCGTCACATGAATAGTGTCAGGTGTCCTGGGTTGAGCAGTTAAACAAGTTTACATATGAATCTACAAGAAAACAAGTAAACTACTACAACAAGAAACACTGCGAGTTGACAAGCTCTATTTGCCCACTGATGCAAAATTAAGCCAAGCAAGCTGCAGGGTTGGCAAGGTACACTTTCCTGCTGATGTATAAATAAGCCAAGGAATATTTAACAAGACTGCAAGTTTTGGCGAGGTACACTTGCCTGTGGTTCCGGCTCTGTTTGCAGTTCTGACTTCAGCGAAAATTGTAGGTGGTACTCCGGTTGCTGAAATAAATATCACCATCAGATCCAAAAAATATTAATCAGCTAGAAACGTCTGTCCTTGGGTCCAATTTGGAGACAAGGACAAAAACGACAGTTTCGGATCAAAACGGGGTCCACATGTGGGCCCGCTTGCACCGAAAAACGTGTCAGGGTCAACGGTCTCAAAATTCACCAAACTTAGTGTCAACAGGCCAGGAACGCTGATACGAACCCAACGGAACTTTCAGAATTGAATTCCGATGAGCCGATCACAAAATCGCCCGTCGAGCGGTGCCTGTGGGGCCCACGACACGCGATTTCGTCAACGTTCTCAGAATCGAACCAAACTTGACCCACAGGACCAGCGTATTGCTACGAGTCCGATGGCGCAAGTTTCGTTTCGATCTGACATGTGTACACAAAGTTAGGACACGTTCCAGAACTGACGGATACGGGACGGTGTCCGTGGATACGCGTTGATTCTGGTGTGCACGCACACCCGAATCGACTTCTGCGAAATCCCACACGTCCGTATCGACGGTGCGCACGTATCTGTGAAGACCGCGTGCGACCAAGTCGTCCCGTTTGGCGGGGCGTACCCAGTTCCGGGGTGAAACAGGGTCTGGTTTTTCCTGTTTTTGGATCGCGGTGTGCGATCACCACAGGACGCGATGCCCCGAGCGGTTTATCCGGACACCGAGAGGGTCATACAGGCTTCGCAACGCAAATTACGGAATCGAAATCAGAGCTACGAGCAAGAAGATACACGCACCTGAACGGGACTCGAAAATCGGGGTTAAAATCGTGTCTGACACGACACAGGACACTTGTCCTGTGTCCGACACGCGGGGGGGGGGAGGGAATTAGGGTTAGGGCTAGGGTTTGCTGTGGCGGCCGGAGGCGGTCGCTCTGCGACAGGGGAATCCGGCCGGGGCTAGGGCGGGGCAGCGCGGCGCGGCGAGGAGGCCGGACGGCGGCGCTGCGGCGGGGAGCGGAGGGGGCTCGGGTGCTGCTGTGCTGTTCGTCGTCGAGGAGAGGAGGAGGAAGAAGAAGGCGGAGCTGGAAGCTGAGGGCGGTGGAGGCGAGGCGGGCTGGGGGCGCTGCGGGGAGCCGGAGGGGAGGAGATGGCCGGGGAGGGGAGCTAGGGTTTAGGGAGGCGGTGGCGCGGGGATTAAATAGGGGGGAAAGAGAGAGGGGGTCGGCCGAAAATGGCGGCGTCGTGGCGTGGAAGGCGGAGGCTGGGCGAGGAAGGCGGGGACGTGGGCGAGGTGGCCGGGCGGAGCGGCGAGGTGGCCGGAGGACGCGGGCACGGGGTGCGGTCAGCAGATCGTGGGGGAAAAAGGGTCCCCGGGTCGGATGCGGGTCGGGTTCGGGCAGACCCGACCCGACCCGATAGGGAGAGCGGGCTGGGCCGGCCCAATGGGCTGGGGTTTGGGCTTTGGGCCCGGCTGGGTTATTAAATAAAATAAATAATCAAATAAATAAATAGATAGATAATAAATAATAATTATTTTATATGATTTAAAAAAATAGGTCCGGGGCCCGATAAATTTCAGAAAAATTACCCTAAGTCCACTTTTTCATTTTACACCAAAAAATATTATTTCCATAATATTTTAATACTGTTTATTATCAATTAAAAAATCATTTAATAATTAAAACCCTGTTTTTTAATTACAGAAAAATTCCCAAAAATTCGGTTTTGAAAATCTTGAAAAATCAAGGGGTTTACACCGATGCAGAGGAACCTTGTGGCATGTGTCATGATGACGACTGGATCATGGATACGGGGGCGTCGTATCATGCCACTCCATATAGGAGGATCATCACGTCATACCGTAGTGGCAGGTTTGGACGTGTAAAGATGGGCAACAAGGGGACGGCTGCAGTTATAGGCATCGGTGATGTGCACTTGACAACGGAGCTTGGTGAGAAGCTCGTCCTCAAGAATGTGCGACATGTACCAAGTTTGTGCTACAACTTGGTTTCGGTAGGGAGGCTGGCGGATGATGGTTGTCGCTGTTTGTTTGGGGACAAAGATTGGATGCTTATGAAGGGTTCCCAACAGCTGGCTCGAGAAGATTTATGTTGTGGCATGCACAGGCTCAAGCCGCTGTGGTGTACGGCAGGCCACAGACACCGGATGGAGGCTCGAGGGGTATTCGACAAGAGATGGATCGTCGAAAATTTTTCTTGGAGGGGCTTCGAGATACTTTGAGGGATACAAAGGATTCGGTTCGTCGAGACAAAGCAACGAATGGTGATGAGTAAAAGATTGAGGGTCAGTCTGTCGGTCCCATGACAGCTGGTCGGTCTCCAGGTGGGGGTTGTTCCACGGATCTGGTTTTGGCGATTGGTGGTTTGCCAAAACTTTACGAAGCGATATTGGTTTCAGCAGTTCGAGGCCAAGGAGGAGATCAAGGTTTACAGCAAACTCAATCTGAGACGGGAGCATCATCATTCACACAGTTTAGGGAAAGTTGTGGGTCATCGATGGCATGCACAGTTCGTGATGTTCTGTTCAAGGACACATGTGTATGGGGGAGCTTCAAGTTCGGACACGAAGGTGAAAAGATTCAGGAGTTCGAATATCGGGAGAATCACACAGTGCGCTTGGTTGGGCCAGCCAAGGGTGAAGAAGCTCGTCGGAACGTTAACACGTTCTAGTGGAAGACGGAAGTCGAAAACATGCAACTAAGACTCACGGTGAGGTTGATCGTCAGGGACTTCGGTCTTGGCCGTGTCATTAATATCGGCAGGATTCTAGTAGTGCAGGAGGTGCTACGCATGGCAGCTAGCGTCGACATGACGGTCGAGGAGCTGGAGAAGACGGAAGATGCAAAAGCAACTCGGGGGATCGGAGATCAGTGGCATGGGGGAGCAGGATTTCTGTCTCGAAATGACAGACATGGAGTCCAGTTGAGGAGCCATGGGGTCAACACCCTCTCATCAGACTGGAAAGGGAGATTGTTGGAATCCAGTCTGGATTTGGTAAATTTTGTAGCCTAAATATGGTCAAAGATTTGATTTGATATAATTTGAAAATCTACATTAAATGTAAGATATGATTAGATGTATCAAATATTTAATCAGCCATATTTGGACGTCCATAATTGGTGTTGGACTATTTTAGGTGTAATAGGATTATTATTTTAGGGTTTCCTATTTAGGAAATTCTATTATGACATAAAATATGTTTCTCATCCTATAAATAGGGAGGAGGGTGGAGGTACAAAAAAAAGAAAGCACAAGTTTGAGATTCGGGGTGCTCGTCCATAGAAAATCAAGAGAAAGCCCGTGCTTTACCCTTAGGACTTCGCCATCCAAGACAGAAGGAAGAAGGAGATCTAATCGAGGAGTCGTCAACTTCGGTTAGGGAGATTGCTACGGGTTAGTGAGTGATTTTAATTGTAATCTTCTGTCTTTCTTCGTGAGTATGGTGAGGGGGTTGAACCTATTAGGGCAAAGGGTTTCGACATTACTTTTTTGCAATCTTGTAATTTCATCTGAGTTATAAAGGTTGAGATTTGTCCATGTGACGTAGTCACCGCCATATACTTGTCTTCATCTGTGCTTGGTGTTCGTAGATTGGTTAGTCATCTCAGGTGGATTGGCAAAACGGTTCCGTGACGCGTCCAACACGTGGTATCAGAGCCCACGTGTTTTCAACAGTGGGAGATACAAATAGGTTTCTTTATCCATTAGTTGGGCATCTAGGTTTTCGTTACAATCGCTTGTGCTGCTTACGATCTTTCCCTCAAGGTATTTCACAGTTAAGTTGGAGCAGATGATAAATCTGATCAATTCTGCAGAGGCTTTTCAGTTTTGCATCGAGTCCCAGAACCAACCTCATTTTTGTTGGAAAACGTGGAAGAGTAAACTGATGCAAAATGAGCATGAAAAAAAGCAACCTATATTTTGTTATCCTACAAATCTTTATTGTTGGTGGGGTAAGGAATATCAAGACTTGGCAATGAGTCTACAGTTGAAACTTATTTGATGAAGTCTAACTATATATTAACCCACTTATTAGGGTAAGTAAAGAGTTATCTAGTTGTTTCTCATCTTTGTATAGGCTATTTGCTCTCTTACATCAGACTTCAACATACGCTTTCTACATCATCGTTTATCATCACTTCAGAACTGGCAATATGCAGAACCATAGGTTATTGTCATCATCTCGCTTTCCTTCTCAACCCTAAGATGGAACTAGGGTTAGGATGGCAACAATAGAAGCAGAATCTACAGAACAACAAAAAGGTTCAAGCGGGCATTTGATGGAAGCAATATTAGAGGCCAGTCTTCCCTCTAGTCTACCCCCCATGTCTCTGTTCTCTCTTTTTCAACTTAAATGTTAGGGGGAAGTCAACAAAACCAACGAAGGAGTAGAGAGTTAAATCCCTCATATCTCTCCCTTTTAGTTCCAAGCTAGGGATGAGGCTCCGATTAAGATTTTGAACTTTTTAGAGGCAAGGAACCAATTGCAGAGAAACCAATTTTACTAAGGCTGTGTTTGATTGAAATTTTTTTCATAGAAAATATTTTCATCACAAATTTTCCTTCAATGTAGTGTTTGATAGCTTATATTTTTCATGGAATCATTTTCCAAAAAAAATTTATTTTTTTATATTTTCTTCCAAAATTGTAGAAAATGAAACTTGTCCAACCCACAGAAAAATATTATTTTTATTTTTCGTGAAAAATAAAGACAATCAAACACCAAATTAAGTTCTTTCATGAATTTTTTTTTAAAATTCATAAAATTTTCTTTTTAGAAAAATAATTTCATAGAATTAATTTATTTTTCATATATTTTTTACCTTCCAACTTCCAACAAAACGCACATAAAATTAAGGCTGAATTTTCGACCAGCGCCAGTCAAACCAGCTTAAAAGGCTGAATTTTATTAAGACCACAGTGCCAAGACTTGGGGCAAATCCTTGAATGCTTTGTTATGCACATTAGCTTCATCAAACATTTATAAGTAGGATATATAGAACTCAAGGCATGTTGATAAGTCAATATCGCCTAACACAACAGACTAATAATGTATCAACTCATCTCCTTTGCTGACACGTTGTACAGCATTAATCATCACTTCAAGCATGCGGTCCTTAAATCGCCAATGGAGGAAACAATTAGGTTCAAAGGAATGGTTCAACATGTCTGCAAGAAAGAGCTAGATTTGGCAAGCATAACATGTGATAAAGAAGTACTAAACATAGTAGAGAACAGAACAAAGATTTCCCTAAAGGATAATACCCATCTATAAGATCTCACATAATGACTTAAATAATGCAATCGAGTGATAAAGCTTTTGAGAATCCCTAAAAGGGGTGTTATTTTTTATTTTTATTTTTCATTTATTACGTATGAACCTTACCTATAAGTGAATTTTGATGCAATAAGTGTGTTTCTTTTTCGCACTAATAAATAATTTTCACTTATAAGTGGCTCCAAATTTATAAGTGAATTTTTTTTTACGTATTGGGTTGCTTAAGTACTTACTGCATCTGAAAAGTCTATTATGCCTCTGCAAAAATTTAAAAAAATTTCACTTACCCAAATTCTAATAGAAACTGATTTTTTTTATATATAAACATAATCACCTCTTCCTCTCCTCTTTCCTTCCCTAACAGAACAAAAATTTCCTACATTATATCTCGGATAGTAACTGCAAGCCTTTGCAATACGGAATTCGAAGTCAGCTCGTGCTGTATATAGAGAGGTAATACTTTCGAGCGTTGAAAAATTTCGATTGCTTGTTAGTGCAATCGAAACTTGTTATCAACTGATAAGATTGTGGAATCTCACTCTGAGCAATAGTTTTGACCATCCAGCAGACTATTCTACACTCTTTTTTGCCCCCCTATTTTTTAGTTTTAGTCCTTACTGACAATATGCAAGACATAGTAACAAATTTTTATTCCAAAAGATAGAGGAAGAGATGGATATATGGAATGCAACAAATTATGTTCCCAACTGGCCAGCAAGGAAAGGAAAAGACCAAGAACATTCCATCGATGCAGTACACAATTAATAGAGAAAAATATAATAAACTAAACTAAATAATAAATTTTCCAAGTTGTATGCAAATAGTAACACATTATTTAGTTTAGTCTATTATAGTTTCTACTCGAGCTTTACAGAAGTTGTTTGTCATTATTAAACAAATATTATTATTATTATTATTTAATATTGCAAACAAGCTCCGCATGCAAAGCGTATGCTTGCTTAATATGACATATGAACGAATAGGAAACAGAACAATATACAGAGAGACAGTAATCCTATTGCAATGAAAAATAGAAGATTAGCAATCCAAGACAGACGAGGAGGAAGGGCGAATGGGAGTGCCATCGATACTATGGTGCATATACTTCCGGCGACTGTTGCGTAGTTGCATGATCTGATCAGGAAGCGAGTTGCACTAGTGTTGCTGCTTCCAAAGTCGACTGAAAGTAGTCCACAGAGAATAGCTACCAGTCCTGAGAACACCATGTATTTAGCCTTGGATAACTCTTTCAGTGTGTCGTTCATTGATTGCTCCAGCTGAAAGTTAAAACAAAATAGTACCGTGTAAAAATGCATGAGAGCAGCAGCTGAAGTAGTTATAATTAAGTAAGAAGTGTACTGCATAAGCAAGAGCAGCTGAAGTAGTAGGCCAGAGGATTTTTTTTTTTTTTCCGGTGGTGGTGACGGGGAGAAGTTGGTTGGATTTCTACATCGTAGTTATAATTACGCCACCACCGTCGTCACCGTTGTACGTTTGGAGGGAGGGAGGGAGATTCGGAAAGCAAGGATCATTAATGTACGTACCGTCGTATAATGAAGAGCTGAAGCAGCAGCAGCAGCAGCAGCAGTAGGAGGAGGATTTGTGATGGGGAGGAGCTGCTCGGATCTCCTGCAGGTTTCCCACACCCTAATTAGTAGGGCTTGAAAATTGGAGAAGAAGAGCCTCAGCCACTCAAGAACACTTCTTCTGACACCACCACCGTTGTGGCTACCACCACCACCACCAGCAGCGTCGTCGCGGCTGTAGTTATCTCCTTCTCCCGTCTGCTGCTCCGCATGCCGGACCTGATGGTTGATCATCATGACTACCGCTACACTTGTTTTACTTTGTTTGCTAAACCTCCAAAGAGCAATTCTGCGCTATGTATATTTAAGAAAGTGAAGTTCTGTTTGGACAGAATCTTTCAGAGCATGCATATGTTCATTCCTATGTGACAACCTTCTTTTTTCCAAGAAGGACCGGAGATCTTCTTAACTTTGCCCATTTTCCATGTCCCGATACAGAGGACTAAACAGTGCAAGAAATTATGGGCCACCACACCACCGCCAATCTGTACGCTTCTTCTTTTTTTCGAATGCAACCTGTACGCTACCGGGGAATGAAATAGATAAGCACGGGACAATTTCAATATTTATTTGTTTCCGTTCATGTTTATTTTGACGGTTAATTATGATTAGGTGAGTAGAATTTTGTGGTTAGATTTTGTTATCTAAAAAAATTTATTTAGGAGGGACATATAAGAATGGATGGATGGGCGGCGGATATAAACTGTTGTTTTATTTTGTTTGCTATATAATTAGAGTAATGCTTATTTGTATCTTCAAAATATTTTTTCATATATTTCTTCTTATGTGACGGCAGACGTAACAAACTAAATAATATTATGTGACAGTTGACATGATAAAATTTAATTTAAAAAATTAATCATCTAATTTTTTTCAATATTAATATTAAATTTAATATTAATATTAATATTAATTTTATATTCATTACATTAACCGTCACATTATCTGAAAATTAAAAAGTATAAATAACATTATTCATAGTTAAGCCTAATGGAATGACAAAATTATATGAGCAATTGCCCAGCAAGGAGGATGAAGCTTCCTCCGTGCATTACCCAATTGATAGAGAAGGGTTTCTTCAGTGAACTTGTTGATGCAGTGTATTGGGAAAACTGAAAAACTAACCACCGTGTCGTGGGTTAGATAATTGGATCATTCGGACCAACTTGAAAAATTAGATTTGAATTACTAGTTAATTAGGGGAGATCCTTTATAAGACTCTCCTCGTGTTCTAATTTCAGTTGACAAAGGCTTGTTTATTATTGTGCCTTGAAGTCTATTCTAATTTCAGTTGACAAAGGCTTGTTTATTATTGTGCCTTGAAGTCTATTCTAATTTCAGTTGACAAAGGCTTGTTTATTATTGTGCCTTGAAGTCTATAGGACTTGAGAGAGTTTAAGCAACCTAAGAATCTTCTTAGGATTTGCTAATTAGGATATCATTAAGGAAGTTTCAAGAGGTAGAATGAGAAAGTTCTGACGACGAGTGGGGTTGGCAGCGGAATCGAAGTCTCTGGTTCTAACGACGTCGTGGAGATTAGATTTCGAGTTTTCCTCCTTAGTTACTTGTGGCCTTTCTGTTGGGGTCCAGTCTGAATTTGGTAAATTTTGGAACCCAAATATTGTTAAAAATTTGATTTGATATAATTTAGAAATCTACATTAAATGTAATATTTGATTAGATTTTAAATTTATATCAAGTATTTAATTTGATCATATTTGGACATCCATAATTTGTGTTGGGCTATTTTAGGTGGAATAAGATTCTTATTTTAAAGTTTTCTATTTGAAAAATTCTATTATGACCTAAAATATGATTTCTCATCCTATAAATATAGGAGGAGGATAGAGGCACAAAGGACAACATAAGTTGGAGATTCGGAGTGCTCGTCCACAGAAAATCTAAGAGAAGTTTGTGCTTTGCTCTTAGGACTTCGCCATCCAAGACAGAAAGAAGAAAAGATCTGATCGAGGAGTCGTCGCCTTCGCTTAGGGAGATTGATACGGGTTGGTGAGTGATTTCAATTGTAATCTCTTTCTTTTCTTCTTGAGTGTGATGAGGGGTTGAATCTATTAGGGCAAAGGGTTAAACATTGATTTTGTCCATCTTGTAATTTTACCTGAGTTATAAAGGTTAGAATTTGTCCATGTGACGTAGTCACCGCCATATACTTGTCTTTAGTATTTGGTGTTCGTTAGATAGACGTTGGTTATCTCAGGTGGGTTGGCCTAAAGTTTTTGCTGAGGGCACTCTTAGACACGGTGTCAGAACGCTTGCACGGCGTGTCTGATTTCCAACATCTGGTATCAGAACTACTGATTTTGGTTCTGGCAACTATGTCTACGGAGCAGATGAACACTCGTCTGATCACCCTCACAGGGGGGAATTCACTACTAGAATAAGTCAAATTAGCGACGTCTAGAAACGTTGCTAAATGGCATAAAACGTCGTTAATAATATTTAGCGACGTTTCGATGAAGTCATCTTTAAGCTAGTCGCTGACCGGAAAAATATCACAAAATATCGCTATAGCGACGTTTTCTAGCGACGCATCTGCGTCGCTATATTAGCGACGTCTAGCGACGCAACGTCGCTAAATTAGCGATGTATAGTGTGTCGCTATATGTTGCTAATTTTTTTTATTTAGCGATATTTAGCAACACATTTAGTGACGTTATATTGACCTGACAAATATTGTCATGTCAATAATTTAGCGACATTCAGCGACGTACTTAGCGACGTTCAGCGACGTACTTAGCGACATACTTAGCGACGTATTTAGCGACAATCAACGACATATTTAGCGACGTATGTAAACGTTACTAAACGTCGCTAAAGCTTCAGTGAAAAAATATAAAAAAATGGATATAGAATGATTTATAAACCAATCTTCCTGTTGTTTATGAATTCACAATTTATATAAATAGACCCGGAGCAACCCTTCATTGAATTTTCTGGATTCGCCGACCCATTCGGTTGAACACTCAACACCGGTAAATTAATATACATTTAATATAAATAATATAGTAAAATAAAAAAAAACAAAATATTGGGATTACAAATCGAGTTTGGAGAAAATTTCGTCGTAAAGAATACAATAAATATCCACACAATTGAGTGCAAGAAATAAAGTCTGAAAGCCTCAAAAATAAAGAATATTCATAAATGACCAAATATCATAGGTCAAAACACAAACAACCAGTAAATTGTCCTAACTAGGACTACTGCGGATCTGAAGAAGGATGACCACTGGCGCGCATCAGGGATAAGAAAAAATTATACTGCTCCCGTGAAATAGACACCGATGTCGATGGAGAAGGCAGTAACATCGGTGGAGTCTGTGTCGATGAAGGCGCACTAGGAGGACGTATCTGCTCCAACTCTGCTAGTCGATGGTTGTATGAATCTATGGAAGATAAAAGCCTCGTACAGCTATGAACCATTGAATTCTGCATCATCGTCAGCCTCTCACCCATGGACAGCTGTAATGCCTGCAGCTCTGCCACGTTGCGCTTTGTCGACGCTCTAAGATCAGCTGTCATATCCCTGAGCTTCATGATGCTGCATTCGAGTGTATCAAATCGTGCGATGAGCGTCGCATCGTCCACCTGCAGTTGGGACAGGGACTGCTCCTCCATCCTTTGCAGCAACTTATCACGGAAAGACGCAATCTGACGGTCAATGGTCTCTTGGACTCAGGCCGATGCCTGCGAGGGCTGTGGGGAATGTGCACTTGCCATAGAGGCCCTAGATGACTGCATCACAACAAGGACGCCATAGGATCCCGTACCGTAGTACGTACCCCCTCTGGATACCACCAGCGGCGGTCACCCATAGCTCGTCTGTCGACGGAGCTTGAGAGGGCTGCGAGAAAGTACCAGCGTTTCCCGTTGTAGGTGTACTAGAAGTCGCCCGCTCACGCAGCCTAAGATACCCGGCCTTGAAAAGTTTGGATACTCGATAATTGCTAATGTGTCTAAGGTACTTATTACTAACTACATGGATATTTATTTGTATATTTCCTAAGTTATATTAAAATTAACACAAAGTAAAGTAATACTTACATAGGTCTGTGAGGCCCTCTCATCAATGAGATTCTCGTCCTTTCGATGGGTGGCCAGGAAGACGGTCACCATGTTGGCATCCTCACCCCTCTGTACCTGTTAAAGATATATTATTTAGTACTAAAATTAAATTTTTTATCCTACTACCATTTTATCGTACTTGTATTAAAATAATATATCTGAAATAAAAAATATATCAAACGACGACAATGTTCCGTCATCGGAATCGAGCCACCACACCACTTTGCTGCCTTCTGCCTTGTCGCCTTGGCATTCTCAGACCTTTTCTTGTCTAATCTAGCCCTCATCGCAGTCCACTGCTCAGGCATGATCCAACTTGAATTTATCCCACACACTCTAGGGTTAGGGTTTACACCCTCTATGAATTTATTTTGCACCCTACATTAATGCATAAGTAAAATCTTTGACTTGATTCCCCGATACATATATAAAAACCCTATTTAGGATGGTCACACCTATCATTTATCAATTAAGTTAAATACACACATGCAATACTATTTTACAACAAAAATGTGTCAGTATGTGTGTGTCGTGTCTATCTCAGTGTGTGTGTCTGTGACAGTGTGTCTTGTCTGTGTCAGTGTATGTGTGTGTCATATTTATGTCAGTATGTGTGCCATGTCTGTGTCAGGGTTTGTCTATGATATTGTGTGTGTCGTGTCGTATGTGTGTCAGTGTCATATCGTGTCTGCATCTGAGAGAGAGAGAGAGAGATAGGGTTAGGGTTTACCTATAGGAGGAGGAGAAGCCCGAGGTCGTCGGAACGGAGGAACCACGCTGGAAGGGAGGAGCCATGGGGGAGGGGTCGTTCGGGGGCTGGGGAGCTGGAGTAGGGGGGCTGTGGGGGAGCCGGTGAGGGGGGGTAGTGTCACCACCTGCACCCGGTATAGGGGCACGAGTGCGCGGGTACGTCCAGCCTACGCCGCAGTATCGACGGTAGAACGTTGTCTAGGTCACAATAAATACTAATATAACTCACAACCTGTCAATGATATCAATCTCCATAAGGAGGACAATATACATCTCACAATAACTCATAATGTAAACTCAATCACAACAACTGTAAAAGTATAAGGCACGATAAAAGATAAGAAGAATGACATAGTCAAACACCATGTCTCAAAATATAGATAAACCACGGTCTAGTTGTCCAACATAAAGTCTCCACAAGTCTCAACATAAACTAAGAATAAGTCTAAACACAACTCAAAAAACCTCAAATAAGTCTCAGTGCATAAGATAAATACTGCCTAGATAGTTGCAGGTAATGTCTCTTCTAAATGAATAGTCTCCTCTAAGATCTCTGGTGTGTAGTCTGCATCTATTCTCGGTCCATAGTGTGTAGTATAGAAATCCTCAAGATCCTCTGGAAAAAATATCCAGTCAGGATTGGAACGAAGTACAAGCACTAACAGCAGTTCCACATATATTGACAAAAACTATAACACAGTGTAAAGAAATACAAGACATATATGAATATTGGCAATAAGAAATACTGGAATAAGAAATACTGGAATTAATAGAATACTGGAATAAAGAAATACTGGAACATATCATCATCAATGTATATCTAACAATGAAATAGAAATACAAGTGCATGCTAGAACAATGATCTAGAATATAATGAGTACTAGAACAATAACTAGAACATGTAAAGATGCTAGATCAATATACTAGAGATACATGTCAAGAACATCTAACTAAGTGTGTGAAACATCATCATATCATGTGATCGGCTTGGGACTGATCAGGCTTGCTATCTATGACTAGCTATGATTCATGTAAAGTCAGGCTAACCATTCAGATAGCTATGATGCAAGCAATAGTCAGGCTAATCATGCATAACAGGCTATGAGGCATGTAATGGTCAGGCTGCACCGACGTGAGTTGTGGGTGAGCTATAATTCATGTAAAGTTTGGGTATGATCACATAAGCTACTAATATTTCTCCGTTTTCCCCAGCTAGCATGATGGATTCTAAATCATGACTCCTCGTGACAGGTCTCGATAATGCCAACTCGTGTAAACAACAGTGTCAGAGTCATGTACGTTATACAACTAGAATTATAGAAATAATCAACATAATGGAAACTGTCAGAGAATGTACTCGCCTGTGGTCCTTTGCTGGCGATACCAATGTCCTGGTTCCAAAGTATCGTCTGAGTGATCCAATAGTCCTATAGACATATCATATAATACAATATTGCATCAGACATTATACTAACACACACAATCAAACACAATAATCTCAGAGACTACGCTAGGGGTGTCACGTCTGTAGTTGCTGTGCATAACAGACAGTCAATGATACGGGTCTTGCCAGTACGTTAGTGTACATATGGCAGTCTGTTAATATGCTACATGGTCACAAGTCAATGTAACTACGGGATATCCGTAATTACACTCCGGTCATCTAGTACATATAAATATACATATTATTAATCTTAGCATATAACATTTATACTCATAATATATATGTATACCAATTTATTACATATATAATAAATATATGTATATATACTAATTAAATACACATGCAATATATATATATATATATATATATATATATATATATATATCGTATATACACTAATTAAATTTATACTATATATATATATATATATATATATATATATATATATATATATATATATATATATATATATATATATATATTGCATGTGTATATATATATATATATATATATATATATAAAACATATACTAGGGGATACATATACTATACGTATACATTTGTATATATATACTACCTGAAATATACTATATATATATATATATATATATATATATATATATATATATATATATATACCAATATACATTTAAACATATACTAATACCTATGCTAATACGTACATACCAATTATTTCCATATACCAACATATACTAACTACACAATACACGTATATTAACATAGCAAAAAATATACGTATGCATACAAATGAGGAATGCACGTATGCGTGTACGTGTACATGTACGCGAGAGGGGACTCGAACCTGGGTACGTGGGACGAGACGTGCGTGTCGAGGTCGTCGCGGAGTAGTTGGTTCAGTCGAGAGGGTTGGCAGCATGTGGTTCTCCGGCGTATCTCAGGTGCAGCGGGTTCCCGGTTGATATGGTCGAGTGCAGGGGTCGTCGATGGCTCGGCGAGTCTTCAGGCGCTGTGCAAGCGTTCAGGCGAGTCGCACGGCTTCTAGGTGCAGCGGGGCTCGGTTCAGCGTCAGTTTCCGGCGGGTTCGACGAGGGGTAGCAGGCGTTCAACGGGGAGCTCGGCGTTCAGTCGGTTGTGGCGTGCTGTTTAGTGGATACTCAGCAGGGTCGTGGCCGTCGTCGACTTCAGACGAAGGAAAGAGGAGGAGAACGGGGATCGGCTTGGTATAGTCGGGTGGTTCGGACGATCTCCGTCGTTGGCAGCGGCTTGCCGGCTCCGGGGATGGACTTTCGATCGAGGTCGAGGGTGGAGGCGTCAGCTTCAGGCTAGGGCACGGCATTGGGAGGAGGGATCCGGCGGGACTGGGCTTCGATGGAGGGTGGCGGGAAGAAGAAGAAGAAGAAGAAGACGAAGAAGAAGAAGGTGGTGAAGAACAGGAGATGGGAAGAAGAGATGTCGGCTGGGGTTTAGATGTTAGGGAATAAGAAAAAGAAAAGGAAAATAAAGAGATATTATATATATATATATATATATATATATATATATATATATATATATATATATATATATATATATATATATATATATATATATATATATATATATGTTGTAGACTTTGGGTTAACCTAGAATTAGGGCTTGGTCAAACTCTCTTGGGATTGGGCCTTGCCATGGATATTTCAATGGCTAGAATTTAAATGGATTTAAAATGGAAGGCTAGGATTCATTGGTTCAAGGTTCTGAGGGCCATGGTTTAAGGAGGTTGATGTTGCATTGCACACTCCCAAAAATTATGAAAAAATATACATGAAGGAGAAATGGGTTTATTTATGTGTCATATTTAACGGGGCAGACACCTTAATACACTTTTGCACAAAAGTGCCCAACAATCGAAAAAATTGCACAAAGTGAGGTTTATGGTTTAATTAATTAAAATAAATGCAATATGTGTTCTAAAATTAATTAGAAGTACAAGGGGCTGAAATTAAATGGAACACAAGTGTTATGAATAAAGTAGACTCAGAATAAAATATTACCCTAATTTGGGTTGCTCAAAATGAGTCGAGATTGTGTCTCCAATTTCGATTGGAACACACAAGGATACAAAGTTGGATTTATATAGAATTAAATGTAGTTGTTTGCGACAAATATTGTGCGACTAAAGTGAAGCACAACAAGACATAGTTATGAGTCACACAAGGATCAAAATAACTGTCTGGCGCGTCTAGAACAAGGGTGTAAAATCTGTTGGAAGACAAAGGCTAGTGTAGCGCTCTAATTATCGAAGCAACGGTAAAGTACAACAATCAAATAAGTCACAACAATTTAAAAATAATTAAATATCATGCAATCATTTACACATTAATTATAAAAAGACAAAAATACCTCAAATCTGAAATGTGGAGGTGACAAGTCTACCCTCCTTAAAAGAATTTTGTCCTCAAAATTAAAAATAAACTAGCACAAGAACAAACAACCAAACAATGAATTATACCTCAAGTCTCGAAGAGATACGGATACTGCTCACGCATTTCGTTATCTCTCTCCCAGGTTGACTCGCCTGGAGAGTGATGTCTCCATGCAACACGAACCAAGGGAATAGTCTGGTTCCGCAATACCTTCTCTCTACGATCCAAGATCTCAATGGGCTGTTCAGGATAGCTGAGTGTCGGTCCAACCTCGATCTCCGAGTGATCTAGTACGTGAATAGGATCTACCACGTACCATCTCAGCTACGACACATGGAACACGTCATGCACTCCATCTAGAGCAGGCAACAAGTCAAGTCTATAGGACACTGTACCGACCCTTGCAAGAATATCAAAGGGCCCGATGTATCGTGGACTAAGCTTTCCGCCTCTGCCAAAATGAATCATGCCTCATGTCAGAAAAATCTGTAGGAACACCAAATCGCCAACCTAGAACAAACAATCTTAAAACGCAATCTAAAACAAAACAATCACAAAAAAAAAAAATCTATAGCTGAAACTCTAGGGGTCTACGGTGGCTATCAGCCCAATGCCGCTGTCTATCCTGCACCACTCGCAGTCTGTCTCTGATGAGTTTCACATTTTCTGCTGCATCCATGACCATTTTTGGTCCCAACAAAGCTCTCTCTCCAACATTATCCCAAGATAAAGGTGTACGACACCTTCTTCCATATAAAGCCTCGAATGGTGACATCTCAATGCTGGCTTGGTAGCTGTTATTGTAAGCAAACTCTACTAGGTGTAGATGATCCTTCCAAGAATCTTCGAGATCTAAAACGCAAGTGCGTAGCATATCTTCAAGAGTCTGAATAGTCCTTTCAGACTGCCCATCTATTTGGGGGTGATACGCGATACTGAACTTGAGCTGAGTGCCCAAGCTAGCCTGTAGACTCCTCCAGAAATGGAAATGAAACGACTATCCCGATCTGAGATAATACTCACAGGAACTCCATGTAGTCTGACAATCTATTGTACGTACATCTCTGCTAGCTTTTCTGTCGATGTACCCACTTTGAAAGGTAAGAAGTGGGCTAATTTGGTCAACCTATCTACGATGACCAAATTGTGTCCTTTCCTCCTAGAGAACGTGGAATCCCTGAAACGAAGTCCATAGTTACGTGCTCCTACTTCCATTCTGGAATGGGTAAAGGTTGAAGCAATCCTCCTGGCCTCTGTTGATCTGCTTTTATCTGCTGGCACACTAAACACCGGGATACAAAGCGTGCTACCTCACGCTTCATACCATACCATCATATGTACTTCCTCAAATATCGATACATCTTGTTGGCTCCAGGATGCATCGAGTACTGAGAGCGATGTGCCTCCTGCAAAACCTTTTTGCGCAGCTCTCCACTTGGCACACATATCCTTGTGCCATGCCGTAAGAATCCATCATCCGCAATAGTGAAGTCATCTATCAATCCTGTCCGAACTTGTGCCCTGATATTCCTTAGAGTCTCATCATCATACTGTGCAGCTCTAATTCTATCCATCAGCTCCGATTGTATCTGCAATTCCCATATCTGAATCTCAACACCTGGAACTAGTACTTCAATTCTCAAGCTCTCAAGATCAGCTAATAAATGTCTATCTGTAGTTAAGTATATAGCCATCGGATACCTGCTCAAGGCATCGGCGACTACGTTGGCCTTTTCTGGATGGTACTGTAATGAGATATCAAAGTCTTTCATCAACTCTAACCACCTTCTCTGCCTCATGTTCAGCTCTTTCTGTATAAATACGTACTTCAAGCTTTTATGGTCGGTGAAGATCTCCACACGCTCTCTATACAGATAGTGTTTCCACAGCTTTAGGTCGAAGATAACTACTGCTAACTCCAAATCGTGAGTGGGGTAGTTCTTTTCATTAGGGCATAATTATCTTGAAGCATAGGCAATTACTTTCCCGTGCTGCTGAAGAACGCATCCCAAACCTTTTCCTGAAGCATCACTGTAGATAGTGAATCCACCTGTCCCTGATGGCAATGTCAAAACTGGTACCGTCGTCAATCTCTTCTTCAGCTCATCAAATACGGCTTGATATTCCTCTGTCCAGATAAAATCCACATCTTTCTTGGTCAGCCTAGTCATTGGCTCTGCAATCTTGGAAAAGTCTTGTACAAATCTTCTGTAGTATCCTGCTAGTCTGAGAAAGCTCCTGATCTCGGCTACCGAACTGGGGATAGCCCATGACTCCACTGCTTCGATCTTCTTTAGGTTAACTGAAATTCCGTTACCCGTCACCATATGTCCAAGAAATTCAACCTTGTCAAGGAAGAACTCACACTTTAAAAGCTTCCCGTACAACTCGTCTCTCCTGAGACTCTCTAAGACCATCCTCAGGTGCTCTTCATGCTCCTCTGGGGTCTTCAAATATATTAGAATGTCGTCAATAAACACCACTACGAACTTGTCAAGGTACTGGTGGAATACCTTGTTCATTAAGTTCATGAATACTGCTGGTGCATTGGTTAAACCAAACGGCATTACTGTGAATTCAAACTCGCCATATCTGGTCCGAAAGGTTGTCTTCGGTATGTCTTCCTTCTTCACCTTCACCTGGTGATAGTCTGACCTCAAGTCTATATTTGAAAATACCTTCGCTCCGCTTAATTGATCGAAAAAATTATCTATCCTTGGTAGCGGGTATTTGTTCTTGATAGTGAGGTTGTTCAGACCTCTATAATCGATACAAATACGTACCGTGCCGTCCTTCTTCGGTACGAATAATACCGGTGCTCCCCATAGCGATGAACTGGATCTAATAAAATATTTGTCCTGCAGCTCCTCAACTTGCTTCTTCAGTTCTACCAACTCGTTGTTGTTGACTCTATAGACATGTTACGAAATAGGCTCCGCTCCTAATATCAAGTCTATAGAGAATTCAACATCTCTGTCTAGCGGTAAACCTGGCAACTTTTTTGAAAAAACATCCAGGAACTCCGCTATAAGTGGATGTAGTAACTCCTCTTCTCCCATCCTGGCTCCACAAAAAGTGCCTCTGCTCCTCTCCTCTGCTCCTCTGGCGATCTCGAACTCTGGCTCTCCTGGTGGTCAAAATACTACTCTACCTCCGTGACAATCTATAGTAGCATGGTGTTTACTCAGCCAGTCCATTCCGAGTACAATATTGTATCCCGGAAGTGGCATAACGAGTAAACTCACGCTCAACTCTCGGCCTTCCAATGACACTCTCCGATCCTTACAATAATCACGGACTAGGATAATGCCTTCTTCTGTCGTGATCTTGCAAGTCCTATCTAATGGTTCCATTTCTAAACGATGCTTAAGGGCATAAGATACAGATACGAAACTATGGAAAGCGCCAGAATCAAATAATGCAAGTGCTGGAATATAATCGAGAGAAACTGAACCTGAAATCACGTCTCCAGCTGGCTCGGCCTCCTCAGTAGTCATGGCGTAAGCTTATCCCTGTGGTGCTCCTCTCTGCTACTACTGGTGCTGAGAAAACCTTTGCTGCTGTGGTGGAAGTGGAGGTCCTCTCTGCTGGCCTTCTGGTACAGTAGGTGCTATGGCTGGTCCTCTCTGAGCTGCTGCTGCTTCCTGGCGAGTCTGAATAGCTGGGCAGTCCCTTAGCTGATGTGCTGACGATCCACATAACAAACAAGTACCCAACCTCTTCCTGCAGTTTTCCCTAGTATGTCCTATCTTTTCGCAATACGCGCACTGGGCAACGGACTAATTCTGTCTCTGCGGTTGCTGATGCTGGATGTGTCCTCGAACTGGTGCCTGTTGCTGGTGCTGCTGTTGGTACAGCCTCTGTTGTTGTTGAAAGTGTGGGCGCTTGTCCTGTCCTGTGTTACCACTTGCTCCTCCAGAAGTGTCGTGTCCTCTCTTGGGCCTGAGGTCCAAGTCATCTTCAGCAATCTGGGCATCCATCAGAATACACTCAAATGTAGTAGTGCGTCATCTTGAAGTACGAGACTTGATCTCTCTATTCAATCCCTTCCTGAATTTTTGTGCTCTGTCATTTGGGTCTCGAATCATCGATGGTGAAAATCGACTCAATCGACAAAACTCTGCGGCATATTCGTCGACTGACATGCTTCCTTGGACTAAGTCCTGGAACTGACTTTCCAATGCTCCTAAAGTTACGTCAGGAAATAATTTCTCCTTGAAGAGCTCCTGAAAGTCCTCCCAAGTAAGTACTTCAACAGCGAGTCTCGGCTCTGTACGATACCACATCAGCGCGATATCAAACATCTGACTGCCAGCGGCCTCGATCTGAAGAATCTCCAAAATCTGTGCTAAGCGCAAGTTTCTCTCTATGTCCTCTAACCAATCGTCAGCATAGAGTATTCCTTCTGTGCCTTTGAACTCTCGAGGCATCATCCTCTTAAAGTCTACTATGGTACCTGGCCTCTGTTGTTGTTGGCCAGGATATTGCGGTTGTCGTGCTACTCTCTCCACAGCCTAGAGAGCCTCCTGATGAGCGTTCTCCATGCTCTCTCTCATCAGTTCTGTCTGGGCCTGGTGTGCCTCAGCTTGTACTCTCTGGGCTTCAGCTTAAACATGCTGAGCTTCTGCTATTACTCTCTGGGCCTCTAGCATGCCCTGGATCAGTGCAAACATCTGTGCCCCGTCAGTGGGCACTCCTCCGGGAATCGGTGTCGGTGGTGGTGGAAGGTTGTCCGTCATAGCTGGGGCAATCCTTTGAACAAGTGGAAGAGGAATCCCATTAGCTGCAGATACTCCCACATGAATATGAGATGTAAGAGGAACTCTAGGTGTCTGTTTGTCAGGTCGAGAAGTGGCAGACCCCTTTGAGGTTGATGCTCCCACTCTCATAGATCTAGTATTCGGCGACATCCTGAAGACAGATCGAAAAGAATCAATTAAGGTGATAGATACGATATCATCAAGGAAGGACAGTAAATTTTAAAGGAAGCAATCAATTAGAATAGCATTGTGAATATCAGAATTTCCTAGTGTGATTAAGCATACTCTCATCATAAATTCTATTTTCTATATCCTATGCAAGCTCGTAGCAGTACAACTAAGTTATCGCACTACCACGATATCGCACAATTTGTGAAAACTAGACCTGCATGGGCCACCACTAAAAATGTGTCATGACCCGCACCCGGTATAGGGGCACAAGTGCGCGGGTACGTCCAGCCTACGCCACAGCATCGGCGGTAGAACGCTGTCTAGGTCACAATAAATACTAATATAGCTCACAACCTGTCAATGATATCAATCTCCATAAGGAGGACAATATACATCTCACAATATCTCATAATGTAAACTCAATCACAACAACTGTAAAAGTATAAGGCACGATAAAAGATAAGAAGAATGACATTGTCAAACACCATGTCTCAAAATATAGATAAACCACAGTCTAGCTGTCCAACATAAAGTCTCCACAAGTCTCAACATAAACTAAGAATAAGTCTAAACATAACTCAATAAACCTCAAATAAGTCTCAGTGCATAAGATAAATACTGCCTAGATAGCTGTAGATAATGTCTCTTCTAAAGGAATAGTCACCTCTAAGATCTCTGGTGTGTAGTCTGCATCTATACCTGGTCCATAGTGTGTAGTACAGAAATCCTCAAGATCCTCTGGAAAAAATATCCAGTCAGGATTGGAACGAAGTACAAGCACTAACATCAGTTCCATATATATTGACAAAAACTATAACACAGTGTAAAGAAATACAAGACATATATGAATACTGGCAATAAGAAATACTGGAATAAGAAATACTGGAATAAATAGAATACTGGAATAAAGAAATACTGGAACATATCATCATCAATGTATATCTAACAATGAAATAGAAATACAAGTGCATACTAGAACAATAATCTAGAATATAATGAGTACTAGAACAATAACTAAAACATGTGAAGATGCTAGTTCAATATACTAGAGATACATGTCAAGAATATCTAACTAAGTGTGTGAAATATCAGCATATCATGTGATCAGCTTGGGACTGATCAGGCTTGCTATGTATGACTAGATATGATTCATGTAAGGTCAGGCTAACCATCCGGATAGTTATGATGCAAGCAATAGTCAGGCAAATCATACATAACAGACTATGAGGTATGTAATGGTCAGGCTGCACCGACGTGACGTGTAGGTGAGCTATGATTCATGTAAAGTTTGGGTATGATCACATAAGCTACTAATATTTTCCCGTTTTCCCCAACTAGCACCATGGATTCCAAATCACGACTCCTCGTGACAGGTCTCGATAATGCCAACTCGTGTAAACAACAATATCAGAGTCATGTAAGCTATACAACTAGAATTATAGAGATAATCAACATAATAGAAACTGTCAGAGAATGTACTCGCCTGTGGTCCTTAGCTGGCGATACCAATATCCTGGTTCCAAAGTATCGTCTGAGTGATCCAACAGTCCTATAGACATATCATATAATACAATATTGCATCAAACATTATACTAACACATACAATCAAACACAATGATCTCAGAGACTACGCTAGGGGTGTCACGTCTGTAGTTGCTATGCATAACAGACAGTCAATGATACGGGTCTTGCCAGTACGTCAGTGTATATATGGCAGTCTGTTAACATGCTACATGGTCACAGGTCAATGTAACTACGCGGTATCCGTAATTACACTCCGGTCATCTAGTACATATAAATATACTTATTATTAATCTTAGCATAAAACATTTATACTCATAATATATATATGTATACCATTTTATTACATATATAATAAATATATGTATATACACTAATTAAATACACATGCAATATATATATATATATATATATATATATATATATATATATATATATATATATCGTATATACACTAATTAAATTTATACTATATATATATTAAACATATACTAGGGGATACATATACTATACGTATACATTTGTATATATATATAATACCTGAAATATACTATATATATATATATATATATATACCAATATACATTTAAACATATACTAATACCTATGCTAATTCGTACATACCAATTATATCCATATACCAACATATACTAACTACACAATACACGTATATTAACATAGCTAAAAATATACATATGCATACAAACGAGGGATGCATGTATGCGTGTACATGTACATGTACGCGAGAGGGGACTCGAACCTGGGTACGTGGGACGAGACGTGCGTGTCGAGGTCGTCACGGAGTAGTTGGTTCAGTCGAGCGGGTTGGCAGCAGGTGGTTCTCCGGCGTATCTCAGGTACAGCGGGTTCCCGGTTGATCTGGTCGAGTGCAGGGGTCGTCGACGGCTCGGCGAGTCTTCAGGCGATTTGCAGGCGTTCAGGCGAGTCGCGCGGCTTCTGGGTGCAGCGGGGCTCGGTTCAGCGTCAGTTTCCGACGGGTTCGATGAGGGATAGCAGGCGTTCAACGGGGAGCTCGGCGTTCAGTCGGTTATGGCATGCTGTTTAGTGGAGACTCGGCGGGGTCGTGGCCGTCGTCGGCTTCAGACGAAGGAAAGAGGAGGAGAACGGGGCTCGACTTGGTGTAGTCAGGTGGTTCAGACGATCTCTGACATTGGCAGCGGCTTGCCGGCTCTGGGGATGGACTTCCTGTCGAGGTCGAAGGTGGAGGCGTCAGCTTCAGGCGAGGGCACGGCGTTGGGAGGAGGGATCCGGCGGGACTGGGCTTCGTTGGAGGGTGGCGGGAAGAAGAAGAAGAAGGTGGTGAAGAACAGGAGATGGGAAGAAGAGATGTCGGCTGGGGTTTAGATGTTAGGGAATAAGAAAAAGAAAAGGAAAATAAAAAGATTATATATATATATATATATATATATATATATATATATATATGTTGTAGACTTTGGGTTGACCTAGAATTAGGGCTTGGTCAAACCCTCTTGGGATTGGGCCTTGCCATGGATATTTCAATGGCTAGGATTTAAATAAATTTAAAATGGAAGGCTAGGATTCATTGGTTCAAGGTTCTGAGGGCCATGGTTTAAGGAGGTTGATGTTGCATTGCACACTCCTAAAAATTATGGAAAAAATACACATGAAGGAGAAATGGGTTTATTTACGTGTCGTGTCCAACGGGGCGGACACCTTAATACACTTTTGCACAAAAGTGCCCAACAATCAGAAAAATTTCACAAAGTGAGGTTTATGGTTTAATTAATTAAAATAAATGTAATATGTGTTCTAAAATTAATTAGAAGTACAAGGGGCTAAAATTAAATGGAACACAAGTGTTATCAATGAAGTAGACTCAGAATAGAATATTATCCTAATTTGGGTTGCTCAAAATGGGTCGAGATTGTGTCTCCAATTTCGATTGGAACACACAAGGATACAAAGTTAGATTTATATAGAATTAAATATAGTTTTTTGCGACGAATGTTGTGCGACTAAAGTAAAGCACAACAAGACATAGTTATGAGTCACACAAGGATCAAAATAACAGTCTGGCGCATCTAGAACAAGGGTGTAAAATCTGTTAGAAGACAAAGGCTAGTGTAGCGCTCTAATTATCGAAGCAACGGTAAAGTGCAACAATCAAATAAGTCACAGTAATTTAAAAATAATTAAATATCATGCAATCATTTATACATTAATTATGAAAAGACAAAAATACCCCTAATCTGAAATGTGGGGGTGACAGGTAGGGATGGGGAGAGAAGGAGAACACCGAAGGGGGGTACTTTGTCGGAGGGGGAAAGAGGGGGGTTTTCGAAATTTTTGGGAGGAGTTCGACGGAATGGGGGAAAATGAAATCATGAACCATATATTAAAAATTTTAGCGATGTCATTAATAGATGTCACTAAACGTCGCTAATTAAAAAAATTAGCGACATCATAAATAGACGTCGATAATTAAAAGTTTGTGACGTTAGCGACATCGCTAAAAACGTCGGTAAAAAAATAAAAAATAATAACGTCGGTAAATACGTCGCTAAACGTTGCTAAATCAAAAAATTTAGCGACGTTTAGCGACCTTAAAGAAGCTTATAGCGACTATTCATTTAAAAAAACTGAAGTACAGTCACTAAACGTTGCTATGTGTCGCCAACAGCGACGTATAGCGACGTTTATTTTTGAAGTCGCTCATGTCTTTAATATCAGCAATATTTTATGATGACGTCGCTAAAAATGTCTCTATTTCATCATATTTTGGTAGTGAATTGGACAATTTTGAAGCCAAGGAAGGAGGATCTACTCTGGTGGAAGGACTTGCATGGTCCGTTGGAGGGTGACAATGCTAAGCCATCGGACAAAGCTGTTGAAGACTGGAAACGACTGGATCGAAAGGCCATTGGATTCATCCGTCAATGACTGGATGACTCAGTATTTCACCACCTGTCCATGAAGAGTTCTGCAAAAGCATTATGGAAGAAGCTGCATTCGATGTACGAAAGAAAGACGGTTGACAATAAGGCATTTCTGATTTGCCAACTCGTCAACTCAAAGTATACGGAGGGTGCCCTAGTGGCACAACATTTGAAAGAGGTTCAGGGTATTATCAATCAGCTGTCTACGATAAAGATGGTGATTGATGATGAGCTTCAAGCCTTTTTGCTTTTGAGTTTTCAGTCGAAAAGCTGGAAGATGTTGGTGGTGTCGGTGAGCAACTCCGCGTCTGGTGGAGTTGTCATGATGGAGGCAGTCAAAAGTAGCTTGTTGAACAAGGAGATTTAGCATAAGCAAGTAGAATTATCGCAGGAGTCCATTCTGGTGGCTTCCTACGGGAAGGGAAGACCCAAGTCACAGGTGAGGATATGGGAGAGTTCTCAGGATCTTGCGATTGTGGACCGCAAGGAGGACTGCTATCACTGTAGCAAAATGGGTCATATCAATAAGAACTGCATGAAGCTCAAAGCTGAGAAGGCCAAAGGCAAAGATGATCAGAAGGATCTCATGTCTATGGAAGATATCATTATTGCAGCAACCGATACAGAGAAATCTTATGGCATGTGTCATGATAGCGATTAGGTCATGGATACGGGGGCATCATATCACGCCACTACATATAGGAGAATCTTTACGTCATACCACGATGGTAGGTTTGGATGTGTGAAAATGGATAACAAGGGAACGGTTATAGTTGTAGGCATAAGTGATGAGCACTTGACAATGGAGCTTGGTGAGAAACTCATTTTTAAGGATGTATGACATGTACCAAGTTTTTGCTACAAATTAGTTCAGTAGGGAGGTTGGCGGATGGTGGTGGTCGCAGTTTGTTTGGAGACAAAGATTGGATGCTTACGAAGGGTTTCCAACAGCTGGCTCGAGGAGATTTATGTTATGGCATATACAGACTCAAGCCGCTAAGTTATACATGCAGTTCACATACATCAGATGGAGGCTCGAGGGGGGTATTCGACAGGAATTGGATTGTCGAGAACTTGCTGAGTAGGGGCTTCGAGATACTTTGAGGATTATGGAGGATTCAGTTCGTCGAGACAAAGCGATGTGATAAGCCAAAGATTTAGGGTAATTATGTCGATCCCATGACAGCTGGTCGATCCTAAAGCACTACAAGAATAAGGCAAATTAGCGATGCAAGAAAGAGTCACAAATTGCTAAATTATGTCGCTAATACTAAGTACCGACGTATTTAGCGATATTTTGATTTAGTCGCCAAAAAGCTAGTCGCTGATCAAAACGGCGTCGAAAAACGTCGTTGTAGCGACATAATTTAGCGACATTTAAAAGTCGCAAGAATAGCGACTCTTAGCGTCTTATGTCACCAAATTTGTGACATTTTAATTTAGTCAGTAATTGTTGTTAAATTTAGCAACAACTTGCGACATAATTAGTGACGAAAAGCTGACATGGCAAAATTGCCATGTCAACAATATTTTAACAGAGTTCATGTACGATATGCAAGATCAATTACTATCTTTGGTGCGCAGCATGTCTCGTGAGTCATATCCATTCTCTAGAGACTCTAGCATGCATCTAGTGGACTATGTTCTTAGTATCTCTCTCCTTCTCTTATCATAAATTAACATATTATCGTGGGCACCAGATAGAAGCATATACAAAAAATAAGACTTCTCTATGAAAGCATTTAATACAAGAGAGCATGTTCGATAGCATAAATATCACTTATTCAGTGATTCTTACCCTTTCTATGAACGGTTATCCCTGCAGTAGACATACATGTTAGCAACAATTGCATATATATAAATAAGGTTCTCTTTTCCTGTTCGTTTCTGCATTAAACAGTTATGTAAGAAAGAAGGTTGAATCATAGCATGCGACCTAACTATATGATGGCCCATGAGTCTACTTCCTTATGATTAGAAGCGGTGTTATCACGGCCCAGTACTGCACTAATATACTCGCTCATATACTAGCTACTTTGACTCGTGAACCAGCTATCTAATAGACATGAATACCCCCTGATCGCGAGGATCAGTGACGTAAAATAAATTATTTGACAGTTTAGACGATGTCATTAGTGACTCCTATGGATGTCACTAAACGTCAATAAACGTTGCTAAGATTGAAAAATTAAAAAAAAAAAAAAAAAGCCTGCAATATCATAGTATAACATGCTTGCAGTATGATCATATTTCAAATAAATAGACAGAACCGGAGCAACCCTCCATTGAATTCCCTGGGTTTGCCGACCCCTTCTATGGAACACTCAACACCGGTACAATCACACAACAACAATGATGAAATAAATCAATAAAAACTCTAAGGCTCGAATGTAGTCACACAATGTCCATTCATAATAAAAATGTACAAATAAGTCATACAATAAAAGTGTACAAATAATAAGTACAAACTGTATTGTCCCGCTCCGCATCGGCATTATGTATCAAGTGAGTGGGCAGAACTTCGTTCTCTGATTCTTGCACGCCTTAATAATAACGTGAGTTTTTGCTTGAAATATTTTCATAAGAGAATGATAGAACCTGCCTTGCATGTTAATGAACGAACTCACTTAGTTGTCTTTGAAACGATAAGTCTGCTTAACGAGAATCCTGAAATTCTTGTCTAAGAGTGCATGAACTTGTTCACTATCATCTATGCTTCGAGAGAACCATATCGTTCCTGAATGTGTTCAAATGATAAGTCGGATTGCCCCGCAACAACGATAACTGTTCTGATGGTTCGTCACGTCTGTATACTAGAGTTTATTTGATAATGTTATATGCATTCGTATCGGTCGGACAATGGCTATTGGTGGAGAGCTGAACTGCTTGCGTCATTAGCCACCATGGGTCACAGCTACCAATAGCATCAGATGAATGAGTCATTGGTATGCTGGTCCAACAGCTGCCGATCCTGAGATACTCGGGGACCGCCCTGTATATAGCTAGATCATTGTGTTGGCTTAGATAGATGGACTGCCCCTAAAATGTGCATGTGTGTCTAGCTATGCATTTGTTCCTAGAGTCTCATGAGACACGCTGCGCACACCCTGAAATAGAACATCGGCTTGTCTTGCTTATTGCATATGAAACTCTGTTTCTAAAGATGTTTTTATAAACCCACTAATATGACTCTGCTATCGAACTGCATGAAATGAACATAGGTAAAACTAGAAAGATCACTAGTAATGTATTTTTTTATAACATGATTACTTAGTGTTGGTTTTAGTGAATGCTTGTTTCTGTTCAGTTATTTTATCTCACAAGTACTTATAAAAGTGCTGACCCACCAACAGTTTACTTGTTTGTAGGTACTGGATCGTCCGAGGGAGCGATAGGCGTGCCTTAGTCCCTAAGACCCAGAATCCTGGTTTCGATTGTGCCCTGAGTTGTTATCGTATAAAGGGGCATAATGTATGGAATGAATGCCTTTGCTAAGTGAAACCCAAGTCCCTCGATTTGTCCCGAAATACTCAGTTGGCTAAATATATTGTATTGTAACAAAGTCCCTTTCCGCTGCTTACTCGATTGATGCGATGATAGCCAAACACAACTTAAATGATGAAGCTTTGTGCGGGCGCAACCCCGGGCTCGCACGATATCACGTCCCGATAATCGAATGGGCCATTCCCTTCCTCAGACCCGCGGGACAGGCACTGAGGCACGGTGATGCGCGTTCGGTGCGCCGAGGCGCGGTGGTTCGCTTTCGGTTCAATCCGGCTACTGGGCGAGGAAGCGGCAGTCCGGACGAGCGGCCCCTCGATTCGGGGCCGAGGCGTGACATAATGGTATCAGAGCGGAATCAATTTTTTGGCCCAATCTGTTGCTATGACTCTGAGATATTATCTATATGGTATTGCAATAGAGCGTTCCATATAATAAGTCCATAGCTATTCTCAAAGTGTAAAATATTTACTGGACTTGATTTGCTTGATTGTTTCAATTGAGTACGACGAGGGATGGCACTGTCGTTGCTCGAAATATCGAGAAGTTTATCCTTGAAGTTTCGAGGACGAAACTTTTTGTTGGTTTGTAAGTATATAATGCCCCGCTCTGCATCGGCATTATGTATCAAGTGAGTGGGCAGAACTTCGTTCTCTGATTCTTGCACGCCTTAATAAGTTGTATGTTAATGAAAGAACTCACCTAGTTGTCTTTGAAACAATAAGTCTGCTTAACTAGAATCCTGAAACGCTTGTCTAAGAGTGCATGAACATGTTCACTATCGTCTATGCTTCGAGAGAACCATATCATTCCTGAATGTGTTCAAATGATAAGTCGGATTGCCCCGCAACAACGATAAATGTTCTGATGGTTCGTCTTGTCTGCATACTAGAGTTTATTTGATAATGTTCCATGCATTCGCATCGGTCGGACAATGGCTATTGGTGGAGAGCTGAACTGCATGCGTCATTAGCCACCATGGGTCACAGCTACCAATAGCATCAGATGAATGAGTCATTGGTAAGCTGGTCCAACAGCTGTCGATCCTGAGATACTCGAGGACCGCCCTGCATATAGCTAGATTATTGTGTTGGCTTGGATAGATGGACTGCCCATAAGATGAGCATGTGTGTCTAGCTATACATTTGTCCCTAGAGTCTCACGAGACACGCTGCGCACACCCTGAAACAGAACGTCGGCTTGTCTTGCTTATTGCATATGAAACTCTGTTTCTAAAGATGCTTTCATAAACCAAGTAATATGACTCTGCTATCGAACTGCATGAAATGAACATAGGTAAAACTAGAAAGATCACTAGTAATGTAATATTTTATAATATGATTACTTAGTGTTGGTTTTAGTGAATGCTTATTTATGTTCAGTTGTTTTATCTCACCAGTACTTATAAAAGTTCTGACCCACCAATTGTTTACTTGTTTGTAGGTACTGGATCGTCCGAGGGAGCAATAGGCGTGCCTCAGTCCCTAAGACCCGGAATCCTGGTTTCGATTGTGCCCTGAGTTGTTATCATATAAAGGGGCATAATGTATGGAACGAATGTCTTTGCTAAGTGAAACCCAAGTCCCTCGATTTGTCCTAAAATACTCAGTTCGCTAAATGCATTGCATTGTAACAAAGTCCCTTTTCGCTGCTTACTCGATTGATGTGATAATAGCCAACCATAACTTAAACGATGAAACCTTGTCCGGGCGCAACCCCAGGCTCATACGGCATCACGTCCCGGTAATTGAACGGGCCATTCCCTTCCTCGCACCCACGGGACAGGCGCTGAGGCGCGGTGATGCGCGTCCGGTACGCCGAGGCACGGTGGTTCACGTCCGGTTCAATCCGGCTACGGGGGCGAAGAAGCAGCGGTCCGGACGAGCGGTCCCTTGATTCGGGGCCGGGGTGTCACACAAACTCTCATCAATGGGCCAATATACACATGTCAAAAAAAACTACTACTGATCAGGAGGAGGAGCCGCGTCAAACTACTCCTGTGTAAGCATCACGAAATCTAATACATGAGTCGATATAGATGACGATATAGGCAAAACAGGAGGAGGTCGTTGCTCCAACTCTGTCAGTCGAGCATCGCAAGTATCCATGATAGATAATAACCTCCTAGTACTATGCTTCACTCGTGTCACGACCCGCACCCGGTATAGGGGCACGAGTACGTGGATACGTCCATCCTACGCCACAACATCGGTAGTAGAACGTTGTCTCGGTCTTCTATACTATTTAACATCTCACACAATAAATATAAAATATGTCACGTTATCTCAACTCCAAATGATAATAACATATAAAAACTAAAGAAAGATGTAAGCACGATATGGAATAGAAGAAAAAGAAATACAAATCTCAATACATCACAGGTCCAACTCAACATCTAAACACAACTCAAGATCTCAAAATAATAATACAATCCAATGTCTAACTAGAAATAACTACTACATGATATGAAAATCTAAATGGTCTCAATATCCGGCACTACATCCTCAGGTGACACTCCGTCTGTTGGTCCGTAGTGAGTGGGACACATCCTTTCTAACCATTCATCTAAAAATATATCCAGTTAGGATTGGAGCAAAGTACAACCTAATAACAGTTCTAATTAATTGATAATGACTATAAACAAAAATAGATAATATAATACAAGACGAGACGAGAAATAATGAACAATATCATACTATGGTAGAAGAAATTGGTAAACAAGAGGAATATGGTATACACTGATCATGATGAAATTGAACAAGATAATAAAATAAAATGAGACAGAACTAGAATATGGTGAAGAACTGTAACTATGCTAAGTGATTGAAATACTAGTTAGATATGTGATCGGCTTGGGTGAACATTGTCTAATTAATGTTGGATAAACATTGTCTATGTTAAACATTGAACATTTTCTAGGATTTGATCACATATCTAGCTAAAACTTTCCCTTTCTCCTGACTAGTACAATAGATCCAACCATAACATATTACGATACAAGATACTCAAGGCATTGTAAACATTAAACCTTGAACATTGAACATTGAACATTGAACATTGTCTAATATTAAATATTGTCTATTTAACTATATGAGAACACGAGGAACAATGAAACAATATATAACATCCCATGACTGATCCATGTGTATACTAGTCTGTGTACCAATGTGTTAAGAGTCATGTAAAATATTTCTAAATACTTGCATTATAGTAATTATCAAATAATAGAAACTATCAGGAAATGTACTCGCTTGTGGTCCAGAGCAATGAATGTCAAACTGTGTCCGAACTGGTGTCACATAGACCTATATATGGAAAATCACATTAATACAAGGTGATAGAATAAAATTAAGTTAAACTAGTTCAATTCTAGGTCATGAAGCCATTTCTAAGTCAAAATAGTAAAACTAGGTCAACTCTAGGTCAAACTAGTCAAACTAGCTATTTCTAAGTTGTACGAGTCTATTTCTAGGATATTGGGTCCATACACTATGAAACTAGGCTACACTAGCTAAGTTAAGATACTATGAGACACACAAAAGGCTGTATTATAGGATATGCAAGTTTTAATATATGAAAATAGTAATTTATATACATATACAAGACAATACATATAATAACTAAGCTAACTAAATGCAACTTGGATACCTTGGCCTTGAACCAATGCGTATCACACTACCTACACACCCATCTCGATACTTAAACCCAATACCTTGAGTATCCCTCAATACCTTGACATTACCTTGGTATCCAAAGGTAATTCAAATCCTAATACATAAAGCTAATATATAGCTAACCCCCATATACTAAACTATACTTACATAACTAAATTATTAAAGCTATTAACTACTAACATATAATACATACCAATACATAGATACATATACCTACATAATAACTTACTACCAATACCCACATACTATATAGATACATATTGTACATACTAACATATCAATACAATACTATATATCTAACAAGTATTTATATATATCTATCTAATTATCTAAACTAATAGGGTATATAACTAACTATTACAAAACTACTAGCTAACCTATTAATAACTAGTAACTAAACTACGAAACCCAAACCTCGAGTAACTGAACCACCCAACCTCTGTCTGCATATTGCTGCTGGACCCTGCTGCTGAATGCTACTGCGTATACGCTGCTGCCGCGCGCACACGCTGCTACGCACACTGCAGCTGCTGCAATAAGATGATGCGCTTCGCTATTGTCGATGCACGTGCTGCTGCACATGGCTCTGCTGCAGCGCTGCAGGTCGCTGCTGCTGATGAGCTGCGCACTGCTGCTGCTGATGCACTACGTACTGCTGTTGATGCACTGTGCACTGCTGCTTCGATACCTCCCCCCCTCTCGCTGCATACACATACACTCATGCTCTCTCACTCAAACACTCACCACACTAAGAGACACACACACACGTCTATGCTCTCTCACACACACACACTCACAAACACATAGATACATAGATATCAATACATATATATGTACACACTCTCATCTATACATATATAACTATACATAAACAAAATGATATATATATATATATATATATATATATATATATACACACACACACACACACATACACCCATATAGATATATACCCTCTCATACATATATACAACCATATAGATATATACTCTCTCATACATATATACAACCATACACATACATAGATATATCCATATATACATATACACATATATATATATCACTATATATATATATATATATATATATATATATATATATATATATATATATATATATATATATATATATATACATGACCATTCAATATAATGGAGATACATATACATATACATATACATAGATATATCATATCTAATATATATACACAAGTCAATGAATTGAGAAATGCAATGCTACAAACACGTGGAGTGCACCGCACCCGTATCACACTCATTCTATGATACGCTTGCGATACGGCTCCACCACACAACCAAACGTACCCCGAAGGATACGAGCAAGTCTAAAATAACAAATATGAACAATACAAAGAGTTAATTATATATCTACGTGTCCGTATCAAAATATGACATGCACAAACCTCCGTGTCGAAGAAAAACCCCCAAATCAATCTGTATCTCCAAATTGATGGGATACGGCCAACACGTATCCAATTGTGGACACGACACTAGCCATACACAATGAAACATATGTTAATTTGGTCTAATTGACCAATTGACAAACACAACATGTGTCAATCTCGAAATTCTCCCAAAATTGATACAAAAATACACATAAATTTCTCCATAGGCCTCCTATAAACCTAATTATAATTTCTATGGGTAGCCTTAGCATATGGGGTAGTTTCTTATGATTAAATCACATATTTTGAGTCTAAATAAAGGAAAAAAATTGAATTGTATCTATTTGGGAGATGGATTCCCAATAAAATTCCCAAATAAGTGAATGTAGCCTTCAACTTGTAGATCCTTGCTCCTCTTTGTAGATCCTTACTTTCTTCTTATAGATCCTTGCTTTAATAGCCTCCAATGAAGAATAGGAAAGGAATTTGGGTGAAAATTAGTAGGGATTTGATATAGGAATGAAGAAATTTGGTTGAGAAAAATTCTAGATCTAGATTGGAAATAAAAATAAAGAGAGAGAAAGTTTTTAGCCCCTTTATATAGGCCTCACTTGCCCCCTCCCTCAAGATACTAGGTAAAGTCTAAAATATCCCTTGGGGCCTCTCATAAAGAAATTAATTAAGGAGGGAAGGTTCTAGTCTAATAGTTTCACTAATTAATCCATCCTCCTAATGAATGGGCTTAATCTTGGGCTCAATCTAAACTAAAATAAATATTAGATCCATGGGTCTAAACTAACTAGTTAGGTCCACTACACAATTTTAAAATAATCTAGCATCTAATAATAAATAAATAATAAAATAAATAAATCATTACACATGCATAATATTTAATATAATCAATCCTAAAAATAAAATACCCATACCAAATTACTAAACTACCCTTAATTGAAAAAGTGAGGGTGACAATCTACCCACCTTAGAAAAATTTTGTCCTCGAAATTAAAGATGATCGTACCCTGCTCTAGGTCAACTCCAGTCTAAACTAAAACATACAACATACAATTTAAAAGAAATCACTAACTATGGTCTCTGTCCATCATAGTTTTGCAGTCTCCGTCAGGGTATACTAACTATACAATAACACACAAGAAGTCTATAAGGTACTAACTAAACACATAAACAACAGATGGAAAAGAAAGGAACATAATAGGATAAAACAAGATAACTTATCACCTGAAGTGTCGACCTTTTCGGCTGCCATTGTAAATGCCCTGCCCTGTTGGGGTGACTCTCTATGCGGGTGCTGAGCAGTCTATGGTGCCACATGTAGCCTAACTCCACTACTCTGACCGCGATCTGGTCTATACGGGTTATTGGAATATTCCTTCACCTAATGGTTAGGGGAACCACAATACAAGCATAGCCTGAGCCTCTTCTGACAGTTCTCCCAATCATGCCCATGCCTTCCATAATAGGCATAAGAAAAAGTCTGCTAAGTCTGCCTCTGAGGCTGCTGAAGAACCTGCTTCTGAAACTATTGTATCTGTTGAGCTGGTGCCCTAACTGGCGTAAGATACTACTTATGCAGATATACTCTTAGCTACTGAAAGTGGGTGCGCTTCGCTGGGCCCGTACCACTACTCGCTCCTCCGGTGTCTTTTAGCCCCTTGGAGCCAAGCTCCAAATTATCCTTCGCCCACTGTGCCTGTCTCAGAATTTCCTCAAAAGTAGCGGTATGGTCTCTATTAGTATAAGACTTAATCTCACTATTCAGTCCCTTCCTAAACTTCCTAGCCCTGGCCCGAGGATTCTGCCCCTCAATAAATTATCCCAATCGGCAATACTCCACCGCATACTCGTCCACCATCAAGTTCTCTTGGACGAGGTTCTAGAATTGACTCTCCAAAGTACTCTGAGCCACATCCTGAAAGAAGTTCTCTTTGAAAAGATCCTTGAAAGCTTACCAAGTAAGTCCCGACGCTAATATCCTGGGGTCTATCCTGAACCATGTCAGCGCAATATCGAACATCATACTACCCGCCGCTTCTACCTGCAAGCTCTCAGGAATCTGCGCCAATAGCAGGTCCCTTTCAATGTCCTCTATCCATTCGTCTGCGTATAAGATTCCCTCGGTGCCCATAAAGTCCTTAGGCTCCATCCTCTTGAAGTCAATGATAGTCCCTGTCCTCGGCTACTGCGGATCAGGCTAAGGCAGTGTCGTCTTTGGTTGGACTAATGTGACTCTATCAACTGCTGCAAGCACAATCTGGTGAGCATTCTCAATGCTCTGCTGTATAACCTCTGATTGTCGCTGCTATACCACCATCATCTGCTGAAAGAGCGCAAACATCTGCTTCTGATCGACTGCAAATGGCAGGAATGGAAGATCCCCTGAAAATGTCGGCACTATCCTCTGTACTTGAGGTGGATAACCTCCGAAAGCTACTGCGATAATGCCTACCTGGATCGGTGAAGCCGATCTCTAGAATATAGGTGCTGGAACATCGTCGGATGGTGCTGCCCTCATAGGCGATGAAGTAACTGATCTCGCTGACATTGCGCCTGAGCGCTGAAAATGCGTCTTCGGCGGCATCCTGATGACAGATCAAAACAAAAGAGATCAATTCGACACGAGATAAGATATTATCAAGGAAGGACAACAATATTCAAAGTATTCAGAAGGAATCAAAAGTAGTGATTTCAAATCAGATTTGGAATTCCTAGTTATGATTGAGTATCCCTCTCTCATCCTAGTATCCTATATCCTATCCTATCGCAGGCTCGCAGTAGTACAACTAAGTCATTGTACTACCACGATATCGCACTATTGCGAAGCCTGACCTGCATGGGCCACCACTAAAAATGTGTCACGACCCGTACCCGGTATAGGGCCACGAGTACGTGGGTAAGTCCAGCCTACGACGCAGCATCGGCGGTAGAACGTTGTCTCGGTCTTCTATACTATCTAACATCTCACACAATAAATATAAAACCTGTCATGTCATCTCAACTCCAAATGATACTCAATCACATATAAAACTAAAGGAAGATGTATGCACGATATGGAATAGAAGAAAAAAATACAAATCTCAATACATCACAGGTCCAACTCAACATCTAAACACAACTCAAGATCTCAAAATAATAATACAATCCAATGTCTAACTAGAAATAACTACTACAAGATATAAAAATCTAAATGGCCTCAGTATCTAGCACTACATCCTCAGGTGACACTCCATCTGTTGGTCCGTAGTGAGTGTGACACATCCTTTCTAACTATTCATTTAAAAAATATATCCAGTTAGGATTGGAGCAAAGTACAACCCAATAGCAGTTCTAATTAATTGATAATGACTATAAACAAAAATAGAGAATATAATACAAGACGAGAAACAATGAACAATATCATAGTATGGTAGAAGAAACTGGTAAACAAGTGCAATATGGTATACACTTATCACAATAAAATAGAACAAGACAATAAAATAGAATGAGACACAGAACTAGAATGTGGTGAAGAACTATAACTATGTTAAGTGATTGAAATACTAGTTAGATATGTGATCGGCTTGGATGAACATTGTCGAATTAACGTTGGATAAACATTGTCTAAGTTAAACATTGAACATTGTCTAGGATTTGATCACATATCTAGCTAACACTTCCCCTTTCCCCCGACTAGTACAATGGATCCAACCATGACACATTACGATGCAAGATACTCAAGGCATTATAAATATTAAACCTTGAACATTGAACATTGAACATTGAATATTGTCTAATATTAAATATTGTCTATTTAACCATATGAGAACACGAGGATCAATGAAAAAATATATAACATCCTATGACTGATCCATGTATATACTAGTCCGTGTACCAATGTGTCAAGAGTCATGTAAAATATTTCTAAATACTTACATTATAGTAATTATCAAATAATGGAAACTATCAGAGAATGTACTCGCCTGTGGTCCAGAGCAATGAATGTCAAACTGTGTCCGAACTGGTGTCACACAGACCTATATATAGAATATCACATTAATACAAGGTGATGGAATAAAATTAAGTTAAACTAATTCAATTCTAGGTCATGAAGCCATTTCTAAGTCAAAATAGTCAAATTGGGTCAACTCTAGGTCAAACTAGTCAAACTTGGTCAAACTAGCTATTTCTAAGTTGTACGAGTCTATCTCTAGGATATTGGATCCATACACTATGAAACTAGGCTACACTAGCTAAGTTAAGATACTAGGAGACACACAAAAGGCCATATCATAGGATACACAAGTTTTAATATATAAAAATAGTAATTTATATATATATACAAGACAATACATATAATAGCTAAGCTAACTAAATGCAACTTGGATACCTTGGCCTTGAACCAATACGTATCACACTACCTACACACCCATCTCGATACTCAAACCTAATACCTTGAGTATCCCTCAATACCTTGACATTACCTTGGTATCCCAAGGTAATTCAAATCCTAATACATATAGATAATATATAGCTAACCCCCATATACTAAACTATACTAACATAACTAAACTATTAAAGCTATTAACTACTAACATATAATACATACCAATACATAGATACATATACGTATATAATAACTTACTACCAATACCCACATACTTCATAGATACATATAATACATACTAACATATCAATATAATACTACATATCTAACAAGTATTTATATCTATCTATCTAATTATCTAGACTAATAGGGTATATAACTAACTATTACTCGATGATTCGGTTTTCATACTTCATTTTTTTTGCTTACGCATTCATTTTGAATCGTGAGAGAAATAGATTGAAGGATGCTAACCAAGTGTTAGGACAATTTCAGGATGCATAACCAAGAGTGATCGCTACGTGAGGCTTCTCCATTCTCTGTAGTTGATTCAATATATGAGTGACTTCGGCCATTCGATGAATCCTTTTTCTTCATGCCTTAATAAAATAATATCTAGTCTACTCATGTTGTATGTCCCTATGTTCAATGTTATCACATTAATAAGATAAGATAAAAAAAGAACTGTATGCTTGAAATATATAGAATTGTCATCTCACGTGTTCCATGATGAATGGTTATATGTCCTTTACTCATATGTTGCGCACGAGAGAATATATATCGAAACCTCTTATGGTTTGGCCGCGATCGATATGAAAATAAGCAGAAAAGATATAAATATGTGCTCATTGTTAAATTATTGCAAAATAGTATTTTATCTGATAGAAGTTGCATTCATTCATCGGTCTGGACAACTTATGCATAAGGTGTAGCCTTTAGATTGGTTCCTGGGGTACTGAGAATCGTTCGGCCTAAGAGATGACAGGGCACCCTGGGGCTTGTACGTCCTCGCGATCAGGGAGTACCAAGTCTATTAGTGAGATGGGTTTGTACGTCCCAACTGTTAATCCTGAGGAGTAAAGTTTAGGGACCATCATGTAGTTAGGTCACATGCTAAGATTTCCCTCTTGCTAGCCTAACCGTTTAATGCCAAGATAGACCCTTAAGTTTTACTCATATAAGCAAATTATGCTAATGCTTGTCAGCTGCAGGGATGAATAATCGATCGTGTGTAAGAATCACTCACAAAGTGATCAGTTCTATTATTTATGTTTCTTTACATGAATTGCTAAAAACAACCTAAACAAATAGAAAGATCATCAAATAATAGCTGGCTAGCTTCACATATTTACTTAGTGTTGATTTTAGATGAGATTGGCTATGGTCGCTCAAAGGTACTAGATGAGTACTGACACACGCTTGTGGGCATCTCCAAGTAGCGAGAGTCTAGAGGATATTCTGAAGCGCTAGGAGCTCATCCAATTCACTAGAACCATGTTCATCACTTCCAAGCTTTCCATTTCAATTTTCAAATTTACTTTCCAAGGTGTTTTATTTCTATCCTAGTAAAAGGATATGATGTATGGACATTGTGGCTAGTTTTGGGTTTCAAAGAGATGTAAGCCAACTATGGTATATTTGTATCAACCAAGAAAAGTATATTATAATCCAATTTCAAGTTATCAATAAAAAAGTATTTTATATTCCTATCAATGTGTTCAATATTTGGTTTTCTATATTTAAAGTTTTTTGACTTCTTGTTATGTCCCGCTTCCCAAGATACAGTGAGCCGGGTACGTGATTACATCCCCAGGCTACGCCCCATACGAATACTACCATATCCGTATCAGCGATTATCGCCTGTATAATTTCAGAATAAAATGCAAGTCATGCTAAGGTATTTAGGTAATACAACTGAAGTCATACAACTCTGATTAAGGTACAACTGAGTAAGTCTTTACAATAACATCTCCTTAATATACATAGTTTCAGTTACAAAAATATGTTTGGTGTCGTACTTTCTGGAATCACTTGAAGATTATTCCTCGATCTCGTCCATGTTATAAAGAGGCAATATTTCTTCATATACTTCGTATTCCCCTAGTGAACAATACTAGGTCGTCAGAACGACAGCAAGTCCTCGGTCAAGAACGGTAAGTAAATAAAAGATATGATAGTAAGATAAAGAAGAAATAGTGTTTATACAGGGAATAAGGAGGTGGATCATAATATAGTGCCTATGACTTGAACAAATCCTAAACTAGTATTCCTATAGTGTCTAGTAATTCAAGCAACACACATCCCTATGTCACTACTACATTACATAAACAATTTCCTTAAATGATGATACAATTTGGAGAACAACCTTTAAATAACCACTTTAACTAATTTTCTACCAATAATACCATATACCAGGGATCAGGCTGTGACTTGGTGGAACGGTGCTTAGAATCCGGCCCTGCCCTTATGGGCTTAAATCTTTAATTCACCTATTCGATGATTTTTAATCGAAATAGGTGTACTTATATTCAGGTGACTTGAACAGGATGGCACGGGGTTATAATCCGGCCCAGCCCTTCTTGGGCCTAATCTTTAATTCACCTATTCGATAGTTTTGAATTGAAGTAGGTGTATTTATATTCAAATGACTTGAACAGGATGGCACGGGATTATAATCCGGCCCAGCCCTTCTTGGGCCTAAACAGGAAATGAGCTAAGCCTCACTCGCTCAATTCGCAAGGCCTTACGAAATAGCTTAACTGCTGATCAGCTATACATATAATTAATATGTTGCGGGATTTCGTAGGTGGTATTTATGTTGTTCTCCCCCGCCCAATACTTTCTAGCCTAAATTTACAAACAATTCTTATTTTATTATCTTGTATTTAAGTTTATGCTCTGTATATCACGTTTACTATTATTTGTGTAAAAAGGCATTTCCAGGATAAAATAAGATACATGCTTTTCATTTTATTCATAATCTAGAATACAGGTGTCAAGTCATCCAATACAAATTCCAGGAACATTAATTATACAGAGTAGATTATCAAGAATTTATGTTTTTGTTGAGTGACTTGTGTCTGTGTCCTACGTATCCTAGACTCTTGCTAATCGTTCCCTAGTTAATTTACAGTCGTTGGTGGTCTATCGCTTAAGAAAATATATAAACTAAAGTTTAGGGTTAGGAATATCGACGATATTTCTGGATATCAAAATATTGGTTAACTCCCAAAATTCTTAAAAATTTCGGCAGAGTCTTCCTTGTATTTTGGCTTCCAGAAATTTAATAATTTATATATATACGACCCGGAACAACCCTCTGTAGCATTCCCGGGTTCGTCGACCCCTTCGGTGGAGCAACTCTCAACACAGGTACACACGCAGTTTATAGACAAAATAACATCTTTAGTAAGAGAGTCTCCTTACCTTGGTAATTAGTTATGTGTATGTATATATCTTGGCTTTGTAATTTTGCTGGCTATTTGCAAGACAATACAATGAAATAATAAGTAACAAAATAGTTCTATTTTCAGGGGATGACATTAACATTCTTGTAAAGATAAATAACAATGCTAATAAGGTTTTGATCATTAAACTAATCCTAGTATTAAATATATATACACAATATTTTCTATGTAAATGAAAAATGGTTCTTAGAGTCTAAAATTTATCTTACAGGTAAGGTTCAATATATAGCTAAATTTACTCATAAAGCCTTGGAGTGTAATTATATTCTGAGTTCCTTTCATTTAGTAATTAAGTACATAAATCGAGATGGTATTTAACTGCTTCTAATTGAGAATGCCTTTATAGAAGTAAATTTCTATACAAGTCTAATAATTAGATATTCCTCCAATCATTTCTCTTTTAAAGACCTTCCTCCATTCGTGTTGCCAATATACATATATGAATATCACATGAATCATCCATGTTTCTAACATATCCAATGATTATAACCCAACCTTAATTTATTGTCCATATTTTTTTTCTATATTAGTATTCGTACCGCATTTTATAGAAAAATTTGACCAGCCCAAATCACACAAAACAACTCCAACCCAAAATTGAACTATTGTGTCTTAGCTTGTATACTTCGTTTCTTTGAGTCGATTACCAATTGAACCCCTCAAGTATAAATATGTAACAATACAATTTATATATATATATTATAATTATGTCTATATGATTTTATATATAAATGTGCATACCTAGATATACAAACATGCTTGTTTCAACAACCCAACATATACATTGTCACGCCCCGATTTCGGCTAATCGATAATCGTCCCCCGGGCGTGATGCCGTGCACGCGTAGGGCGCGCGTGCACAAGGCCTTAGGCATAAGGATATTCTTTAGTTCAATGCAACAGAGTAGACATATAAGATAACACAAAGTTGAGGCATAGAAAAGTTTCTCTTTTATTCATAATGAACATCTTTTTACATCGCTTGACTCAAAAGTAAAAAATGCCCCACGGGCTTACAAACTTGGACGCAAAATGAGATAGCCGATCCATACATTATGTTCCTTTACATAGATTTAAAAACACAAAACACCTTGGGTGTGAGTAAGCACCATCGCCTTAGCGATATTCAGCAACGGAGAGAGTGAAAGGCTTCTAGCTTGAGCCTCCAAAAGTCTTGGCCACGAACCGCCAAGAATCCCAAAAGTCCGGAGAGAACTTCAGCTCCTCGCCGCGTTGCCTTGCGCCGGGGAACCTGCTACAACGAGGGTCAGTACTTCGAAAAGTACTGGTGAAGGCTAGCTGCTCAACTTTACCAAGCTCATGAGATGAGTTCTAATGAGTATGCTACAATTATGTGCTTAGGTGGGTTTCTATTCTTGCCTAGTTCAGATTTCATTTAGCAGGTATGCAAGAACAAAATAACATAACTCCACATGCCACCGTTCGGTGACTTTACCTGTACCGTCTGAACCACCTGTACAACTTACCATAGCCTTCCCTGTCACGAAGACATAGTTAGTCTGCACAGTTTAAATATACACAATATCTTTCTTTGTTGTTTAGGAGCCATCATGGGTTTAGTCTGGGCTGGCGGCGACGCTTGCAGCGCGGGTAGCTAGCCCCGCTACAATTCCCCGCTCCCTGTGCTAACTCATTTTAGCACGACTAAGAAAGTAGATTTCGCCCGGGTCGAAACGGCCCGGTGCCCCGGTAATCGTTCGCAGGAACCTGGATCCCTTGTGCACAAGAATTCCCATGACCATTTCTATGAACCGAACTTCATAGATAATATATAAGCGATTTTAAAGAACAGCATGTACGAAACCACTTTACTGCACTATCATAATCAACCAGCAAGTTATATGAATTAACATGCAGCAGTTTATAGAAGAACACCTTGAACTATCAATAAATACCAACCAATTATACACCCAACGAACATGCATGCATCAATGAATTTATGCAAGGTTCTGTATGACAAGCAATGAGTGTTCCAAGCCTACTTCTTATCTTATCTTTTTATCCAACTTGTTACTTAATTGGTATCGTTTGATTGAATGCACAACTGAGTCAATTTTATTATGAACGGAGCCCTTGGAAAGAAGGTGCTTATCGAAATAGAGCCACTCACAAGTTGGTTGAATATGAAGAAGAAGGAGAGATCTCTAAGACTCCGCTCGCGCGTCGTCTACACGATCACCTGCACGCACCAACGGATGATCAATACCTCCTGCTTCGGTCTCCAAGGCTCGATACGAAATGGGAAATCCTAAGAATGAAAGCAATGAAATCCATTGAAACCGTTCAAGAAAAAGCAAGTCATAAAACCAACAAGAAAGCAACCAAGCGGCACGAAAACGGACAAGAAACCAACACAACGGAAAGGCCCCTCTCGACTCTGCCGCCGAGTCCATCCTCGAGGCACAATCCATTGTATATGGGACCTGATTCCGAAGAAACCAATCCATAACGAGGAAAGGATCTTAATTCAATCTGTCCCGTTCGGACGGTCGTAAGTATTTCTTGGCCGCGCTCCCCGAGTAGGGGGAACGGGGCATTACATACATAGCACACATATAATTTTATCGCCTAGTGTCAATGAATTTCGTATCGTGTCCCAATATATATATATCGGTTATCAAGGAACTAATCCTCCTTTTATAAATATTATGAAACATTAATTCCTAAAATTTAACTACACTAAATAATATGAACATAACTAAAATTAGAAAGGGAGATGAGGACTTGCCTTTGTTTGAGCAACATAGGGTTCTCCAAAGTTTCAAAATTTGATACTTGGCTCCTACCTAATTTCCTATTCCAAGGAGTTTTGAAATTAAACTTTATCCTAAATTAAATTTAAAAGAAAATTTGGAGAAGGAATAGGAATTACCTAGGCTTAGGAAGAGGGGGGAGGAGTTGTGAAGTTTTGGGGGAGGAGAAGTTCGGCGGCATTGCGAGTCCGGCGGCGGTGGCGTCCGGCGACGGCGGCATAGGGCTTGGCGACGGGGGGCGCAGGTACGACGGCGCGGCGTAGCTGACGGCAGCAGCAGCAGTCGCGTCAGCTACAGCAGCACAGTAGCGGCAGCAGCAACAGTAAACATAGTAGTAACAGTAGTAGCAGTAATCACAACAATAGCAGTAGGGTTAGGGTTAAGATGGAGAGAGGAAGGGTTGAATAAGATGATGAGGATAGGAAGGAGAGGGGTGGGGAATAAGTAAGAAGTGTTAGGTTTGTTGGAAATGGTAGGAGAAAAGAAGTGAAGCCAGGTTTCCCATGGGGAATGGGGAAGAAAGGAGGAGAAGACATGTAGGTGAATGACTCATGAAGCTGCCCTTGGTTTCTCTTCCCCCCTCCCATGGATTTGATTATATGCATGTAACCCCCTCTTTAATCCAAGAATTTGTTTGTAAAGCTAAATTGTAAATTGATATTTACATCAATTTAACTATGATATATATATATATGAATTGGAAAAAAATATAATGGCAATTATGATACTTCTATATCCATTGTCTATTTTTTGTTTTGTGCGGGTATCATGCCTTGTGCAAGCACAACTTAGCCTTACACAGCATCATGCCCGGTGGTGACTTTCAGTCCTTTGGGATCGGGGTATGAAATAATGGTATCAGATAACGACTTTACATCCTTGGCCTCTATAAATATCGTTTTTAAATGATATAAGTTTACAAGTGATTTCAGAAGTCCCAATTTTTGAAAATGTTTACGAAATTATATAACTATTTTGTTGGTTTTAAGAAGTCCCAATTTGAACTTTATGAAACCTAATGTCCCATACAGTAGTAAGTCAATAATACGTTATGAGACTAATGCAAGCTACTCTCTTTTGTAGAGAAATGACTAAAGTGGGTAATCAAGGGACATCGTGTGCATCGGGCGCGACCGATGATCAAATTGATAGGTTGATAGCCATGATGGAGAACCACCTGGAATGACATGAAGCACAACATCAACGATATGAGGGTCAAATGCTGGCACAACAAAAATAACTCGACTCTTTGACCCAAATAGTAACCGTACTAGCAGCCAACAACAGTGCATCTGGGACAATTGCGACACCTGTGGCTACTGCAGTAGTACCTAGAGATGTGGGATTAACATACGCTGATGATACCCAATTGGCGACCAGGAAGTCTACCTTTAAAGGTGCTGATTTTCTAAAGTTAAACCCTCTGGAGTTTGAGGATAGAGCAGTACCGAATAAGGTGATAGATTGTGTCACAAAGATGAAAGGCTTGTTTGAGTTTGCTTGAGTATCAGCTAACAAGAGAGTGGCATGTATAATAATACAACTACAATTATAAGAACACGACTGGTGGAAGGTCAAAAGTAGGACTTGCTACTAGGCATCAAGAAGCCAGGATTACTTGGGGAATGCTTAAGGAGGCATTTCTAGAATAGTATCTTCCGCCAGCCACTCGTCAGATGAAGGAAGATGAGTTTATGGGAATTACGCAAGGGAGCATGTCCGTTGAAGACTATGAGTCAGAATTCTCTAAGCTTACTAAGTTCGCTGGCTCGATGATTCCTAACGAGAGGGCCCGTATGCATCAATTTGTGAAAGGCTTGAATGACGATCTTAGAAAGAATGTTATGAACCGAGAATATACGTCGTACATAAAAGTTTTTGAGGAAGCGGTACAGAATGAACAATTTAAACCTCGCAGTGCTCCAGAGAAGGTATTAGCTAGCCGTAACGCTCCTGTCAAAATATACCATGGTGGGGAGAAAAAGACAAAAAATGAACAACGTCCTAGTCAGGAGTGCAGTTTTGTGGTCGAAAAGGGCACACTAAGAAAATATTTCATGCTTTTAACGATGAGTATGTCAACTACGGTCAGAAATGTAATCTTTCTAGGAATCTTCAGAACCAGAGGCCTGGTCAGAACCAGCCACAGAATCGCAATGATAACACTAACATGGTCAGAATCCGAATGTAGTGTCGATCACAGATAATTATCACAATGAGCAGTTATTAAGGCCGAGTGTCATGCCCTAGAACTAGAATAATGGAGAGTAGGGGTAGAGAAAGCCAGCTACGTATACCAAAGTACTCTTTATATCGATATACGATCACGGGTGTCTAAGACATGTAAGGGTTTACACTACAATCCAACAGTCATTCCTGGTTCAAGCAATCCTAGGTGTCTCAATCTCAAGCAAGCAACAATTTACAAGATGTATGATCACCAATCATATAATAGTAAGGTGTCACAAATCATACATACACCGATGATCATGAAACTAGTTACAAAATGAAGAACTAGTAAGAGTACAATATTACATGATCAACTCTAACTATAGTCTAGAATATGCTTTACATGTAGGACCGTAGGCAGGATATTAAGTTCCAAAATATTAACTAAACACGTGCTCGATGGCTAAATGCCTTAAAGTATAATATACATGATTTGGTGGGCGATGAAGAAGGAACCCACTCATGTCCTCGGGTGCTCCTCGTGTTCACCATCTTGAGGCGGAAAGTACGAGAGATCCTGTGGTTTTGCTCCGAGATCTGGTCATACAAAACTAGTGGGATCAGACCCCAAAATAGCAAAGTACCACAAGGGAGCCAACTTAGGAACTAAAACTAGCATGTAGACAAATCAGCAAGAAATAGCATAATAAATAAATGCAACAGGGAATCTAACAGTTAACTGTTCTATCAGGAATCAGTGATTGTTCTTACAGTTCAGGATTAGAAGATGAATAATCCAAGACAGTACAAGACTAGAAATTAAGCAATCACGACCAATCATCCCCTACGACTTGCTATCATAAACTAACTTGGGTTATAACAATCCTAGTTACTAACAAATACAGTTAAGATTCCATACAGCCACAGACCCTGGAGACTATCCAGGTGGTCCAGACGAAAGGGATACATAGTATAAATATTACAGGTAGATATATATTCATAGGCAATGCAACACTCGTCAGTGTATTATAAGTGTGCCCCTCATGACGGAAAGCTCCAAGTCCATCAGTTGTCGCTGGGATACCGGGATTGCATGTAGCTAGAAAATCTCTCTCTAGATTCTTTCTAGATTATTATTCTAGTTTTTAACCTAGACAAGTTATCAAGAATTCTCAACCGTAGTGCTCGAGAATTTTTCTTAGACATGATGCAGAACATGACAATAGCTTGACAAGTACATTAAGAACAGGGAAAAGCAATCAACCATGGGATGTTATCTTAACAGTTCCAGCAATTCAGTTTTAGAAATTCTATCATGTCAGGAGTGCGCTTCGTCGAGCCACTATCATGAATATCAGTATATGTCAGGTGTCAGGGGTTCATGATTTTAGTACAATTACAGTCCATGCTCAGGTATCCATATTCTTGTAAGCATCATAGTCAGGTTATAACATTCAAGGAAATACTTGCATTCATTGGAATTCCATAAAATAGTCTAAACGAAGAACAAGCCAACAAATAGCAAGAAAATACTTGTAAAATAAAATTCTACTAACAAGTGGCATCGACGCATGGAAAAGCTTACGCATCCAGATGCCAAAAGAACAAGGTTGGAAAACCAATTCTAACGCATGATATAAGCAGGCGCATGTAATAAGTCATGCATGAACCCAAGAAATTCCACTCCTAGGGATAAGTATTGGAGTGACGGATAATAAAGTGTGTCAACGAAGTGACTAATGTGACAGGCCATAAAGTTGTCAGAGAAAAGACAAAAAATAAAATCTTGAAGTGATGCACTGTAGGATGGATGCACCAAGAATGGATGCGCCAGGAATGGATGTGCATTGCACTTTGCCGCATGCTCGGGTTGCCGCATTCTCTGTTGGCCGCATGACCCAAATGGCTGCACGAGGTAATCCATGCGCCGACTCGAGCCAGACGTTTAGTCCAGAGCGCATGCGCCAAGTCAGTCATGTGCACAACAAGATGTGTGCATGTTGTAAGGAATGCAGCAAGGATCTTCGTGCCGCATAACATTTCTACCGCATGGCCTCCTATACACATGAACTTTATCTCCTCCATAATAGCCAGAACACCATTGCTGAAAGCTTCAAAAATTCAAAAAAAATTTCTTTGCAAATACCTTCTTTTAAGTCCAAATCCCGTGAAATAAATTCTAAAACACTCGAAACCAAATACTCAACAATATAGAACTACAAGATTTTGAAAACATCAAGCTTTAATAGATCAAAACCATGAAAAACTCTAGAACACCCAAAAACTTGAAATGTAGATCTACTTCATTCAAGACGTCAAAACCAAAAATACCAAGAAGTAAACTGGTAGAGGAACTCCTAAAGCACAATATAGACCCATAAAAATGCAAGAAAACTAAATTAAATACAAAAGTGTAAGTTCTTCCTCATTGGAAAGATGTACTTGCCTAAATCCACTACCAACTACCACTACCACAGGGTGCAAGTTCTAGGTTGGGTCTAGGGATAGGGCTGGGATGCTCTTGGCCGAAAAAAAGGAAGAAGAAAAGAAAGAGAAGAAAATGGAAGAAGGAGGAAAAGTGAAAGAATAAGGAAGAGAGAGAAAGAGAGGGCTATATATAGGGAATGATTGACTTACCTACCACAAACTGTAATTTATACAAAAGTCGCTAAAAAAATCCAAAAAAATTACACAGGAAGCAATATACAGCAATAATACAAGTATACCATATACGAATATGAAAATAAGAAAAATAGTGAGACGTGTCTCACACCGAGAGTATATAACCTTGAGATTGAGCGAGAGGACGGCTATGATGTTGGTGAGCTCGATTTTTGAGTCTAATTCTGAATCTGATTCCCTAAGTTTCAAGAAAAAAAAAATTTAGTGGGTTATTATATACTGTGCCCTACTTTCAGCTGTCTACTACGTAATACTTGCGACTTTGACTCGGTTGAAAATTTAATATCGAGGAAACCTTATGACCCAATCGATTACGAACATAATGCAATAAACTTTCTAACTCATGGATCAACTTCTATTGAAATGATCCCAAGAGTTTTCGTTGGATATTTTTGCTGCTTGGTTTTGTTGATTTAAGTTTTGTGTTGCTTTCGATGATTTAGTTTTCATAGTTTATTTTTCTCACTTGCACATTTATTTTGAATCGTGAGATAAAGAGATCGAATGATGCTAACTAAGTGTTGATACAATTTTAGGACGCATAACCAAGGAGTAATTAATGCGTGTAGGGGTGAGCATTATTCAATTTTAGACCAAAAATAGAACATAACCGAACGAAATAAGTGATTCGGTTCGGTTTAAAAAAATTTGGTTCGATTTCGGTTTTGAAAATACTAAAATTTCTTATTCGATTTTTAGTTTCAATTTTGGTCCAAAACCAAAAACTGCATAAGACATGCGATTATGTAATACCCTCAAATTTATGCATATTTTGTGATTATGAATTTGTATATTTTAAAAACAAAAATTCTATGTATATGTTTGAAGTCCAACTTTGATAATTTAACAACTAGTCCAACTTTGGATGCAACTTTAAAATACAACAAATGTGTGTATATTATAAACTTTAATATAATTTAACCACGATCCCAACTTTGGTTCCGACTTATAAAATAATAGAAATATTTCAACCGAACAAACCGAATTAATTATTCGGTTCAGTTCAGTTTTGATTTTGGCTAATTTCAGTTTGGTTTCAGTTTTGGATATTTAGAAGTTCGGTTTATTCCGTTTTGACTATTTCGATTTGGTTGAAACCGAATAAACCTAATGCTCACCCCTAGTTGTGTATGGATTTCCCATTCTCTGTAGTTGTCACACCCCAGTACCAGAATATGGAGACGGACATGACCAGCTACCCCGTACAAGGTATGGAATATTGTACAATGATCACTGTTTTAAGAAGACAAGGGGGTGCATGTTATAATTAAGTCACTTAGGGTCACATAGAGCATATATTGTATCAATTAACCAAACAAGAAAAAGTAACATAGAACATATATGATAAAGCAGAAAGGTATCTCAAACGCTCTCTCAAAATATTCTGAAAACCAGCCGTACAAAATAAGAAGCTAGTAGAGTAATAAAAGTACATGACCGTGATCAGCTACAGTCTGATTAATTACAATCATGTAAAGGAACTAAATATCAAGACTTGTCGGCTAACAAATGTCGATGGCTAAACGCCCCAAATAGTAAAATGTATAATAACGAGCAGTAATCAAGAAACCCACTCGTGTCTCTCAACGAATATCTGTCTGGTGTACACTATTATGCAGGGGGAAGTAAGCTGGATCCTCGGGTGCTGGCTCTAAACATAGCCATGTAAAACCAGTGGGAATAGACCCCAAATAGCAAGTATCACAAAGGAAGCACGAATGAAGAAACAAAATCAAGGTAATAATATATAGAATTTTGTCTATTAGTTTTGGTCCATAGCCTATCGTAGCACAACAATCTAACCCTACAACAAACTAAGGCAAGGGTTAGACCACCACACCATGATAGTTCGTCCCTAGACTAACACATGACAAATACACTTATAAACAAGATTCATTTTAATCGGCTAATCAAGACTATCGCTTTTTAGGTAAAGTCTGGGTTATCCCAGTAGAATTAATGCATATAATAAAATTTCTCAGGTCGAGCCATATACTAGCAGGGATAGTCGAGCCATGAGCCATGATAATCTCCGCATAGCACATAGATATTATAATCTACCAATGAGATTTAAACAATATCCATGGAGGCCAGCCTATACTCCCCAGACAATATTTGAGAGTGGCTAGTTAAGCACGATCTCGGAATTCTGTCCCTCCCAATGCTCTACAAGTTTTAGTTGCCTAGTTAACCCTACTATTAATTAAAATCTTATTGCGTGGTCAAATAATATTTCCCTTATATATCGTACCACAGTACGGCCACACTAGATACGAATACATGTTGTCACTTGTAAAATTTGGATTCCTCCTAGCGTGATGAAATAATCAACAGATCCTAGCCACGATTGGTTATCAACTAGCTCTTATGTCCATGCTGGAGAGATCGGGTCATATCATATGCCGCGTAGCACATAGGTACACCTTAGTGTAAAATATGTAACATGATCACGTAGAAACACTTAGCATGCATGAACACATAGCACGTATTAAGTGTATCAGCACAGATACTAGTGGTCAAGTCAAGTTACCAATTAAAGTAAATCACATGAGTTCTATCACATTGTAATACATAAGTCAAGTCATGCACATATGTCACGCCCCAGTCCCAAAATACGTAGGACTAGGATACGTAACCGTGCCAGCCGCCCGTATATATGGCAACTCCAATATATGGAAACCATATATACGTGCGTACGCTGTATAATGAACAATAGTTCACCAGTGGTATAGTTAATCACAAGTCACAGGGTAATATCTAAATCTCATCCACAGAATATCACATAGACATGAATAAACAATAATCAGGTAACTAAAACTCAATAAAAAAAATAGCTAAAGAACGACAGTCGGATGGAAACAAATCCACTGCCGAAATGGAATATACAAGGAACCAGAATACACACCATAAAAGATCAACATCTGACAATCCCGAGGCTCGAAGAGAAGACCTCCTCGGAAAATACGTAACATGTCTGGATCTGTGCTCCTGCGAGTACTCAAGAACATATACACCTGGCAGGGGACCAGGTCCTCAGAGGGACATAGCAAGATACAGAAAAATGACATGCCATAATGTAAATACTGAATAAATAACTGGGGTGTGCTAACCATCTAAGTGAATGCAATTTAAAGACCTAGTAGTACGCATGGGAATGTGTGGCTAGACATATGCTGACGTAATTCACCAATCATCGGGACTGGCTAGTATATGTGTCATATGCCCCCGACTCAGGGAACTCTGCAATCGTCCATCTCCGAGGAGCATGGATCGAAGGATAAAAGACTCAAGGAAGGGGTGTCCCATACGCCTACTAAGTGTCTTTCTCGCCCAATATAGATGTACAAGTCGTGAAAACGACGTGGACACCTCCTACTATGATGCAAGTCTCAATAAAATAAACAATTGAGCTAAATACCACTACACGTGTTGCTCACACTGATGGCCAGTCGCGCATGAGGCACGCGTCCCTACATGTACTCACTCTGTGACGTGTAATGATACGTGTCAAGGCCTGGGAAGTTATATCAATAACTTCACAACTTTAGGTGGGTCTACTAGACACTAGGTCAGACACAAGTCCTAACGTCAACGCCATCGTTGACTGCACCCGAGTTTTCTCGGACGCGCACATTTATATAATATTAAATAAATAGACATGTAACTAACAATAACTGAATTTAAACAGTACAACAAGGCAAGGTATACTTGCCTGGCAAGAGAGCTGCAAATGTAACGTCTAGATGTCAAGTGCCAAAAGTCAGAAACTATGGCCTCAGAATAAAAGTCCCCGGATGCTGAAATAAATATCACTAACAGTCTCAGAAAATATCAAATAGCTAGAAACGCCTGTCCTTAAGTCCAATTTGGACACAGGGGCAAAAATGACAGTTTCCGGTCAAAGCGGGGTCCACAGGTGGCCCACTTTGCACCGAAAAACGTGTCAGGGTCAAAGGTCTCCAAATTCGCCAAACTTAGTGTCAACAAGTCCAGAACGTCGATACGAACCCAACGGAACTTCCAGAATTGGATTCCGATGAGCCGATCACAAAATTGCCCGTTAAGTGGAGCCGGTGGGGCCCACGATACGCGATTTGTCAACGTTCTCAGAATCGAACCAAACTTGGCTCACAGGACCAGCGTATTATTACGAGTCCGATGGCGCAAGTTTCGTCTCGATCCGACGTGTGTACACAAAGTTGCAGCGTGTTCCAGAACTGACGGATACGGGGCGGTGTCGGCGGATACGCGTTGATTCCGGTGTGCACGCACATCCAAATCAACTTCTCCGAATTCCTACACGTTCGTATCAACGTCGCGCACGTTTTGGTAAAGACCGCGTGCGACCAAGTCGTCCCGTTTGGCGGGGCGTACCCAGTTCCGGGATAAATCGGGTCGTTGTTTTTCCTGTATTTGGATCGCGGTTCGCGATCGCCACAGGACGCGATGCTCCGAGCGGGTTGCACGGGCACCGAGATGGTTACACAGTCTGCGTGTAGCAACTGACGGAATCGGAAACAGAGCTACGAGGTGAGAGGAATCGTTACCTGAACAGGGCTCCAGAAACGGCATTTCTCGTGTCCGACACGTGTCCGACACGTGTCGGGATGATGTCCACCCTAGGGCTAGGGTTTAGGTTGCTGCGACCGGAGCTCAGGCGGCGCTGTGGCGGGGGAGGCCAGCCGGAGGGGGCTGGGCGACGCCGGCGAGGCTGGGCGGAGGCGGCGGCGCGGGCACGGCGGCCGGAGGGCTCGGGGACGGTGACTGTGGCGAGGAGGAGATGATGGAGGAGGAGCTGGGGAAGTCGGGGGAGGTCGGCGAGGGGAGGGGGAAGCTCGTCGCGCGGAGGGAAGCTCCGGCGGAGGGGGGGGTCAGCGGCCGGCGGGGGAGGGTTTGGCTGCTGGGGGAAAAGGAGAGGGGGAAGCTGAGGGAGGAGAGGGAGAGGGGAGAACCAGCGGGCGGGGGGGCTGGCTCCGCCGCGGGCGGAGGGGAGCTCCGGCGGAGGGGGGGTCAGCGGCTGAAGGGGGAAAGCAGCTGGGAGAGGGTCGTGAAGAGAGGGAGAGGAGAGAGGGAGCGGGGAGAGAGCTCCGGCCAGGGCAGCGGCGGGGGAGCTCCGGCCAGGGGCGGCGGAGGCGCCGGAGGGGGGGGGGTCGGCTGCAGGGTCGGGGGGGAATGTTTTGATTTTGTTTTTATTTTTATTTTTCTTTTCCTTTCTTTTTATAAAAAATAATATTAATTTTATAACAAAATATCTTGAGATATTTTGGGATATTACCGGGATATTTTCGGGATCTTTCCGGGATCTTTTCGGGATCTTTTCGGGTGAGTCCCGACTCCAAATGGACGGTGCCGGTTCACCGGCCAATGAGGGGACTGACACTTCACTCTGCAATTTGCAGGAAAGTCCCTGTAATTTCATAAATTGCAGAATTGTCCTATTTTTGGGAAATTGCGCAATTACGAAATTGTCTGGAAAAATATCCGATTCCTGAAAATTCTAAAATTCACAGAATTGAGGGAAATTGCTATGTGAGGGTCCCGAGGGGAATGGGGGTGAGTCTGGGCAGGGGTTGGACCTGGTTTCTGGGTGATACGGGTCATCGTATTTATTAATAAATAAATACTGCGCACGGTGTTCTCTAATTATTTAGAGGCAGGTAGGGTCATAATTTTTCTACGGTGTCAATATACTAAATGTAGTATACTCAGTGTAGAAAATTATCGTATTTTTGTTTGGGCAAAACAGGTGCATGTTGGGCCTCAAATCTCTAGGGGTACAGAGATGAGTAAAGAGCAGGAAATAAAATAGGAAATAATTACGGTCTTTTGTAACGATATTTGTGCGTCTCATTCGAGGCTCAAAACAAAGCATCTGGGAGTTGCACAAAATTCAGGAAAATAGTCTAACATGTCTAGGACAGGTATGTGAACTTTGTTCGGGGATAACAGTCAAGGTAAAGCTCCAAATAATTCGGTGAATGACAGGTGCACAAGTCAACAGGATATGTAGGCAAAATAAATTAAAATATTGCCATAAATCCTAAATGGCTAAAAATAATTCTAAAATACTGAAATCTGGTCGAGGGGGTTTACAATCTACCCAACTTATAAAAATTTCGTCCTCGAAATTAAAACTAAGCCGGGGTAGAAATCAAAGACGGTAAGATATAATTTAACAAAGTAATTTATATCTTGGTTTACGAATAGGTTCGAAAAACGTTTACGCATGTCGTCCACACGCTTCCAAGTAGATTCTCCTGACGCGCCATGCTTCTATGTCACGCGGACCAAGGGAATAGACTGATTTCTCAATACCTTCCCTCAATGATCAAGGATTCCAACGGTTTGCTCTTGATACGACAAGCTCAGCCTAATGGCGATCTACGAATGGTTGAGAACCTGACTGCTGTCTGTCACATATCGCCTGAGTTGCGACACGTGGAATACATCAAGTACTTCCTCAAGCGAGGGTGGTAGCACAAGTTGATATGCCACTACTCCCACTCTTTCTAGCACGTCAATGGTCCAACATACCTTGGACTCAACTTGCTGCGTCCTCAGAATCGAATGGTGCCTCTAGTAGGTGATATCCTCAAGATGACATGATCGTCCTCTTTGAATTCCAAGGGACGATGATGACGGTCTGGCTACTGCTCCTGTTTGTCTTGCACTGCTCGCAAGTGTCCTTGTATTTACTTAACTGTCTCTACAGTGTTGACCACCAACTCTGGTCACGCGAATCCTTGTCTGGTAAAATGTTGACTGGTATGCCATGTAATCTTACGATTTGTCTCATATAGGTAATGTCTTCCTATCTTCAGAGAAATTACGACAGTTGCAAGTTCCAAATTCTTCTCATGTACTCATAATTGTCTAGATGCATATGCCATTACCTTGCCATCCTGTATTAATACGCATCCCCAAATTTTTTTTTTCTGATGCGTTTGTAGATCACAACCGCCTGATACGGATGGAATAGTCAATACGGGTGCTGTGGTCAGTCGCTTCTTCAACTCCTCGAAAGCGGCTTGACACTCGTTGGTCCATAGGAATTCTTAATCCTTATAAGTCAACCTAGTCATAGGTGTTGTTATCCATTCAGGAGTTAATCAATTGTTCATCCAGGTAAAGACTCCTGACAATAAAATGATGCATTCTTTATCGCAATACTGGAGTTCTGAGTTTGACCCGAGTTACGAGGCAAAAATTTCATGCTGCTATAGTGATGCACGTACCAGGAAAGTAGATAGGTAGCGAAGGTCACTCTAAAGATAGCACCGTTTAAACTGCAATCTAATCTAAAAATAGGGTTTGGTAATTACCCAAGAAACAAACAGAAATGGCTACAGAAACAATACACTTTCATATTTATACTAAGCACGATGTTTCGTCTTTCCGAAATAAGGGAAGACGGAAAACAGTAATCAAGAGTTCAAGGGGAATGTAATAGATTAGAAGTGTGGGGATCAAGGCGTTTAAAGAATTCAAACAGAAATTGTCAAGACAGTTGTGGATTGAAATGCTATTTTGATAATTCCTATTCACATGCTCGTATCAGTACAGTCATGTAGCTGATACGATATGCTCAGACATATCTAGCGGACAAGTACATCCGCCTACTAATCACTATATATCTCAATCCACGTAAAGTAGTTATGCGAAGGGCGAACCAAGTGCACTATGGTTGATCAGACCATAATACACTGATTCTGAAATGTATTATTGTAGTACTCCAATAATACATATATCATGAACAAGCTTGATAAAGAATAAGCTTGCAAAACTAGGCTATAATAGCAGTATAAGTCAAGGTAGTATAGCAAATATAAGTACGCTAGATTATGATGTGAGAAGTACAAAATAATTCAAATAACAAGATTCTACAATCTCTACAGTATTATTCTAATTCCTTGTCTAAGTTGCTAGCTGACCCAAAAAGAGGTATGGTCTTCTAAATTCTACAATCTTAATATACACTATATGTTGTCTGCCTAAAACAGAGATTTTAAGAAAGTCCGCGTAAAGTAGGGGTTCGAGGTTATCTGCGTAAAGCAGAGATAAAATAATTTGGTGTAAGGTAGAAATCAGAAACTATTTGCGTAAAACAGAAATTTAAGTTGTCTAGCGTAAGGCAGGGATCCAAAGTAGTTTGGCGTAAATCAGGGATTCAAACTATCGACGTAAACTAGGCTTCAAAGTTATCCGCGTAAAAAGTCTGTGCGTAATAGTCTGCGTAAAAGTCTGGGTGAAAGTCTGAGCGTAAAAGTTTTGCGCTAAAATCTGCGCAAAATATCTCCTGCGTAAAGTCTAGCATTCGTCGTAGCGTACAGTTGTACGAGAAACTCATGAGTTTGTCAGTCGAATTTTAGTGAATCCTGATATCTGACAAAAGTACTGCACGACGATCGAGTGGACGGTTTGATAAAGAATTTGCACGGGGACCCAGGTTGTCGTCTAGTGACTGATTGGATACAAGTCATACGCTTGAGGTGAGACAAAATCAGATGTCCTGTCAGAAAGCTGTTTCTTTTTGCACAGGCTCGAGGCGTATGTCTGTATTTATTATACGGGATTTGGTCAATCCTGGGGAAAGCTAAGGCTGTAACAAATACGCTTACATCCTATCCTTATGTTCTATGCCTAATCAGGTTACTCTACGCTGGTTATCTATTTATTCAGGAATCATCAAATTTACACAGGGCAATTACCTACGTAGTTTTCATGACGCAGGATAAAGAAGATTAAGGGATCGTGGGTAGCGGTTGTTATAACTGCAGCGTAAGGAGACAATCTTCTGCATAGTTTGGCTTTTACACTAACAAGAAAGTCATTAGGCTTTTCCGCCAACTAGGCAGTTGTTTGGTTTCTACGCAACCAAGAGTCAATTGGCTTTTATGCCAACAAGGGTAAAGAGTTTCTGGCGTAACACTGGGTTTATCCAAACATAGGATGAGGTTTCAGTCCTAGTGTTCAACCTTGGATTTCTTTTGGTTCCTCAAGACTAGGGTCAATACTATGGTTAATTTTTCAAACTAATCCTAGTAGTGGTTATACTACTCTCAAATCATAAAAATATGTCAAGGGATACTGGTAAGTTAATCTATAGGTAGTGATGCTAGGGTTTATTAGGTAACATGGCAGACTAGGGTTCATTAGGTAATAGGGAGACTAGAGTTCATTAAGTAATAGGGGAGTCTAGGGTTCATCAGGTAGTCTGAAGTTAATGATACGTCCATGCCCTAGTTGTATTCTTAATAGGAATACTACCCTAATTATTATCCTATAGACAGGGATTCCTATATTCTAGCAGGGCTATACTCAAGGAATTATCAGGGAAGCACATGAATCAAGCAGGATGCAATTTTGTAAGTAGGACAGACTGGAAAGAAGATAAGTCATAGTCAATTTTGGATGAGATCCTATTTTCTAATCCTAGGTGCAGGCTTGCTCTGAGACGCAGGCTTGCTCGGTACAGTAACGTAACCGAGACAATATGCTCTCGACCTGCATGGGCCACCACTAAAAACACTGTCACGCCCCAGTCCCAAAATACGTAGGACTAGGATACGTAACCGTGCCAGCCGTCCGTATATATGGCAACTCCAATATATGGAAACCATATATACGTGCGTACGCTGTATAATGAACAATAGTTCACCAGTGGTATAGTTAATCACAAGTCACAGGGTAATATCTAAATCTCATCCACAGAATATCACATAGACATGAATAAACAATAATCAGGTAACTAAAACTCAATAAAAAAAATAGCTAAAGAACGACAGTCGGATGGAAACAAATCCACTGCCGAAATGGAATATACAAGGAACCAGAATACACACCATAAAAGATCAACATCTGACAATCCCGAGGCTCGAAGAGAAGACCTCCTCGGAAAATACGTAACATGTCTGGATCTGTGCTCCTGCGAGTACTCAAGAACATATACACCTGGCAGGGGACCAGGTCCTCAGAGGGACATAGCAAGATACAGAAAAATGACATGCCATAATGTAAATACTGAATAAATAACTGGGGTGTGCTAACCATCTAAGTGAATGCAATTTAAAGACCTAGTAGTACGCATGGGAATGTGTGGCTAGACATATGCTGACGTAATTCACCAATCATCGGGACTGGCTAGTATATGTGTCATATGCCCCCGACTCAGGGAACTCTGCAATCGTCCATCTCCGAGGAGCATGGATCGAAGGATAAAAGACTCAAGGAAGGGGTGTCCCATACGCCTACTAAGTGTCTTTCTCGCCCAATATAGATGTACAAGTCGTGAAAACGACGTGGACACCTCCTACTATGATGCAAGTCTCAATAAAATAAACAACTGAGCTAAATACCACTACACGTGTTGCTCACACTGATGGCCAGTCGCGCATGAGGCACGCGTCCCTACATGTACTCACTCTGTGACGTGTAATGATACGTGTCAAGGCCTGGGAAGTTATATCAATAACTTCACAACTTTAGGTGGGTCTACTAGACACTAGGTCAGACACAAGTCCTAACGTCAACGCCATCGTTGACTGCACCCGAGTTTTCTCGGACGCGCACATTTATATAATATTAAATAAATAGACATGTAACTAACAATAACTGAATTTAAACAGTACAACAAGGCAAGGTATACTTGCCTGGCAAGAGAGCTGCAAATGTAACGTCTAGATGTCAAGTGCCAAAAGTCAGAAACTATGGCCTCAGAATAAAAGTCCCCGGATGCTGAAATAAACATCACTAACAGTCTCAGAAAATATCAAATAGCTAGAAACGCCTGTCCTTAAGTCCAATTTGGACACAGGGGCAAAAATGACAGTTTCCGGTCAAAGCGGGGTCCACAGGTGGCCCACTTTGCACCGAAAAACATGTCAGGGTCAAAGGTCTCCAAATTCGCCAAACTTAGTGTCAACAAGTCCAGAACGTCGATACGAACCCAACGGAACTTCCAGAATTGGATTCCGATGAGCCGATCACAAAATCGCCCGTTAAGTGGAGCCGGTGGGGCCCACGATACGCGATTTGTCAACGTTCTCAGAATCGAACCAAACTTGGCTCACAGGACCAGCGTATTGTTACGAGTCCGATGGCGCAAGTTTTGTCTCGATCCGACGTGTGTACACAAAGTTGCAGCGTGTTCCAGAACTGACGGATACGGGGCGGTGTCGGCGGATACGCGTTGATTCCGGTGTGCACGCACATCCAAATCAACTTCTCCAAATTCCTACACGTCCGTATCAACGTCGCGCACGTTTTGGTAAAGACCGCGTGCGACCAAGTCGTCCCGTTTGGCGGGGCGTACCCAGTTCCGGGATAAATTGGGTCATTGTTTTTCCTGTATTTGGATCGCGGTTCGCGATCGCCACAGGACGCGATGCTCCGAGCGGGTTGCTCGGGCACCGAGATGGTTACACAGTCTACGTGTAGCAACTGACGGAATCGGAAACAGAGCTACGAGGTGAGAGGAATCGTTACCTGAACAGGGCTCCAGAAACGGCATTTCTCGTGTCCGACACGTGTCCGACACGTGTCGGGATGATGTCCACCCTAGGGCTAGGGTTTAGGTTGCTGCGACCGGAGCTCAGGCGGCGCTGTGGCGGGGGAGGCCAGCCGGAGGGGGCTGGGCGACGCCGGCGAGGCTGGGCGGAGGCGGCGGCGCGGGCACGGCGGCCGGAGGGCTCGGGGACGGTGACTGTGGCGAGGAGGAGATGATGGAGGAGGAGCTGGGGAAGTCGGGGGAGGTCGGCGAGGGGAGGGGGAAGCTCGCCGCGCGGAGGGAAGCTCCGGCGGAGGGGGGGGGTCAGCGGCCGGCGGGGGAGGGTTTGGCTGCTGGGGGAAAAGGAGAGGGGGAAGCTGAGGGAGGAGAGGGAGAGGGGAGAACCAGCGGGCGGGGGGGGCTGGCTCCGCCGCGGGCGGAGGGGAGCTCCGGCGGAGGGGGGGTCAGCGGCTGAAGGGGAAAGCAGCTGGGAGAGGGTCGTGAAGAGAGGGAGAGGAGAGAGGGAGCGGGGAGAGAGCTCCGGCCAGGGCAGCGGCGGGGGAGCTCCGGCCAGGGGCGGCGGAGGCGCCGGCGGGGGGGGGGGGGGTCGGCTGCAGGGTCGGGGGGGAAATTTTTGATTTTGATTTTGTTTTTATTTTTATTTTTCTTTTCCTTCTTTTTATAAAAAATAATATTAATTTTATAACAAAATATCTTGAGATATTTTGGGATATTACCGGGATATTTTTGGGATCTTTCCGGGATCTTTTCGGGATCTTTTCGGGTGAGTCCCGACTCCAAATGGACGGTGCCGGTTCACCGGCCAATGAGGGGACTGACACTTCACTCTGCAATTTGCAGGAAAGTCCCTGTAATTTCATAAATTGTAGAATTGTCCTATTTTTGGGAAATTGCGCAATTACGAAATTGTCTGGAAAAATATCCGATTCCTGAAAATTCTAAAATTCACAGAATTGAGGGAAATTGCTATGTGAGGGTCCCGAGGGGAATGGGGGTGAGTCTGGGCAGGGGTTGGACCTGGTTTTTGGGTGATACGCGTCATCGTATTTATTAATAAATAAATACTGCGCACGGTGTTCTCTAATTATTTAGAGGCAGGTAGGGTCATTATTTTTCTACGGTGTCAATATACTAAATGTAGTATACTCAGTGTAGAAAATTATCGTATTTTTGTTTGGGCAAAACAGGTGCATGTTGGGCCTCAAATCTCTAGGGGTACAGAGATGAGTAAAGAGCAGGAAATAAAATAGGAAATAATTACGGTCTTTTGTAACGATATTTGTGCGTCTCATTCGAGGCTCAAAACAAAGCATCTGGGAGTTGCACAAAATTCAGGAAAATAGTCTAACATGTCTAGGACAGGTATGTGAACTTTGTTCGGGGATAACAGTCAAGGTAAAGCTCCAAATAATTCGGTGAATGACAGGTGCACAAGTCAACAGGATATGTAGGCAAAATAAATTAAAATATTGCCATAAATCCTAAATGGCTAAAAATAATTCTAAAATACTGAAATCTGGTCGAGGGGGTTTACAACATAGGTGGTGTAGTCAGTTGGTGCATGGTCTAGTTCCTGCACATAGTCGGATCAGGTGCATAGACAGGTTCAATGACATAGCTACTGAGTCTAATCTTACTTACAGTCATCAAGACCCCACACATAGATCACAAAGTCCAATGGAATATCCAAACCAAAAAAATCAATAAAATGTGTGCATAGGGCCGCATAAGGATCAAGGACGCATAGGGACCAAAGGCGCATAGGCATCAGGGCCGCATAGGCGAGGCAAATTTCACTCCTTGGGACAAGTGCTGAATGACGGACAATAAATACAAGTCAGAGAAGTGACTGATGTGACATGCCAAAAAGTGTGTCAAAGGAAAAAATAAAGTCATAAAAAGATGTGTATGAAAAGACATGCAAGAAAGAGATGCATATATCATTTCTAAGTTGTATGACAAGCTGACCGCATGCATTGGTTGCCGCATGGACTCATGGCCGCATGAACTCTTAGCCGCATGCGCCATGAAAAATCTCATATGTTCAGTAGATTCGGCTTAGGGGCGCATATGCAGAGGCAATCATGCACCTAACAAGATAGGCAATATGCTATAAGACGTATGAAGCTTGGCCGCATGAGACTCCTTCGTCCCAGAATAGCACGAACTCCATTAAAAAATCTTCAAAATCCAAAAAAATTATTTTTTTTCATAAAAACTTTATTTAACTCCAAATCAAGTGAACCAAAAGCCAAGATGCTCGAAATGAAGTGCTCCATCACATAGAATAACTAGTTTTCAAAGATGTCACATTTTAGTATATCAAAATCAAGAAAACTCATGGAACCCATAAAAAATTCTAACTTAAAAACGTAGATCTATACAAATTCACCCATAAAAACCGAAAACTCCAAGTACTAAACATGCTTAGAATCATAATGTACACATATTAGACTAATAACATGTAAGCAAAAATCAAAGAAATAAAATGCCATGTTTCTTCATTCTCATGCAAGATATACTTGCCTAAAATGAAGAAGGAAGGGAAATGAAGAGAATGAGGGAAGAGAGAAAAAGAGGTTGGGATATATATGCTAGGGTTAAGGTTTAGACCATGGATTCAATTCATAACCAAACCAACCCACAAAATAAGCCATGAACCAAGTAAGGGAGGAGGTTGGCTGAGGAGGCTGATGGTCGGGGATGGTGAGGAGGCTGATGGTCGGAGGAGGAGGTCGTGGTTGATGGCGGCGGAGGTAAGGGAGGAGGTTGGCTGATGGTCGGATGTAGGAGGAGAGGAAGAAGGAGGTGGTGGAGGTTGATGGTTTCGGTTGGGGGGATGTGGTGGTGATGGCTGAATTTTTTGGAGAGGGGGAGAGAGAGAGTTAGTGAAGGAGAGAGAGAGAGAGAGAGTAGTGAGCATAGGGATTAGGGCCGGCTACCTCCCCCTATTTCTAGGGATGGGGGAAGGCTTGTCGTGAGGGAATGAGTGGTAGGATAGGGTTTAAATTTTAAATGGAGGGTGAGGATGAAATTTGGGTGTAAAGTGTTGTATTGTATATTAAAAAATGGGGGGGGGGGAGGGGAAATAGTGGGGTGACCGGTCAAAGCATGAAGGAGGGTTTTCTTCATTGCTTTGCTCTAATGGGAGGTGGACACCTAGTTGGTTATTTGCACAAAAGCCCCCAACAATTTGAAAATTACACAAGTAAAGGAGAATTGGGATTGGATGAGAAAAATTACAATGTTTGGTGTGTTGTAGAGGAAAAAATTAGTGTGTGGTATTTTGTATTAACCATGAGGGTGTGAGTGGGGGATTGGGTTGGTGTTGGATCTAGTTTTGGGTTAGGTTGAGTCATTGCACCAATTTAATTAAAATTAGTGTCAATGGTGTTCTTGAATTAATTGGAAGTGCATAAGATTTAAATTGGGTGTGACACAAGTGTCATGAGCGTAGTAGACTTAGAATAGATTATTGTCATAAATTGGGTTGTACAAAACGGGTCGAGATTGTGTCTCCAATTTCTATTGGAACGGACAAAGTTGTAAAAGTTGAATTTATTTGGATTTAAAAATAGATATTTGTAACGAATATTATGCGACTAAAATGAAGCACAAGAGAGGGTATTTATGACTTACACAAAGGTCAGAATGGAAGGCTGGTACATCTAGGACAAGTGTATGAAATTTGTTTGAAGGCAGAAGCTAGAGTACCGCTCCAAACATCGAAGCAACGGTAAGGTAAACCAAGAAAATTAAATTAAAAGAGGCAAATTAATAACTTCATTAAATAATTCAAAAATAACCCTAAATGAATCCTAATCCTAGATTTGGGTCAGGAGGTTTACAATTGGTGAGGTTGGTTTCGGTTTTGGGGAGGTGGTGGTGATGGCTGAATTTTTTGGAAAGAGAGAGAGAGAGAGTTAATGAAGGAGAGAGAGAGTAGTGAGCATGGGGATTAGGGCCGGCTACCTCCCCATATTTCTAGAGATGGGGGAAGGTTTGTCATGAGGGAATGAGTGGTGGGATGGGGTTTAAATTTTAAATGGAGGGTGAGGATAAAATTTGGGTGTAAAGTGTTGTATTATACATTAAAAAATAGAAGAAAATAGTGGGGTGACCGGTCAAAGCATGAAGGAGGGTTTTCTTCTTTGCTTTGCTCCAATGGGAGGTGGACACCTAGTTGCTTATTTGCACAAAGGCCCCCAACAATTTAGAAATTGCACAAGTAAAGGATAATTGGGATTGGATGAGGAAAATTACCTTGTTTGGTGTGTTGTAGAGGGGAAAATTGGTGTGTTGTGTTTTGTATGAACCATGAGGCTGTGAGTGGGGGTTTGGGTTGGTGTTGGGTCTAATTTTGGATTAGGTTGAGTCATTGCACCAATTTAATTAAAATTAGTGTCAATGGTGTTCTTGAATTAATTGGAAGTGCATAGTATTTAAATTAGGTGGAACACAAGTCTTATGAGCGTAGTAGAATCGGAATAGATTATTGTCATAAATTGGATTATACAAAACGGGTCGAGATTGTGTCTCCAATTTTGATTGGAACGGACAAAGATTTAAAAGTTAGATTTATTTGGATTTAAAATAGATATTTATAACGAATATTGTGCGACTAAAATAAAGCACAAAAGAGGGTATTTATGAGTTACACAAAGGTCAGAATGGAAGGCTGGCACGTCTAAGACAAGTGTGTAAAATTTGTTTGAAGGCAAAAGATAGAGTAGCGCTCCAAACACCGAAGCAACGGTAGGGTACACCAAGGAAATTAAATTAAAAGAGGCAAATTAATAAGTCCATTAAATAATTCAAAAATAATCCTAAATGAATCCTAATATTAGATTTGGGTTAGGGTGTTTACACCTACCTACCTACCACCAAACCAACACTCCAAACAAGCCATTGTACGCCGGCCTCCGCCTGAGTGTGCTGGAATACGCCCAAGCGCTAGGAAGGGAGTGTACTTGCATACGCCAAGGGTACAAATGCACTAAAAGTGCGCTAGATACGCATATTCCAAGTATTCCTGGATAGGGGAGTGACACTGGCAACCAAACAAGGACAAGGGTTGAACCATTACACCGCGACAGTCCATGTTCCCAAATTGCTAACAGAAGATACAATACACAATCAAGCTCAGTTACAAAATTGGCCAATCAATTCTATGACTTTCTAGGTGGAGTCTGGGTTATCCCAGGATTATAATGTACACAAGGAATCTTCATATCGTACAATGTTCCAACGGGGTTAGCCAAGCTATGATGATAGCATAGCACATAGAATATACACCGGTCCCTTGTGAGGCCACCATGCTAAGATCGTATAGAACGCATTATACAATATAGTATTTGGATATTGCAACCCACTAGTGCAGATTTAAAAAATATCCATGGAGCCATCCTTGCACTCCCCAAGTAGATATTTAAGGGTGGCTAGTCATGCACGATCGCAGAATTCCATCCCATCCAATGTTCTACAAGTTTTAGTTGCCTAGTTAACCCTACGGTTATTTGAATTCACATGGTATGGTCACATGAACATTCCTCCTATATGTCATACCGTCGTACGGGCACGCTAGGTACGAACCCACTTTGCCACTTGGTAGTTCAATTTGGATTCCTCCCAGCGTGATGCAACAATTAAACAATTCCTAGCCACGCTTGGTCATTGACTAACTATCATGCCCATGTTGGAAAAAATCACATCATATCACATGTCACGTAGCACGCACATAGGTACACTTTGGTATAAAACATGTAACATATAACATAGGAACACTTAGCACGTAGGAACATAGCACGTAGGAAGTGTATCAGCACGGATACCAATAGTCGAGTCAAGTTGCCAATCATAGTTAATCACATGAGTTCTAGCACATAGTATCCCATAGGTCAAGTCATGTGCATAGGTAATATAGTCACTTGGCTCATGGTCCGGCAAAGGTAATATAGTCACTTGGCTCATGGTCCGATTCTTCTCATAGTCGGGTCTAACACCTAGTCACTGAGTTCACATACAATTGCAGTCATCAAGTTCACATATAAAATCACAAAATCCAATAAAATATCTAAACCAAGCAAATCAACAAAACGTGCACATAGGGTCGCATGCACATGAAGAACCATACGCATGAGAGTGCCGCATGGAACTACGTCGCATGAGTCAGAGCCGCATGAAGTCAATGACGCATGCAACCCTATGTGCACATTTTGTTGATTTGCTTGGTTTGGATATTTTAGTGTATTTTGTCATTTTATATGTGAACTTGATGATTGTAATTGCCGCATGAAGTCAATGCCGCATCGGAAAACGCGTTGAGTGACGAGCAATAAATGCATGTCAGAGACGTGACAGATGTGACATACAATAAATGAGTGTCAGGAGAAAAGACAAAAGCATGAAAAGATGTGCACGAAAAGACGTGCAAGAAAGAGTTGCATTCTAAGCCTCATGCTAAAGCTAGCCGCATGAACTCCTTGCCGCTTGAACTCCTGGCTGGATGAACTCTTTGCCGTACGAACTCTTGGACTTCAGTGTCCTATGCATTCGATTTAGGAACGAATGCGTCGATCAGTTATGTGCCTAACAAGATAGGCGTCTACTGGAAGGGTGCTGCATGAAGCTTTGCCGCATGAGATTCCATCGTCCTAGAACAACACGAACTCCATAGAAAAAGCTCCAAAAATTTGATACTTGTTTTCTTCAAAATTTTTTTATTTGAACTCCAAATCAAGTAAACCAAAAGTCAAAATCGCACGAAATTAAATGATCTATCACATAGAACAACTAGTTTTGAATATACCAAGTTTTAATAGATCAAAACCAAAAAAAACCATGAAATCCATGAAAACTCTCTTCTCAAAAATGTAGATCTACTCTAATCTATCCATCAAAACCGAAAATACCAAGTATTAAAAGTGCTTAGAATCATAATGTACACATATTCGACTAATAATATGCAAGGAAAAACAAGAAAATAAAGTGTCATATTTCTTCATGTCATGCAAGATGTACTTGCTTAGAAATAAAGAAGAAAGAGAAAGAAAGTGAAGAATGAGAGAAGAGAGAGAAAGAAGAGGGTTTATATAGGTTAGGGTTGGATGCTTGACCATTGGATCATGTCATGATCAATCCTCTAGCCACACAATTAAACCATGAGCCAAGTTAAACCAAAGAATTGGTCTAGTCTCCATGAACCAAGATAACCATGCTAGCAAGAAATAATATGCTCCAATACGTATATCAGAAACTGGGAGTGACAGCTATCATGGGAACAATTCAACAAGCAACTTCAAACGACTCCATCCCCAATACTTCTATGGTATTGAGGATGCGATTGCGTCATATGCATGGCTTCAGGACAATAAATCTAAACTCGAGGCAGCATGAGTTCCAGCTATTGAGCAAGTGGCAGTGGCATGACTGCAGTTGTTAGATTTGGCCCAAGATTGGTGGGCAGGTCAAGCGGTTTCTTTGGTGACGCATGTCTTATGGGCATTCTTTCGTGATAAATTCCAGACAAGGTACTTTGATGCGGTATCACGTTATGATTTGTAGCAAAGGTTTAACAATCTTAGGCAGATGGACAGGACCGTCGACTGCTATGTAGTAGAGTTCTCTAGGCTTAGTCAATTTTCTCCTACCTTGGTGGCAACCGAATTGGAGAGGGCTAGGAGGTTCCAACAGGGACTCCATTTAGAGATCATTCTAGCAGAAGAGGAGCATAAGTTCCAGACTTTCGACGCCGTGATACTAGTGGCGATGAGGCACAAGCTTACCACCTAGAGGATTATAGACAAGGTTGTGGGTCAGAAGAGGCCTCATACTTCAGGAGGTTCGTTTACCCAATCATCGGCACCAGCCCCAACAGTTCGAGCTTTGATGATCGATTTTCCGAGGAGGAAAGCTTTGGCAGCATCATTTCAACAGTCGTCTCTGACGCATCCTCAACACCATAGGCCATCTACTTCAGTAGGATGTTCTCAACGTAGGAAACCAGGACACGTTCTTTCTAAGTGTTGTAGAGAAAAAGGATTATGCTTAGTCTGTGAAGCTTCAGACCACATAGTTGTATCTTGCCAACGTAGAGCCAGTTCTTCCTCATCTTCCCCGGCAGGTCCGCAACATAGGGTTCCAGTGCAGGTTCAGCAGTACCAGGGTTCGAGGCTGTTACGGACCCAGTCTCAAACCTTCTAGCAGTAGAGGCCTTAGCAGTTGTGCAGGCCCAAGCACAGGTTTATGCCAGGCAGAGTGCTCTGCATCAGAGAGGACCATCACCGAGAGGACAAGTTCAAGCTACGATGCTAACTTTGGAGGAGGAGGTAGCTTCAGGTACCATTCTCGTCAACTCTTATTCAGCTTCAGTATTATTTGATTCCGGTGCATTGCATTCATTTATGTCTGCACGATTTGTGACACGGGTAGGTTTGGAGCTCGAGTCATTATCAGTAAGGCTCAATAACTAGTAATGGTCTCATGAAAGTAGATAGGGTTTATGCCTCGGGTCTAGTCGTAGTGTGCGGTAGAGATTTTCCCACGAGACTGATAGAGTTTTCTATGGACGATTATGATGTCATCCTAGGAATAGATTGGTTGAGTGCTCGACACGCAATGATAGATTGCTATATTGGCAAGGTTATATTTCGTGTCCTCGTTAAGGAGTTCTCATTTTCTAGAGGTGAGGTGGAGTCTTCGTCAGTTATCTTAAGATTAGCAGTAGCCGAAGAGATACAATTTCCCCGAGTTGTCACCGAGTTCCCCGATGTGTTTCATGAAGAGCTTCCAGGCATGCCACCAGAAAGGGAGATTGAGTTTACTATTGATATGGTTCCAGGGACAACGCCAGTGCCCAAAAGAGTCTACAGGATGACACCATCAGAGTTGGAGATTTTGTACCAGATGATTGAGGAATTAAGGACCAAGGGATTCATTTGTGCTAGTGGATCACCTTGGAGAGTCCCGATGCTTCTTGTGAAAAAGAATGATGGCACATCGCGTTTATGTGTTGATTATCATACTTTGTATGCGGTAACCATTAAGAACAAGTATCCCTTGCCTAGGATAGATGACTTTTTTCTACTAGCTTAGCGGGGCAACTGTGATTTCTAAAATCGATTTGCAGTCTGGGTATCATCAGATCAGGGTTCGAGAGCAGGATATACCCAAGACAACGTTTAGATCGAGATATGGCAATTATGAGTTTCTTGTGATGCCTTTTGGAGTAACCAATGTGCCAGCAGTGTTTATGGATCTTATGAACCGTATTTTCATGTCTTATTTGGATAAGTTCGTGATAGTGTTTATTAATGATATCTTGGTCTACAATCAGAGTGAAGTAGAGCACGAGCAGCATCTTCGCATAGTTCTTCAGGTTCTTAGGGAACATCAGCTATACACGAAGTTCAGCAAGTGTGAATTATGGCGTGATCACATTTCCTACTTGGGTTATATCATTGCTAGAGGTGGTGTAGAGGTGGATCCCAAGAAGGTGGAGGCTATTAAAACATGGCCGATAACTAATATAGTAGCAGAGGTTCGTAGTTTTCTGGAGTTAGCAGGCTACTACAGGCGGTTTATAGCTGATTTTGCTAGATTTTTTCACCCTTGACATAGTTGACATGTAAGGATGTGTGTTTTGAATGGTCAAATGCTTGTCAATCTTCATTCTAGAAACTCAAGCAGAACTTTGTTACGGCTCCTATTTTGACACTTCATGATAGGTCAAGTAGGTTCACAGTTTATTGTGATGCGTCATGCAAATGACTGGGATGCATTCTTATGCAGCATGATAGAGTTATAGCTTATGTGCCTCGACAACTTCGAGACCATGAGAGAAATTATTCGACGCATGATTTGGAGTTAGTCACAATGGTGTTTGCACTCAATTGGAGGCATTATTTATATGGAGATTGAGTCACAATTTTTACTAATCATAAGAGTTTGAAGTATGTGTTCACTCAAAAGGATCTTAGTATGCGACTGAGGAGATGGCTAGAGCTATTGATGGATTACGATCTTAACCTTCAATATCATCCAGGGAAGGCCAATATCATTGCAGATGCCTTAAGCAAGAGAGCAGGGGCCTATTTCTTAATATCTTAGCACAAGAGCTTAGAAGATCTTCAAAGGATAAGCCTAGAGGTGGTGCTTCCTTGTGACACAACATTGATGGCTGGCTCGCAAGTTCAGTCCAGTATTGTAGAGAGGTTCAAAGCAGCGCAGTCAACGAATACCAAGCTTTAGCGGCTCAAGGCAAAGTGTGAGGTAGGGCGTAGAGCAGAGTTGAACATTCACAGTGATGAGACTCTCTCGTCTTTGCGTACTAAGTGGAGATATCTGACACGAGATTATGTCAGAGACCCATAGTTCTCAATATTTTGTTCATCTAGGGGAAAGGAAGATGTACTGAGACATTCGTCAGCATTTCTGGTTGAATGGGATAAAGAGGGAGATAGTCGGTTTGTCTCTCGATGTTTAGTTTGCCAACAGGTTAAGGTTGAGCATTAGAGACCCACTGGACTTCTTCAGCCTTTACCAATTCTGGAATGAAAGTGAAAACATATCACTATAGATTTTATGACAGGTCTTCCTAGATCCCCAGCTGGCAGAGATAATATTTGGGTAATAGTAGATCGTCTCAGATATGTTTTCCACTTCCTTTCTTTCAGAGTGGGCTAGACTACATAGCAGTTGGCTGAGATGTCCATGAGGCAGGTGGTCATATTGCATGTACATGAGCCTTTTCTAGCTGCTTTTGTGTTAATTCCAGTTTGTGGGAGGTGTTATCCATCCCCTATATATAGCCCTCTCTTTCTCTCTCTTCCTTATTCTTTCACTTTTTCTCCTTCTTCTATTTTCTTTTTTTTCTTTTTTTTCTTTCCTCTCTCTTGGCCAAGAGCAGCCAGCCCTACCCCCTAGACCGGCCAAGAACTTGCACCCTGTGGTAGTGGTAGTTGGTAGTAGATTAAGGCAAGTACATCTTGCCAATGAGGAAAAACTTGCACTTTGGCATTTAATTTAGTTTTTCTGCATTTTATGGGTCTATGTTGTGCTCTAGGGATTTCTCTACCTGTTTACTTCTTGGCATTTTCAGAGTAGATCTACATTTCAAGTTTTTGGGTATTCTTGAGTTTTCCATGGTTTTGATCTATTAAACCCTTGTGTTTTCAAAATCTTGTAGTTCTATGTTGTTGAGTATTTGGTTTCGAGTGTTTTAGAAATTTATTTTACGGGATTTAGACTTAAAACAAGGTATTTGCAAAGAAAATAATTTTTGGGTTTTTGAAGCTTTCCCTCATGGTGTTCTGGCTACTTTGGAGGAGATGAAGTTCATGCGCGCAGGAGGCCATGTGGCAGAAATGTTATGCGGCACAAAGCTCCTTGCCACATTCCATACAGCATGCGCGCATCTTGTTGTGCGCATGATTGACTTGGCGCATGCGCTCTTGACTAAACGTCTGGCTCGAGTTGGCACATGGATTAGTTCGTGTAGCCATTTGGGTCATGCGGCCAGCAGATCATGCGGCCAGCAGATCATGCGGCAACCCGAGCATGCAGTAGAGTGCCATACGCATCCATTCTTGGCGCATCATTTCAAGATTTTATTTTTTGTCTTTTCTCTGACACTTTATGGCATGTCACATTAGACACTTCACTAACAAATTTTATTGCCTGTCATTCAACACTTGTCCTGTCATACCCCAGTCCCAAAATATACAGAACTAGGCCACGTGGCAATAGCCAGCTGACACGTCTCCGAGGATATCCCAATTTAATGGATCCTAACGAAGAGTGCTACGCTGTCCTAAATACTAACATGTCCAATATAAATCAACAACAGGTAATCTAATCTCATCCACAAAGAAACAACAAGAATGTACTAATAATAACTGTTGTTAGATAAATGCCAGTCTTAAAATATCATAGTACAACCAAGAATGTCAGGTGGGGACAAACCCACTGCTATGACGAAATAAAATACTGAAATGATAGATAAAAGATAATGACTAGGGCATCGGCTGACTAGATAATGATGCACCCAATCCTAGGCAGAAAGTCTACCAACTGATCACGGAAACTCTGACGGTTGCACCTCTAACTCCTCAGCTGTAGCGAACCTCGTCTCCTGTCCTGGGCCGTATACTGTAGGATAATATGTCTCGTCCAAATCTGGAAAGGTACCAGGTCCTCAGAGGGACGTAACAAGATACATAGAAGCATGCCATATATAAATACTGAATAAAATAAATACAATAAGGATGTGCTAACCATCTAAGTGAATGCAATGTGAGGACAACATTGGTACGTATGAGTAGGTGTAGGTATAACGTCCATAGAGCTCCGAAGAACGTAGAATCTGCATAGAATATAACGTCCATAGCGCTCCGAAGAACGTGGAATCTGCATAAAGGGAGTCATTGGATCCGTGGTTCCTCTGGATACTACGGATTCCAATGGGTGTATCTCATACGCCTACTAGTTGTCCTCCCCGCCTAATGTAGATACACAAATCGAATATTCGACGCGCATACCACGTATCTATATGCAAGTCTCTATGAATAAAAATAACCCTGAGTTACGTACTAACCGTGATGTAAGTCACACGCACCGATACCTAGTCGAGTACGCGAACCAGCATCCCAATATGAATATGTCTCAGTGAACGTGTAATTGTGTCAGGTCTCAGAAGATAACATGGTATCCTCCAACGGGGTGAGTCTGCTAAGGACTAAGTCAAGTATACTAATCATCGACGTATCCGTCGACTGCACCCGAGTCAATCCCGGACGCACACAGTTGTATAAAATAATAGCAACAAGGATACAATACAACATATGCATAATTTAAATTAGACAATAAATATGGCAAGGTATCTTGCCTGAGTCCTCAAGCTGTGAATGCCAATAACCTTCTCCTGCGGTGTCTCCTGGCTGGTCCAATGATCCTAAACACACCAATATAATATAGCAATCCATCATCAGACACTAAGCAATATATACACCTGATTACAACGCTACTCTTGGGTACTGTCGCAAGTTCACGATTGGTCGAATACAGCGTCACGTGTGCACGTAGCTAGGGTGTACACGCGTTCTGTCCTCGGTCAACGTGCGCCTTGAGACAATAAATACTACGTTTATGGTTTTATGAAGCTACCTTATACCTTGTTGAATTACTCGTCATCTAATTTCCAGGTTAAATGCACTAGGTTAATGTCTACGTCTCCAGGTGGATTTTAAGTCTTAATCATAGGTCATATTATTAAGGTAAATTCTGATTGTAAAATAATTTTTAAATCTTTTGTTAACATAAATCTTCATATTCAAAAATTTAGGGTTGTATCCAAGACTACGACACTAGACACGATGATACGACGATCATAAATGAACATGATACGAGAGAGAGAAGTATATAGGTGTTTACCTAGATGGTTGGACGATCGTCTCCTCGCATCTAGGTCGTCCTCAGGTGGAGCGGTGCTCCGGCAGTGGCCGGCGAGCAAGGCAGCGGCAGCAGCGGCTTGCAGCAGCAACTGCGGGTGGTCGCAGCAGCGGCAGCAGCTATCAGTAGCGGCGGGGGCGACTGAGGGCGGTGCGGTGGTGGTTGACCGGTCGCGGGGAAGGCCGAGGTAGGTCTGGGATTGGTAGTGGGCGGTGATGGCGGCGATGGGGCGCTCGGCAACGGCTAAGTGGGATCGGGATGGTGAAGGAGATGGTGGCGCTGGCGGGGTGTTGAGTGGTCAGGCGGCTGGGACTGTCCGGTCGAGGAGGGCAGTGCCGGCGGCGTCAGGCGGCGCTGGGGGTGGCAGCTTGGCAATCGGGTGGGGGTGATCTCGACAGGGAGTAGGGTTGCGGTTAGGGTTTCCTTAGGATGGTGGTGAAAAATAGGGTTTTAGGGTTTTCTATAAGGGAATATGTGTATTTATAATGGTGATGGGGTTTGTGGGCTGGCCTCGGGGTTTGGGCCGGCCAGGGCTCAAGGGAGTGGGACTGGTCCACATAAAAGAGTACATGTGGCTTGGTTAAGTTCTGCCTAGGGTGAAATTCACCTCCAACAATTTAATTTGATTAAGGATTAACTACGCCAGGCGAAAATTAACGAACATTGCGTAGCTAAGGTTACACCATGGTCAGAGGGGTACATATAATTGTCTCACATAATTCTAATTAAATTCCAAATAAATCCTAGTCTCCGGATTTGATTAAATTAAACCCTAAATTGGTTGAGGGGGTTTACAATCTACCATCCTTAGAGTATTTCGTCCTCGAAATTAAAACATACGCATGGTAAGAAATACTGACTGAATTTAAAATGCTAAAACGTACCTAGTCCTTCGAAGAGATGAGGGTAACATTGTCGAATATCCTCCTCGCGTTCCCAGGTCGACTCGCCTGGTGCATGATGTCTCCATGCGACGCAGACTAAGGGAATAGTCTGACCTCGCAGTACCTTCTCGCTCCTGTCCAGAATCTCAACAGGCTCCTCTTGGTATGATAAACTCGGACCGACTGTGATTTCTGAATGGTCAATCACATGACTCGGATCTGGTATGTACCTTCTCAGCTGAGATACATAGAAGACGTCATGGACTCCTTCCAAAGTCTACGGCAAGACTAATCTGTAAGCAACCTCTCCGACGCGTTCTAACACATCAAATGGTCCGATGTACCTCGGACTCAGCTTCCCTCTGCCTTCGAATCTGATAGTCCCTCGCGTAGGTGAGATCTTTAGAAATACGTGTTCTCCAACCTGGAACTCTAGGGGTCGTCGATGCGCATTCGCCCAGTGCTTCTGCCTGTCCTGTGCCGCTCGTAAATGTCCTTGGATTTTCTTCACCTTCTCCACTGTACGAACAACTAACTCTGGCCCAATGATCTGTCTCTCGCCTATATCACTCCAACATACTGGGGAACGACATTTCCTTCCATTCAACGCTTCATAGGGAGCCATCTGGATGCTCGCTTGATAGCTGTTGTTGTAGGAAAACTTGACTAAATGCAAATGGTCCTCCCATGATCCTCCGAAGTCAAGCATGCACGCTCTTAACATGTCTTCCAATGTCTGAATGGTGCGCTCCGACTGGCCATCTGTTTGTGGGTGATACGCTGTGCTAAACTTCAGGCGGGTACCGAGACTCTCTTGTATACTCCGCCAAAAATAAGATGTAAATCTCGTATCCCTAACTGGCACTCCGTACAGTCGCACAATCTCTCTCATGTACATGTCTGCTAAGACCTCTATAGATTGCCCAACTGTAAAGGGTAAAAAGTGGACGACTTGGTGAGTCTATCTACAATTATCCATACTGTATTGCGACCACTAGAACTCCTCGGAAAGCCCGTAACAAAGTCCATAGTGATGTTCTCCCATTTCCACTCCGGTATAGGGAGCGGTTGAAGCAATCCTGCAGATCTTTGATGCTCAGCCTTGACTTGCTGACACACCAGGCACTTGGCCACAAAGCGTGCTATCTCTCTCTTCATTCCATGCTACCAGTAGTACTGTCTCAAGTCTCTGTACATCTTTGTGCCTCCTGGATGGATAGAGTAGGTTGAACTGTGTGCTTCTGTCATCAACTCCTGCCGAAGCTCTCCATTTGGAACATAAAGACGATCTCCACATCTCAAAATTTCGTCTTCATGTATACGCAGTCATGTCTGTATTCCAGCCTCTGTCCTCTGCCCAAGTCTCTGGAATCTGGCGTCTATCGGCAAAGCAGCCTTGATCCTCTCCACTAATGTCGATTGTAACTGAAAACTCGACATCCGTTCGTCCACTCCGGGCATAACGATTTCTATACCTATCTGCTCTAGATCTCTCAGCAGATGTTGGGTAGTCAAGAAAAATGCCATAGGTCTTCTGCTCAAAGCGTCAGCTACTACGTTGGCCTTTCCCGGATGGTATTGTAGCTCAATCTCGAAGTCTGTCATCACCTCGAGCCAATGTCTCTGTCTCTGGTTCAGGTCCTTCTGAGTGTAGACGTATTTTAGGCTCTTATGATCAGTGAATATCTCTACTCTTTCTCCATATAAGTAGTGTCTCCAAAGCTTCAAAGCAAAAATTACTGCGGCAAGCTCCAAGTCGTGGGTGGGATAGTTTTTCTCATGGGTTCTCAATTGTCTAAAAGCATAGGCTACAACCTTCCCATTCTGCATCAAGACGCACCCTAGTCCTTTCCCGGATGCATCGCTATAGATTACGAATCCTCCGGGTCCAGACGGTATGGTCAAGATAGGTGCTGTAGTCAAAGGCTTCTTCAGTTCATCGAATGCCTTCTGACACTCCTCTATCCAAGTGAACTCCTGCTCCTTACGGGTCAGGCGGGTCATCGTCTCTGCAATCTTCGCGAAGTTCTCCACGAATCTCCGGTAATATTCGGCAAGTCCTAGGAAACTTCTCACCTCCGAGACATTGGTAGGGGTTGGCCATGTCTCTACTGATGAAATCTTTGTCGGATCTACTGAAATTCTATCTCCTGAGATGACGTGTCCAAGAAAAGCGACACAATCTAAGAGAAACTCGCACTTGCTCAGCTTGGCATAAAGCCTCTCTCTCCTCAGGGTCTCTAATACTAGTCTCAAGTGCTCTTCGTGCTCCTCGTGGCTCTTCGAATACACCAAAATGTCGTCGATGAAGACTACCACGAACCGGTCTAAGTATTGGTGGAATACTCTGTTCATCAAGTTCATAAATACAGCAGGCGCATTCGTCAGTCCAAAAGGCATCACCAAGAACTCGTAGTGACCATAACGAGTCCTGAATGTTGTCTTTTGAATGTCTTCTCTTCGCACCTTTACTTGATGATAACCCGATCTCAAGTCGATCTTTGTGAACACCACTGCTCCTGTCAGCTGGTCGAACAAATCATCAATCCGCGGCAGGGGGTACTTGTTCTTGATGGTCAAAGCATTAAGGGCTCTGTAATCAATGCACATACGTACTGTTCCATCCTTCTTAGGCACAAACAACACTGGTGCTCCACAGGGTGATGCACTAGGACGGATAAATCCCTTGCTCTGCAACTCCTCTAATTGTAGCTTCAGCTCATCTAACTCCTTCTTCGCCAATCGGTATACATTAGAAGGTACCGGTGCTGCTCCGGGTACTAGCTCAATGGTGAACTCTACGTCTCTATCTGGTGGTAAGCCTGGCAATTCTTCAAGGAAAACATCCTCGATTTTTTTGATTATTGGTGGGGGTACCATCTCCATAGCCATATAAGCTCCACCTATCTGTCCTACTCCTTGTTCGACGGTCCCTTGCATGTACTCGAACTCTGGTAGATCTGGCGTTCTAAAAGTGACGCTACCCTTCCGACAGTTCAGTACAGCATTATACTAGCTTAACCAGTCCATGCCTAGCACAACATCATAGTATGGCATGGGCAATACCAAGAATCGCGCTCTCATCTCTCTGCCACATACGACTACTGAGCACGTTCTGATAGTGCTGGTCACTGGCACGATACCTCCTCCGGTAAGAATCTTCCAACTCTTAGGTAAGGGGGAGGTAGCTACTCTATGCATTGCTACAAATCTACTAGATATAAACGATAATGTAGCTCCAGAATCAAATAATGCAGTTGCAGGTAATGATGCAACTAAAATGGTACCTGTGATAGCTTCCCCTTCTGTTTCCTCTTCAGTAGCTGCTAATGCAAAGGCCTGTCCCTGTCTCTGTCCTCCGGTCTGCTATCGGGCTTGATCAAACTATGCCTGCTGTGGGGCCAAGGGTGGTCCCCTCTGGAATCCTCCTTGTGCTGGTGGACGCTGGCCTCCTGGTGGGGGTAGTATCCTCGGAACTGGTGCTGCTGGCCTCTGTCCGGTCTGTGGTGCTATGTCTCTGTGCTGTGGGCAGTCTCGGGCGTGGTGTTGGCCTAACCCACAAATCATGCATGTTCCCAGTCTTTTTCGGCAGTCATTCTGGAAGTGTCCTACCTTACCACAGTAGTGGCAATTTGGAAGCTCCTGAGGTCTGTCCCTCAAAAGGTTGCATGGGAATCGTCTAGAAAGTCTGTCCCTCGGGCTGCGGTATAGGATCGTCCTGTGAAGTCTCGTGCCAATGTGTCAGCGGGGTCTGTAGCGGTGGTTGCCCTTGGGTTACCTCCTCTCTTTGGGTGGTGTTATCTGGCACCGCGGCACTGGGTGCTCCTCGTCCACTGCGCAAATTCATCTTGCTGCAAGAGATAGGACTTCATCAAAAAGAGTACGGAATCAAGCAGACATGATGCAGATATTTAGAGGCAATACGAAGGAAGTTCATTGATGAATCAAAGTGGATAAGACCTAAAAATTTCTGTCCTACTATAGGCTTGCTGGGCATGTTACCATACCACAAGCGAAAAAGTACACCTGCATGGGACACCACTAAAACCATGTTACACCCCAGTCCCAAAATATACGGAACTAGGCCACGTGGCAATAGCCAGCTGACACGTCTCCGAGAATATCCCAATTTAATGGATCCTAACAAAGAGTGCTACGCTGTCCTAAATACTAACATGTCCCATATAAATCAACAACAGGTAATCTAATATCATCCATAAAAAAATAGCAAGAATTTACTAATAATAACTGTTGTTAGATAAATGCCAGTCTCAAAATATCATAGTACAACCAAGAATGTCAGGTGGGGACAAACCCACTGCTATGACGAAATAAAATACTGAAATGATAGATAAAAGATAATGACTAGGGCATTGGCTGACTAGATAATGATGCACCCAATCCTAGGCAGAAAGCCTACCAACTGATCACGGAAATTCTAACGGTAGCACCTCTAACTCCTCAGCTGTAGCGAAGCTCGTCTCCTGTCCTGGGCCGTACACTGTAGGGTAATATGCCTCGTCCAAATCTGAAAAGGTACCAGGTCCTCAGAGGGACGTAACAAGATACATAGAAGCATGCCATATATAAATACTGAATAAAATAAATACAATGAGGGTGTGCTAACCATCTAAGTGAATGCAATGTGAGGACAACATTGGTACGTATGAGTAGGTGTAGGTATAACGTCCATACCGCTCCGAAGAACGTGGAAGCTGTATAGTATATATATAACATCCATAGCGCTCCGAAGAACGTGGAATCTGCATAGAATATAACGTCCATAGCGCTCCGAAGAACGTTGAATCTGCATAAAGGGAGTCATTGGATCCGTGGTTCCTCTGGATAATACGGATTCCAATGGGTGTATCCCATATGCCTACTAGTTGTCCTCTCCGCCCAATGTAGATACACAAATCAAATACTCGACGTGCATACCACGTATCTATATGCCAGTCTCTATGAATAAAAATAATCCTGAGTTACGTACTAACCATGATGTAAGTCACACGCACCGATACCTAGTCGAGTATGCGAACCCGCATCCCAATATGAATATGTCTCAGTGAACGTGTAATGGTGTCAGGTCTTAGATGATAACAGGGTATCCTCCAACGGGGTGAGTCTGCTAAGGACTAAGTCAAGTATACTAATCATCGATGTATCCGTCGACTGCACCCGAGTCAATCTCGGACGCGCACAGTTGTATAAAATAAGAGCAACAAGGATACAATATAACATATGCATAATTTAAATTAGACAGTAAATATGGCAAGGTATCTTGCCTGAGTCCTCAAGCTGTGAATGCCAATAACCTGTTCCTGCGGTGTCTCCTAGCTGTTCCAATAATCCTAAACACACCAATATAATATAGCAATCCATCATAAAACACTAAGCAATATATACACCTGATTACAACGCTACTCTTGGGTACTGTCGCAAGTTCACGACTGGTCGAATACAGTGTCACGTAAGCACGTAGCTAGGGTGTACACGCATTCTGTCCTCGGTCAACGTGCGCCTTGAGATAATAAATACTACGTCTATGGTTTTACGAAGCTACCTTATACCTTGTTGAATTACTCGTCATCTAATTTTCAGGTTAACTGCACTAGGTTAATGTCTACGTCTCCAGGTGGATTTTAAGTCTTAATCACAGGTCATATTATTAAGGTAAATACTGATTGTAAAATAATTATTAAATCTTTTGTTAACATAAATCTTCATATTTGAAAATTCAGGGTTGTATCCAAGACTACGACACTAGACACGATGATACGACGATCATAAATGAATACGATACGAGAGAGAGAAGTATATAGGTGTTTACGTAGATGGTTGGACGATGGTCTCCTCGCAGCTAGGTCGTCCTCAGGTGGAGCGGTGCTACGGCAGTGGCTGGCGAGCAAGGCAGCAGTGGCAGCGGCTTGCAGCAGCAACTACGGGTGGTCACAGCAGCGGCAGCGACTATCAGCAGCGGCGGGGGCGACTGAGGGCAGTGCGGGGGTGACTGAACGGTCGCGGGGAATGCCGGGGTAGGTCTGGGATTGGTGGTGGGCGGTGATGGCGGCGATGGGGCGCTCGGCAGCGGCTAAGTGGGGTCGGGATGGTGAAGGAGATGGTGGCGCTGGCGGGGTGTTGAGTGGTCAGGCGGCTGGGACTGTCCGGTCGGGGAGGGCAGTGCCGGCGGCGTCAGGCGGCGCTGGGGGCGGCGGCTTGGCAATCGGGTGGGGGTGATCTCGGCCGGGTGTAGGGTTGCGGCTAGGGTTTCCTTAGGCTGGTGGTGAGAAATAGAGTTTTAGGGTTTTCCATGAGGGAATATGTGTATTTATAATGGTGATGGGGTTTGTGGGCTGGCCTCTTGGTTTGGGCCGGCCAGGGCTCGAGGGAGTGGGGTTGGTCCACATGAAAGAGTACATGTGGCTTGGTTAAGTTCTGCCTAGGGTGAAATTCACCTCCAACAATTTAATTTGATCAAGGATTAACTGCGCCTGGTAAAAATTAATGAACATTGCGTAGCTAAGGTTATACCATGGTCAGAGGGGTACGTATATGTCTCACATAATTCTAATTAAATTCCAAATAAATCCTAGTCTCCGAATTTAATTTAATTAAACCCTAAATTGGTTGAGGGGGTTTATATGTCCCTAGGAGTGGACTTTCTTGAGTTCATGCGCGGCTTATTCCATGCGCCTGCTTATATCATGCGTTAGAATTGGTTTTCCAGCCTTGTTCTTTTGGCATCTGGATGCGCATATTTTCCCATGTTCCGATGCCACTTGTTAGTAGAATTTTTTTTACAAGTATTTTCTTGTTATTTGCTAGCTTGTTCTGTGTTTAGACTATTTTGTGGAATTCCAATGAATGCAAGTCTTTCGTTGAATGTTATAATCTGACTGTGATCCTTGAAATAATATGGATACCTGAGCATGGACTATAATTGCACTGAAATCCTGAACTCCCGACACCTGACATATTGATATTCCTGATAGTGGCTTGATGAAGCGCACTACTGACATACTAAAATTTCTGGAACTGAATTGTTGGAACTGTTAAGATAACTTTCTGTGGTTGATTTCTTGTACCTGTCCTGAATCTACTTGTCAAGCTACCGTTCCGTCTTGCATCATGTCTAAGATAAATTTTTGAGCACTACGGTCGAGAATTCTCGATAACTTGTCTAGGTTAAAAACTAGAATAATAATTTAAAAAGTATCTAGAGAGAGATTTCATGGCTACATGCAATCCCTGTATCCCAGCAACACCTGATGGATTTTGAGCTCTCCGTCGTAAGGGACACACTTCCAGCACATCGACGAGTGTTACATTACCTATGAATATATATCTATCTGTAATATTTATACTATGTATCCCTTTCGTCTGGACCACCCGGATAGTCTGCAGGGCATGTGGCTGTATAGAATCTTAACTGTATTTGTTAGTAACTAGGATTGTTATAACCCTAGTTAGTTAATGATAGCAACCCATAGGGAATAATTTGTAGGACCATATATAACAACTCTAGAGGGGGGGTGAATAGAGTGTAGCGGAATAATCTACCCAATTTAAAATTAAGCAGAGTGAAGGCAATAAATAACTAGCAGTGTATATGCAATATAATAAATTAAGATAGAGCAAACGCAAATACTGCGATGTATACTAGTTTTCCTCTGAGAGGACTAGTCCAGTCCCGAGAACTCTTGATCGGAGTTTTATCCACTATAATCACCAATAGTGAATTATAATCTTTGATCCGAAGGTTTGCCACTTCTTTACACCACGAGATTTGATCCGAAGTCTCGCAACTTCACACACCACGAGTTTTGATCCGAAGGCTCACAATTTCACATAGAAGAGGGGCTTGATGAACTAAGCTCTTTACAACTCTGTAGACTTCTAGACCGAGACCGCACTTGGCACTTAGAAGGCTTGGGAGTTGATCTTGGAGATAAGAAATTTTAGTCTATGAGGGTTTACTCACTATAGGATTGAAAGATTAAGAATAGTTGAGTGAGTAAGAATGTGAAAATCCAATCCTATTTATAGTGTGTAGGCAAACAGAACTCGGCCATAATTCAGATGGGGTTTAATTCAAATTTTTAATCGTTGGGCCAAGAAATCATGAACTTATTGAACTGGTTGATTTCATACCAAAAGGGTAACCAAGTTATATCCGAGTTCGGCACGAGTTCGGTCCGAGTTCGGTTTCTAAGTATGGTAGACTTTGTTAATGAATGTTGCATAATTTGGTGGATAGGTTCTTTGGTTTATTTGAGTGGACTAGGTATCTGTTATAGGTACTTGGATTTGCCAGTGCGACTCACCTTACATCAATCCTAGACTCAAATAAATAGAAGATTACATATGAAAACCAAGAGCAATGATGATGCCAAACTTCTGAAACATCTGCTGACTTGAAGATTTTTTTTCCTTGACGGCAGTTGTCCAAAGATAACCAGATATGGGAATCTGAATACCTTTCAGGGGATTCAGATAAGTCGTAGGTGGTTGGACAAAATCTTCTGGTATAATGTCGTCTTTGGCTCATCGACATGTAGCATATATCCATTGTTGATCTTGCTTGTTGCTTTCTGAAAGTACATGTTTGACGAACAAGAAAGTATACAGAAGAAAATATTACATATCTAGACAATACTGAGTTTAAGTAGAAGATACTATAGTGATTGATTGATTATCATAATGCTAAACTTAATCGATTAGCCATATTCAAAAACTCAACATAGACATTGGGCCAACATGATTGGCCATAATTGCTTGATTTCTAGTCTTGTCCTATATTGGATTATTCAGCTTCTAATCCTGAACTGTAAGCTCAAGCACTAATTCCTGATACTTTCCAGAACTGTTAACTGTTAGATTTCATGTTGCATTTATTTACTATGTTATTTCTTGCTGAATTGTCTGCATGCTGGTTTTAATTTCCAAAGTTGGCTCCCTTGTGGTACTTTGCTATTTTGGGGTCTGACCCCACTGGTTTTGTATGACTAGATCTCGGAGCTGGACCACAGGATCTCCCGTACTTCCCTCCTCAAGATGGTGAACACGAGGAGCACCCAAGGACATGAGTGGATTTCTTCTTCATCGCCCACCTAATCATGTATATTGTTCTTTTTAGGTGTTTAGCCACCGAGTATGTACTTTGGAACTTAATATCCTGCCTACGGGCCTACATGTAAAGCATAATCTAGACTATAGCTAGAGGTGACCATGTAATATTATACTCGGGCAAGTTCTTCATTTTGTAACTAGCTTCATGATCATCAGTATATGTATGGTTTGGGATGCCTTACTATCATATGGTTGGTGATCATACATCTTGTAACTTGTTGCTTGCTAGAGATTGATACACCTAGGATTGCTTGAACCAGGAATGACTATTGGATTCTATTGTAAACCCTCACATGTCTTAGACAACCGTAACCATATCTCGGGGTAAAAAGTACTCTAGTATACGTAACTGGCTTTCTCTTCCCCCGCTCTCCAGTATACTAGTTCTGGGGAGTGACACGGTTTAAGTGGTGGACCATGCAGGTCCGAATTTCAGAAGTGTGGGGGTTTATCAATAAGTTTAGATGTCTCAATCATGTCACTCCTTTATCTCCTCTAGTGTCGAGTTTATATCCCTGAAATCTTGACTCATTATCTGCTTACTTTCCTGATCAATCATGTATGTCCTATTTGATTCTCGTATCCTTTATCTTTCTGGGATACTGTTCCTGGTCCTTCCAATCATCTAGCCCGAGTTCCTCCAGTAGCAGGACAACAGCTTCTTAAGGTCCCAGCCGGTCAATAGTTTCTTGAGGTCCAGCCTCAGTATTCGAGATCAGAGTCCAGGATGGCTCAAAATATGGAACCCCGGGTTCAGCTAGTACCTCCCGTAGTAGGAGTTCCACCAGTGCAACCCATACCTGATACAGGGGGAGATACCAGTGTGTTAATTAGAATCCTTCGGGAATTGTTGGCATCACTGGGACGTCGAGATGATGCACTCACTCAGTCAGTGCATGAGGTTTTTAAAATAGGAGGACCCCGTACCAACAACTCGGCAAGCAACTTCAAGCGCCTTCAAGCCCCATATTTTTATGGCACCGAGGATGTGATTGCATCAGATGTATGGCTTCAAGACACTAAAGATATTCTTGAAGCAGCAGGAGTGCCAGCAAGGGAGCAAGTGTTAGTAGTTCGACTGTAGTTACTAGATCTAGCCCGAGACTGGTGGGCAGTGCAGATAGTTTCTCTGAGAATGCCCGTCCCTTGGACCATCTTCAATCAAAGATTTCTGATTAGATACTTTGACGTGGTGTCGCGATATGACTTGCAACAAATGTTTAATAACCTGAAGCAGATGGGCATAACCGTCGATGGCTGTGAGGTAAAATTTTACAGACTTTCGGTTTGCTCCCACTTTGGTGGAAACCGAGTTAGATAGAGCTCGGAGGTTCCAGCAGGGACTTCACTTGGAGATTATCTTAGCCGAGGAACAACATGAGTTTCAGACTTTTAAAGCGGTGATGAGAGCAACAAGGAGGCACGAGTATACCTCCCAAAGAATAGTTGATCGAGTGGGAGGTTGGAAGAGAACCCACACATCTGGAGGTTTTTACACCCAGTCTTCAGCACCAATCCCGATAATTTGAGCTTTAACAATAGGATCTCCAAGGAGGCCAATTTTAACAGCCTCATTCCAGCAAAAAGCCCCAACCCGACCTTGGCAGCAGATGACACCTTCTTCAGCAGGGTGTTCCTATTGTGGGAAGTTGGGGCACGTAGTTTCAGAGTGTCGTGGAGCACAAGGGTTGTGCTTAGCTTCTAGAGCTTCAGGCCACCGAGTGGGATGTTGCCCACAAAGAGCCAGTTCATCATCATCTTCCCCGGTAGGACCACAATAAAGGGCTCCAATACTGATCCAACAGTACCAGGGTCCGAGGCCTTTGTCGACCCAATCTCAGATTTTCCAACAACAGAGGCCGCAACAGTATGCACAGGCCCAAGCTCAAGTATAGGGCAGGCAAGGAGGTCCGCAGCATAGAGGACCAACACCGAGAGGACGAGGTCAGGCTATGGCAGTCACTGTGGAGGAGCAGTTAGCTTGAGGTGAGGTGATGGCAGGTACCATTCTCGTCAACTCTCATTCAACTTCAGTATTATTTGATTCTGGTGCATCATATTCTTTTATGTCTGCATGATTTGCCACACGAGTGAAAATAGAGCCTGAGTCGTTATTAGTAAGAGTCAATATACTTAATCGTAATGGTATCGTGGGAGTATATAGAGTGTATGCCTCGTGTCGAATCGTAGTATGCGAACAGGAGTTTTTTGTGAGATTGATAGAGTTTCTTATGGGAGATTATGACGTCGTCCTAGGAATTGATTGGTTAAGTGCCCGATACACGATGATAGATGATGGCAAGGTTATCTTTCATATCCCCAGAGAGGAAAAATTTCCATTTTCTAGAGGTGAAACAGTCTCCATCAACAATCCTGAGAATAGAGGTAGCGGAAGAGGTGCAGTTTCCCAGAGTAGTCAGTGAATTTCCTGATGTGTTCCCAGAAGAGCTTCCAAGCATGCCACCAGAAAGAGAGATCGAGTTTGCCATTGATCTACTTCCAGGAACCGCACTAATATCATATAGAGTCTACATGATGGCACCTTCAGAATTAGAAATCTTATACCGGATGATTGAAGAATTGAGAACCAAGGGATTCATACGCGCTAGTGGATCACCTTAGGGAGCCCCGATGTTTCTTGTGAAGAAGAAGGATGGAACATCTCGATTATGTGTTGATTATTGTACCCTAAATGCGACAACCATCAAGAACAAGTATCCCTTGCCTAGAATTGATGACTTGTTTGATTAGCTTAGTGGAGAAGCGATATTTTCCAAGATTGATTTACGGTCAGATTATCATCAGATCAGTGTTAGAGATATACCTAAGACAACGTTCAGATCAAGATACAGCAATTGGGAGTTCCTAGTAATGCCCTTTAGAGCAACCAATACGCCAGCAGTATTTATGGATCTCATGAATCTTATTTTTATGCCTTACCTAGACAAGTTTGTGATAGTATTCATTGACGACATCTTGGTATACAGTCGGAGTGAAGCAGATCATGAGCAACATTTTTGCACAGTTCATCAGGTTCTCAGAGAACATAAGTTGTATGCGGAGTTCAACAAATACGACTTTTGGCTTGATCTTATTTCATACTTGGGACATATCATTGCAAGAGATGGAGTTGAGGTAGATCCCAAGAAGATAAATGCCATTGAGACGTGGCTAGTTCCCAGAATAGTAGCAGAAGTCTGTAGTTTCGTGGGATTAGCTGGATATTATTGAAGATTTGTGTCAGATTTTAATAGAATTTCTGCACCCTTGACGCAGCTAACCAGGAAGGATGTGCGCTTTGACTGGACAGATGAATGTCAAACCTCTTTCGAGAAGCTTAAACAGAAGTTGTTCACGACACCTATTTTGACGCTTCCAAACGGGACAGGTGGTTTCACAGTATATTGTGATGCATCAGGCAAAGGACTAGTGAGTGTTCTTATGAAGCATGACAGAGTTATAGCTTATGCGTCTCTGCAACTTCGAGATCATGAGAGAAATTATTCGACACATGACGTGGAGTTAATAGCAGTTGTCTTTGCACTCAAAATTTGGAGACATTACCTATATGGAGATTGAGTAGAGATTTATACTGATCACAAGAGTTTGAAATATGTCTTTACCCAGAAGGATCTCAATATAAGGTAGAGAAGATGGCTAGACTTGATGACAAACTGTGACCTTGACCTTCAGTATCGCCCTGGGAAGGCCAATGTATTAGCGGATGCCTTGAGCCAGAGAGCAGGAGATTATTTTCAAGAGATGGGCATAGAAGTGATACATCCTAGAAATGCAAAATTGATGGCCATCCTGCAAATTCATTCCAGTGCAATGGAAAGAACCAAGCTAGCACAGTCAACAAATGCCAAGCTTCAGCGACTCAGAGCAGAATGCGAGGCAGGACGTAGAGCAGAATTGAGCATTCACAATGACGGAACTCTCCATTTTGGAAATCGTCTTTGTGTACCAGGCGAAGGTGTTTGACACGAGATTATGTCAGAAGCCCATAGTTCACAGTATTCAGTGCATCCCGGAGGAACAAAGATGTATAGAGATATTCGACAGCATTTCTGGTAGAATGGAATAAAGAGGGAGATAGCTCGGTTTGTCTCTCGATGTTTGTTATGTTAGCAAGTTAAAGCTGAACGTCAGAGACCAGCGGGACTTCTTCAACCTTTACCAATTCTAGAATAGAAGTGAGAGCATATCACCATAGATTTTGTGTCAGGTTTTCCTAGATCCCCAGCTGGCAGAGATACAATGTGGGTAATAGTGGATCAACTAACAAAGGTGGCACACTTTCTTTCTTTCAGAATAGGCCAATCTACAGAGCAGTTAGCCGATATGTACCTAAAGTGGATTGTCAGACTTCATAGAGTGCTAGTTAGCATAGTCTCGGATAGAGATTCCACATTTACCTTTCACATTGGGCAAAGCCTTCATAAGAGTTTAGGTACACATCTAAAGTTCAGTACAGCCTACCACCCGCAGACAGATGGTTAGTCGGAACGTACCATTCATACTCTAGAAGATATGCTTCGATCATGTACCCTTGACTTTGGTGGGTCATGGGAAGATCACTTACATTTGATAGAATTCTCCTAGAACAATAGTTTCCAAGCAGGTATCTAGATAGCTCCCTTCGAGGCACTATATGGCAGGAAGTATAGATCATCCATAACTTGGGATGATATTGGCAAGAGTCAATTACTAGACCTTAAAATGATAGCCCAGACAGTTGAATTGGTCAAGCAGATCAGGAAGCATCTTAAGGTAGTATAAGATTGCCAGCCTCATTGGGCCGATTCGCATCGACAATCTCTTGAGTTTTTTGTCGATGACCAGGTATTCCTTCGAATTTTGCCTACCCGCAGAGTTATCAGATTCAGTATATGGGGAAAGCTTAGCCCGAGGTTTATAGGTCCGTTCAATATTCTCGAGCGAGTTGGAGATGTTTCATATCTTCTCACTCTTTCGACATCGCTTTGCGAGATACATAATATTTTTCACATATCCAAGTTACGACGGTAAATACCGGATGCAAGCCATGTCCTGGATCATTCAAAATTGGTCGTTGGTATCGACCTTTCATATGCGAAGAGGCATATATCCATTTTTGACTGGAGAAAGAAGATTCTCAAGAACTTGACCATTCGTTTAGTCCGAGTTGCTTGGGGGCATCACTCATCGGGCGAGTCGACTTGGAGTGCGAGGATGATATCCAAGCTCGATACCTGAATTTGTTTGACTCGTGAGGTATACTTTTTCGTGTTTCTCGTGCCCTGATCTTGTATGTGCATGCTTATCTTATTCTAGGTAGTTCGTAGCTTGTGGTGGATACCGGTATTTTCTTGCTTATTTTATTACCTATCTTCCTGGAGTTTCTTGCTAGGCCCGGTACCTTATTAAAATTTCGAGGACAAATTTTTTTTAAGGAGGTGAGAGTTGTGAGACTCGTCTCACTATTTTTTATATTTTCATATCCGTATATGGTATACTTGTATTATTGCTGTATATTGCTTCCTGTGTATTTTTTTAAAAATTTTTAGCTGCTTTTGTGCAAATTCTAGTTTGTGGGAGGTGAGTTACCCATCCCCTATATATAGCCCTATCTTTCTCTTTCTTCATTATTCTTTTACTTTTTCCCCTTCTTCCATTTTCTTCTTTTTCTTCTTTTCTTCCCTCTCTCTCGACTAAGAGTAGCCCAGCCCTACCCCCTAGACCCGGCCGAGAACTTGCACCCTGTGGTAGTGGTAGTTGGTAGTGGTTTAGGCAAGTACATCTTGCCAATGAGAAAGAACTTGCACTTTGGCATTTAATTTATTTTTCTTGCATTTTTATGGATCTATGTTGTGCTCTAGGAGTTTATCTACCTGTTTATTTCTTAGCATTTTCGGTTGTGAGGTCTTGAATAGAGTACATCTACATTTCAAATTTTTTGGTGTTCTTGAGTTTTTCATGGTTTTGATCTATTAAAGCTCGATGTTTTCAAAATCTTGTAGTTCTATGTTGTTGAGTATTTGGTTTCGAGTGTTTTAGAATTTATTTCACGGGATTTAGACTTAAAACAAGGTATTTGCAAAGAAAACAAATTTTGGGTTTTTGAAGCTTTCGGCCATGGTGTTCTAGCTGTTTTGGAGGAGATAAAGTTCATGCGCGCAGGAGGCCATGCGACAGAAATGCTATGTGGCACGAAACTCCTTGCCACATTCCTACAACATGCGCGCATCTTGTGGTGTGCATGACTGACTTGGCACATGCGCTCTGGACTAAACGTCTCACTCTAGTTGGCACATGGATTAGTTCGTTAGGCCATTTGGGTCATGCGACCAATAGAGCATGCGGCAACCCGAGCATGCAACAGAGTGCCATGCGCATCCATTCTTGGCGCATCCATCCTACGGCACATCACTTCAAGATTTTATTTTTTGTCTTTTCTCTAACAACTTTATGGCCTGTCATATTAGTCACTTCACTGGCACACTTTATTGCCCGTCAGTTCAGCACTTGTCCCTAGGAGTGGACTTTCTTGGGCTCATTCGCGGCTTATTCCATGCGTCTGCTTATATCATGCATTAGAATTAGTTTCCAGCCTTGTTATTTTAGCATCTGGATGCACATGCTTTCTCATGCATCTATGCCACTTGTTAGTAGAATTTTCTTTTACAAGTATTTTCTTGCTATTTGCTGGCTTGTTCTTTGTTTTCCCTATTTTGGGGAATTCCAATGAATGCAAGTCTTTCCTTGAATGTTATAACATGACTCTGATGCTTACAAGAATATGAATACCTGGGCATGGACTGTAATTGTATTAAAATCTTGAACTCCAGGCACCTGACATGTACTGATATTTCTGATAGTGGCTCGACGAAGCGTACTCCTGACATGCTAGAATTTTCAGAACTGAATTGCTGGAACTGTTAAGATAAATTTTCGTGGTTGATTACTTGTCCATGTCCTGAATGTACTTATCAAGCTACTGTCCCGTCTTGCATCATGTCTAAGACAAATTTTCGAGCACCACGTTCGAAAATTCTCGATAACTTGTCTAGGTTAAAAATTAGAATAATAACTAGAAAGCATCTAGAGAGAGATTTTTTGACTACATGCAATCCCGGTATCCCAGCGACACATGATGGATTTGGAGCTCTCCGTCGTGAGGGACACACTTCCAGTACACCGACGAGTGTTGCATTACTTGTGAATATATATCTACCTGTAATATTTATACTATGTATCCCTTTCGTCTGGACCACCCGGATAGTCTGCAGGACATATGGCTGTATGGAATCTCAACTGCATTTGTTAGTAAATAGGATTGTGATAACCCTAGTTAGTTAATGATAGCAAGCCGTAGGGCATGATTGGTCGTGATTGCTTGATTTCTAGTCTTGTCCGGTCTTGGATTATTCAGCTTCTAATCTTGAATTATAAGCCCAAGCACTGATTCCTGATACTCTCTAGAACTGTTAACTATTAGCATCCCTGTTACATTTATTTACTATGCTATTTCTTGTTGATTTATTTGTATGCTAGTTTTAGTTTCGAGGTTGGCTCCCTTATGGTACTTTGCTATTTTGGGGTCTGACCCCATTGATTTTGTATGACCAGATCTCGGAGCAGGACCACAAGATCTTCCGTATTTCCTGCCTCAAGATGGTGAACACGAGGAGCACCCGAGGATATGAGTAGGTTTCTTCTTCATCGCCCACCTAATCATGTATATTATACTTTTGAGGCGTTTAGCCACCGAGCACGTATTTAGCTCATATTTTGGAACTTGATATCCTGCTTACGGGCCTACATGTAAAGCATATTCTAGACTATAGCTAGAAGTGATCCTGTAATATTCCACTCTAGCTAGTTCTTCATTTTGTAACTAGCTTTATGATCATCTGTGTATTTATGGTTTGGGACGCCTTATTATTATATGGTTGGTGATCATACATCTTGTAACTTGTTGCTTGTTTGAGATTGAGACACCTAGGATTGCTTGACCTAGGAATGACTGTTGGATTGTAGTATAAACCCTCACATATCTTAGATAGCCGTGATCGTATCTCAGGGTAAAGAGTTCTCTAGTATACGTAGCTGGCTTTGTCTGCCCTCGCTCTCCAGTATTCTGGTTCTGGAGGCAGATGCTTGGTCCCGAGATGATAGCACAGACGGTCGAGATAGTCAGGCAGATCAGAGAGCATCTTAGAGTGACTCAGGATCGTCAGCATCATTGGGCATATTCGCATCGGCGACCTCTTGAGTTCTCTGTCGGCAACCTGTATTCTTTCAGATTTTGCCTAACCGAGGAGTTATCAAATTTGGGGTACGGAGAAAGCTGAGTCCGAGGTTTATTGGTTCGTTCGATATCCTCGAGCGAGTTGGGGATGTTTTCTATCATCTCGCTCTTCCGCCATCTCTTCGTGAAGTACATGATGTGTTTCATATATCTCAGTTACGACGGTATATTTCTGATCCAAGCCATATCCTAGATCATTCGGAATTGGTTATTAGTACCGATATTTCGTATGAGGAGAGGCATGTTTTCATTTTGGACAGGAGGGAGAAGGTTCTCAAGTGTCATGCCTCGATCCTGTAAGGACCGATCGTCCTCGCTTGGGCGTGATATAGTGCAAGTCTAAGTTGCGCTTGCACAAGGCATAGTACATGCACAAGACACAAGTTAGACAAAAATATACATATATAGAGGCACATAATTTAAATGCTGAGAACCAGAGTTGAACATATTTGATAGGAACACAAAATACTTTCTTTATTGAGTACATGAAGATTGGATTACAAAGTACTTGCTTGCCTCATTACAAAATATGCCATAGATGGCTAACATTCCTTTTTACAAACCCAAAAACTAGCCACAAAGCCCAAGCATCATATCATTTTAGTAGGACCAAAATCAAAATACCTACCAGAAGAAGAGCTTGCACACTGGAGAGGAAAGCCTTAAGAAGCAGCACGAGCACGGCTTCGCTTGAAGGGATGCGCTCCTAAAGCTTCAAAATGCTTGCCAAACTCTTGCTACCAAAACCTGGAGATTTGTCCACAAACGTGGGTCAGTACTACAATATGTAATAGTGAGCAACCGTGGCCAAACTAACCTAGAAATTCACTAAGTAAACATGTGAAGATAACATTATTAAGTGATCTTTCTAGTTGTCTAGTTTCTTTTTAACAATTCATGCAAAGAAACATAAACGATAAATTAAACCATGCATATGATAATTCTTACCCACGGCCGAACGATTATCCTGCAGCAGACACACAAGTTAGCGACAATTTGCATATTTGTATGTATCTCATGAATCTAACTTTTGCATCAAATGGTTAGGCATACCAAGAAGGAAAATACTATCATGCGACCTAACTACATGATGTTCCATAGGAAAACCCATGATTAGCAGTAGGGATGTTCAAGCCCATCTCACTAATAGACTGATGCCCTTCCTTATCCACAAGGTCTTCAAGCCTTATGGTGTCCTGTCCTCTCCTAGGTCGAATGATTCCCAGTGCCCCAGGAACGGATCGAGAGGGTACGTCCTTGTGCACAAGTTTTTTCAGACCGATGCATGAATGCACTTCTATCAAAATAAAATTACTATAATGCAATAGTAGAACAACGAGCAAGCAATACATCATTCTTCTTATTAGATGTACATGGCACGTAACCATCTATCTTTCTTGTATTGGTATAACAATCGATCAAGGGACAGGTTTATATTTATTTGAACGAGCAATGCAACAGTTCCATGTATCAAACATTTAGTTACTACCTTTTTAACTTATCATGTTTATGTGAAAACATTTAGCATAGTGATAGGCATCATAAGTGAACTAGAGATTCTTTTTATAAAGGCATGCAGACTAAATGATTCATCGAAGGGCCAAAGTCACTCACCGATTGAATCGAACGAGAGGATGGGGAAGCCTTACGTAACGAGCACTCCTTGGTTATGCATCCTGAAATTGCAACAATACTTTAGTTAGCATCATTCGATCTCTTTTCTCTTACGATTCAAAAAGAATGCGCAAGCGAGAAAAGCGAATCATGAAAACCAAGTCATCGAAAGCAAGACAAAACATAAAGCAACACAAAACCAACCAGCAAAATAACCAACGAAAACTCTTGGACTCATTTCAATAGAAACCGCTCCATCAGTTTCAAGGGTTCATTGTATTTCGTCCGTGTTATTTGGCGATAAGGTTTCTCCGAGACTCGATTCTTAAGTGAGTCAAAGTAACAAGTGTTCCATAAGTAAACCGCTAGAAGCAGAGCATTACATCAAGAACGGACTATCCTTTTAGTCCGTATTGCTTGGGGGCATCACTCACCGGACGAATCGACTTGGGAGCGCGAGAATGATATCCGAGCTCGTTAACCGTATCTGTTTGACTCGTGAGGTATACTTTTCGTATATCTCGTATCATGTCCTTGGCTTGTGTGTAATTATCTTGCTATAGGCTTTTCATGGATTGTGTGGTTTTGGTCTTCTTTTGCTTTCCTTATAGCATGATTTCTTATATTTTGCTGGATTTTTTGCCTTATTGAAATTTTGAGGATGAAATTTCTCTAAGGAGAGGAGGGTTGTGAGACTCATCTCACCGTATTGGTTTTCGTATCCGAGATATGCGTATATTTTTTGTAGGATTTATTTCTTGCTTTTTCTAATTCTCTAGATTACTTTAAGATATATTCATGTAATAAGTGTTTAAAGCATGATTTTATCCATTACTTTCTTGGTTTTCTTTGTATGGATTAGATTAGCCTAGAGAGTTGCGTGGATCGCTGACATGGCAAGATCCAACGGTCACGATTTAACCCAACCTTTATATAAAACCTTTCCTTCTTTCTCTCTCCTTCACTTTTTTTTATTTTTCTTTCTCTTGCCTTTCTTCTCCAGCCTTTACCTGCAGCCAGACCTTGACCGTGGTTTTGGGAAAACCCTTGGTAGTTGACAGTAGTTAGGCTAAGAGCTTAACCCTAGGCAAGTACATCTTGCCAACCGACATGAACCATACTGTGATTTTCTTGTTTTATTGGTCCTACATTTTTAAATATTGTTCATAAGGAATTTCATGGATTGATCTAGTATAACGTAGAATTTTTGAGATCTAGATACTTTAGGTAGTATAGAACAGAATTTCTTGCAATATTGGCTTTTGTTCATTTGATTTGGAGTTTTAGCATGGATTTTTGAGTTGGAACAAGTTGTGAGCTTGCCATGGGTGCTGGCCCAGGAAGAAGAATAGTCTCTTTGAAAGTGCGAATGACAACCCTTTACCCGCGTAAAAATACGCATATTCCTAATTTGGGTGGACTTTGGTGCAGAAACCCCCCATGCGTACTTTTGTACAACATTCACTATCCTTACAAATGTACGCCAGGGGATCTTCGAGTATTCTCAGTTTGCACTTTTGTGCAGCATCTTGTGCGTACAATTGTACATCATTCACTTCCCCTACAAAAGTACGCCAAGGGATCTCAGTGTGACCCTAAGCGCACTTTTGGAAAGGAAACTTTCCGGCGCACTTTGTGCGTAATTTTCTGAGGATTTTTTCAGTCCCCAAGAAAAATACGCTCTTCGGTTGGCGCACATTCTTGGTTCCGTAGTTTCTTGGTGAACGAGCTTTGACTTTTGTGCTTCTTTATTTATGTGTTCTCGATTTACGTATCCTCGATTTTTGTTTTCTTGACTATCGTATTTTCTTGGTTTATGTGGGATTTTTTTGCCTTCTAGTGTATTGTCCTTGGTACATTTCTCTGTCGGCATATTTGTGGGCGTTTATTTCCAAAAGGCCATTCTTTCTTAAAGTACGCATTCTCCTTTGGTACAACAATACGCCTAGACTCGGTCCTGATACCTTTACATTGAGCACCTGTCTCGTATTGTGCGTACACTGTTATGCAAGCATTTCCTTTACATGATTTTGCTCCTGTCGGTGCACTTTTGTCAGCTAATTTTTTGGCGTACTTTTACGCATTTGCCTTTCTTTGACTATTTTGACCCGATTTTAAGGTTCTCTATATTGATCTTGATTTCTTGGTATTGCTTATAGACACATTGTTTAACACGAGTTCATGTCCTTCCTAACATCATGATATTGTACTGATATTCCTGATAGTGGCTCAACGCAGCGCACTCATGACTCAAGATTCTTGCACTGTCCTGATTATGGCTAGCAGTAGCACATGTTTATTGCCTGATTTATTTCCCGTGGTTGATTTTTCTGTGTATGATTGTTCAAGCTACTGTCCAGTCTTGCATCATGTCTAAGGTAGAATTTCGGACACTACGGTCAGAAATTCTTGAATAATTGTCCATGATAATGAACTAGATAAATAACCAAGAGAGAGATTTTCGAGTTACATGCAATCCCGTTATCCCGGCCACACCAGATAGATTTGGAGCTCTCCGTCGTGAGGGGCACACTTCCAGCACACCATCGAGTGTTGCAATACAAGCATATCTATATTTATTTCTCTAATTTTCCTGGATAACCTGGATAGACTGCAGGGCATGTGACCGTACGAAAAATCTTGATTTGCATGTACTAGTAACTAGGACTTGTGATAACCTTAGTTATCTAATAGTAGCAAGCCGTAAGCTATATTTGATCGTGATTGAATGATTGAGATTCTTCTTGTATATTGTTCCGTTGCTACATCCTGAATGTTTTATACCTGTTTATCTTACTCCAAACGATTTATTGCTTACATATGTTGTTGATTACTATTTTGCTATGTTATGCTGGTTTTGGTTTAGTTCATAAGATTGGCTTTCTTCTGGTACTTTGTTGTTTGGAGTTTTGACCCCACCGGTTTCGTATAGCCAGGTTTCGGAGCAAAATTCGAGGATATTCCGTATCTACCTCAAGATGGTGAAGACTCGGAGCACCAGAGGACCTTAGTGGATTTTTTTTTCATTCGTCCACTATCATCTATATATAAATATGTCATTCTTTGAGGCGTTTAGCCACCGAGCACGTGTTTAGCTCATATTTTGGTCCTGACATCAGCCTATGGGCCTGACATAATAAACACATTCTAGACTATAACTAGAGTTGATCATGTATGACTTAGACTCTTGTTAGTTCTCCAACTTTGTACAACTAGCTTCATGATCATCTGTGTATGTATAGTTTGGGACGCCTTACTATTGTATGTCTGATGATGATATATCTTGTAACTTGTTTGGCTGGGATTGAGACACTTAGAATTGCTTGACCTAGGATGGACCACCGGATTGTAGAGTAAACCTCACATATCTTAGACATCCATGACCGTATTTCAGGTTACTGAGTACTCTGGTATACATACCTGGCTTTGTCTGCCTCCGCTCTCCTGTATTCTGGTTTTGGGCCATGACAGTGCTGACTCATTCTCTAGATAAAGATTAATTTAGAGAATAGAAGAAAACTGGTCCACTTAATAATATTAGTGATACCAGTAGGTGTTAGTGGGCCAAAGCCTAAAAACACAGTGCAGGAATTTATAAAATGTTAAGAAATTAGTTGTTAGTAATTAGTATAATAGTTAGTTAACATTTGTAATAATTTGTTAGTTAGTTATCAAGAAATCAAGAATTGTTAGTTAGCAAGAAATTAGTTAAGAAACCCAAAACTAGATTTCTAGAAATTTCCAAATAAACAAGATTTTAAGTAGAACTAGGAGTTTAGAAATTAATAAATATCTAAATATTATTCGTGTCCTTTGACACAGCTAGCGAGGACTCAGACCTGACCACTTTTGGAATTCCAGACAAGTTCACTACGAGATGAGCTCTTTACATTGTATTAATGCATTGTTTCTTGATTTCATATTAGACATGATATTGACACGAGGATATTGTGAGTCATTGTGATTCATTGTGTCATTGTGATTGTATTATGGGGATGAAAAAAATACCGAGTACATATGTGACCAAACCCCATTGTAGTTAGGTATTGTCGACAACCTAATCACACACGACACGTGTGATTAATCGTATTGTACATTATACTCACCAGTCGGTCATATACCGAAATAATATTTCAATCACGAGCCTTAATTGTTTCTTGTATATTATTTCATTGTTTCAGTTATTGCATATTATCCAGTATTGCAAGTTAGTCATTTCATTACTTGTTGTATTGTATTTTTAGTTTTACTTTGTATCGTGTTCATTTTGTAGGGTTGTACTTTGCTCCTTCCTGACTGGATGTTGACATATCATGTTTCAGAAATAGCATGGATTGGATGACAGATTTTAGAAGATTTAGGAGGAAGATATTTTGTATATATTATCTTTATGTCACAGATTGTAACCACCACTTTCTCAAGCTAGGGATATTTTTGTCATTTCAATTTGTTTGTATTGTTTATAATATATATAGTGTAATATAGTTTTAATGGTTAGTGAGTTAGCCTATTAGTTAGACATAGTGCTAGTGAGCCCAAGTGGACCCAACTAGACTTGACATGACCCATTGGTTCAACCAATGAGATTAGTCATGACTTGATTAATTAGTTTGGTTAGAATAGATAGAATATTCCTTCCATTTAAGAGTAGATCCCTTCCCTAATTAAATAACCCTTCATGACAACCATTGAGGGGTATTGTGGATATTTTGCATTGACGATAGGGGGACAATAGGTGGCCGGCCCTATTTAGTAGGGGAAATCTCCCTCATCTTCGTTAATTAGTTCATCTCATTCCTAATTTGATTCTTCCCCAAATTGAGACTAACCCGCACCAAATTTTACTCAATTTTCTCTCATTTCTCACTCATATTCATTTCCAAGTAGGGCTAGGAGCTTGGATTGCAAGGAGCAATACTTGGAGAGGGGATTCTAGGAGCTTGTGTCAATTTCGTGTCCATCCGGAGAAATTTTATTGGATTTCGACTCCCAATAGGTATAATCCATATTTCTCCTAAATTTTATGATTAATTTGTAATATTAGACCTAGGGAGAAGAACTAGGTGCTAGAAGGCCCTATTATAATAGTTATGTGAATTTTTGTGGCCAAATTAGGAGAAATCCGAGTTTGAATCACCAAGTATTTGAGGGAACGATCTCTTGACAGTTTGGGAGCCTATTTTATGGTTTGGTAGTGTGTACGTATCCACAATTGGATACGTGCAGACCGTATCATGATACGCCATGATACGTATCGATAATTTGAGTATTTTGGGGGTTTTGAGTCAATTGGTAGTAGTTCATCATTAATTGCATTGTATTTCACTATTCTAATTATGTACATATCATAATTTATATATTCTAAGTGAAATGGGGTTTTTTGGTATCATTATGATGTGTTTTGTTGGTGTATCATAGAGCCTTGTGATACTTGGGGTGGTGCACTAAGTAATGCACACCAAGTGTTTGGTTTATGGTGCTTTGTGTTGAGAAGAGTTATATCATGAGGGGAACATGGAGATTGTGGTATGGTGGTGTTAGTTGTGTGGTGTATCATAGTTGTGTAGAGTGTCATAGGCTTGAGTTATGTTAGTGTGATTTTAGTGTGTGAGTGTGTGAAGTTGTGTTGTTTGGAGAGTGTCAGGATAGTGTATCAGTTAAAGAGAGGCACAAGACTGATATGGTGTGATGAGGTGAGAGTGTTCATACTAGAATTAGAGGTGTCAAATATGGTGGACTTGCTGTGTTCAGTGAGGTGTGAAATGTGTGTGAGTGAGGTGATAGTGTGTATGTGTGGATTAGGGTAGTGCTGTGTTGCATACTAGTGCTTGGTGTTGGTGTCATGTGGAGGGGAGTGTTCTGTGTTTCCAGCAGACAATAATCTGAGATGGTAGAATGAGAGTTCAGTTGCTCTAGTGTGTATCAGTAGGTAGAGGAGTGGGTGCTTAAGACAAAACCATTACAGTGCCAGTGAGGAATAGCAGTGGATGTGTGCTTGAGTACAAGATAATGGAGTCATGGGTGAGCTTAGATAGATATGGGTATCAGAGGTTCATTGTGTATCAGATGCATATAGCTGTGCATTATTTTTAGTGTACTAGCTTAGGAGTTCAGCTCACTACTAGAGTTGCAACTTGCAACTTGCAGCAATGGACATCAATATGCAGTGGGGGTAATCCCAGGTGCAGGCAGTGGGTTTGAGTGTGATACGTGAGTGATTGACTTGGGTATACACAAGTGTTAAGAGTGTGTGTACTAGTACAAAGTTAGAAGAGGAAGATACTATGCAAGCCAACAGGTTAGCAGATGTATTTCAAACCATAAAAAAATACTTGAGGACGAACTATCCAATGCAGAACAACAAATGCACTATATTGGTGAAGAAAAGAGTGAAATTCAACTTAGCAAAGCAAATATTGAACAAAAGTTGAAGAACCTAAAAGTGGAAGGATATATGCAGGTTGCCAAGTTACAAGATGCCTATGCGACTATAAGATCTCTTGAGGATGCATTAGCAAAGGCATCTAATAATATCCCTGCTCTTGAGGGAGAGAAAGATGAAGCAGAAACTAGAAGGAAGAAGGAGGTAGCTGCATTAAATGTCAAATTAACAGAATGCATGGAAGAGTTGGTGGAATCTCGTGGAGCTTTAGAAAACTAGTCTGCTAAGATGTCCAGTCAACTTGGACACCTTCGGATGCTCATCAAGAACCAATGTCTCTTCTCAATATGACAGAATAATTTAGGAAAATAGTTGAGGCTTTGAGACATATGGGCTTCCTAATTCAGGATTTGCATGACTAGTTTACTACAAAGGGACTACATATTTATACTGGTTCTAAGGTAGTTGGGGTTCGGGCCTGTTCAGTAGGTGAGGTTTTGTGTTGCAGCAATGAGTTTGTATGGTACAGTTATGAATAGAAGTATGAGTTTGGGGTGTGTTATCAGGTGGTTGATGTCACGACCCGCACCCGAAAAATCGGGCATGAGTCGTGGGTACGTCCAGCCTACGCCGCAGCATCGACGGTAGAACGCTGTCTAGGTCAACTATCTAGATAACAATCTCACGCAATCAATATATAAACCTGTCAAGATCTCAACTCCAAACGGAGAAGCAATATCATAATGATAATCAAGTACTTAATCACGAATCTAAGCACGATAAGATAACAAAGAAGACTAACAACTATAAAGTCTAACCAACAACAACTACTACAACAACCACAACATCAATAATAATAATACATCATCCAAAATAATATACAATACAAGGTCTCGAACCAAAACCGGAGACAAATTCGGTACTAAAAGCTAATAAAATCAATAACAAGGTCCTAGTGATCCCGGCTACCAACCCGGAAATTACTCATAATCTAGAGGGTCCCTGTCTGCACCATCGACAGGCTCAGGTCCATAAAACGTCGGACACCACTCCTTCGGATACTCTGAAAAATATGTCCAATCAGGACTGGAGCAAGTACATCTCTAACAGCAGTTCCATTTAAATGATAAAAACTATAAAACAGTTATAGCAAGTAGCAAGGAGAATGAAATAAAGTATGGAACAAGAAATATACATATCACTGGTGCATAAAGTAAAGATGCATGGATATCAGAAGCAAGATAGTAATAACTGCAAGATACAAGAAATCTAAGCTAAGATCAAGTCCGTGCACAAGAACGTGTAGTGAGTCCAGCATGAAATACATGTAGTGAGTCAAGTCCAGAAACATGTAAGTGAGACAAGTCAAGAAATGCAAGAGAGTTCAGACTATAAAGAATGAACTCGGTGTCTTTGAAATACTTGTTTCGACATGTAAACGGCTAGGGGTAAGTACGGCTCACCGCGCACTGGGTGCGCGGCTGCTATCATTCCAGATTAGACCAGAGGGAGTGATTCCTGATGATTCCAGATGGAAATGTTTACACGTCTACTCGAGTATTTTCTCGTCCCGACTAATACAAGTGGATCCAAGACCCGACACGTAAATCAAGTATGAGTCCAGCCTGAACATGAGTGATGCCTGTAGTGATGCCTGTAGGTGATGCCAGTAGTGATTCCAGAATAGAGGCCAGAAACATGAAATATACGTGTCACAAGTAAATGAATCCAGAAATACCAGTCAGTGTCCCGTGTTGTGCCAGAATAATCAGATGATACTATACTAGAAGCTGAATCATAATAATCATCAGATAATGAAAACTATCAGAGAATGTACTCGCCTGACGTCCAGAGCAACAGGCGATCCGAACCGGTGTCGCAAGGACCTATTGCGAAAAGCAAGGTTAAACAGGGTTCTAATAAGTTAAACAGATATAAAATAACTAAAAATAGGCTTCTAGGGTCGTTCTAGGTCAAACGGGTCAAACCGGTGAAATCTGGGTCAAAAAGTCAACTTTGGGTCCAAAAAGTCAACTCTAGGTCAAAACTAGGTCAAAAGTTGACTTTGGCGGTCAACCGAGTCAACTACGGTCAAGTCTAGGTCAAACTAGGGTGCTCCTGAAATTCTAGGCCAAACCGAGCTCATTAAGCTAGAAAACTCTCAAACTCGCCTCCTTGAGATACCGGGATACCCTCGGTATCCGATACCTCAACCTAGGCTACGCACCCCGCCTAAACCCTCTAAAACCTATGCTAGCACGCGTAAATATATACACATATACATATAAAAATTACTCCAATACTATTCCTAGGCTATTGCTCAAATATCCCGCTCGAAATCCAATACCTTGGATATCTCAAGGTATTGAGATACCGCTCTAAACTCAACCCGACTACCCCTCTAGCTAACTAACTATGCATAAACATATATATATCTAGCTATAATCTAGGCTAAAATATATATATCTAATACATATATGCATATACCTAGGTATCTACGTATATATCTCACATACACACACATTCACATACATATATACCTTACCTTACCTATACATATATATATATATATATCCATATCTAGATATCTAACTATCTATCTAGCTATAAATATATCTATTTATAAATCTATCTCTCTCTCTCTCTAGATATCTATAGATATATATAGCTATTGGTATATATATCTATACCTTAGATATATATAACTATCTATCTATCCATTACCTACCTACCTATCTTATTATCTATCCATCTAATAATCTAACTATCTATCTATATCTATATATCCATCTAGTATCTATCTAGCTAACTATTATCTATCTAATTATCTATCTATATCTATCCATCTAACTATATGTCTATCTATCTTTCTATATAATCATCTATCTATCAATCCATCAAACTATCTATCTTTCTATCTATCATATATCTATCTATCTATCAATATATCTAACTATAGATATACATACCTATACATAACTCTCTCCCTCCCTCGCTCTGCTGCTGAAACCGCTGCTGCAATGCTTCTGGAGCTGCTGGAACTGCTGCTGCTGCGAATGCTGCTGCAGCAGGCCGCGCTGCAGCGAGCTGCTGCCGTGGCGCTGCTGCGTCCGCGCACTCTGCTGCAGTCTGCTGCGCTGCTGCTGCTGCTGCAGGCCACGCTGCAGCGAGCTGCTGCCGCGGCGCTGCTGCGCCCGCGCGCTCTGCGGCAGCCTGCTGCTGATGCTGCTGCTGCCGCGGCGCTGCCTCGCTCGAGCGAGCTGCTGCCGCGGCGCTGCCTCGCTCTGCTGGCTGCTGCAGCGGCTGTGTGCAGTCCGCTTCCTCGCTCTGCTGCACCCAGACACAAGCACACACACACACACACGACCACACACACAAACACACACATACACTAACATATATATTTATACACACACAAACACTAACATATAAAAATACACACACACTTATGCATATATAGACACATACCTATATATATATATATATATATATATATATATATATATATATATATATATATATACACTCATATCTATATATATACACACTAATATATATATATACATATACACACTCACACTCAAATATATATATATACTCACTCACACACTCTCACTCTCACACACCCTCACACACTCACTCTCACACACACTAGCACACACTCTCACAAACACATAAAAACACACACATATATATAAATATATATACATATATAGACACACATACAAAAATATATATATACATATATATATATATATATATAGACACAACACACCACAACGCACAACGCTCACAACGCCCCACCAACGCACGCCCAACGACCCCGACACGCACAAACACCTATAAATATATAAAATATAGCCCGAGAATTCTAGCACACACTCCTCGAAGCTAACCCAACGCACGCACAAGCCCGAAACTATGAAACCACGCCGAAATGGCCGTTCGGTCATTTCGACGAACACGCGGTGTGCGGTTCTGAAAACCTCCTGAAACGCACACCAAACCAACTCGGAATCGGCCCAAAATTTACCCATGGGTCCTAAACGATGTCTAGATCCTAGAAAAAATGCTATCCCGTCGATTCTAGGCCCGTGACGAAAATGAGCACGCACTTAGAATCGGCGACGACGAAAACCCCAAATTCGCCCGAAACGCCCGTTTCTCCGCGACCCGGCTTCCCGTGTCCGAACGGAGACACGCACTCACCCTCAAGACACCCGACAACGTCTACCTAGGTCCGTCTAACCTAGGGCATCACCCAAAATTGGGCCAAATTCGGATTCTACCCGAAATTGACACAAAACCTAGTGTTAAAGTCTCTAAACTCTACCAAACTAGTTCCAACTTCCTCCCACGGGTAGCCTAAGGGTCTAGGAAGGTTCTAAACTATTAATTACACTATATAAGAGCAATTACAAGGGAGAAAATTAGGGTTTACCTCTTGGGAGTTGGAATCTCAAGCCAAAATCTCCAAAATGCTCCAAATCCACCAAACCAAGCTTCCAAGCTCCCAAATCTAGCTCCAACACCAAATCTAAGCTCTACCCACCTAGGTTGGGGAAGAATGTAGGGTTAGGGTTCACATAAGTAGAACAAATGGAAGGAGGAAGGAGAAAAAATGGAGAAACTTACTTGTGAAGGAGAAAGGAAGAAGAAGAAGTAGTGGAGAAGAAGAAGAAGAAGAAGAAGAAGAAGAAGAAGAAGTGAAGAAGAAGAGAATGGCTGCTGGATCGGCTGAGAATGGGAGGAATAGGGTCGGGTCTCACACCTAAAACGGTTTACAAAGTCTCCAAAATACCCAAAATGCCCTCCTAACTCGGTTTTGGATTTCGGGGTTCCAAAAGCACTCAAACTAACTCCAAATCTCTCCAACTAACCTACTAAAAATATAATAAATATTCTAAACCCCAAAAATAAGTCTCACAAGGGTGTGGGCTGGGTCGGACATGGGTCCACTAGGGTCTGACATGGGTCCAGGCTAGCCAAAATCCTAAAACAATAAATATAAAAATAATACAACCACTAATTAAATATAAATACAATTAATTATAAATAATACACAATTAACCCAAATAAAAAAAATATACCCGGCTCTGGAAATGAGGTGGTGACAAGCCTATCCTCCTTAGAAAATTTCGTCATCGAAATTTAAAGTCAATCACATTCCCTCTAGGTCAAACCCCCAACAATCACAGTCAAGAAATTCTACCTAAACAACATGCAAGATTATGGTCCTACTGGTCGTGTTACCACAGTCTCAATCAGGGTCACTACACTATCTATCACAGCACAAAGAAAGTCTAACAGGTACTAATGAAACACACCACAAGGAATAGAAAAGGACAAGAAGAAGAACAAAGAGACAGACCAGCTAACCCGACACCCGTAGCATCGGCCTCCTCGACCGTCAACGCATAAGCCCTGCCCTGCTGGGGTGTATCCCTCTACTGGTACGGGGCATGATGTTGTGCCACAGGTGGTCTAGCTCCAACTCTCTGATCCTGTGCTCCACCCAATGGAGGTGCAGTAGTGCAATCTCGCATCTGGTGAGCAGCGGAGCCACAGAACAAACACACCTTCAGCCTCCTCCTACAAACATCCCAAGTATGTCCTGCCTTCCTGCAGTAGGCACAAGTGGGCACCCTCTGATCCTGACCCTGCTGCACTGCCTTCTGCACATAGGGACGCTTAGTTGGTCCCGCACTACCACTCACACTGCCTGAATCATCCCTGCCTCTCTTGGACTTGAGCTCCAAGTCATCCTCTGCTCTCTGAGCGTCTCCTACTATCTGCTCGAAAGTTGCCTCACAGTCGCTCATAGTCAAAGACTTGACCGCCATGACCAAGCCCTTGCGAAACTTTCTCGCCTTTGCTGCCTCACTTAAGCCCTCCATAAATCTGCCCAGACGGCAGAACTCCGCTGCGTACTCGTCCACCGTCATGCTCCCTTGGACGAGTGCCTCGAACTGGCTCTCCAAAGCACTGAGCGCCACATCTGGGAAAAACTTCTCCTTAAAAAGCCTCTTGAAAGCCTCCCAAGTAAGCCCTGGCGCCGCGATCCCCGTATCTGTGCGATACCATGTCAAAGCGAGGTCGAACATCTGACTGCCCGCTGCCTCTATCTGCATACTGTCTAGAATCTGTGCCAGCCTGAAGATGCCCTCAATTTGCTCTATCCAATCATCCGTGTACAGGATCCCTTCTGTACCACGGAACTCCTTGGGACGCATCCTCTGGAAGTCAATGATACTGCCCGGCCTCGGATGCTGAATCTCATCTGCCTGTGGCTGAATCTGTGCTACCCTGTCCACTGCCGTCATGGCCACCTGGTGGGCGTTCTCAATGCCCAGACTCATCACATCCACCTGACGGTGCTGCGCGTCCATCATCTCCCTGAAAAACGCAAACAACTGCGCGGCATTTACGGGAGCAGGAAGTGGTGGAGGAACCACCGGAACGACTGGGGTAGTCCTCGGATCGACAGGTGAAGGAAGATCCCCGAGAGAAGCAGATGCTCCCTCAACCGCAGGAGTGGTGAGTGGAGCGGTAGCAGCTGCCTGAATATGAGCTGGACGAGAGGTAGCAGACCTCTCAGTGGCAACTACTGGGGCGGTACGATGAGATCGTGTCTTCGGAGGCATCCTGAACACAGATCAAAAGAAGTCAATACGACGCAAGATACGATATCATCAAAGAAGGACAGTAATATTTCAAAAGAAACAATTTCAGAATAATTAGATTGGAATTGTTCCTAGTCGTGATTGAGTACACTCTCATCCTAGATCCTAGATCCTATAGCAGGCTCGCAGCAGTACAACTAAGTTGTTGTACCACCACGACATCGCACTAATTGCGAATCGAGACCTGCATGGGGCCGCCACCAAAAATGTGTCACGACCCGCACCCGAAAAATTGGGCATGAGTCGTGGGTACGTCCAGCCTACGCCGCAGCATCGGCGGTAGAACGCTGTCTAGGTCAACTATCTAGATAACAATCTCACGCAATCAATATATAAACCTGTCAAGATCTCAACTCCAAACGGAGGAGCAATATCATAATGATAATCAAGTACTCAATCACGAATCTAAGCACGATAAGATAACAAAGAAGACTAACAACTATAAAGTCTAACCAACAACAACACTACCAGAAAAAGTCAAATTAGCGACGTCTAAAAACGTCGCTAAATAACAAAATGTCGTCGCTAATTTGGTTTAGCGACGTAATTAGCGACGTTATAAAGTTGTCGGAAAAATCCAAGTCGCCAAAAAAAAAACGTCGCTAAACGTCGCTATACCGACGTTTTTAGCGACTTTACTGTGTCGCAAATTTTTGCGACGTTTAGCGACGCCAAGTCACTAAATAGCGACGTTTATTAAAGTCGCTAAACGTCGCTGATTAGCGACGTCTATAGCGACGTTACACCGACGTCTTTAATGACCTGGCTATACTGCCATGTCAGCAATTGGTGACGTATAGCGACGTCATTAGCGACGTCATTAGCGACGTATTTAGAGACTTGTTACAGCATCGCTAATTAGCGACATATTTAGCGACGTAACTTAACGTCGCTAAACGTCGCTAAAACCGTCGCTAATTTTAAAAAACATAAAAAAAATAGTGTCCAGATTGGTGATTCCCTGCAGTTCTAGTCCTCCTCCTCCTCCATCTCCTCTTCTTGACACCACAAGAACCACCCTTCTTCGACTCCTCCTCCTCCATCTCCACTATATAATCCAATTAAATTAAAGACCACAAGAAGCAATGTTGAAGTATCAATCCAATTAAATGTGGATATGCAAGATAACTATATAATCCAATTAAATTAACTAAAAAATTAAAGACCACAAGAAGCATCATACATCATGCCTATTGTTGAAGTATCAATAATTCATAATATACAATCGCATCCTAAATAATAATAAAAATAACTATACTACTGCGGATCTGCAGGAGGCTGACCACCGGCGCGCTTGAAGGATAAGAACTCCTCATACTCGTCCCGTGAAATCGACACCGATGTCGATGGATAAGGCAGTGACGTCGGTGGAGGCCGTGCCCGCTCCAAGTCTGCGAGTCGCTGGTTGTAAGAAACCAGGGTAGATAACAGCTTCGTACTGCTATGACCCATTGAATCCTGCATCCTCGTCAGCTTCTCGCCCATCGATAGCTGTGACGCATGCAGCTCCATGATGTTGCGATCATTGGAGGCTCTAATATCATTTGTCAATTCCCGTAGCTCCGTCATGCTGCGGTCGAGCATATCCAATCGTGCGATGAGCATCGGATCGTCCGCCTGCGGCTGGGACCGGGACTGCTCCTCCATACTTCGCAGCAAGTCGTCACGGAGAGACGCAATCTGACGGTCAATGGCCTCCTGGACGGCCTCCTGGACTCTGGCCGACGACTGCGAGGGCTGCGACTGCGAGGGGTGTGTGGAATGCGCAGCTGTCGGGGAGGCCCTAGATGACTGCGTCGCAACCAGGGCGCCATAGGAGCCCGTACCGTAGTACGTACCCCTCTGGAGACCACCAGCTGCGGTCACCCACAGGTCGTCCGCCGACGGAGATGGAGCGGGCTGCGACGAAGTACCAGCCTCTCTAGGTGTAGGTGCACTAGCAGTCGCCCGCTCATGCAGCCTAAGATACTCGGCCTAGAAAAGGTTTGGAAACTCGATAATTGCCTAAGTTATATTAAAATAAACACAAAGTAAAGTAATACTTACATAGGTCTGTGAGGCCCTCTCATCAATGAGATTTTCGTCCTTGCGATGGGTGGCCAAGAAGACGGTCACCATGTTTGCATCCTCACCCCTCTGTACCTGTTAAAAATATATTATTTATTACTAAACTTAAATATTTTTTCCAAGTACCATTTTATGGTACTTGTATTAAAATAATATATTTTAAAAGAAAAAATATACCAAACGACGGAAATGTTCCGTCATCGGAATCGAGCCACCACACCACTTGGCAGCATTCTGCCTAGCCGCCTTGGCCTTCTTAGACCTTTCCTTGTAGCTCGGATCGTCGAATCTAGCCCTCATCGCAGTCCACTGCTCAAGCGTGATCCAACCTTGGATCGGTTTTCCAGCACGATCACGAGCCTTCTGGTCATCCAGAGCATCTCGGATAAGCTTGGCGGCAACGGTAGGAAAGAGCCGCTCGATCAACTCGGCCCGGTGCGGAGGATAAAAATACGTTTGCTACAATAAATAATTTATTAAGTTAGCATCACGAATAAGTTATATAATATGCATAAATTAGAGGATTTATTTAATATACTTTTACCTGGAAGTGTGCAAACCAGAACGCCTTCCTCTCCTCCGGAGCCTCAGAGTAGTTGATCCAAGGACCACCGTAGTTGTTCCTCAGAAATTGGCCCAGGCATCTCTGAACCGACGATGGACGATATCTATACAGAGATAATAATTTAGATTACTGAAAAAGTTAATATACGATGAATAAAGAGAAACACAAATATATACTAAACCATCTAATTAACTTACTTTGTACCGTCGGCCCAAATCTCTGTCCTCGTCTCCTCCGGAGGTGCGCATGGAGGATCTTGCTGATGCTGGGACAACGTGGGCACGACCTCCTCGACATGCTCATCTATCCCCATGGTTCCGTCAGCAGGAGGAACGCTGGACGAGGGTGTACTATCACGCCAGGAACTACTCGTCCCAACAGTCGGAGATATGAGTGATCGATATACTGGAGTACTGGGCGACGATGATCCGGAACCAACAGTAGGCAGTACCGGAGTGGCACTCTGTCTACCTCGGGACCTGCCGAATCCTCCACGTCGTCCTGTCATATCTGATAACAACATATGATGAATATAGAGAAACACAAATATATACTACATTCTACAGTCGAAATGTGATACATATCTCAAAGCATTATACAGTCAAAATATAATACATATATTCGTTAATGGGTACATCTACTTCGTCAATTTTCCAAACTTGATCTATATTCTACAGTCAAAATATAGTTACATTCTACATGCAATATTTTTTATTTTCAATCATCTTCAGAAAATTCATCTTGTTCGCCTTCGTCGTCCTGCTCTTCCTCTTCCTCGTCTTCACTTTCATCTACTTCGTCGTCCTCTTCGGATAATTCTACATCTCTACATTATTACTCGTGTAATGAGTAACTTCCATTGAGTCCACATCTACAATATTTGTTACAAGAGGTAGATCGTCCTCCTGATAAGCTATTTCGTCAATGTCAAAGGTATTTCTAGCTTTAGTCTTGCATACTGCCCACCAATCCGACCTCCCTGTCCCCCGTCTAGGATAAGTTGTGAAGTACACGAGCTGAGCCTGACTTGATAGGATAAATGGTTCGTAGCCTTGATATCTACGCTTGTAGTTTATATCCACAAGGCCATGCTTGTCAATTTTCCAACCTTGATCTTGAATCGGATCGAACCATTCACACCTGAATAGCACGATATTAGCAGGTTCTGTGCCATAATTATATGTCAACTCCACAATCTCTCGTAAGATGCCAAAAAAATCATTGCCCGGATTGACGTCTTTGTAGTTTGAAGATTTGATACACAAACCACTGTTTTTCGTGGAATCAAGATCCAGAAAGCTGTTTCTAATAGGAGCATTTGTTGACTTGAACCTGAACCCATTCACACAGAAACTTGGCCATATTTTTATGGCAATAATTGGTCCCTTGGCTAGAGTCCTAATAGATTCAGTCTCGGGTGATATTAGACGATCGACCTAAATACCAAAGTAGCGATAGTAAGTTATTTGTTTTGCAAGTGCAAAAATAAAAAGTAATTACCAAGCATCTTACATATGCGCTCAACCAAGAAGGAAAATGGTATCTCATATCTTATTCTACTTCTCTGTCTGTTATGTAGGGTCTAACCGACCTCAACTCATCATTATATATGCTGAAAAATAATGAAGCAACTGCTGATTAGTAGCATAATAGTATCTTATACTATTACATTGAGATGATGTAAACGTGGACGTATTAATTACTTACCCCTCTAGCTTCTCCACTTCATCCTCGTCGCAATTGAGTAATATATACAATTGAGCAGCCCTTAGCTCATCGTCATTCAAATATCTCTTCTTTATTTTTCCCGAAGGCTTTCCGGATGCATTGAATACTTTGAGTATTGCATCATTAGATTCCTGATATGCGTCATCATTTCTGGGAGCTTTCGTCCTATTAGTAGCAACATGCGATTTGAAATACGTCGAGCAAAAGTTTGTAATCTCCTCGAGAACATAAGCTTCACAAATAGAGCCTTCAACCCGTGCCTTATTTTTTACCTTTCTCTTTAGGTGATTCAGATGGCGCTCGAAGGGGTACATCCATCGATAACCGACAAGACCACCAACACGTGCCTCATAGGAAAGATAAATTGGCAAATGCTCCATAGAGTCGAAGAATCCAGGAGGAAACACCTTCTCGAGCTTACATAGTGTTACCGCAATATCCCTCTCTTGCTTTTCTAGACGATCGACGAGCAACTTAGTACAACAAAGATCTCTGAAGAATATGCTCAGCTCTGTCAATGGGTCCCAAATTACCTGCGGTAAGAATTCCCGAAATGCAATCGGAATTAACCTCTCCATGAATACGTGACAATCGTGGCTCTTCATACCTACTAGTTTGTTCTCCTTGAGGTCGACGCATCTTCTCAAGTTCGACACGTACCCGTCTGGAAACTTTAGACCCTGAATCCACCTACAAAGTCTACCTTATCCTCTTTATCCAGTGAGAAAACTGACTTAGGTTGCTTTAACTTTCTATTCCCCTCCTCTATCAAATGCAATGCAGGACGTCTACATATGTCTTCTAAGTCCAACCTGGCCTTCGGATTATCTTTCGTCTTCCCCTTTATATCCATTACAGTATTAATTATGTTATCAAACACATTTTTCTCGATATACATGACATCAAGGTTATGTCTGATCAGATTGGTGCTCCAATATGGCAGATCCCAGAATATACTCCTCTTCGTCCAGTTATGGGTGCGACCAAATCCGTCACACTTGTACCCCTTAGCAGGCTCTTCGATAGCACTTGGTAAATCTTTTACCTCTTCCCATATCGTGCATCCGGGCCACCTTGGCGGTGGATTGGCCTTCTCCACAACTCCCGTACGAAAAGCATTCTGATTCCTCCGGTACGGATGATCCTTCGGCAAAAATTGTCGATGACAATCGAAGAAGCACGGTTTGCCTCCGTGTTTCAAATGGAAAGCCTGAGAACGGTCCATGCAATACGGACATGAGAGACGACCATGGGTGCTCTATCCCGATAACATTCCATAGGCCGGAAAGTCGTTGATGGTCCACATAAGTGCTGCCCTCATCTGAAAATTCTGCTTTCTAGAAACATCGTACGTGTTGGCACCTACTTCCCACAGCTGATTCAACTCATCTATCAAAGGCTATAAATACACATCGATGTTCCTCTTCAGATTGTTCGGACCCGGGATAATAACGGTTAGGAACATATACGGAGTCTTCATGCACATCCAAGGCGGTAGATTGTACGGAGTGACGATCACAGGCCAACACGAATATTGGGAGCCCGAAAGTCCGAATGGGGTAAAACCGTCAGAGCAGAGCCCCAATCTGACATTACGCGGTTCCTCGGCAAAATATGGATACTCTCGATCAAAGTGCTTCCATGCTTCTCCATCGGATGGATGATCCAATACTCTTTCGATCTGTTTTTGCCTGTGTCAACTCATGTTTTCTGCAGTCTCCTTAACCATAAACAACCGCTGCAACCGCGGCGTCAAAGGCAAGTAGTGCATCGAATCGGTAGGCTTCCTTGCACCGACAGACTTTCCTCTAACAGTGGCCTTGTAGCGATCAGCACCACAGAATCTGCACGCATCTTCATCCTTGTCGTCTTTGTAGTACAACATGCACCCGTTGCGACATGTATCGATTTTCTCGTATCCCATCCAAAGCGATCTCACCATCCTCTTAGATCGATAGTAGTCTTTAGGCAACTTTGCACCCTCCGGCAAGATCTCTATAATCAAATCGAGCAGTCGATTATAGCATTCTTGCGACATGTTAAAATCGGACTTGATGCTCAATAATCTTGTAACCACCTCCAACGGTGAATGATCCTCACAACCAGGATATAGTGGAGTCCTTGCATTCTCAAGCAACTCCATAAACTTTGCAGCATCGGCATTCGGTGCCTCCTCAGCTGCATCATAATTGTCCGGATTGAAACTAGGTCCCGCCGCATCATAATTGTCAGGATTGAAACTAGGCCCCGTCGCATCATAAACCATGTTCACCAACCCGTCGTCGTAAGCATCGTGGTCTTGGACATCCATATACGGCTCCACATAGGGCTCCGACTCCGATGCTAGAGATACAAGTTCTCCGTGCGCGGTCCACTGATAGTAATTCGGCGTAAAGCCCTTCGAGTATAAATGATATGTAACTTCCACTTCTGGATGATATTTTCTGTTGCGACATCTCACACACGGACACTTAATTTTGGTACCGTCCCTGTACTGAGGGAACGCCTTAGCGAACTGCAGGAACTGCTGTACACCCTCAATGAATTTATCCCGCACACCGTACATGTCATCAGGATGACGGTTGTACATCCACGAACGATGACGCAGATAGTAATTCATATCCATTTCTAGATACTTCTGTAAAAATGACAGTATGTATCATATAAATTATTACATACAGTGGTTTATCACCTAACTTCATAACTTAACCGTACTATAAAAATCATAACTGATATAATACATACTTTCATTTATCAAAGTCTAAAATAAGCAATATTCAAAACAACTGAAAAGAGGCCAAGTCTCTTAGTTTTTTAATATTTTATACTATTGGTAAAAGCTTGGGTTCTTTACTGTATACAATGCTTACTAGGACATATAGTTACTTAGCTAACTATTAACAAAATCAAGTATATCAGTAAGTAACTATTTAACTACACTAACTATGTACTAATTTAATACTAAACTGATACCCTTAACTTCTACCCAATAACTCATGCTAACCCATCTTAAACCAACTAACCAATACCTCGACACTAAGCTAACTAAAACTAGTATACATAGCTCACTAAATGCAACTGAAAACGGATACTGATACAGTGGGACTTGTTGATACTTACTGATACATGGTTGCTGAAATGACACAGTGCTGATGGTTTTCCTCTTCGGTTGCCTGCTCACTTTTGCAGACCTCCTTCTCACTGCCCACTACAAGGCTCGAGCATGCCATCCCGCTTATTCTAGATACCATCTTAGTATACTCCTATCTAACATCTCTAAACATCACTAACCTACATATCTATATATACCCTATTGACACTTGACTTTATACCTTGCCTGCATCAACTCCTACAATTGCCTGTACTGATACCTCATACAGTCCCTGATACGTATTAGTGTATAAGTACTGATGACTGATACCAAACTGAAACTGAGATGCACTAAGGCATGCCTCTGCAGTGCAAAGGGACTGCCCTCAAGCCTAACTGACAGGCACCATTTGGGTGCACTGCTGCAGTGCCCCATGCCAGAGCCCCAAGTCTGTAACCAAACTTCATTTGGTCTCCTCCGTGTACCAATACTAACAACAGATAATATACTAACTGATGACTCCACATACTAACACTTCTAAAGTGTATCACTTGCAGGTAATAACCCTACTACAACTGTCACAATCCCTCACATCTCGAGCTCAGTGTCTGTGTCACTGTCTGTGTCCATGTGATATTAGTGTCTGTGTCCATGTCAAAAAACCTAATCCTAACCCTAGGTCCTTATCAGTGTCTGTGTCAGTGTGTGTGTGTGTGTCGTGTCTGTGTCTGTGTCACTGTCTGTGTGTGTGTGTCGTGTCTGTGTCAGTATCACATGTGTTCTGAGAGAGAGAGAGAGAGAGAGAGAGAGAGAGAGAGAGAGAGAGTTAGGCTTTACCTAGAGCTCGAGGAAGAGGAGGGGGATGCCGGAGTAGCCGCGGGGGAGAGGCGGTCGACGGAGCAGGGGGGGGGGGCGGAGGAAATTTTTTTCGTTTCAAAATTTCGACAGATGGGGAAAAACGAAACCGAGCCCTAATTAACCAAATTTTAGCGACGTTTAGCGACGTCAAAGAAAGACGTCGCTAAATTAAATTATAGCGACGTTACGGTCGTCGCTACACACGTTGCTAAATATTTCTAATATAAATGTCGTTATTTGCGTCGCTAAACGTCGCTAACTTAGATATATTTGCGACGTTTAGCGACCAAAATTGAACTTATAGCGACTAATCTTATAAAAACTGAATAAAAGTCGCTAAACGTCGTTAAATATCGCCAATTAGCGACGTCTAGCGACGTTTTACATGGAGTCGCTAAATTAGCGACGTTTTTACCTGGAGTCGCTAAAAAACGTCGCTAATCCCTCTTATTCTAGTAGTGAACTACTACAACAACCACAACATCAATAATAATAATACATCATCCAAAATAATATACAATACAAGGTCTCGATCCAAAACCGGAGACAAATCCGGTACTAAAAGCTAACAAAATCAATAACAAGGTCCTAGTGATCCCGGCTACCAACCCGAAAATCACTCCTAATCTAGAGGGTCCCTGTCTGCACCATCGACAGGCTCAGGTCCATAAAACGTCGGACACCACTCCTCTGGATACTCTGAAAAATATGTCCAGTCAGGACTTGAGCAAGTACATCTCTAACTGCAGTTCCATTTGAATGATAAAAACTATAAAACAGTTATAGCAATTAGCAAGGAGAATGAAATAAAGTATGGAACAAGAAATATACATATCACTGGTGCATAAAGTAAAGATGCATGGATATCAGAAGCAAGATAGTAATAACTGCAAGATACAAGAAATCTAAACTAAGATCAAGTCCGTGCACAAGAACTTGTAGTGAGTCCAGCATGAAATACATGTAGTGAGTCAAGTCCAAAAACATGTAAGTGAGACAAGTCAAGAAATGCAAGAGAGTCCAGACTATAAAGAATGAACTCGGTGTCTTTGAAATACTTGTTTCGACATGTAAACGGCTAGGGGTAAGTATGGCTCACCGCGCACTGGGTGCGCGGCTGCTATCATTCCAGATTAGACCAGAGGAAGTGATTCCTGATGATTCCAGATGGGAATATTTATATGTCTACTCGAGTATTTCTCCATCCTGACTAATACAAGTGGATCCAAGACCCGACACGTAAATCAAGTATGAGTCCAGCCTGAACATGAGTGATGCCTGCAGGTGATGCCAGTAGTGATTCCAGAATAGAGGCCAGAAATATGAAATGTACGTGTCGCAAGTAAATGAATCCAGAAATACCAGTCAGTGTCCCGTGTTGTGCCAGAATAATCAGATGATACTATACTAGAAGCTGAATCATAATAATCATCAGATAATGAAAACTATCAGAGAATGTACTCGCCTGACGTCCTGAGCAACTGGCGATACGAACCGGTGTCGCAAGGACCTATTGCAAAAAGCAAGGTTAAACAGGGTTCTAATAAGTTAAAAAGATATAAAATAACTAAAAATAGGCTTCTAGGGTCGTTCTAGGTCAAACGGGTCAAACCGATAAAATCTGGGTCAAAAAGTCAACTCTGGGTCCAAAAGTCAACTCTAGGTCAAAACTAGGTCAAAGGTTGACTTTGGCGGTCAACCGAGTCAAGTAAGATCAAGTCTAGGTCAAACTAGGGTGCTCCTGAAATTCTAGGCCAAACCGAGCTCATTAAGCTAGAAAACTCTCAAACTTGCCTCCTTGAGATACCGGGATACCCTCGGTATCCGATACCTCAACCTAAGCTACGCACCCCGCCTAAACCTTCTAAAACCTATGCTAGCACGCGTAAATATATACACATATACATATAAAAATCACTTCAATACTATTCCTTGGCTATTGCTCAAATACCCCGCTCGAAACCCAATACCTTGGATATCTCAAGGTATTGAGATACCTCGGTATCTCAAGGTATTGAGATACCGCTCTAAACTCAACCCGACTACCCCTCTAGCTAACTAACTATGCATAAACATATATATCTAGCTATAATCTAGGCTAAAATATAGATATCTAATACATATATGCATATACCTAGGTATCTACATATATATCTCACATACACACACATTCACATACATATATACCTTACCTTACCTATACATATATATATATATCCATATCTAGATATCTAACTATCTATCTAGCTATGTATATATCTATTTATAAATCTATCTCTCTCTCTCTCTAGATATTTATAGATATATATAGCTATAGGTATATATATCTATACCTTAGATATATATAACTATCTATCTATCCATTACCTACCTACCTATCTTATTATCTATCCATCTAATAATCTAACTATCTATCTATATCTATATATCCATCTAGTATCTATATATATATATATATCTATCTAGCTAACTATTATCTATCTAATTATCTATCTATATCTATCCATCTAACTATATGTCTATCTATCTTTCTATATAATCATCTATCTATCAATCTATCAAACTATCTATCTATCCATATATCTATCTATCTATCTATCAATATATCTAACTATAGATATACATACCTATACATAACTCTCTCCCTCCCTCGTTCTGCTGCTGAAACCGCTGCTGCAATGCTTCTGGAGCTGCTGGAACTGCTGCTGCTGCGAATGCTGCTGCTGCAGGCCGCGCTGCAGCGAGCTGCTGCCGCGGCGCGCTGCCGCTGTTGCCGCGGCGCTGCTGCGCCCGCGCGCTCTGCTGCTGTCTACTGCGCTGCTGCTGCTGCTGCAGACCGCGCTGCTGCGAGCTGCTGCCGCGGCGCGCTGCTGCTGCTGCCGCGGCGCTGCTGAGCCCGCGCGCTCTGCTGCAGCCTGCTGCTGCTGCTGCCGCAACGCTGCCTCGCTCGAGCGAGCTGCTGCCGCGGCGCTGCCTCGCTCGAGCGAGCTGCTGCAGCGGCTGTGTGCAGTCCGCTGCCTCGCTCTGCTGCACCCAGACACAAGCACACACACACACACGACCACACACACACAAACACACACATACACTAACATATATATTTATACACACACAAACACTAACATATAAAAATACACACACACTTATGCATATATAGACACATACCTATATATATATATATATACACTCATATCTATATATATATACACACTAATATATATATACATATACACACTCACACTCAAACATATATATATACTCACTCACACACTCTCACTCTCACACACCCTCACACACTCACTCACACACACACTAGCACACACTCTCACAAACACATAAAAACACACATATATATATATAAATATATATACATATATAGACACGCATACAAAAATATATATATACATATATATATATATAGACACAACACACCACAACGCACAACGCTCACAATGCCCCACCAACGCACGTCCAACGACCCCGACACGCACAAACACCTATAAATATATAAAATATAGCCCGAGAATTTTAGCACACATTCCCCGAAGCTAACCCAACGCGCGCACAAGCCCGAAACTATGAAACCACGCCGAAATGGCCGTTCGGTCATTTCGACGAACATGTGGTGTGCGGTTCGGAAAACCTCCTGAAACGCACACCAAACCAACTCGGAATCGGCCAAAAATTTACCCACGGGTCCTAAACGATGTCTAGATCCTAGAAAAATGCTACCCCGTCGATTCTAGGCCCGTGGCGAAAATGCGCACGCACTTAGAATCGGCGACGACGAAAACCCCAAATTCGCCCGAAACGCCCGTTTCTCCGCGACACGGCTTCCCGTGTCCGAACGGAGACACGCACTCACCCTCAAGACACCCAACAACGTCTACCTAGGTATGTCTAACCTAGGGCATCACCCAAAATTGGGCCTAATTCGGATTCCACCCGAAATTGACACAAAACCTAGTGTTAAAGTCTCTAAACTCTACCAAACTAGTTCCAACTTCCTCCCACGGGTAGCCTAAGGGTCTAGGAAGGTTCTAAACTATTAATTACACTATATAAGAGCAATTACAAGGGGGAAAATTAGGGTTTACCTCTTGAGAGTTGGAATCCTAAGCCAAAATCTCCAAAATGCTCCAAATCCACCAAACCAAGCTTCCAAGCTCCCAAATCTAGCTCCAACACCAAATCTAAGCTCTACCCACCTAGGTTGGGGAAGAATGTAGGGTTAGGGTTCACATAAGTAGAAGAAATGGAAGGAGGAAGGAGAAAAAATAGAGAAACTTACTTGTGAAGGAGAAAGGAAGAAGAAGAAGTAGTGGAGAAGAAGAAGAAGAAGAAGAAGTGAAGAAGAAGAGAATGGCTGCTGGTTCAGCTGAGAATGGGAGGAATAGGGTCGGGTCTCACACCTAAAATGGTTTACAAAGTCTCCAAAATACCCAAAATGCCCTCCTAACTCGGTTTTGGGTTTCGGGGTTCCAAAAGCACTCAAACTAACTCCAAATCTCTCCAACTAACCCACTAAAAATATAATAAATATTCTAAACCCCAAAAATAAGTCTCACAAGGGTGTGGACTGGGTCGGACATGGGTCCACTAGGGTCTGACATGGGTCCAGGCTAGCCAAAATCCTAAAACAATCAATATAAAAATAATACAACCACTAATTAAATATAAATAAAATTAATTATAAATAATACACAATTAATCCAAATAAAAAAAAATACCCGGCTCTGGAAATGAGGTGATGACAGTTGAGAGTATCAAGTGGGGTAAAAACTGATGCCAGTTTAGAGATGCCAAGTTTGAGTTATGTTTGGGCTAAGGTAAACGTGATACCAAGGTTTTAAGTGCTAGGGTGAGGTAAGTTATGGGTAGGATAAGTTGAGATATGAGGAGAGGTTGTGTTAAGGTTATAGGTTATGAGATTTAGGTACTAAGGTAGGTTATGGGTATATAACAGTAGATGCATATTTAGGATATCCAGTTGAGGTAGTGGCATGGGATACCAAAGGGGTTCTAAGTTAAGCCTGAGTATTAGTAACAAGGGCTAAGTATCAGTCAAGATGAGTGCAAGGGTAGTGTATCCAAGTATTGAACTAAGTACTAGGACACTAAGTTAAGGTTATGTTACCAAGTATTGGAACTAGGTTGAGGTAAGTGCTAAGTATGGGTATTAGGCTAAAGTATAGTTAGGTATTATAGAGTATGAGTATTAATAAGTATTATGAGTGAATGCAAGTGTTAGGTATTAACAATAGAGGTAAGTATCTAACTAAGGTATTGATGAGATAATGAGTAATGATACTAGATACAGGTAAGTATTATTTATAACTAGGATATTATATAATATTAGTTAATATATGAGTTAGAGTTCTATATATATAGTACTATTAACTAGTATTGCTAATACCTATAAGGTATTGACCTAGAAGCCTAGGTATAGCTTGGTACAACCTAGTATTAGCTAGTATTGACAAGTTTGATTATATAGGTCAACTTTATAGGTAATTATGAACCCAAATTTGGGTATTGACCTAGTTTGACCAGGATGACCTAGTTTTGACCTAGAAACCTAGAATAGAGTTAATTTAGCATATTTATTTTTCCAAAATACCTCACTACAAGAAAAATAGCCTTTCTTGACGGTCAATTTATTGAAGTATGCTCAAAACCGTTAAGGAAGGCAGTAATCTTGACGGTTTTAGATATACGTCAAGAAAATACCCATTTGTTAAGTATCAAAATTTGACCATATTTCTTGACGATTTTAAATGAAGCGTCAAGAAAATCCATTACATTACTTGACGGTTTGTTTATAACAGTCAAATAATACCATGTGTGAGAAAATTGTCGCGCATATTTTACTGCCATTTTAGTAGTTTTTTCAAAAAAATTCCTTGACGGTTTCAACAAAATTTTGGGATTAAGGGCTTCTTATATTTAACATACTCAGACCTCATTTCCCCCGGATCCCCAGTGCTTAACACCACCAACCCTCCCTCATTCCCACGTCCACCTACCCTCCCCCTCTCGCTGACCCCCCACAGCCCCCTCTCCGTCGACACTTACGTCGTCGTCTTCTTCTTCGCCCTCTGGTCGACGCGAAGGGAAGCTCCTGTGATGCCCCGTTCCCCCTATTCGGGGAGCGCGGCTAAGAAATACAAACGGTATCGTTCGATCGGGATAGATTGAAACAAGAACTCATCCTCGTTATGGATTTGTTTCTTCGGAATCGATTCCCATATTTAGTGGACCGTGCCCCCGTGATCGACTTAGCGACAGAGTCAGGAGGGACCTCTCCGCTGCATCTTTTATTGCCTAGTTTTCACTGTGGCTTGTTGCTTTCGTGCTTGAGTTGGTTTTCGGATTTGCTTGTGATTTCTTGAACGGTTTCGATGGATTTCATTATTTTTGTTCGTTGAACTACACTTAAATTCTGAGATTGGAAAGAGTAGAAGAGGTATTGATCAGCTGTTCGTGGCAATGCAGGTGAACTAGCAGTAGGCGACGCACGAGCGGAGTCTTAAAGCACCTCTTTCCTTTCTCCCTTCCAACAAACTTGTGAGTAGCTTATATTTGATTCAGTTGGCCCTTCTTCCAAGTCTTCACATCTAAAATCTTGTATTTTTGTTTGCCCCGATCAAACGATACCAAGTAATAACTAAAAGATGTCAAGATAAAAGGAATGACTTGGATAACTATATGCTTGCCAATCAAACTTGTGAACGGTTACTATATTGCATGCTAGTTCGTTTGAATGTTCTATATATATGCTTTAATTTTAGTTAGAATGTATATTTCTTCTATAAATTGTGCTATGCATATAAGAAAATACTTTGCTATGCGATATATATTGATCCATAAGATTATGCAAAACCATTTATGCTATGGAACTTGTATCATGCTCGAATTCCCTTAAATTGCATGAAATGATTGGAAACTTAAATAATGCCTTTGATCACGGACAACTTGTGCACAAAGTTTTTATGGTTTCCGCGGACGATCGCCGGGGCACTGGGACCGATCTGATCCGGACGGAACAATATATATAGTCGTATGTTATGGACGAAATGCTATGTAGCGGGGCTCGCCACCAGCGTCGCATGTTATTCTCGTCTCGATACTATAACCCGTCCCCAGTGGCATTATGCCAGTGATCCCTTTGTATATTTAAATCTGTGCAAACTAACTTGTGTCTTCATGGCAGGAAAGAACATGGTAAGTATTGTGCAGGTGGTTCAGACGGACAGGTAAATGTCACCGAACGGTGGCAAGTTAAATTCAGTAAAAATTCTATATTGTTGCTGCTTGTAAAATGAACTAAGGCAAGATAGAAAGACCACAAAAATATGCATGCTTCATATAAACGTGTTGATTGGTATAGTTGGGTTAACTTGCCTTCACCAGTACGTTTTGATGTACTGACCCTCATTGAAATAGGTTCTCCGCACTAAGGAGATCCGAGTGAGGAGCCGAAGTCGTCTTCCCAATCCAGCCCAGCTGTAGGCGCGCCCTGATCGTGCCACTTTTTGAAGCATTTTGAAGATAAGAGATTGCAACATGAACTCAATGCAACTCAGAGGGAAAGCCGTTATCCCGCCCGAAGGTCCTTATTTTGAGTTTTAGTAAGGGATGTAATGTACAGGACAGTACAGGACAGCTATCTCATTTTGTATCAAATTTTGTAAGCCCGTGCGATAACCTTCTGACTCAGTTCAAGAGTTTGTAATAGATGTTCATATTATCAATAAAGCAGAACTTTTCCATGTTTCAAATCTGTGTTTCAATTTATCTGCGTACTCTGAATATGTGCTCGCTATGCAAAACAAGAAAATATCTTAGCCTTGTGCGGGCCACAACCTTGGCCCGTACGGCGGTCACGTCCGGGGGGACGACTATCGATTTCACGAAATCGGGACGTGACATGTTGGTATCAAAGCACAGCTTCAAAGTTCCTTTGACCCATTGTATCGGAAAAGTTCCCTTAATGATCTATTCCATGTGCGAACTCTTGAACTCGTTAGGCCAAAATGAGATACGTTCATACAATGAGTCCATAATACATTATGATCCTGATGTAATTTACCTTCTTTTGAAGGAATGGCACAAGCGCAATTATCAGTGCAAGCACCGGGCGAAACACAAGCTCAAGAGAGCAGTTCTGGCACATCGGAAAGTTCACGGAGCCAGAGAGCCATGTCCCGTGTAGACCCCATCTAGCAGATGATGCAGATGTTGGAGGAAAATCAGCAGAGGGAAGAGGCTCGTTATGAACGGGCTGAGAAGTGTACAGAAGAGAGGCAAAGCAAGTTCGAAGACAATCTAGAGGCCCGATTCTCGGTCCAACAAAAGCAGGTAGATACCCTACAGCAGATAGTGCAGACTTTCGCTTCCAACCAGTTCGCGGCAACAGCAGCAACACTGGTGGAACAACCCGCGCTTAAAGTTGAGACGCCTCAGACTCCGGGGAAGAAGGATGTGACTGCCTTCGACTTTGGCGACTTCAAGAAAGTCTGCAACACGCCGTTCAAGAGGACTGAGGACCCAATTGTGGCCCTAGATTGGTTGGCTGAACTAGAAGACCATTTCAAACTGCTAGAGGTACCAGAGCAAAAGTGAGTCGCGTGTGCCCAACTACAGCTTCGCTTGAATGCGCATGATTGGTGGGACGTGTATCGGCGATCTCTTCTTGTTGATGATGAAGAAGAGACGATTGCGTGGACTACTTTCTGTGGCGCATTCGAATAGGAGTTTATACCCCCTCTCGTACGTCGTCTGAAGGAGAACGAGTTCAGGCAACTACGCCAAGGGAGCATGACCGTGAAGCAGTACTCTGCCGAGTTCAACCGGCTCGCCAAATTTGCCAGTTCCTATTCACCTGATGTAGCGAGTCATGCTTGAAGATTTGAAGGAGGTCTGCACCATGTCATCCATGCGCACGTGGTCGTTCCTCAATATCAGACGATGAGGGAAGTTCTCAATCATGCCCTTTCCCTCGAACCATAGTATCCTCATGTTGCTGCCGGCACTGTGCATACCTCCAATCACAAGCGCCATAGCAACGAGAAAGGAAATAACGCTGCAAAGCATCCAAACAACGGTGGTCGACACAAGGGAAATGCAGGGGCGCGTTGTGAGTACTATAATAGGCCGGGGCACACCGTTGACAAGTGTTACAGCAAGAAAGTGCTTTGCTTCAACTGTGGTGGTCAAGGCCACATAGCACGAGACTGTCCGCTTCCTTCCAAGCTTTCGCCTTAATATCCAAATCCTGCTCCTGCAACCCAGGCCAACAAAGCTGTGCCTCAGCAAGGGCGTAATCAAGCTCAAGGTCGGGTCTACACTATGACACGAGAAGAAGCTCTGGCCTCGGATACCGTTGTGTCAGGTATATTGCTTTTTAATAACATATCTGCACGTGTACTATTTGATTCTGGTGCAACGCATAGCTTTATATCTATAAATTTTGCCGTGGATAACAATATAGAAATGACACTGTTGCATTTAGACCTTAGTGTTAGCACCCCCTCGGGCACGAAAATACATGTCCGTTCAGTATGCCAAGGTAGTTACGTCTGTATTGGAGGAAAGAAGTTATCATTAGATGTTTTAGTTCTAGATGTTCGGGACTATGACATTATTTTGGGAATGGATTGGCTCGGCGCGTGCGCAGCAACTATTGAATGTGCAGAGAAACGAGTCATCTTCTGCCTGCCTGGAGAAGCCGAATTCTGCTACACAAGTAGTCCAGCAACAGACGTGTCCAGGGCCTGCATGGTGATTTCGACGATATCTGCTCGGCGAATGCTACACTCTGGCTGCGAGGGATACCTAGTGTCAATTCGGGACACGCAGCTGACTTACGCAAACGTTGAGTCGCCTTCCGTTGTGGTAGAATTTTCTGATGTGTTTTCGAGCGAACTACCCGGCATGCCACCTGACCGAGAGATCGATTTCACCATTGATACATTTCCGAATACACAACGATTTCTAAGACTCCGTACAGGATGGCCCCTGCTGAACTGAGGGAGTTAAAGTGCCAACTCCAAGAAATGCTGGATCGTAGGTTCATCCGTCCGAACGTGTCTCCTTGGGACGCGCCTGTGCTCTTCGTGAAGAAGAAGGATGGAACACTGCGACTCTACATCGACTATCGGGAGCTGAACAAGGTCACCATCAGAAACAAGTATCCTCTGCCACGGATAGATGACCTATTTGATCAGCTACAAGGGGCAACGATGTTTTCAAAAGTTGATCTTCGCTCGGGCTACCACCAGCTGAAGATTAAGCCAAAAGATATGCCCAAATCTGCCTTTCGGACCCTTTATGGGCATTACAAATTTTCTGTGATGTCGTTTGGACTAATGAATGCGCCTGCCGCATTCATGGATTTAATGAATCATGTATTCCGCCCTTTTCTCGATAAATTCGTGGTGGTTTTATTGATAATATTTTAGTGCACTCAAAGAATAGGGAGGAGCACGCAGGACACTGCAGATGGTGCTCAGACCCTTCGAGACAATAAGTTGTATGCCGAGCTGAATAAATGTGAATTATAGTTGGATAGCATATCCTTTTTAGGGCACATTATTTCTGCTCAAGGCATTTCGGTTGACCCGAAGAAGGTAGAAGCCATCGTGCATTAGAAACGGCTTAAGTCAGCTAGCGATATCCGGAGTTTCCTTGGTCTGGCGGGCTACTACCGCAGATTTATTCAAGACTTTGCAAGGATTGCCTCGCCTCTGACTCAGCTTACTCGGAAGGGTGTGACGTTCATGTGGACGAACGACTGTGAAGCTTCGTTTACGGAGTTAAAGCAGCGCCTCATCTCAGCACCAATTCTTGCCCTTCCTAATGGTCCTGATAATTTTAAAATATACAGTGATGCCTCAGGTAAGGGATTGGGATGTGTCCTTATGCAAAGGGACAAGGTGATAGCCTTTGCGTTGAGGCAGCTAAAGCCTCACGAGAAGAATTACCCAACACATGATCTTGAACTAGCGACGGTAGTCTTCGCGCTGAAACTGTGGCGCCACTACCTTTATGGTGTGCCGTGTGAGATCTATACTGACCATAAAAGCTTAAAGTATCTCTATACACAAAAGGATTTGAATCTTTGGCAGTGGCGCTGTCTTGAACTCCTTAGCGATTTTGACTTGATGATTAGATACACGCCTGGTAAAGGAAATGTTGTAGCTGATGCGCTGAGTCGAGTATTCGTTGGAAGTTTGGCTATTGATGACAAGCTGTGCCGGGATCTTGAAACTTTATGCATTACCCTAAAAATCAGATACAAAAAGTGGGCACAAGTGGCACAACTGCGCCTCGAACCTGACTTGTTAGAAAAGGTCAAGTCCGCTCAGAAGGGTGACATGTTCCTGCAAAAGATACTAGGTCTTATCTCAACAGGAAAGGCAACCAACTTTGCGGTAGCTGAGGACAGAATGATCCAAGTAAGGGGAAGATTATGCGTTCCAGTCGATGCGGCCCTCAGAAAGGAGATACTCACGGAGGCTCATTATGCTAGTTATACTTCTCATCCGGGTAGCACAAAGATGTATCGAGATCTCCGTACGACGTTTTAGTGGCACGGCTTGAAACGATATGTGGCGATATTTGTGTCATAATGCATGACTTGTCAGAGAGTAAAGGCCGAGCACCAGAAGCCGGACGGAGAAATGCAAAACCTCGCTATACCGGAGTGGAAATGGGAACATATAACAATGGATTTTATTGTTGGTTTGCCTAAGACGTAACGGGGGAATGATGTCGTCTGGGTTATCGTCGATCGACTCACCAAGTCAGCTCACTTTCTGCCTATCAAAAGCACTTGGGCGCCGACCGCCTGGCTCAAATATATTTCAACAAAATCGCTCGGCTCCATGGCGTGCCCGTATCCATAGTCTCCGATCGAGATGTCGATTCATATCGCACTTCTGGGAAAGCCTGCAGTCAGCAATGAGGACGAAGTTGAAGTTCAGCTCCACCTACCATCCACAGACTGATGACCAAACAGAATGTGTCAACCAGATCCTCGAAGACATGCTGCGTCTCTGCGCCTTGGACTTGAAGACAAGTTGGGACTCGCATCTACCGTTAGCCGAATTTGCTTACAACAATAGTTATTAATCAAGCATTCAGATGGCGCCGTATGAGGCGTTGTATGGCCGAAAGTGAAGATCTTCGATCTGTTAGGACGAAATTGGCGAGCGGCAAATTCTTGGTTCCGAGCTCGTGTAGCAGACTGTACAAAAGAATCGCTTGATTCGAAAAAGACTAAAGATAGCTCAAAGTCGGCAGAAAAGCTACGCTGATGCACATCGACGGCCCCTTGAATTTTCAGTAGGTGACCGGGTATTTCTCAAGGTCTTGCCCATGCGAGGAGTTACCAAATTCGGAGCAAAGGGGAAGCTAAGTCCTAGATTTGTCGGTCCATTCGAGATACTGAAATGAGTCGCCTCAGTTGCATATCAGATTGTCCTACCACCGTCACTATCCGAAGTACACGATGTCTTCCATGTTCCCAGCTAAGGAAGTACGTGTATGACCCAAGTCATGTTGTAAATCTGGACTAATTAGACCTGAGGGTAGACTTGACTTATGTCGAACAACCTGTGCAAATTCGGGATTGTAAGGAAAAACTTCTTCGAAGTCGCTCGGTTCCTCTCGTACGCGTGCTTTGGCAGAATCATTCGGTCGGAGAATCTACTTGGGAACTTGAATCAGACATGAGGGAAAGGTTCCCTTCCTTGTTTCTTAGCGGTAGGTTCTATTCCTCAGTTTCGTGGACGAAACTTCTAATTAGTTGGGTAGGATGTGGTGCCCCGTTCCCCCTATTCGGGGAGCACGGCTAAGAAATATAAACGGTATCGTTCGATCGGGATAGATTAAAACAAGAACTCATCCTCGTTATGGATTTGTTTCTTCGGAATCGATTCACATATTCAGTGGACCGTGCCCCCGGGATCGACTTAGCGGCAGAGTCAGGAGGGACCTCTCCGCTGCATCTTTTGTTGCCTAGTTTTCGCTGCACTTAAATTTCGAGATCGAAAAGAATGGAAAAGGTATTGATCAGCTGTTCGTGGCAATGCAGGTGAAAAGCAGTAGGCGACGCATGAGCGGAGTCTTAAAGCACCTATTTCCTTTCTCCCTTCCAACAAACTTGTGAGTGGCTTATATTCGATTCAATTGGCCCTTCTTCCAAGTCTTCACATCTAAAATCTTGTATTTTTGTTTGCCCCGATCAAATGATACCAAGTAATAACTAAAAGATGTCAAGATAAAAGGAATAGACTTGGATAACTATATGCTTGCCAATCAAACTTGTGAACGGTTACTATATTGCATGCTAGTTCGTTTGAATGTTCTATATATATGCTTCAATTTTAGTTAGAATGTATATTTCTTCTATAAATTGTGCTATGCATATAAGAAAACACTTTGCTATGTGATATATATTGATCCGTAAGATTATGCAAAACCGTTTATGCTATGGAACTTGTATCATGCTCGAATTCCCTTAAATTGTATGAAATGATTAGAAACTCAAATAATGTATTTGATCACGGACAACTTGTGCACAAGGTTTTTATGGTTTTCGCGGACGGTCACCGAGGCACTGAGACCGATCTGATCCGGGCGAAACAGTATGTATAGTCGTATGTTATGGACGAAATGCTATGTAGCGGGGCTCGCCACCTGCGTTGCATGTCATTCTTGTCTCGAGACTATAATCCGTCCCCAGTGTTATTATGCCAGTGATCCCTTTGTATATTTAAATCTGTGCAAACTAACTTGTGTCTTCGTGGCAGGAAAGAACATGGTAAGTATTGTGCAGGTGGTTCAGAAGGACAGGTAAATGTTACCGAACGGTGACAAGTTAAATTCAGTAAAAATTCTATATTGTTGCTGCTTGTAAAATGAACTAAGGCAAGATAGAAAGACCACAAAAATATGCATGCTTCATATAAATAACGTGTTGATTGGTATAGTTGGATTAGCTTGCCTTCACCAGTACGTTTCGATGTACTGACCCTCGTTGAAACAGGTTCTCCGTACTAAGAAGATCCGAGCGAGGAGCCGAAGTCGTCTTCCCAATCCAGTCCAACTGTAGGCACGCCCTGATCGTGCCACCTTTTGAAGCATTTTGAAGACAAGAGCTTACAACATAAACTCAATGCCGCTCAGAGGGAAAGCCGTTATCCCGCCCGGAGGTCCTTATTTTGAGTTTTAGTAAGGGATGTAATGTATAGGACAACTATCTCATTTTGTGTCAAATTTTGTAAGCCCGTGCGGAAACCTTCCGACTCAGTTCAAGAGTTTGTAATAGATGTTCATATTATCAATAAAGCGGAACTTTTTCATGTTTCAGATTTGTGTTTCAATTTATTTGCATACTTTGAATATGTGCTCGCTATGTAAAACAAGAAAATATCTTAGCCTTGTGTGGGGCGCAAGCTAGGCCCGCACGGCGGTCACGCCCGGGGGACGACTATCGATTCCAATAAATCGGGACGTGACAGCTCCGGTCGGCGCAAAAGAATTTCGGGCGGGTTCTGGTGTCAATGTTCTCCCACGATGAAGTCGTCGAGCGGTAAGGGAGGGCTCTGCCGAGGTTTGGTCGACTGCGGATCGCTGGAGTCGGAGGACCACATAGGAGCATCGACGTTGACTGTGACGACGACTACTCCCTCTCCATCGCCAGCCTCCTCGAGAAGTAGCCCAACCGCGTCGACATCGTCCAGCTCGACAACTCGATCGGCGAGATCCGCTCTGACACCTCCCTCTCCTTCGAGCACCCCTTCCCTCCACCAAGACAATGTTTGTCCCCGACCGCGACTGCCTCCTCCCCGACCGTCTCGTCACCTCCGTCGACTTTACTAGTTGTATGATTCTATAATTCTCTTTCAAATAATTTGTTTTTAATTATTTGAGCTTGTTTTTGTGGCAATTATGATCTGGTGGGTGTTTTATTTATTTATCTGATAATCAAAAAAAAAATTTCAAACCTCTGTAGGTGCTAAAGCAACAAATTTATTGGGAAGGAGTCTTTTAGTAGCAACTATCCTATAGTCTGTTTTCCTATATTCACTATCCAATTATGTCATTGGAACAAAATAAAGATTACTAGGAACCAAATTAGTACTATCATTGGCTCACTTTTGAAAGATAACTAATTATATCTAGAGTAATATCGTCTGTAAAGTTTGGTCCAAATGTTGTCTTAGAGGGACTCTAGTGGTGTAAATTTGACTTTAGTAAGCTTGTTGTCATTTTGGAATCCTGTATACAAATAGAAGTAGTAGATACCATATATAGTACCTGGAAGAAATCCATGAAGTAGCAATTGTGGATACCATAAAGAAAATGGAATCCTAAAAACCAATAGAAGATAGGATACTAACGTAGTGTATCCTTTGAAAATGGAATCTTAAAAACCAATAGAAGACTAATTACTATAATGATATCAGGTGTTCTGGACCCAACAAGTCATAGAAACTTCCGTAATCATAGAAACTTCCTTATTTTTTTAGTTGAAATATTTAGGTCGTTAGTAAACAAACCCCTTAATTATTATGTTAGAAGCCATCATTCACCAAAAATAAATGAATTGCTAGAACCATGATGGCTCGGGCTTTCACATTTGCCATAAGGTTCCAGCATATCTTATATGTTTAATGCATTAACCATTATATTAACCATTTGAGTTTATATTTTTTATCAATAATACCATGTTATAGCATCACGCCAATATGTGTATATTATGTACTATAGTTAGTTGTTCTACTCGAAATAAGTCAAGATTGGATCTAATGAATCCATTTTATACATATTTAAATTGTAATTCAATTTTAGCCGTGAACTTCATATAAATTAGTGATTACAAGCAATTCATATTATTTTTGCACCCTTTTTTGTTATTTTATATGATGAACGGTTTTACTTATAAATAATTTGAAGGTTGCTCAGTTGTCTGATTGTCGTGTCGATGCATATTCTTCTGCATTACTGCAATCTTGGACATAACAATAGATGTACCTATTTCTAGTTCATGTTTGTGTAGAGTGCATTGAGTATCTACCTGCAAGCTCCATTTGTTTTTGATACTATCCATTCAGAAGCTGAGAGGGGGATACCGGATATTTTATTTTTGATAAGGTAATCACCTTACTACTCTTATGACTTTATGCTTTCAAATTATATTGTAAAAGAAATTGTTTGTTTTAAGAAATCCTTAAGTCATTAATATTTCAGGTAATGGATGCATTGGATGGGGATTTATAATATGAAGTCAACCCTAAAGATGAGAACTTGGTTTTAGCTTGGTATTTTAGCTTGGTTTTAGCTTGGATAGTGGATGCACTGGATAGGGTTTATAATATGAAGTCATTAATATTTCAGGTAGTGGATGCACTGGATGGTTTCTTTTGTAGAACGATATTTTTTTATTAGATTTGGCATATAAATATTGGCCATTTAGGTCTTAAAAGTGGTTGTCAAATCTTTAAAGTGGAAACGATAATAAACCACTCTCTTGTGAGTTGCGAGGATGGCTCAAGTAAGAATTTTGTGCTCCCTAGTGTAGGAATACTCTGACCATCTAGCATCTTGTGCTTTATTTCATTGCAGGAACTGGAGAAGGGAATAAAGAACGTAGCATTGAAAGTCAAAAATCATGAGGACAACCTGGGATTTCTTAAGAGCCGAATCAAAAGTCTTGATTGGTGCATTCGTGATACGCAAGGTTAGCTACTTATCGCTCTCGTCTATCTGCTCATATGATTTTTCTTATATCAAGGCATGAATTACATAACTCTAGAAATTCTAGGTGACTGGCAATAGATGCATGTTTATGGTGGATTTCTTTATTGGGAAAATTAGCATGTGTTTTGTTCTTTTGTTTAATGATCATATATAATGTATTATGTGGCATGAACTTTAATTTCTACATCCTATATGTAGCTCTGGTTAAAGGTAGGTTCTTACCTATCCATGTTTTGGCCTTTTACGAAGCAATTATTATTTTTGTCGATTATAGTAAGTTTTCTAGTAGCAGCCATGTTTTATCCAACACTTTATCCATTGGGCTTTCTCAATTTGTACTGCTCCACAACCAACCATTTTATGGTGGAGAAATGGCAATGGTGATGAGGATGTATGTGTTTACACATTTATAGTTCTTTTTCTCTACAATCCCATTACTTAGTTCATGATTATATGATTATAATGTTCTCTCTTCTTCTTCTCTCTTTTTTTCTCCTTGGATCTTAGTGAAGTTTATGAATATTCTTATAGGATGTATGCTGACGGTTCCTGTCCATCGAGGAACCACAAAAATGTTGCTCTCATAACGTGTCTCTAAAGGAAACGTAACCCTTTCTCCTCTAAAGTAAAAAAAAATATCTCTCCCTTTCCTCCACCACTGTACTCTTAGCGAACCCCGTGCCCTACAAATTCTATCTCTCCTCCTCTCCCCTCTCCATTTCCCCTTCTCCTCTTCCCCCAAATTTGTCCATCGCCACCGTTCTCTAGATCGTCCCCTGCCGTCAAAATCTAGGGTTAGGGTTTTGTAAGGGGTCCTGCTGCAATGGCGATGGCTGTGAGTATGCGCATGGGGTATTCGAGAGCTGGTTCATCCGACCCTCGAAATCTAGGGTTGGGGTTTTTGTTTAGAAAGAAATGAAGAGGGGATAAGGGAATCCGATCCTAATACTCCAATCCCACAGCCCTATCTCTCTTCTTCTCCGACATCTATCCGCGGATCGGCTTCGGCGCCATCGACTACCTTCTAAAGATGGCGACCTATCGATGTATTAGAAAGTATTTTATTTATTGTGTCATAGTTTTGGCATATGGATTATGATTATGAGGTTTGTCTTCAAACCATTATCTTTTGTTGTTCTATTGTACTTTTGGCAAGGAACAACCGAGTCCTTTCAACTTATAAAAATCACTTCATTACCTGATCATAGACTTTCATTGGAGAATTCTAAACACCAATCTATAATCGAAAGAGGTTATCCAGAAGCATGATAATAAAGCTTAACTCTCAATCAAATTTCTCACAAAACTCGTTGACCAGGAGTCAGTATATGCAAAGGGTCAAATGTCTCATTTAGATTCTTGAACACCCTTTTCTTCCTCTCTTGCCTATTTATACCTATTCTCCAGTAGTTGTACAAGTCGCCAACTTGTAACAACCTAGCTGAATTGGATAAGCGACTTGGTTGACGTGGCAATTATGACATGGAGGTCCATTCACTGATGTATAATGTTGATTTTATAGAGGCTAGTAGTATTTGATGGTTAAGGCCATAATAATTATAGAATGTCTCAGTACAATTCTCTTATCAGTTTTGATACCGGCCTATTGGTTCTGATACTAGCCAATGCATTTGGTAAACTCTACGTTAATAGCTCCAGTAACTTTGATGGCTGCAGTAACTCTGATGATGATAGAGAATTGCTTCGATACTAGATGATGCTACTGATACTGGATGTTGAACTACTATACTGGATACAATACCATCTGGGGGAAATAGAAAATGTATATGTTATTAAAGTATGAGAATATCAAGCTATTTTTCTATATATTAGTATTAAAGAAACAAATTTTACTTCAGATTAAAGAAAATTATAAATCTATATTGCTCTACCCCTGGTAGGTATAAAAATTCAAACATTATCAAGATAGCTGATTCACCTGTGCAACTGAGTAGGCCCACGAAGACTACATGCCTGCATATGTTTCTCGATATAGAACATTGTGTTCAGTTGCTATAAACGGCAGAACTAATGAACAATTATTTATGTCCAAGAAGTTGACCGCAATAAACACTGATCCAAACATGTTGAACAGACCTTGTTGGTTATTTCTTGATCAAAAGAAATGTAAGAACTTTAGTATTCAAGCATGACATATTAGTTATATTAATATTTAAATATGAAATACAAATCAACTTGGAAATTCGGCTACACTATTTGCAGACTTTAAGTTTAGGGTGAGAAATTTGTTGCTTCCACATTGTAGACCACTAAATTGAAATATTAGAATTTTGCAAATATTATTTCTAAGTTTTCATTGTCCATAATGTTATAAAAGTTTTTGAAATGAAATAGTTTTCTGAAAGGAAATCTAATATATGGGATAGTTACTTAAAAGCTAATGATGATGACAGATTTGTTAGACTTATCTAGCAGCTTATCCACTTGATTTTAGTCTTAAGACTCCTTTAGAAACCAATAGGCATTGTGTCTCTATTCGTAGTAAGTCCATTTGTTCTCTTTGTGGGTGTTAGTCAATCTTTCTTCCTCGCAAACAAATTTATACTAGCATTGTTCGCTTTTTTGTGCTTTTGAATGTCAGAAGCTTTCTCATTTGACCATATCATTGATAGAGGGTGGGGCTATTACCAGTTATACTGCACTCAAAATGATAATTTAAAATATGCATATATACTGTGCTTCATAGCTAAAACTAAGGAAAGAAAGTCTACATACAGACAATATATTTATGTAATTCTTGAAGGAAACCAGAATCAAGAACTAATTGTTAAGTTCCCGACTTAGAAATAGTATGTTTAATGTACCTTGTTTCTAGAATAGACATGTTGTTCTCCTCTAGTTTAGAAATTAAAATTGTAAAATCTTAGCATGTGGATAGTAGAAAAGATCCTTTGTTTTTACCATAAATCATATGCAATCATGTGGTTCTTTTGCACAGCAATAACTAGTTAAATTGAATCCGCTATTTGCTTATGGTAATTTATTTTTAATTCAAGTGCTAAGTAAAATGTCATATTTTTGCATGTCTTGTGGCCACAACCATGTGTTTGTTTTCCCAAGGTACGCTAATTTCCTACTTTTATTATGAATATTCCAGGCATGTTACATCACTCATCAGGATAATGATCATGCCAACAGGTTAGCTCTGCAAATCTAAGTATTATAACAATTTTCTTATAGGCTCAGAGAATCCAGCAGTAGTAAGGAAATGATCTAAGAGCAGACCAAGTCTTCTTTCTTGCAGAGTTACATGAACTACAAAGGAAAGAAGTTTATTTGGTTACTTAGAATTAACCGATACTCTAGCGCTTTTTGAACTATTGACTTTATCTTTCCAATATGGTGGAGACATTGTATAGTTTCATGAACAACTTTGCGTTTGCAATTGATAAAAATTTCTTGCATAATCATTTGTTGCATTGGATAGGTGCATCATATCTGTGGGTTATCACAATAAAAAGAAGGCTGTCAAAATTGAGAAAGGCTGATCATTAAATTCAAAGATTTTATGATTTATAGTTTGTGTGGTCTTTTTTCTAGAGCCTCCTAGACACTTAGGCACTTTGAACAATTGATTTCTTTGAACAATTGATTTCTTAATGAACGTTTGTAACTTAAATTTCATGAAGGAATACGTCCTTGTTCAGATTCTTCAGAAATAATGTCATGCTACTTTTCCTTCTTTCAGGATTTCGGATTCTTGAGGAGTTATACTGTAAGACGTGGCTTCAAAGGCAAAGGAGGAATTGATTGAATGCATTCGACTGTGCTTGTTCTCTTGTTTTTTTGTTCCTTAACAATCTTATTAACATAAAATGGTAAGTTGTGCTCTTGTTCTCTCAGGAACTACATCGAACATGAAGGTGGTTGTGATTTGTGATGGGATACGCTTTGGGTTCAAATATTTTGTTATATAGTTAGGCAAGACACCATGTATTTTGATTTACTTGTATATGTATGTTTTGGATGTTTAAGATATTGAATAAAAATAATATATTTTGGTATATTTGGATATGTGGTTGGATGTTTGATGTGTACAAATACATACTTGATAATAAAAATTATGTGTATTATAGTTCTTTGATGTTTGCGATGTTCTGGAATATATTGATATTATGTGTGTGTTTCGGTCATTGGCAAAGGGAAGCATATAATGTGTAATTATAAATAGAATTTTGGTTAAACAAAAATCATCTTTTCTTGATGGTTATAAAACATCAACAAATATCTAAATTATGTTAAATATCATTTGTTGATGGTTTTTAAACATTAAGTAAGGCTTTTCTTGACGGTTTTTTCCCGTTAAGAAATGACTTTCTTGACGGTCATTACCCCTCATCTAGGCCGCAGTCAAGAAAAAAAATTATTTATCTTGATGGTTTTTGGTTAAGTATTCTTGACGGGTTAAAACCGTCAAGAAAGGATTGTTACTTGACGGTCGTCAAGAAAAGAAAAACAGAAACCGTTAAGAAAAGTGGAGAATTTTCTTGATTGTGGCCTAGCTGATAGATCCAGAACCATCAAGAAAATCCTTTCTTGATGAGAAAAAATCGTCAAGAAAAGCCATTTTTCTGGTAGTGCCTGTTAACATGGATAATATATATATGTCACTTGAACTCCAGTACAGACACTGTTTGATATTTAATGCTCTAGACCTCAGGTGAGTACATTCTATGATAGTTTTCTTACTTGATAGTCTCTATGTTAAATGTATTTAGTATTGAGATATTTTATTCTTGACACGATGGTACACGGATTGGTACACTTGGATCTCCGTCATGAGATATTCTTTCCCGTGATCACTTCATTATTTCTTCATGATTATATACATATAGGCCGTGATTAGTGTGCATGATATTATAGAGCGTGCATCGTGATTACCATGTCAGAACGTGTCGTGATTTGGATCCATGTACTAGTCGTGTCACGCCCCGATCTCTTGCAGGTAATCGGTCGTCCCCGTTGGGCACGAATCACCGCTCCAGCGCTCCCGCAAGATGATCTTTCCCATCTGGACGTAATACCGCACGAGCATAAGCTGCGCCCGTGCAAGGCCATGATCCGAACAGGCAGTAAGAGGTCTAAGCCACATAGTCGCACAGATTGTCCGAGTGCAGCAGAATTAGAAACGCAAAGGCGATTTGTAACAAGTTCACAGAGTCGTCAATAGCGGAAGCATTGAATAACACAAGTATAGAAGTAAAACAAGCACTTTATTAATATTGAACAGGTGTTACAGGCGGTACTAGACCGAGATTACAAGTCGCTCAAGCCTATCTCTCTCTCTGAAACGATAAAGGCGTACCAAATGGCTACAATTATGGAATGATACATAGACGATGTTCCAATATTATGTCTTGTATATGTGCTTCAATTTCGGATGCAATGCTCCAAGGCTCCAGAATGAACGCCATGCCTTAGCACACACGAAGGGAACATCCGCACTGAACGAGATTCTCCCGCACCCTGCAAGTAATCTGGTAGGTTATCAGTACATGAATGCACTAGTGGAGAGGCTTCTCGCCCGCTCGATAAATCCAAAAATGTTATATAGGTTTCATACACCATCTATTAAGTTATCTTTCTAGTCTTGCCTTAGGATCAGTTTCATGATAATTATGTAAAGCCTAACTCGTGTGGCAGTGCGTCGTACGATATAAGAGTAACACGGCGATACTTACCAACTTACCATATGTCCTTCCCTGTCCAAGGAAAACCAAGTTAAAACAAGCACGGGCATATATAATGAAATCCAAGGCAATAACATAAGCATGCAAAGCGTCATTTGCGAGGAACTGTTTCGGAGGCACGAGTTACACGAATTTTTAGGTGTGTTACAAAAGATGTTCAAGTGTTCCATAAGTACAAGTATATTATACCCATATCCATTCAGGTGTTTCCGATTACTGAATGCGATGCAATAACTCACACACAGATTGCCACTAAGTGAGGATGACTTATCTATATGAACAGGAGTCGCTGGCATAGCCATAAAGGACAGTTGTAGTAAAGAACGATAATGGCGTACGACTCAAGGAATGAGGCATCGCATCCATCCTGCCCGAAAAAGGCGAATACTTAGTCTGAGAGCGAGAATGGCGTGAAGGATAGTTCACAAGCGCTACACGCCATCCTGCCCAAAACAGACAGACTAATAGGTGTTCCGTCCGGATCGGATCGGCCCCAGTGCCCCGGAGACCATCCGCAAGAACAGAGATCCGAAAATCTCACTTGTTAACAAGTTGTCCACGACATGCAAGTCTTGGGTCATTCCATATTCACAACTTGACATGATAATCCATTAATCTTTGTTCTGAACGAGCATTGCTCTAAGAGCTATGATTCTTGATTTGCTTGACATGATTCTCGTTCAGTGTTCAACTTGACTTAATGCATTCCCCTGGTTCGGGGAGTGCCTTGGCGACCTAACGGTCCCTGATACTTGTAGTTTTATATTGCATAGAAGGACTATTTGATAGTCTTCTGGCTAACTAGATGCATGCACGATACGGATAGTATTACTTGATTGTGGCATAATTTGTGTGACAAGCATTGAAACGAGACAACGAGTACAAACTACAAAATAAGCAGGCAAGCATGTATTTATATAAGAATATAAGCATTTGCGTTTGGCACAGGTCTAAGGGTAAAGCGAGGAGTAAAATCGTAAAGGGACATATCGAGCGACATTATCTATGGAACAAGCAGTGTAAACAAGTGAGGCAGTACACTACGAAGAGTATATAACAATCTACTCGAGGCATAGCGGGGTCTACTTGCACAAGGCAAAGGTAGCATGCGAGGTTCCAAGTTATAAGCCAAATTTCATTTCCTTGTTCTAACACGAGCAATACAATTTAGGATTATTCCCTTAGCTAGGTGCGTTGTATTCTTTATTAGCATGCTGGGGGTGATTCACCTAGCGACTAGTATATATCGTCCATATTTTAAGTGTGCTGGCTAAGCAAAGACAAGTTCATCGTAGCCACCCACCTTGGTGATGATTCGCCTCGGTCGAACGATACTCCGAGCGAGCCTTTGAAAGTCTAAGTCGGAACTCCTGAAGGGCCAAGTCTGAAAATTCTTTGCCTCAAACGAGTCTTCTCTCTGAGTAAAGCGGGTCGGGTCATTGCACTTGCGCCGTTTGAATCGGCTGTCAGCTTGAACAGAACGTGTCATTACAAGTCGGGGCAGAAGAAGTGTTAGTTGAATATGTGATCATACCTTATAGACCGTGCAGTAGTGTAGCCCATGGCAACTAGTTGATCATATACATCACGTATGGTTGAGCTAGCTATCTTTATCTATAGACCGTGCTACGACCACATATCAAACTAATATTTCAAAATACTAGTTGTTTAGTTCTTCTCTATTTCCATATTGATGATTCCTGTCATATTGCTCTGAGTTACTTATATTCTATTACTTGCCATGATATTATCACTAGTAGTTATGCTTATGATCTCTATTTACTTTCTATCATTATTTTATTGCTTTTACTGATTTATAGCTTCTATCATTTATTGGAACTGCTATTAGGTTGTACTCGTTCAATCATGACTAGATATATTTTTCAGATGATTACTTAGAGGACTGGTGTCCTACGTATTATGGCCCACATGATGGGAAGTTAGCTGAGGTTGCACTAGTAGTACAGGAGGAGCCAGTACCAGTTGTTGAGGAGGCTCAACTAGTTATTTCCCAGACTTAGCTAGTATTTCTATAATTATACTGGATTTGTCTCAGCTATTTAGACATTTCGAGATGTTATTGCCACTTAGACATTATGATGGTGTTGCTAGACTCATAGACTTGGACTATTATTGTAGCTATTCTAGACTTGTGACTTTGTGATTTCCTTTCATGTATATGATACCGTGCCATTATCTTCCTTTAGCATATTGTGATTGAGTGTAGATTATCATTATATTATCATCTTGTCCTTCGTATGAAGTTAAGATATTATTAACATGTTGTATATATTATTGTGTGATATAGATAGATAGTATTGTTGACCTAGACAGCGTTCTACCGTCGATGCTGCAGTGTAGGCTGAAAGTTGTTCACGTGCTCGTGTCCTAATATCCGAGTACGGGTCGTGACACAGATATATCAGTTGTTGGTGATTACCGAATTTGTCTCCAGGAAGTTGAGATGTATGATGTACTACGATATAGTGGACTGTGGTGATGTGTGATTGTGCATGGGTATTTTCTTGTTATCTAGTGCTGTGATGAGAAGATTAATAATTATGAGTATTTGGAGACTATTGAGGTCTAGAACATCTTACTACTGCCGATACTACGGCGTAGGCTGGACGCGCTAACAAGCCGTGTTTGATCATGCTGGTGCGGGACATGACACCATTGTAGGACCAAACACACTTTAACTCCTTGCATGTCTCCCTTTCAACAGAGGTATGAAACTCTTTGAAAATAGACAGTACCTGATGTAGAAGCATGAAAAATACGTTGGGAAGATCTACGCAGCATATTGATGCAGAGCAGCATAAACAGAGGCCTTCAGAGCCATCAAGCGTGCAAACAGAGCTTTCTCCGCTAAACACAGCGTGAAGTATAAGCTCAAAGGATCATCCGCGTAAAGCGGTACGCCCAAGCCGCTTCAGCGTAGACAGGGTTCTTCATCGCCTCCATGGCGTAAAACTTATCCGCTTTCAAAGCAGCGTTAAAGCGTACGAGGAACGCTTCGTCTTTCCCGAAATGAACCTGTCAAGTCACGCAGTGAACCTGACCTCTGACTCCTGACAAAAAGTTTTGCACGGCTACCCAGACGACGGCTGAAAACGATGGCAGACCACTCGGGACGCGCCCCACAGTATGATGGCGGATCTCTGCATTTAATGCAGAGGATTTGGTTAAATATCACCGAACCGTCGTTTACTGAATCCCCTCAGCATAAACTGCTCTTTCGCGTACAAGGGGATACGCTGCCTTGTTTTACACAGGCAAACGTGAGTTATTTTACGCTCCGCAGTAGACAAACCGCCTGCCACGTCAAAAGCTGCACTTCGTACGGGGCTCGAGGCACGTCTCTACGTCTAATTGCACAGAGCGGTGACAGTTTCTCTCGAGGCACGTCTCTGCGATAGATGCACAGAAGGACTGCAGACCTTCAAAACACGCCTCCGCATTTAATGCACAGGATGGTGGCAAATCTCTGCAAGAGATTTGATTATATCTTCAAAAGCCGTAATTCTGGCTAAAGACGTCCACATCAGCACTCTGGCACGGTACGCAGCGGCTTCTACGCCCATTCAGGATCTGTGCTCACTCGACTTCTACGCCCACTCGGCCTCTACGACCATTCGGCTTCAATGCCCACTCGGCCTCTACGACCATTCGGCTTCAACGCCCACTCGGCCTCTACGACCATTCGGCTTCTACGCCTACTCGGCTTCTATGCCTACTTCGCTTCTACGCCTATTCAGCTTCTATGCCTACTTGGCTTCTACGCCAGAGTGACAGACATTGGCTTCTACGCCCACCTCTTCTACATGAGGGATACCTACCTACGTGGCTTCTACGCCGTGATCTTCGTAGCGATTATACGCGTTTTGTCCCTTAGTTGGACCCGCGTCACACGCTCATTCAAAGGATCATCTATACGCAGGCATTGGTTATTTTAACCGTTGTGTAAAAGGGTGTTGTACTGTCCACTCCTCGGTTTCTACACCGACGGAGTGGTCACTGTCACCAAAGCTCTATAAATAGAGACCTCTATCAACAGAGGAACAGGTAGAAACTTTGAAAGAAGGATCGAATAGGTCGAAAAACTTCAAACTTGAAGATCGAACAAGGTCGAACTTCCAAGAAAGATCGAACCGGAGGTCAAGAGAGAGAGAGGGAGAGAGAGAGAGAGAGAGGAATCCGGAGCTCAGGCGAAGAGTAGGGATCGACGACTTTGGCATCGTGCATCCACCCTCTTTCGCAACCTTCGAAGCTGCTTCCTGCCTTCTACGGCACTTCTTCATCATCGTGTGGTCCAAGGGCTAAAGTGATCGACTGCAGATCAGACACCTATAGCAATATTTACCCAGATTAAATAAATTGTACTCCCACATCCTCGTGTAGGATCAAATTGTACAAGTTTGTTTGTAAACCAAAGAAAGCGGATTTCGTATAAACCCCGTCTTGAAATACACTTTCATTCTTTCGTTTAATACCACAAACAAGATGGCGACTCTGCTGGGGACGTCTTTCTCTTCTGATGAGGAAGTAATTGCTCAACACGATGCGGTATCTGTAGAAACCGTGAAGAAGACACTGGTCGTCCAATTCGACCTGTCTGCCTACGAAGACATGCTTCGAACCGGGGGTAGCTCTCACCCTCTCTCCGTCCAAGACAACAGAAAGCTGCGCAAGGTCCGGATGCCCAAGACATCCTCTACCATTCCTGTGGACTCTCCGATCTCTCCGACTAATGGGGTTGAAGCATTGCTCCCTCCGTGCCCCGCACGTAAAATTTAGTCTCCCGCTACGCGCGGTACAGACGAAACTTCGGACAAAGCCTCAGTGCTAGCCCAGAAGTATCCACTGCGCTCTACGCGTAGAAACCAGTCTCCTGCTACGCGCGGTACAGACGAAACTTCGGGCAAAGCCTCAACGCTACCCCAGAAGCATCCACTACGCTCTACGAGTAGAAATCAGTCTCCCGCTCCGCGCGGTACAGACAAAACTTCTGATGGTGCCTCAGCGCCAAATCAGAAGTACAAATCACGCTCCGCGCGCAAGACAACATCTGACCTCTACGGTGAACCAGATGAGCGCTGTGATCTCCGCAAGGGAAAGCAAGCGGCAGAATACTCAACTTCTCGGCCTTTACGCCAGCAAGAGAACAATCTGCCTACCCTCCGGCTTACGCGAGAAGCCGATGGCCGACTGAGGACCTCTTCAGCTTTACGCCAGTCTGAGCAAATCTCCAAGTTACGCCAGGCAAAGTCCCTCGGCGTAAAACAAGCTCAGGTTGCGGAAAGACACCCTCCCAGGGGGTTATCCGCCACCCGGATGGCCAATCTGTTGTATACGGGTGGCACAAGGAAGACCGTCCGCACGCCCACCAATGGGAACAGGAGGAACAAGCCGTCATCTTTTTCTTCTGCAACTTCTCCTGACCTGCGCAAATATCCAATCCAGAACCGCAAAGACAAGAGTAATGAACGGACTTCAGTTCCCCTAACGGTCAAACACGGGGAGATCCTATGGGAGGATACGTCAACATCTAATGTCGTCATAACAGGTGGACCACATGAAGATTCCATCTTTATTATTCCACCAACTCACGACAATCAACGTCCAATAGTCTTCGGCCGCAGGCGGAACACCCCGGTCATATAGGAAGACTTTCGCGAGCCTGAAACTGGCAGGATACAAACCCACAGATACAGCCCGCAGGCATTAAGAATTATGCAAAGTATGGGTTATGATTTGAAACTGAAACAAGACCTCAACTATGGAAAAGGTAGACGAACACCGTTGCGTGGGAATTCTCACCATCAACAAGCTCGTTTCGGGTTGGGATATACCGCATCTCTTATGAAACCCAAAACTTTAAAATCTAATCCTGTACAACCAAAGGCAACTCCTGCTGAATTAGTTTCTGTGACCGGAGGCCGCAGCATGTCTAGGGGTAACTCACCTCGACAAAATAAGGCGCCATCCAAGACTAGGGACAGAATGTCCTCCAGATTCAAAGATAATGCAATGACGGCAATATTCCAGGAAGACCATGAAACTCAAGCATCGGGAGCCCTTCACCAAAAGGGACTTTCTCCTTCAAAGAAGAGGATATAATTGAAATCTTCAAAATACTAAGGGAAGAACGCAAGCTTCAGCTACCCAACATCAGATACCCTGAGAGGGCCGGCAGAGTCGATGACCCAGATTATTGCCTCTTCCATCGGTACACTCATCACCCTACAAGGGCCTGCTATGTACTAAAAAGGAGAATCCAGGAATTGGTCGATGCCAAGGCCGTCACCTTGCATTTATAAACAAGGGACCAATCATTACGGAAAAGTACCAGGTTAACATCTACACTTAACACCCGTACTTAGTCATAAGTACGCCAGTAGTGTTAAGTCCACAAAAAACTGCCATGTCCATATTACCTCTGAGCAGACGTGTACCTCCATCTCCAAAGGAGTCACGATCAAAAGTTTGTCATGTTCATATCACCTCTGAATAAAACTTTCGGCTATCGACTATCTTCTGATATAGGTTGCCATCCACACTTAACACCCGTACTTAGTCATAAGTACGCCAGTAGTGTTAAGTCCACAAAAACTGCCATGTCCATATTACCTCTGAGCAGACGTGTACCTCCATCTCCAAAGGAGTCACGATCAAAAGTTTGTCATGTTCATATCACCTCTGAATAAAACTTTCGGCTATCGACTATCTTCTGATATAGGTTGCCATCCACACTTAACACCCGTACTTAGTCATAAGTACACCAGTAGTGTTAAGTCCACAAAAACTGCCATGTCCATATTACCTCTGAGCAGACGTGTACCTCCATCTCCAAAGGAGTCACGATCAAAAGTTTGTCATGTTCATATCACCTCTGAATAAAACTTTCGTCTATCGACTATCTTCTGATATAGGTTGTCATCCACACTTAACACCCGTACTTAGTCATAAGTACGCAAGTAGTGTTAAGTCCACAAAAACTGCCATGTCCATATTACCTCTGAGCAGACGTGTACCTCCATCTCCAAAGGAGTCACGATCAAAAGTTTGTCATGTTCATATCACCTCTGAATAAAACTTTCGGCTATCGACTATCTTCTGATATAGGTTGCCATCTACACTTACGCCAACCGCGCGGCAACCCTTACTATCAACAAACTCATTTCGGGTTAGGGTATGCCACCTCCTCTAAGTCGGACGAGGATACCATTTCCTCTCCTCAGAACGGCTCGTCGCCCTCTGACTCACCTAACGCTCTCAAACAGACATTATCAGTGAATATGGTAGTGACAGATCCCTTTGAAGCAGATGAACAGGATTCTGAGCCGTTTGAGGATGACTCTTGGGCCCAACAAATGGATACGCAGTGGGAATTCCGCTTCGAGCAAAGAGAACCTCCCACCAAAGACGAAGTTACCCAAGTTGATGTTGGGGGTGAACTTTCGCCAAAACCGATATTTATCAGTAACAATCTTTCCCCGGCTGAAAGGGAAGAAGTTATCCAGCTGATAAAAGAATACATCGACGTCTTCGCATGGGATTATGAGGACATGCCAGGCCTTGACCCAAGAGTGGCTACTCACAAACTCAACATATTGCCCGATGCAAAGCCTGTAAAGCAGCACCAACGCTGGTTTCGTCCGGATATGATGGACGCCATCGAAGCTGAAGTCAAGAAGTTGATAGCCTGCGGTTTCATCCGGAAAGAACAACATCCCGACTGGGTCGCCAACGTTGTCCCAGTCATGAAGAAAAGTGGGAAAATACGTATCTGCATCGACTACCGAGATCTAAATGCAGCCTGCCCCAAGGATGAGTTCCCTCTTTCCATCACGGACATCATGATCGACAACACCTGCAGTTTTGAACGTATGTCTTTCATGGACGGATTCTCAGGATACAATCAGATCAAGATGCACCCTGAGGACGAGAAGCACACTTCCTTCCGGACGCCGTTGGGGGTATATTGCTATACGGTCATGCCCTTCGGATTGAAGAACGCCGGGGCAACATACCAAAGGGCTATGAGTAACATATTCCGTGAGCATTTACGCAAAACGGTAGAATGTTACGTAGACGACATAGCCGTCAAGAGCCGCCTCAAAGATGATCACATTCAAGACTTGAGGACGGTATTCGAGTTAATGCGCCAACATCAACTCAAGATGAATCCTACGAAGTCCTTTCTGGGTAGTGGCAAGTTCCTGGGATTTGTCATTACCGCCAAAGGCATCCAAGTGGACCCTGACAAAGTACAGGCCATCGTAGAAATGCGATCGCCCCGTAATCTGAGGGAACTCCGGGGATTTCAAGGCCGTCTGGCCTACATCCGGAGATTCATATCCAACCTCTCGGGGAGATGTCTGCCCTTTTCTCATCTCATGAAGAAAGGAGTATCCTTCGTATGGGACGAAACCTGTCAGCAAGCGTTCAAAGATATCAAGCGCTACCTCACCGGTCCGCCAGTTCTGGTGCCTCCCGTCATGGGAAGACCATTCTTGCTGTATGTTCGAGCGATGGATCATTCGCTAGGAGCTCTTCTCGCACAGAAGAACGATAGGGGTCATGAACAGGCTATCTACTACCTCAGCAGGATGATGGTCGGAGCCGAACACCGGTACAACCCAGTGGAGAAGGAATGCTTGGCTCTGATGTTCGCTATCCAGAAGACGCGACACTATGTCACCGGCCAGACTATTCACATCATCTCCAGGATCAACCCTCTTCGAGTACTGATGAGCAAGCCAAGTGCTCTTAGTTCCCGACTCGCGACTTGGGCGATGCTGTTAACACCATATGACATGGTATACGTTCCGCAGAAGTCCATCAAAGGCCAAGCGCTGGCCGACTTCCTAGCTTCTCATCCGATCCCGGAGGCCTCCAAATTATACGAGGACATTCCCGATGAAGTTGTAGAATGTAATTCCGCAATGGAAAGTGACACATGGCAACTGTTCTTCGACGGCGCCTCCAGGGCTGGTCCCAAGGGAAACGTGTTTTCAGGGGTAGGAATCGTCCTGGTCACTCCTGATAAACTCGTCATCTACCGAGCATATTCTCTGAGCAAACCATGCTCCAACAATGTGGCAGAGTACAACGCTCTGCTAATCGGGCTCCAAGTCGCCAAAGAGCTGGGAGTCGAGTCCCTGGAGGCTTTCGGTGATTCTCTGCTTATCGTCAATCAAGTCAGGGGAATATACGAAGTCCGGAATCCAGACCTCATCCCCTATCACCGAGCTACGGTCGATATAGCCATGACATTCAAAGGGTTCTTCCTAGAGCATGTACCTCGATCTCAGAATCTGGAAGCTGATGCCCTAGCCAGTCTAGCTGCGGATTTAGCCACTCCTATAAGAAGGCAGGATTCGGTAATCCTTCTTAACAGAGATTTATTCTGCGTGAAGAACAACTTTCACATAGAACGCAGCTACGCTGTGAACACAGATCCCCCTAGAAGAGACTGGAGAAGTCCCTTCAAAGATTTTGTGGCATACGGAATCTTGCCGGAGGACCCCAAAGAAGCAGTATCCGTCAAAAGACGATCATTACGCTTCTACTTCGATGCATCTTCGCAATGCCTATATCGCCGGACCTACGACGGACTGCTATTGAGATGTCTATCTGACGACGAAGCACAGCAGATTATCCAGGAAGCTCACGACGGCGTATGCGGAGCACATCAGCCCGGTCCTAAGCTACAGGATCGTATCAGGAGAATGGGCTATTACTGGCCCACTATGATCACAGACGCGATCAATTATGCAAGACAATGCAGAGCCTGTCAGGTTCATGCAGACTTCATACATCAACCGTCTGAATATCTATATCCTACGGTTGCGTCATGGCCTTTCGAAGCATGGGGTATGGATATCATTGGTCCTATTCACCCGTCTTCTTCCAGAGGTCACCGGTTCATACTGGCCATCACGGATTACTTCTCCAAATGGGCAGAGGCGATCCCTCTTGCTGAGGTAAAGGCGTCTAATGTGATCAGCTTCATCAAGCATCACGTCATTTATCGCTTTGGGATTCCCCGAAGGATAATCCATGACAATGGGCCTCAGTTCATCAGCCAAGCGTTTCATCGATTTTGTGATAAAAATCGGATACACAATATTGCCTCTACGGCATATTATCCAGCCGCTAATGGTTTGGCGGAAGCTTTCAACAAAATCATTATCAAACTCTTGAAGAAGTTCGTCTCTTCAAACAAGAGAGATTGGAATGTGAAGCTGGGCGAATGTCTCTGGGCATACCGCACAACGGTACGAACACCGACAGGTTGTACCCCATTTTCACTGGTCTACGGGAGCGAAGCAGTTCTCCCCATTGAAATCCAGATCCCGTCACTCAGGATAGCCGTGACTAATGAGCTGACTCAAGAAAAGAATGACCTGTTAAGGCTTCAAGAGCTAGAAGGATTAGACGAGAAACGCCTCCAAGCTCAACAGCGCATCGCGCTCTACCAAGCACGCATTTTCAGAGCTTTCAATCATAAAGTAAAGGAAAGGGTGTTCAAAGTCGGCGAGCTAGTCTTAGCCGTAAGAAGGCCGATGATTCTTACTCACAGAAGTAAAGGCAAATTCCAGCCCAAGTGGGAAGGCCCTTATGTGATCGAGACAACGTTCTCAAACGGCGCCTACAGGTTAGCCCAGCCTAATGGGGACCTGTTAATGGCTCCTGTCAACGGCAAATTCCTGAAAAGGTACTATGCTTAATCTCCTCTGCTCAAGTGGAATATGGCAAGAATCTCAATTCTGACAAAACTACTTCCAAAACAAAACTAGTTGGGTCATATTCTATCATGTCCGTATGACCTCTGAATAGATACATCCTGCTAAAAGTTTTTCGAGAGTCTATCATGTCCATACTACCTCTGATATCACTCTCACCTGCTGTCATTTACATTCTGAAATGATGGGTCCACAAAAGTCAGAAAAGAGTCGCTTTTATTCATTCCCAAAAGAGAGCAGAATTACATCTGGGGAAGCAAAAAGAAGAAAGTATACATCATGATGGGGGAGCGGTCAGATCGCGAATCAGCCGCGCCAGTGCAGCTATCCTCTCATTCCTGGAAACCAAGGCATCAGCGCGAGCCCGCTCCAGCCGGGCCTCGGGGTTGCTCGTAAAAGACAGCTCAGCCCTTGCCCGAAGAGAGCCAGCACGGGAAGCTTCTGCACGCTCCAGATCCCGTCGTGCTGTGATCAGTCGACCAGTCGCTACATCTAGACCTGCCGACGACTGAGAAGCCCACTCCTCTGCCAGAGCAAGTTTTTCCTTTAAATTGCGAGCCCTCGCTACGTTCCCTTCATGCTCTGATTGGCACTTCATCTGAAGGGCAGGAGCCTCCTCCACGACAGCTTTTCTTTCATCCACCTCCAGCTTGTGAGTCTTGATGGAGTTGTCTAGGCTCTCCAGCTGTTTAGTAAGCAGCACAGTCATGAGGTCGTATCTGGCCTGGACCTCAGCATCAAGGCTGCCCCGAGTCAACTGCAAGTATTCGTTAATAGGTTGCTCTAAACCATTAACCATCGCCTCCAGGGCGTCAGCTACCCCGGAATCGCCGAACTCCCTGACAGCCCCGATCGAAAACTGAGAAGTCTTCTTCAGACGCTCGAAGTCTAGATTCTTCGCCAACACCATTGATATCATCGTTTTCAAACCGGTGTAAAAGAGGGTGGTATGTTGCTCGGTCAGCGCAACTAGATCCGATTGAACGCCAGGAGTGGCCGCGATATTGGCGAGTCCCCCTCCAGGAATGATTGCAGACGAGGTGGCCACAGCCGCCGCCTCGACGGGTGGTGCAACCGAAGGAGGTGCGACGACGACGGTCGAAGTCATCGGCATACTCGCGAGAGGCGAGGTCACGATAACGGGTTCGTCCTCCTCTCGAGATGACGAAACCACTCCGGGCGAGCTTGCCCCCGAAGATATTTCCTCCCCGAAGTCGGGCGCCTCCGTATCATCGCCAGGAGCCGAAGCAGAGCCAGAAGGCGCTTCAACGCTATGCTCTCCGTGGGCGCCGTCCCCTGAAAAGAGGACAAGAAAGTTGATATCAATATGATGGTAATCTTTCTAAGAGGAGACATAAAAGATAACATTTACCCGTAGCCAAAAGTATATATGTCGTATCTGCAGCCGATGTAGCTAAATCACGCCTTAATGACGCAATGCGAACTGTCATACCTGGAGAAGGAGGTGGGCCAACCGACATCGCCAGGTGCCCTACCAAGCCTTCACCAAGACGCAGTCGAGGTTCGTCAGCTGGAATCTCGCTAGGCATGCGCACAGGCGTGGCAGGAGTTTCATCCATTGCCGGTCTAGGGAAAGATTCCCCCATTTGCCTTGGCCACGCAGGCGACCTCGTTCCACTACCTGGAGCAATAGCGGCGACAACAGCCTTCAGCGAAGACTCTCCGGCGCCGCCAGCCGAAACTATAGAAGGTCCATCTCTAAAAGGCGAGGAACCTCCAACCAAAGAATCATCCCTGACATGGGGAGATGCAGGCTCACTCCCAGGAGCCTCAACACCAAGAACGCGGAGAGGACGAGCAACCGTCTCCTTCCTCCTCTTACGAAGAGAAGCCTCCTTGGAAACAGGTGCCCTTCGCTTCCCAGGGACTACCAAAGCCCTCGCAGGCAGAGGCACTTCACACCTCGGCACCGACACCAGAGGCTCATCCGGAGTGTCGAACTCCTCACCCTCGTCAGAAGAAACCGAGGGGACTTCGAATCTTCCCCCAGGCTTGGGAGAAGGCACCCTAAAGCTTCCACGCATGTCAAAATCGCGATGGAAGGTGTTGATCGCCACGTAGATTTGGGCGTAAGAATGGAGGATGCGCAGCTCCGTGGAGGTTGTAACAACCGGCACGATAAAGATGGCTCCCGTGCAACCCATGATGAAATACCGCCATCAATGAGTCCGCCCCTGGACCTGAAGCTGGTGACGGCATTGCCCACATGCAACTGATCGTACCCAAATTGCCTGGCGAACCGACTAGGCAAGTAAGGCTCAAAGAAGCAATGATCTTCGCTTCTGTACAGCAAATGGGAGGGTCTAATACAGACCAACCAAATAAAGGCTTCCGGAGAAAGATTGGTCTTATCTTGACCTAAGTCCTCAAGCCTAATCCCCGACTGATTGCGATGCACGGAGGGGACGATGCAGAGGAGCTTCCAGCCATGGCTGAGGTTCAACACCAGCCGACAGTCTAAAACTGTGTTCACGTTCCAGGGAGAGTCCTTGTAGTTCAGCAAGAAACTACCCCCCGAACTACTGCCAGAGCCGGGAGACATCACCCGGGAATTGTGGAGAATTAACCATCCCATCAAGTACAGGTATGGTAATTCTACCTGAGGAAAGCTATCACGCCGAGCTTCATCGACGAGCAGCCCATCAGTCACGGCCCTCAAGCCAGCCTGAATACGGCACACCATGGCAGGGAGCAAGCCCAGTCTTGCCCCAAACACCAGACGAACAGCAGGACACAGGACATTCCGGTGAATGCGGTCCGCAGACGCGATGCCAGGCACCACGACTCGACGCAGCCATATGGAGAGAAAGCCAGCCAGCCGGGCTTCCTTAGACAGAGGCCTGCGGCAGCGCCTCATGTAACTGTAGGCCTTAGTGCCTTCGGGATACTTCCCTACCCCGTCATTAAGAATCTGATCTGGAGCCTTAGCATCCTCCATGAGATCCCCGACGACCTGGGCACTAAGCGCGCCCAAACAATTCATGGGCTCATTCTTGCCCTCCGAGACTTTCTCCGACTTGGCAGCTCTGGCCCGGTGAAAGAAGAGGTAGGACGTCCACTTAGTGATGTGAGCCAAATCAGAAGGCTCTTCGTAAAAAGCGGTGCACGCGAAGTAGTGGCACATCAGCTCCTGATACACCTCCACAACCCGAGGGTCCTAGTCCTCCAACTCCCGGTTGGTGGGAACATACTCTTCATATGGGGTATCCCCCATCGGCAGTCTCGAGATCACTGCCATCTCATGAAGGGCCAACCCCAACTCCCCCAGTGGAGTGGCGAAGGTCCCAGTGAGCGGAATGTATCGCTCCATCAGTGCCAGAAACAGGTTTGGGTTCGAAGGCAACCCAACACTCGTCGCACTCACAGCGGCATACAGTCCAATGCCCTCCAGCTCTCTCCGAAAATGCTTCAAGACCCAGTCAACTAGGCAAGCCCATCGGAGGTTTGTTGGGGTGATCCACCCATTACACCGAGGGTTCTCCTTTGTAACACCCCGTTCCGTTCTAGCGGATTGTCGACTCAAACGGCAAAAGTGCAACTGTCCCGACCCGCTTTGCCTCAAAGAAGAAGCAAAGGATATCCCGACTTGTCCCTACAGGAACCCGGCTTAGGCTTTCAGAGGCTCGCTTGACGTATCGCTCTACCGAGGCGAATCATCGCTAAGGTGGGTGGCTACGGTGAACTTGTCTTTGCTTAGCCAGCACACATAAAATGTAGAATATACATGCTAGTCGCTAGGTAAAATCACCCCCTGCATGCTAATAAGAATCCAACGCACCTAGCTAAGGGAATAATCCCAACTTGTATTGCTTGCTAGAACATGGAAAAGAAATACTGCTTATACTCAGACCCTCGCATGCCAAGTCCCCTAACGATCTAATTCTCGGCTTACCTTCGGGTCCGAGCAACGTGCCTGTTTATGTTCCTTAGAGACGCATGCTTGTCTACTTACGAACGTCTAACGTGATTGTATTGTGCATGCATTCTTGTTATCCAGGAGACTATCAAATAGTCCTTCTGTGCAATTGAACCTGCAAGTATCCGGGACCGTTAGGTCACCAAGGCATTCTCCGCCCCAGGGGAAATGCATCAAGCAAGAACGAATATTGAACGTGAATTACACTTGAATGATAATCATAGAAGTATGGATCTGAACGAGGATCGTGTCGTGTACAGAATGAATCCCAGCTCGTGGAGCAATATGCTCGTTCAGAGTAAGAATTATGATTCATGATTATCATGTCAAGCTATGGATAAAGGATAGACCCTGACCTGCATTGTCGCGGACAACTTGTGCACAAGATATGTTATGTTGAGTTCCGCGGACGATCACCGGGGCACTGGGACCGATCCGATCCGGACGGGACGTATGTATAGTCGTATGTTACCCGGCAAGTGTTATGCGGCGGGGCTCGCCACCCGCGTTGTACGTCACTTCGCCCTGAGAATAAACGGTCCTTTATGGCTTTGCCAGCGACATTATGTTCATATAGATAAGTCATCCTCCCTTAGCGGCTATCCGCGTGCGAGTCATTGCATCGCATCAAATGAACAACTGAACACCTGAACGATTATGTTAAACGACCCTCGTGTTTGCATATGCTTTGCCTCCTGAATGTTTATACTTACCCGTTCTTAAATTAACAATGTTTGCCTTGGACAGGGAAGGAATGGTAAGTTGGTAAGTTTCGTCGTGTTTTCCTCTTATATCTCACGGCGCACTGCCACACGGATTAGGCTATTCAACATTTGCATGAAACTGATCCTAAGGCAACTAGAAAGACAACTTAATAGTTGTGCACGAAACCTGTATTACGTGTTTGGATTTGTCGAGCGGGCGAGTAGCTTCACCACCAGTGCATTCAATGTACTGATAATCCACCAGTTTGCTTGCAGGGTGCGGGAGAACCTCGTTCGGTGCGGATGCCTCCAACGTGCGTGCTTAGGCGTGAAGATCACTCCGAAGCAACGGTGCATCCGGGACTGAAGCACATATACAAGACATAATGTTGGAACATAGCCCGAACTCGCCTGTACAATCATTCCACAGTTGTAGCCACTTGGCACGCTTTTACTGTTTCAGAGAGAGAGGCTTGAGCGACTTGTAATCTCGGCTATACGCCGCCTGTAACACTTGTTTCAATATGAATAAAAAAGCTGCTTTACTTCAACTTGTGTTTCAATGCTTCCGCTATATTGTCAACTCAGTGAACCTGTTACCAAATCGCTATGCGTTCATGACTCTGCTGCACTCGGACAATCTGTGCGACACTGTGGCTTAGAACTCTTACCGCCAGCCAATGAATCACGGCCTTGCACGGACGCGGTTCACGCTCGTGCGGCATCACGCCCGGATGGGTCAAGCGATCGTTCCGCGGGAGCAATGGCGAGGGTGATTCCCGCCTAGCGGGAACGGCCGATTGCCTGCGGGAGATCGGGGCATGACATAGTGGTATCAGAGCCTGACTTCTATGCCTTTGAACTTCAAATCGATTATAACAGTTTTGAAAGCTCGTTCGTGGGTTTTGTGTACGCTCTCTCTCAATGCCTCGATGGGATGTTCCAACAATAAGTCTAATACTTTCAAAATGCGTTTTGAATGATATGCTTGCTTGTATGCTGTTGTGCTGCGAGTGGCCTTTGTGCCAACCTGTGCGAACCCTTCGAGAGTATCGCTAGTAGCTTGTCCGATTTTCACTAACCCTAAGTTTGGTTGAATGCATCTATTCAAGGGACGCCTTGAACTAGTGCATCATCCAAGACTTAAGAAAAGGTGAAACTCGAGTGCTAAGACTTCGCTATCACTGAGCTGGTTGACGTGTTCACGCTAGAAGTGCACTTCGAAAGTGCGCACGATCCAGTCTAAGCGATATGCTGATTTCAACGCTTGTGCAAGTGAATATCCAAATGGAACAAGTACAACGACTTGTCTAGGATTGCCTCAACCCTAGAATACTGCTTGTCCTTAGTAAGTCTCGAGGACGAGACTTTTTCTAAGTTGGGTAGGATGTAACACCCCGTTCCGTTCTAGCGGATTGCCGACTAAAATGGCAAAAGTGCAACTGTCCCGACCCGCTTTGCCTCAAAGAAGAAGCAAAGGATATCCCGACTTGTCCCTACAGGAACCCGGCTTAGGCTTTCAGAGACTCGCTTGACGTATCGCTCTACCGAGGCGAATCATCGCTAAGGTGGGTGGCTACGGTGAACTTGTCTTTGCTTAGCCAGCACACATAAAATGTGGAATATACATGCTAGTCGCTAGGTAAAATCACCCCCTGCATGCTAATAAGAATCCAACGCACCTAGCTAAGAGAATAATCCCAACTTGTATTGCTTGCTAGAACATGGAAAAGAAATATTGCTTATACTCAGACCCTCGCATGCCAAGTCCCCTAACGATCTAATTCTCGGCTTACCTTCGGGTCCGAGCAACGTGCCTGTTTATGTTCCTTAGAGACGCATGCTTGTCTGCTTACGAACGTCTAACGTGATTGTATTGTGCATGCATTCTTCTTAGCCAGGAGACTATCAAATAGTCCTTCTGTGCAATTGAACCTGCAAGTATCCGGGACCGTTAGGTCACCAAGGCATTCTCCGCCCCAGGAGAAATGCATCAAGCAAGAACGAATATTGAACGTGAATTACACTTGAATGATAATCATAGAAGTATGGATCTGAACGAGGATCGTGTCATGTACAGAATGAATCCCAGCTCGTGGAGCAATATGCTCGTTCAGAGTAAGAATTATGATTCATGATTATCATGTCAAGCTATGGATAAAGGATAGACCCTGACCTGCATTGTCGCGGACAACTTGTGCACAAGATATGTTATATTGAGTTCCGCGGACGGTCACCGGGGCACTGGGACCGATCCGATCCGGACGGGACGTATGTATAGTCGTATGTTACCCGACAAGTGTTATGCGACGGGGCTCGCCACCCGCGTTGTACGTCACTTCGCCCTGAGACTAAACGGTCCTTTATGGCTTTGCCAGCGACATTATGTTCATATAGATAAGTCATCCTCGCTTAGCGGCTATCCGCGTGCGAGTCATTGCATCGCATCAAATGAACAACTGAACACCTGAACGATTATGTTAAACGACCCTCGTGTTTGCATATGCTTTGCCTCCTGAATGTTTATACTTACCCATGCTTAAATTAACAATGTTTGCCTTGGACATGGAAGGAATGGTAAGTTGGTAAGTCTCGCCGTGTTTTCCTCTTATATCGTACGGTTCACTGCCACACGGATTAGGCTATTCAACATTTGCATGAAACTGATCCTAAGGCAACTAGAAAGACAACTTAATAGTTGTGCACGAAACCTGTATTACGTGTTTGGATTTGTCGAGCGGGCGAGTAGCTTCCCCACCAGTGCATTCAATGTACTGATAATCCACCAGTTTGCTTGCAGGGTGCGGGAGAACCTCGTTCGGTGCGGATGCCTCCAACGTGCGTGCTTAGGCGTGAAGATCACTCCGAAGCAACGGTGCGTCCGGGACTGAAGCACATATACAAGACGTAATGTTGGAACATAGCCCGAACTCGCCTGTACAATCATTCCACAGTTGTAGCCACTTGGCACGCTTTTACTGTTTCAGAGAGAGAGGCTTGAGCGACTTGTAATCTCGGCTATACGCCGCTTGTAACACTTGTTTCAATATGAATAAAAGAGCTGCTTTACTTCAACTTGTGTTTCAATGCTTCCGCTATATTGTCAACTCAGTGAACCTGTTACCAAATCGCTATGCGTTCATGACTCCGCTGCACTCGGACAATCTGTGCGACACTGTGGCTTAGAACTCTTACCGCCAGCCAATGAATCACGGCCTTGCACGGGCGCGGTTCACGCTCGTGCGGCATCACGCCCGGATGGGTCAAGCGATCGTTCCGCGGGAGCGCTGGCGAGGGTGATTCCCGCCTAGCGGGAACGGCCGATTGCCTGCGGGAGATCAGGACATGACATCCTTGGGGTATACCCCCCTTGCCCCATGAAGTCGTTGCAGAAAGTATACAATTGGACCGGCTGGATCACTGAACTGTCTTCACTCGGGACGCTGCCCGGGCACAGTCCCCTGAACACCGTCACAACGCCGGAAGGGCGGCTGACAAACGACCCCTGGTCAGCTCCTTTCAGATGAAAGATCTTTCCCGGCTTGCCGTGAAGATCGGGAGTCAACGTCCACGACATCCTCCTGGAATGTGTCGCATGGGAGAAAGCTGAGATGGGGTAATCTCTCGACAACGTTGGCAGATACAAGACCACACTCTCGGCGGGGAAAACCCAGGGTTCTCTCTTGGGCTTCGTCTGGGACTGTTTGTCAATCATGTCCCCAAAGAGGAAAGCCGGCTTGATGTACTGGTCCCCGTCTATGTACGTCAGGGGCTCTCCGTTAATCATGTTCAGCAGCGTCCGCTCGCCCTGAGCCGATAACAAGATCTCCCTTCCCTCAGGATACTGGGGCCCGGAGATAGGAAATGTCACGTGGGACAGATCCTCCAGATAGTTTGAGTGCAGCATCCCGGCAGCGGAACCCATCACCTCGGCCAGTGGGGACTCATGCAAGTTAACTGCAAAAGTGCAAAGAAAATACGTCATTGCAACATAAAGAACCAAGAAACGATAGTCTGTGCTTTACGCCAAGACTGTACAAATTTGGTCATTTCTTACGCCGGAAGTCACATCCAGAAGCGTAATTGGCGGTATACAGTCTGTGCTTTACGCCAGACTGCCAAAAATTCTAGTTTTTACGCCGGAGGTCCCATCCGCAAACGAAGAACTAAAATTTTATAGTATACACCAAGTTTTCGACAGTCAGAGCTTTTACGCTCAAAACTGCGAAAATATGGAGTTTTTACGCTGGCACATTAGAAATGTGAGCGTAAAAGATGAAAACGTCTCCGTGCGTCATCTTCCTCAAAGAGACTATCAGCACAGAAGACGACCTAGCGCGGTCACGTTCAACGTGTGCGAAGGATTTTTTGTCATTCTTTGTCATCCAAGAGGCTCTACCCCTAAGGCCGGGTGCGCTGCTCGTCGGCGGGATGCTTCGCTGGGAAGAAAGTTCACCTGGCCCGACCGAAGACTCTCGCGCTGGGGCAGAAGAACGAGAAGAAGAACCTATACCCTTTCCCTTGGTGGAGGGGATTTGTTTCAGCGCCATTTCTGAAGACTCGGAATGCTCGAAGAAAGAACGAGGGAAGAAACTTGAACAGTCGAAGGCTCTCTTTCGCAGAAGACGGATGAAAAGTTTTTTCTCTCAAAAGCTTGGGATATATATAGAGTTCGGGTCGACGCCTCGAATCCTCGGACGGACTCCTCGAAACCCGAACCAAATCTCCTAATTAATATTTGGTTATGATTGGGTCCTACGTCAGCCTATTATTCAGAGAAGGCGGACAGTCAGCGAATTCGAAAAGTTTTTCGCGCAAAGCAGTTCAGCGGTTCCTACGCTAAAGGAGCTTTCTACGCTCGACAGCAACAGATCTACGGTTTTACGCTCGCAAGCTATAAGTCTATGATTTTACGCCCGGATGTCTTTGTGCTCGGTAGCTTTTATGCTCGAGAGGCAACAAACCTACGACTTTACGCTCAGCAGATACCAAATCGATGATCTCACGCTCGGTGGCGCTCAGTTTACGCTCAGAAGCAACAGATCCGCAAACTTCACGCTCGGAGAAATTTTCTTTTCAGAAGCTACAGATCTACAGTTCGACGCTAAAGGAGCTTTCTACGCTCGACAGCTACGAATCTACGGCTTTACGTTCGACAGCTACAAGTCTATGGTTTTACGCCCGGATACCTTTGTGCTCGGTAGCTTTTATGCTCGAGAGGCTACAAACCTATGACTTCACGCTCAGGAACCACAAGTCTATGATTTCACGCTCGATGGTGTTTAGTTTATGCTCAGAGGCTACAGACTAATGATTTCACGCTCCACGATTTCCCGCACATCTGAAAGATACGCCGGCCAGATTACGCGTACATCTGAACGGTCCCCAAAGCGGTCAATTGCAAAGAGTTCACACAGAAGATACTCGTTCTTGACCCCAAAGTATCCCAAGTACCCAAAGCATACAGAGTTCAAGCATTAAGAAATTACTCTCCTCGGGTCAAAATTGGAGGTTCATCCAGACTCCAGTCTGAATATCTCGTCTATGGCAACTCAGTTTGACAGCCATTCCTCGACCCTGTTCCAAGGGAGTTTCGAGAGATCATTCTTGAAGACGAAGTCTGAACAAAATTCTGTTCATCAGAAGCAGCAGTTCAGAATTCTACTCGGTTCCTCAGTCCTAGCAGTGGGACAGTTCTAAATGTTCAAGATGCTCAACAGCGTTCTATGGACTATGCGTAAAGGACAGGGCCTAATACTCTTTCTATCAGAGTCGGCGTAAAGAATCAGACGTGTCGAAGCTACACATATTCAGACTTCACAGCAACGTATGGCAAAACGATCATATGCAGAGAAGAAAGACGACTTTATTAAAGATTAAAATCATGATTACATATGAGGAAAATCCAATCTACAAGGATTTTTCTCTATTTTTCATGATTACATATGAGGGAAACTCCGTCTACAAAGGAGTTCCCCCATCGTCGTCTGAAGGCCGCCCCCGGAATCTGTTCTGACAGGTTCTCGCATTGGTGGAGATCTTCTTCTTCCAAGAAGATGATCAGCGGCAGGAGGATACAAAACTGGGCATAGATCCATCCTCCAATAGAAAAGCAGGGCACTGCTTTCCTATGCCCAGCGCCGTGGTATATTGAGTTGAGGTATTTCACCCAACTTAATACCCGAGGTCAGAGCTAGTTGCTGCTCTCATCCCTGGAGGTAACGGGAGAAGACGCCACTTGCCAGCCGTATGGTCCAATGCGACCCTTCCCTTCTCCCGGAAGAACCGCCACATAAAGTTGCTGATTATCCCGAGCAAGGAAGGCTAAGATATCCTTCCATGATCCATCGTTGCAATGGACACTTGCTCGAAGACGCCGTCTTTTTCGGCTCCTTACATGCTGGAAGAACATGGTCTTCTTCTTCCCCAGATCGACCCGACGGACTCCGGTGATCATCCTTGTGTGGCGAAAGGAATGTGGGAAAAACAGGTTAACTCCTCGGCCTTTTATAGGCGAGAGAGGTCACACCGGTCCCCAATAAATCCGCCATAAAGTCAGCATCGACCATTTCAACGCTCCATTCAGAAACGTTTCGAGTTACGAGGGGCGGCTCATGCTTCATTCAAAGCGTTCCAAATTCCGAGGAATTTGGAAGCTTTGAAGGGGGTCTTGTAGAAGCATGAAAAATACGCTGGAAAGATCTACGCAGCATATTGATGCAGAGCAGCGTAAACAGAGGCCTTCAGAGCCATCAAGCGTGCAACACAGAGCTTTCTCCACTAAACACAGCGTGAAGTATAAGCTCAAAGGACCATCCGCGTAAAGCGGTACGCCCAAGCCGCTTCAGCGTAGACAGGGTTCTTCATCGCCTCCATGGCGTAAAACTTATCCGCTTTCAAAGCAGCGTTAAAGCGTACGAGGAACGCTTCGTCTTCCCCGAAATGAACCTGTCAAGTCACGCAGTGAACCTGACCTTTGACTCCTGACAAAAAGTGCTGCACGGCTACCCAGACGACGGCTGGAAACGATGGCAGACCACTCGGGACGCGCCCCACAGTATGATGGCGAATCTCTGCATTTAATGCAGAGGATTTGGTTAAATATCACCGAACCGTCGTTTACTGACATCCCCTCAGCATAAACTGCTCTTTCGCGTACAAGGGGATACGCTGCCTTATTTTACACAGGCAAACGTAAGCTGTTTTACGCTCCGCAGTAGACAAACCGCCTGCCACGTCAAAAGCTGCACTTCGTACGGGGCTCGAGACACGTCTCTACGTCTAATTGCACAGAGCGGTAACAGTTTCTCTCGAGGCACGTCTCTGCGACGGATGCACAGAAGGGCTGCAGACCTTCAAAACACGCCTCCGCATTTAATGCACAGGATGGTGGCAAATCTCTGCAAGAGATTTGATTATATCTTCAAAAGCCGTAATTCCGACTAAAGACGTCCACATCAGCACTCTGGCACGGTACGCAGCGGCTTCTACGCCCATTCAGGATCTGTGCTCACTCGGCTTCTACGCCCACTCGGCCTCTACGACCATTCAGCTTCAACGCCCACTCGGCCTCTATGACCATTCGGCTTCAACGCCCACTCGGCCTCTACGACCATTCGGTTTCTACGCCTACTCGGCTTCTATGCCTACTTGGCTTCTACGCCTATTCGGCTTCTATGCCTACTTGGCTTCTACGCCAGGGTGACAGACATTGGCTTCTATGCCCACCTCTTCTACACGAGGGATACCTACCTACGTGGCTTCTATGCCGTGATCTTCGTAGCAATTATACGCGTTTTGTCCCTTAGTTGGACCCGCGTCACACGCTCATTCAAAGGATCATCTATACGCAGGCATTGGTTATTTTAACCGTTGTGTAAAAGGGTGCTGTATTGTCCACTCCTCGGTTTCTACACCGACGGAGTGGTCACTGTCACCAAAGCTCTATAAATAGAGACCTCTATCAACAGAGGAACAGGTCGAAACTTTGAAAGAAGGATCGAACAGGTCGAAAAACTTCAAACTTGAAGATCGAACAAGGTCAAACTTCCAAGAAAGATCGAACCGGAGGTCAAGAGAGAGAGAGGGAGAGAGAGAGAGAGAGAGAGAAGAATCTGGAGCTCAGGCGAAGAGTAGGGATCGAAGACTTTGGCATCGTGCATCCACCCTCTTTCGCAACCTTCGAAGCTGCTTCCTGCCTTCTACGGCACTTCTTCATCATCGTGTAGTCCAAGGGCTAAAGTGATCGACTGCAGATCAGACACCTATAGCAATATTTACCCAGATTAAATAAATTGTACTCCCACATCCTCGTGTAGGATCAAATTGTACAAGTTTGTTGGTAAACCAAAGAAAGCGGGTTTCGTATAAACCCCGTCTTGAAATACACTTTCATTCTTTCGTTTAATACCACAAACACCTGATCCTTGGTCTTTATAGCATAAACCCAAACTTTCCTGGAGCAGTCATCAATATAAGTCACAAAATAAGAAAAATTATTAATAGTTTTTACCTTCATTGGACCACAGACATCTGAGTGAACTAACTTGAGCAACGTCGGCTTTATTAAACTTGGATGATTTGGAAAGATACCATATTTTTCTTTCCAACCATGCAATGTGTGCATCTCTAATTTTGTAGAGATCAACCCCATAATCACTTTCAGTTTTACGGCACAAATTACGGGCCGTAAAAGCTATTATTTGGTGTAGTGAAGTAGCCCATTCCTTTCTCGCTGATATTTTACCTGTACCATAACTCGGTAGATGCATCACTGACTGCCCTTACCTCTAGTTCCCCCTGTGCATTTTTTTCGTATAGTAGAGACCGAACTTCTTGCTTCCTCTAGCAATCACCATAAAACTGCTGGAAAGCTTCTACTGATCGTTTCCAAAAAATTGAAGAAACTCTCATCATCCAACCTTCCAACCGACACCAGGTTGAAATAGATATCGGGGACATGACGAACACCATTGAGAACAAGAACCGTACATGTCTTGGTTCTCAAATGGACATCTTCAATAGCAATAATCTGACACATCTTCGTTGCAAACATTATCCTATTGTGTAACCCATCTTCAACACTCCACAGTCTCCTATTGTGTAAGTGGCAAACATTATCCTGATGTGAGATACGTGCGCCGAAGACACTGGATCCACCAGCCAAGAATTGTCATCACAAGCGAGGTTCATAACTACATCATCACCTACAATGATCGCATCGCCTCCATATATTGAGGCAGCTAATATTGTGTTCTCACTCTGACTTCCCTTCTTGCTCTTCTTCTCTCCCTTCCAAACAAATAGTTTCGCTTGATATGACACTTCGTGCCACAATGGTAGCATTTAGAGTCATCATACTGACCCTTGGAATTGCCTCTGCTCTTGTTCTGCTACTGTCCAAACCTTTATTTTTACTCCTTATGTGGCTCTATGAAACAAGTGCCTCTGAATAAGATAAAGATGAAGAGTTATATAATTTTGTGCGCATCTCTTCATTCAACATCCCGCTCTTGGCAAACTCCAGACTAACCATGCCTTCTGGACCTGAAGCAATCATGGACACTTGTACGATCTTCCATGAGTCTAGCAACGTACAAAACAACCACAATCCCTGAACTTCGTCGTCGAACTTTACTCCCTCCCAAAGAGGATAACTGGTCAAGCAAACCCTGGAACTCACTAAAATACACACTAATGGACGTACCATCCTTGTACTGCAGATCCATCATTATCATTTGGATAAGGAAAACCTTGTTTACCCTGGTCTTCTTTACGTACAAAGATTACATTTTCTCCCAAAGTATCCTCGCATGCTCTATATTGGCGATGTGATTGTACACATTATCGTCAATGAATTGCCTGATATACCCACACACATGTATATGCTCGAACTTTCAATCCTCATTGAATTTCTCACTGGATTTCTCGGAAGCAAATACCGGAAGATGCAATTTCTTGACGAACAAATAATCTTTTAACTTGCTCCGTCAATAGTGGTAATTAGAACCATTTAGGTTTACCATGCGCACCGACTTCTCGTTCATCTCTTCACCTTGGCTTGACTGTCAACTCTGACACCTGCTACTTTGAACCCAAAGCTCTGATACCACTATGTTGGGGTCAACAGAACCAAAATCTCTGATACCACTCTATTGGGAACAAAAAGCGAAAAAGCATTCCCCATGCTAAAGAGTTTTGTCTGAAACCGATCGAACTCGCCTGACCGAGATCGAACATAACTTTGTCTAGTCATGGCATATTCTCATACTGCATATTTCTGAACTCTGCTTCGATGCCTTCAGCTTCCCGAGCTTCTCCAGTATACTGATGGCACTCGTCGTACTCCGGAGCTTCTTCGACACACGGATGACGATTGTTGCAGTCCGGGATATTCTCCCCATAGGATGGGAACTCCTCCCAACACCAACAACAAAAATACTACAAAAAAGAAATGGAGAGGGAAATAATTGTTTCTAAAAACAAGATACCAAAAAAAAGTTTTTTAACGAAAAAATGTAAAAAAAAAAGGAGGAAATGATGGAAAAAAATAAGGGAAATAGAAACAAAAAATAGAAAAACAAAAATAATAAAATAATAAAAACACAAAAAAAACAAATTTGTTTTATAAAAAAGCAAAAAAAAACAAAACAAAACAAAAAAAAAAATGGAAACAAAAAAAGAGAAGGAAAAAAATACACAAAAAAGGCAAAATAAATAAATATATAAGTAACATAAATAACATAAATAACATAAATAAAGAATTGAGAAATTTGAGAAATAATTGTATATTAGTAGACCAGATGAAGGGTTTTTTTTTTTTTTTGGATGACGTAGCATTGGGAAAACTGAGATTTTTTTCTTCTTCTTCTTCTAAATACATTGGAAGTCATAATACATGGTGCTCATGTCATGCTCTACGGACAGTGTTGATAACACCATGACATCATTGTCACTGAATAATTCAATTAGCAATGTTTTCTGATGATCTAACTGGACTTTCTTATTACCAGAGAAAATTGTCATTCCTCCCTAAATTACTGCTGAACTAAAAAAAAATTTATTCTCAACTCATATTCAAATAGTTAGTCGCTGATAGATTAACGTTAGTAATGTACTACAATTAAATTATTCAGGAACTTTTGCACAACTTTAAGAATCTATAGCTACGGTCGTGTAGAGTGAGCATGTTTATTCGATTTTAAACAAATCGAAATAATCAAAATTGAATAAACCAAAATTCTAAAAATCCAAAACCGAAACCAATTCAAACCAAACCAAACCAAACCGAATAATCGATCCAGTTTATTCGGTTGAACTATTTCTATTGTTTAATAGATATGGCCCAAAATTGGGAGCGTGTTAAATTATATTAAAATTTATAATTTTTATATACACATTTGTTGTATTTTAAAGTTGCATCCAAAGTCGGACTAGTTATTAAATTATCAATGTTGGACTTCAAAACACATACATAGAGTTATTGTTTTAAAAATAAACATATTTTTAATCACACAATATGCATTGAATTGAGGATATTTTAAGTGTATAACTTATTCGGTTTTCAGTTTTTGACTGAAACCTAAATCCAAAACTAAAATCGAATAATTTTTTTTAGTATTTTCAAACTTGAAACCGAACCCCTTTTTTTTTCAAAGCAAACATAATCTCTTATTCGGTCATATTTATTCGATTTTCGGTCCAAAGCCGAATAATACCCAGACCAACAATCTTAGCTCAGTTTTGGCCCAAAGCCACTAAAGCACCAGCTTTGACCTCAAAATTTTTAAATAAATATATACTAGACCCGATCTATTTTCTTTTTCTTTTTTTCTTCTATACTAGACCGGATCTATTTAAATATAAGAATAATTTTCATTGTAGCTTAAAAGTCCACAAAATTTAATTTTAAAAGAGACCGAAGTCACCCAACAACAAATTATTTTTCTTTTAATTTTAAAGTACCTTTTATCATTTAAATTTATATTGTTAGAAAAAAATTTGGCACGGTTTTGAATATTGTTCTAGAGTCCGGTGCTTTCAATATTGATAAACGATGATGATGGCTAAAACTTTGAGTATATTTATTTAGCATCAAGAAATTGTTGTAATGCAAATTATTTGGACCAATAATTCTTTTTTACTATGTTGCACTGCTGGATGTTTCTTCTTCTTCCTTTATGCATCTAAAAGGAAAAAAATCATTTTGATGTTTTGAGAGAAACAACTGCAAAGCATTTATCCCCAACATTTTGGTAACAAAAGCTTTGTACCTGAAAGAAATATGTAGCAAAAAATCTCTCTCTCGGATCCCCTGAAAATATTATTCATCTCAGTTTTTGCTGCCTGCGACAGAAGTCACATTGTTGCTTCTCAACAATGAATAAGCTCATATATAGATCATAAAAATATGCTCCGCACATTGCCATACTAGTTACTAACTAGATCATCGTACAAATATAATAGAAGCTTGATTTAACACTTGACTTAATTTTATTGATAGGTGGAACTACATATATATAGGAGAGGCTAACCCATCTCTCTACTATTCTATTAGATGTAGGACTAAACTCCCACTAATACTCTTAACACTCATCCTCAAGATGGGCGATAGATATCAATTATCTCCATCTTGTCACATTGTTTAGAAAGACTCGATGAATTAAGACCCTTAATCAAACAATCTGCAACTTGTTCTTCTAAGCGAACATGATCGAGATTTAATATCCCTTTTTCTAGCTTTTATTTGAGATTAGGTTACCCCCCACAAATACACAATATCACGAGGTAGACCTTATGTCGTCCATGCAACTTGTCCAATCTGCATCGCAGTACCCCTCAATACCCAGGTGTCCATTTTTTTGAACCATAACTATATTCCAGGAGTCCCCTTCAGATATCTCAGGATACGAAAAACTGCATCTATGTGACCCTTCCTTGGATCATGCATGTAGCGACTCATTATACTCACAACAAATGAGATATCAGGTCGAGTATGGCCTAGATAAATCTATCTGCCTACAAGTCTCTGATATCTCTCACGATCAACATGCTCTCCTGTCTTTGCACCCAACTTATCTTTCTGATCGATTGGAGTGACTGTCGATCGACATCCCAGCATACCAGTCTCTGTGAACAAATCTAGTACATACTTCCTGAGGACGATCCTATCTCTTTCTCGAGCCACCTCGATCTCGAGAAAATACATCATTCCCAAGTCCTTCACTTCAAACTCCCTGGCGAGTTTTGACTTCAGCTGGGTGATCTCCTCCTCATTATTACCTATGATCACTATATCATCGACATACACTACAAGTATGGTGATGTGGCCTCTTGCATGCTGGAAGAAAATTATGTGATCTGTATTGGTCTGGCGGTACCCCAGGCCTGTGACAGCCTTCCTGAATCTATCATACTAGGCTCGAGGAGATTGCTTGAGCCCATACCGTGATTTATTTAGCTTGCACACCTTTTCCGTCGACTGCTTCATACAAAACCCCGGGGAGGGGGGAGGTCTCCATTGTATACTTTCTCTTGTAGGTCCCCATGAAAAAAAGCGTTCTTCACATCCAATTGATACAGTTGCCACAGATGGTTTGCTGTAAGGGGGGACCAGGGTTCTCACAGTGCTCATCTTTGCCACTGGAACAAATGTCTCATCATAGTCGATGTCATAGGATTGAGTGAATCCCTTTGCAGCCAACCTTGCCTTGTACCGCTCCACCTTTCCTTCTGGTGTCTCCTTTACTGTGAAAACTCATTTGCATCCAACTGTTCTCTTTCCTTTAGGCAACGGAACAAGCTCCCTTGTCTCATTTCTTTTGAGTGCCCCAAGTTCCGTGGTGCTCCGTTCCCCCTATTCGGGGAGCGCGGCTAAGAAATACAAGATGGTATCGTTCGATCGGGCTAGATTGAAACAAGAACTCGTCCTCGTTATGGATTTGTTTCTTCGGAATCGATTCCTATATTCAGTGGACCGTGCCCCCGGGATCGGCTTAGCGGCAGAGTTAGGAGGGACCTCTCCGCTGCATCTTTTGTTGTCTCAGATTTCGATGTCGCTTGTTGCTTTCGTGCCTTAAGTTGATTTTCGGATTTGCTTGAGATTTCTTGAACGGTTTCGATGGATTTCATTATTTTCGTTCATTGAACTGCACTTCAATTCCAAGATTGGAAAGAGTGGAAGAGGTATTGATCAAGCTATTCGTGGAAGCAGGTGAACGAGCAGTAGGCGACGTACAAGCGGAGTCTTGAAGTGCCTCTTTCCTTCTCCCTTCCAACCAACTAAGTGAGTGGCTACAATCCCGAATAGCTAGCCCTTCTTCCAAGTCTTCACATCTAAATCTTGCATTCTTGTTGTCCCGATCAGACGATACCAAGTAATAACTAAAAGATGTCAAGATAAAAAGGGGAATAGGCTTGGATTAAATTGCTTGTCATTCAACTTGGGAACGATTACTTATATTGCATGCTTTTTCGTTTGGAAATGAATCATGAAGTGTTGCTTGTCTTGTACTCTTGTTGCCTCAAATTGTATGAATGATAATTTAGCCTAGATACCGTTCGATCATGGACAACTTGTGCACAAGGTCACGGTTCTTGCGGACGATCGCTGGGGCACTGGCGCCGATCTGGTCCGGGCGGAACCTATTGTTTAGTCTCTTGTACTTGACGAAAAAGTCTTGCAACGCCTCTTGTACTTTCGTTGCATGCTATTCTGCCAAAGATTATATCGTCCATTATGGCATACGCTAGTGATCCCCTTGTATATTTAAACCTGTTGCAAACTAACTTGTGTCTTCGTGGCAGGGAAGGCATGGTAAGTATTGTGCAGGTGGTTCAGACGAACAGGTAAAAGCCACCGAACGGTGGCAAGTTTATTGCAGTAAATTCTATATGCTGCTTACTTGTAAATGAACTAAGGCAAGATAGAAAGACCACAATAATATGCATGCTTCATTATAAACAACGTGTTGATTGGTATAGTTGGGTTAGCTCGCATTCACCAGTACATTTCGATGTACTGACCCTCATTGAAACAGGTTTTCCGCACTAAGGAGAACCGAGCGAGGAGCCGAAGTCGTCTTCCCGATCCAGTCCAGCTGTAGGCGCATCATAATCGCGCCATATTTTGAAGTACTTAAAGAAAGGAGCTAGCAACTCAATACACAATACAGCTCCGTGGGAAGGCCGTCATCCAGCCCAGAGGTCTTTATCATTTTGAAGTTTAGTAAAGGGATATAATGTACAGGAATGCCATCTCATTTTGTGTCAACACTTTTGTAAGCCCGTGCGGCAATTAGCTAACTCGTTCAAGAGTTTGTAATAGATGTTCATATCAATAAAGAAAGCTTTTCCATCTTCAACTTGTGTTTCAATTTATCTGCGTACTCTGAATATGTGCTCGTTATGCAAAAACACTCTAGCCTTGTGCGGGCGCAAACCCAGCCCCGCACGGCGGTCACGCCCAGGGGACGCCCATCGATTCCACGGAATCGGGGCGTGACATATTGGTATCAGAGCACAGATTCAAGTTCCTTAACCCTCGCACTGGAAAAGTTTCTTTAACGATCAAATTCCTGTGCGAACTCTTGAACTCATTAGGCCAAAATGAGATACGTTCATGCAATGAGTCCATAATACATTATGATCCTAATGTAATTTACCTTCTTTTGAAGGAATGGCACCAGCGCAATCCTCAGCGCGAGCACCGGACGAAACGCAAGGCCAAGAAAGTAGTTTGGGCACTTCGGGAAGTTCAGGGAGCCAACGGGCCATGTCTCGTGACGATCCCAACCAGCAACTGATGCGGATGTTGGAGGCAAACCAACAAAGGGATGATGCTCGCTATGAACAGGCCGAGAAGTGAGCAGAGGAGAGTCAACTCAAGTTTCAAGACAATATAGAAGCTCGATTCTCAGTCCAACAGAAGTAGGTAGATGTCCTGCAAAAGATCGTACAGACTTTGACTTCCAACCAGTCCGCGGCAACAGTAGCAACTCCGGTGGAGCAGTCCGTGCTTGAAGTCGAGACGCCTCAAACTCCGAGGAAGAGGGATGTGACTGCCTTCGACTTTGGCGACTTTTCAAGAAAGTCTGCAACACTCCATTCAACGGGACTGAGGACCCAATCGTGGCTCTAGATTGGTTGGCCGAACTTGAAGACCACTTCGCTCTGCTAGAGGTCCCCGAAGAGAAGCACGTCGCATGCGCTCAACTACAGCTCCATCTCAACGCGCACGATTGGTGGGACGTGCATCGACGATCTCTTCAATTTGACCATAGAGAGGAGGCGATCGCGTGGGCGACTTTTCGTGCCGCGTTCGAAGAGGAGTTTATACCCCCTCATGTGCGTCGTCAGAAAGAAAACGAGTTTATACAACTGCGGCAGGGCAGTAGGGCAGCATGACAGTCAAACAGTATTCCGCTGAATTCAACCGACTCTCCATATTCGCTAGCGCCTATTTACCTGATGCAGCGAGCCGAGCTAGAAGGTTTGAAGGTGGTCTACGTCCTGCCATCCATGCGCACGTAGTCGTTCATCAGTACGAGACTATACAGGGAGTCATGAATCACGCTCTATCTCTTGAACCGCAGTATCCTCACGTTCCTACCGGCGCTGTGCATACCTCCAATCACAAACGCCAAATCAACGATAGAGGAAACACCGCTGCAAAGCGTCCTAACAACGACGGTCCACAGAGAGGAAACCCAAGGCAACCTTGTAACTTCTGTAAAAAGCCGGGGCACGCAATCGACAAATATCGTCTGAAACTTGGGTTATGTCTAGCCTGTGGCGAATCAAACCATGCAGTTCGTAATTGTCCACTGTGTCATGATCACCGTTCCGAATATAATGCTCCCTAATGGTAGGTTCTATTCCTAAGTTTCGTAGACAAAACTTCCAATTAGTTGGGTAGGATGTGGTGCCCCGTTCCCCCTATTCGGGGTGCGCGGCTAAGAAATACAAGATGGTATCGTTCGATCGGGATAGATTAAAACAAGAACTCGTCCTCGTTATGGATTTGTTTCTTCGGAATCGATTTCCATATTCAGTGGACCGTGCCCCCGGGATCGGCTTAGCGGCAGAGTCAGGAGGGACCTCTCCGCTGCATCTTTTGTTGCCTCAGATTTTGATGTTGCTTTCGTGCCTTGAGTTGGTTTTCGAATTTGCTTGAGATTTCTTGAACGGTTTCGATGGATTTTATTGTTTTCGTTCATTGAACTGCACTTTAATTCCGAGATTGGAAAGCGTGGAAGTGGTATTGATCAAGCTGTTTGTGGATGCAGGTGAACGAGCAGTAAGCGGCGTACAAGCGGAGTCTTGAAGTGCCTCTTTCCTTCTCCCTTCCAACCAACTAAGTGAGTGGCTACCATACCGATTAGCTAGCCCTTCTTCCAAGTCTTCACATCTAAATCTTGCATTCTTGTTGTCCCGATCAGGCGATACCAAGTAATAACTAAAAGATGTCAAGATAAAAAGGGGAATAGACTTGGATTACATTCCTTGTCATTCAACTTGGGAACGATTGCTTATATTGCATGCTTGTTCATTTGGAAATGAATCATGAAGTGTTACTTGTCTTGTACTCTTGTTGCCTCAAATTGTATGAATGATAATTTAGCCTAGATACCGTTCGATCTTAGACAACTTGTGCACAAGGTCACGGTTCTTGCGGACGGTCGCTGGGGCACTGGCTGTAGCGCCCCGCTCCGCGTCGACGCTATGTACAAGTTAGATCGCCTTGCTTGCTCGAACGGAAGTCTTCTCGGAGAGTTCCCGACCGACTGATCAAAGTGAGTGGACAAAACTGCATTCTCTGATTCTTGCACGACTTAATAATGAATCTGAGTTTTTGAATGCTTGTTTGCTTAAGAAGAATGTTTTCATAAGAGAATGATAGAACCGACTCAGTATGCTAATAAGAGAACTCACATAGCTTGTCATCGAAACGAATCTGCTGCCTAACTAAGAGAATGGAAATGCTTGTCAGAAATAAGATCGAACCATTGCTATGCTAAAGAGATATAAGAAATGTTGCATGCTTAGAAACACCGACACAGCTATCGAACGAACCCTTGCTATGCTAAGAAAGATAAGTAAATGAATCGTTTGAATATGTCCCTTTGAATATGCTAAGAAAGAGATAGTTATTGCATGTTAGATATGAAACCAATCGTGCTTGCCTTATATGTTTCGTATGTCTGTTTTGCTATATCGAACTGCTATAAGTGAATATGTCTGAGTGCAGGGACTAATAGTATGTCCTGAGGATACGGCCCGCAAGGGTCTAGTGGGGTATGCTATTAGATATGTGAAATGTGTGCTTCGTCTGAGAAATATGTGCTTCGTTTGATAAGATGTGTTTTGCTAGACCGCATATGTTTTGCTTGATCATTGTTTTGCTTGCACTATGTGTTATGTTATTGCATTGGCCTTGGACAACTTGTGCACAAGGTTTTGTCTCTCGAACGATTCCTGGGGCACTGGGAATCGCTCGGTCCGGAAGAGATTTTTGGATCGCCCTGAGGTGTACGGCTCGCAAGGGTCTAGTGGGGCGATATGTCTATTAGTGAGATGGGCTTGTATGTCCCAACTGCTAATCCCGTTAAGGGGACCGTCATATAGATAGGGCGCATGCTAGGTTTACCTTCTTGCATACCTATCGATTGATGACACCAAGAGTTTGATTCATAAGTTATGTTATGCATATTGTGACTAACTTGTGTGTCTGCTGCAGGGATAACCGTTCGGCTATGGGGTAAGAAATATGAGTTTATGCATATGTCTGCTTGTTCATTTTGTCTGCATCGTAGAGATTATCTGTTAGTGCTTCATGCATTGCATCGGTCAGACAATGACTATTAGTGCAGAGCTGAACCTCAGTCACAGCTGCTAATAGTATCAGAATGTGAGTCATTGGATAGCTGGATTACCGCTGCCAATCCTGAGTTACTCGGGGACCGAAATCATATAGATGTGTTGCCTTAAATTCTTGAATGAATGATAGTCCACTTGATATGTTTGCCTTGATTCGATATGATCAGTCTGCTAGATAAGCTTTGCCCCAAAGAGTTAGTTTATGTTGCACAATACATGCTGCGCACTGCACGATAGAACACTGTCCCGATCGTATGCTTATAGTTTGAATATGCAAAACTGTTTCAAAGTTATGTTTTCAAAGAATGTAATCTGACTATAATTCTGAGCTGCATGAAATGAACTTAGGTAAAAGTAGCAAGATCACTAGTAATGCAATGTTTTGCCACATGATTACTTAGTGTGGGTTTCAGGGGGTGTAGCTTCTGTTCAGTTGTTTATACTCACCAGTACTTGTATAAAGTGCTGACCCACCAACAGTTTGCTTGTTCTCAGGTGCCTGATCGTCCGAGGAAGCGATAGCCGTGCCTCATCCCAAGGAACCGGAAATCTAGAGTCGATGCCTTGAGCCGTATCGAGTTTGAGCTGCTTTTGTATAGGGGGACATAATGTATGGAACGGTGTTATTGTAATCGAGAGAAGAGTGCTTGAGCGATTGTAACCTCGGCCTTGAGCCGCTTGTAACACTATCGATTATCAATAAAAGAGCCTGTTTTCTTATGCCATTGTGTTCTTCACTTTTCTGCAATGTTATGTGCCGCTGCTTCAGTATTAAATAGCTTACTTGTCCTTGTATCAAAGCTTTGGCCTTGTGCAAGCGCACTTTAGGCTTGCACGGCATCACGTCCGAGCGAGGACGATCGGTTCCGTAGGGACCAAAGCGAGGACGAACGGCCCTGCGGGACCGGGGCGTGACATAATGGTATCAGAGCGACTCGATTCTTTGCCCATTCCGTTGCATCCAACTCTGAGTTATAATTGTGCTGCAATGAACGTTCCATACAATAAGTCCATAAATATTCTCAAAGATGCGCGCAAAAGTTTTCTGGATTTGTTTTTATTGCTTGAGATGTGATTTGTGATTTCTGGATTGCTGAGTTTTGGTTAAGGATGGTGAGGGATGAGGACTATCGCTGCTCTGTGTTTTCGTATGAGTTTCTCCTTGAGTTTCGAGGACGAAACTCTTTGTTGGTGGGTAAGTATGTAGCGCCCCGCTCCGCGTCGACGCTGTGTACAAGTGAGATCGCCTTGCTTGCTCGAACGGAAGTCTTCTCGGAGAGTTCCCGACCGACTGATCAAAGTGAGTGGGCAGAACTGTATTCTCTGATTCTTGCACGACTTAATAATGAATCTGAGTTTTTGAATGCTTGTTTGCTTAAGAAGAATATTTTCGTAAGAGAATGATAGAACCGACTCAGTATGCTAATAAGAGAACTCACATAGCTTGTCATCGAAACGAATCTGCTGCCTAACTAAGAGAATGGAAATGCTTGTCAGAAATAAGATCGAACCATTGCTATGCTAAAGAGATATAAGAAATGTTGCATGCTTAGAAACACCGACACAGCTATCGAACGAACCCTTGTTATGCTAAGAAAGATAAGTAAATGAATCGTTTGAATATGTCCCTTTGAATATGCTAAGAAAGAGATAGTTATTGCATGTCAGATATGAAACCAATCGTGCTTGCCTTATATGTTTCGTATGTCTGTTTTGCTATATCGAACTGCTATAAGTGAATATGTCTGAGTGCAGGGACTAATAGAATGCCCTGAGGATACGGCCCGCAAGGGTCTAGTGGGGTATGCTATTAGATATGTGAAATGTGTGCTTCGTCTGAGAAATATGTGCTTCGTTTGATAAGATGTGTTTTGCTAGACCGCATATGTTTTGCTTGATCATTGTTTTGCTTGCACTATGTGTTATGTCATTGCATTGGTCTTGGACAACTTGTGCACAAGGTTTTGTCTCTCGAACGATTCCTGGGGCACTGGGAATCGCTCGGTCCGGAAGAGATTTTTGGATCGCCCTGAGGTGTACGGCTCGCAAGGGTCAAGTGGGACGATATGTCTATTAGTGAGATGGGCTTGTATGTCCCAACTGCTAATCCCGTTAAGGGGACCGTCATATAGATAGGGCGCATGCTAGGTTTACCTTCTTGCATACCTATCGATTGATGACACCAAGAGTTTGATTCATAAGTTATGTTATGCATATTGTGACTAACTTGTGTGTCTGCTGCAGGGATAACCGTTCGGCTATGGGGTAAGAAATATGAGTTTATGCATATGTCTGCTTGTTCATTTTGTCTGCATCGTAGAGATTATCTGTTAGTGCTTCATGCATTGCATCGGTCAGACAATGACTATTAGTGCAGAGCTGAACCTCAGTCACAGCTGCTAATAGTATCAGAATGTGAGTCATTGGATAGCTGGATTACCGCTGCCAATCCTGAGTTACTCGGGGACGGAAATCATATAGATGTGTTGCCTTAAATTCTTGAATGAATGATAGTCCACTTGATATGTTTGCCTTGATTCGATATGATCAGTCTGCTAGATAAGCTTTGCCCCAAAGAGTTAGTTTATGTTGCACAATACATGCTGCGCACTGCACGATAGAACACTGTCCCGATCGTATGCTTATAGTTTGAATATGCAAAACTGTTTCAAAGTTATGTTTTCAAATAATGTAATCTGACTATAATCCTGAGCTGCATGAAATGAACTTAGGTAAAAGTAGCAAGATCACTAGTAATGCAATGTTTTGCCACATGATTACTTAGTGTGGGTTTCAGGGGGTGTAGCTTCTGTTCAGTTGTTTATACTCACCAGTACTTGTATAAAGTGCTGACCCACCAACAGTTTGCTTGTTCTCAGGTGCCTGATCGTCCGAGGAAGCGATAGCCGTGCCTCATCCCAAGGAACCGGAAATCTGGAGTCGATGCCTTGAGCCGTATCGAGTTTGAGCTGCTTTTGTATAGGGGGACATAATGTATGGAACGGTGTTATTGTAATCGAGAGAAGAGTGCTTGAGCGATTGTAACCTCGGCCTTGAGCCGCTTATAACACTATCGATTATCAATAAAAGAGCCTGTTTTCTTATGCCATTGTGTTCTTCACTTTTCTGCAATGTTATGTGCCGCTGCTTCAGTATTGAATAGCTTACTTGTCCTTGTATCAAAGCTTTGGCCTTGTGCAAGCGCACTTTAGGCTTGCACGGCATCACGTCCGAGCGAGGACGATCGGTTCCGTAGGGACCAAAGCGAGGACGAACGGCCCTGCGGGACTGGGGCGTGACATAATGGTATCAGAGCGACTCGATTCTTTGCCCATTCCGTTGCCTCCAACTCTGAGTTATAATTGTGCTGCAATGAACGTTCCATACAATAAGTCCATAAATATTCTCAAAGATGCGCGCAAAAGTTTTCTGGATTTGTTTTCATTGCTTGAGATGTGATTTGTGATTTCTGGATTGCTGAGTTTTGGTTAAGGATGGTGAGGGATGAGGACTATCGCTGCTCTGTGTTTTCGTATGAGTTTCTCCTTGAGTTTCGAGGACGAAACTCTTTGTTGGTGGGTAAGTATGTAGCGCCCCGCTCCGCGTCGATGCTATGTACAAGTGAGATCGCCTTGCTTGCTCGAACGGAAGTCTTCTCGGAGAGTTCCCGACCGACTGATCAAAGTGAGTGGGCAGAACTGCATTCTCTGATTCTTGCACGACTTAATAATGAATCTGAGTTTTTGAATGCTTGTTTGCTTAAGAAGAATGTTTTCATAAGAGAATGATAGAACCGACTCAGTATGCTAATAAGAGAACTCACATAGCTTGTCATCGAAACGAATCTGCTGCCTAACTAAGAGAATGGAAATGCTTGTCAGAAATAAGATCGAACCATTGCTATGCTAAAGAGATATAAGAAATGTTGCATGCTTAGAAACACCGACACGGCTATCGAACGAACCCTTGCTATGCTAAGAAAGATAAGTAAATGAATCGTTTGAATATGTCCCTTTGAATATGCTAAGAAAGAGATAGTTATTGTATGTCAGATATGAAACCAATCGTGCTTGCCTTATATGTTTCGTATGTCTGTTTTGCTATATCGAACTGCTATAAGTGAATATGTCTGAGTGCAGGGACTAATAGTATGCCCTGAGGATACGGCCCGCAAGGGTCTAGTGGGGTATGCTATTAGATATGTGAAATGTGTGCTTCGTCTGAGAAATATGTGCTTCGTTTGATAAGATGTGTTTTGCTAGACCGCATATGTTTTGCTTGATCATTGTTTTGCTTGCACTATGTGTTATGTCATTGCATTGGTCTTGGACAACTTGTGCACAAGGTTTTGTCTCTCGAACGATTCCTGGGGCACTGGGAATCGCTCGGTCCGGAAGAGATTTTTGGATCGCCCTGAGGTGTACGGCTCGCAAGGGTCTAGTGGGACGATATGTCTATTAGTGAGATGGGCTTGTATGTCCCAACTGCTAATCCCGTTAAGGGGACCGTCATATAGATAGGGCGCTTGCTAGGTTTACCTTCTTGCATACCTATCGATTGATGACACCAAGAGTTTGATTCATAAGTTATGTTATGCATATTGTGACTAACTTGTGTGTCTGCTGCAGGGATAACCGTTCGGCTATGGGGTAAGAAATATGAGTTTATGCATATGTCTGCTTGTTCATTTTGTCTGCATCGTAGAGATTATCTGTTAGTGCTTCATGCATTGCATCGGTCAGACAATGACTATTAGTGCAGAGCTGAACCTCAGTCACAGCTGCTAATAGTATCAGAATGTGAGTCATTGGATAGCTGGATTACCGTTGCCAATCCTGAGTTACTCGGGGACCGAAATCATATAGATGTGTTGCCTTAAATTCTTGAATGAATGATAGTCCACTTGATATGTTTGCCTTGATTCGATATGATCAGTCTGCTAGATAAGCTTTGCCCCAAAGAGTTAGTTTATGTTGCACAATACATGCTGCGCACTGCACGATAGAACACTGTCCCGATCGTATGCTTATAGTTTGAATATGCAAAACTGTTTCAAAGTTATGTTTTCAAAGAATGTAATCTGACTATAATTCTGAGCTGCATGAAATGAACTTAGGTAAAAGTAGCAAGATCACTAGTAATGCAATGTTTTGCCACATGATTACTTAGTGTGGGTTTCAGGGGGTGTAGCTTCTGTTCAGTTGTTTATACTCACCAGTACTTGTATAAAGTGCTGACCCACCAACAATTTGCTTGTTCTCAGGTGCCTGATCGTCCGAGGAAGCGATAGCCGTGCCTCATCCCAAGGAACCGGAAATCTGGAGTCGATGCCTTGAGCCGTATCGAGTTTGAGCTGCTTTTGTATAAGGGGACATAATGTATGGAACGGTGTTATTGTAATCGAGAGAAGAGTGCTTAAGCGATTGTAACCTCGGCCTTCAGCCGCTTGTAACACTATCGATTATCAATAAAAGAGCCTGTTTTCTTATGCCATTGTGTTCTTCACTTTTCTGCAATGTTATGTGTCGCTGCTTCAGTATTGAATAGCTTACGTGTCCTTATATCAAAGCTTTGGCCTTGTGCAAGCGCACTTTAGGCTTGCACGGCATCACGCCCGAGCGAGGACGATCGGTTCCATAGGGACCAAAGCGAGGACGAACGGCCCTGCGGGACCGGGGCGTGACACTGGCGCCGATCCGGTCCGGACGGAACCTAATGTTTAGTCTCTTGTACTTGACAAAAAAGTCATGCAACGCCTCTTATACTTTCGTTGCATGCTATTCCGCCAAAGACTATATCGTCCATTATGGCATACGCCAGTGATCCCCTTGTATATTTAAACCTGTTGCAAACTAACTTGTGTCTTCGTGGCATGGAAGGCATGGTAAGTATTGTGCAGGTGGTTCAGACGGACAGGTAAAAGCCACCGAACGATGGCAAGTTCATTTCAGTAAATTCTATATGCCGCTTACTTGTAAATGAATTAAGGCAAGATAGAAAGACCACAATAATATGCATGCTTCATTATAAACAACGTTGTTGATTGGTATAGTTGGGTTAGCTCGCCTTCACCAGTACATTTTGATGTACTGACCCTCGTTGAAACAGATTCTCCGCACTAAGGAGAACCGAGCGAGGAGCCAAAGTCGTCTTCCCGATCCAGTCCAGCTGTAGGCGCAACCTGATCGCTCCATATTTTGAAGTACTTAAAGAAAGGAGCTAGCAACTCAATACACAATGCAGCTCCGTGGGAAGGCCGTCATCCAGCCCGGAGGTCTTTACCATTTTAAAGTTTAGTAAAGGGATATAATGTACATGACTGCCATCTCATTTTGTGTCAACACTTTTGTAAGCCCGTGCGGCAATTAACTAACTCGTTCAAGAGTTTGTAATAGATGTTCATATCAATAAAGAGAGATTTTCCATCTTCAACTTGTGTTTCAATTTATCTGTGTACTCTGAATATGTGCTCGTTATGCAAAAAATACTCTAGCCTTGTGCGGGCGCAAATCCAGGCCCGCACGGCGGTGACACCCAGGGGACGCCTATCGATTCCACGGAATCGGGGCATGACATGTTGGTATTAGAGCACAGATTCAAGTTCCTTAACCCTCGCACTGGAAAAGTTCCTTTAACGATCAAATTCCTGTGCGAACTCTTGAACTCGTTAGGCCAAAATGAGATACGTTCATGCAATGAGTCCATAATACATTATGATCCTAATGTAATTTACCTTCTTTTGAAGGAATGGCACCAACACAATCCTCAACGCGAGCACCGGACGAAACGCAAGGCCAAGAAAGTAGTTCGGACACTTCGAGAAGTTCAGGGAGCCAGCGGGCCACGTCTCGCGACGATCCCATCCAGCAACTGATGCGGATGTTGGAGGCAAACCAACAAAGGGATGAGGCTCGCTACGAACGGGCCGAGAAGCGAGCGGAGGAGAGACAACTCAAGTTTCAAGACAATATAGAAGCTCGATTCTCAGTCCAACAGAAGCAGGTAGATGTCCTACAACAGATCGTGCAGACTTTGGCTTCCAACCAGTCCGCGACAACACCAGCGACTCCGGTGGAGCAGCCCGTGCTTGAAGTCGAGATGCCTCAAACTCCGAGGAAGAGGGATGTGACTGCCTTCGACTTTGGCGACTTTTCAAGAAAGTCTGCAACACTCCATTCACTACTAGAATAAGCGGGATTAGCGACGTTTTTTAGCGACGTAAACGAAAAACATCGCTAAATAATATAAATTAGCGACTCCATGTAAAAACGTCGCTACACGTCGCTAATTAGCAACGTTTAGCGACTTTTATTCATTTTTTAAAAGATTAGTCGCCATAAGTTCAATTAAGGTCGTTAAACGTCGCTAATATGTTTCATTTAGCGACGTTTAGCGACTAATTTAGCGACGTATTTATTATTAGACTTTTAGCGACGTTGTTAGCGACGTTAAGACGTCGCTAATTAGCGACGTCGTTATTGGCATCGCTAAAGACATCGCTAACGTCGCTAGTTAGCGACGTCATTACTAGAGTCGCTAAAAACGTCGCTAAATTTTTCATTTAGGGCTGGTGTTCCCCCCATTTCCTTCGATCTCTCTCTCTCCCTCTCCCAAATTTCAAACCTCTCCCGGCGCTGCTCCTTCCTCCGGCTCCCTTACTCCTTCCGGCGACCCCCCTCTGGCCTCGTCCCCTCCCCCCTCCGGCTCCCCTCCTCCCTCCGGCGTCCCCTTATCCCTCCCGGCGACCCCCCTCCGGCCGCGTCCTCCCCCCTCCGCCGTCAGCTCCTCCTTCCTCCGGCTCCCCTTCTCCCTCCGGCGTCCTTCCTCTGGCTTCCCTCCTCGATGAGCTCCTCTCTGTCTCCTTTCTCTGTCTCTCTCTCTTTCTCTCTAACACGACATGACACAACATGACATGACACGACACGACACGATACGACACGACCTGACACACACTAATAGTTGAAAACCATTGCAAATAAATCTGTAGGACAATGATTAAGTAATGGTTGCAAATAAATCAGTAGAACAATTGAAATTGATAGGATGGCAGACTCAAAAGTTTGTTATCTTCTTCAGAAATAAGAAGAGGGCTAATATCCAGAAACTCATCATCATCAATACAGGACTCCGGAGCATAGGAATTGACAAAATAAATTTTTGCAGCATGCTTAATCTCTTTCTTATCTGAAATGAGTCTGCCATCCTCAGTTTGGAAATTGTGGATATAAAGCTTCCTCTTTTTGTTAGATAGGCATGCATGGAAGTACTTAGAGATACGTTCCCCTTGCAAATTCTACTTAAGTCTGGCTTTTTGTTTCCAAAATGCCTCATCAACGAGGATTTTTTGTTTCAGATTAGCTTTAGCTTCAAAGAGACGCCCTAGTCTAAAGGGAATTATCTATTTTATAGTTGATTTCAGTTGCTAAGACCCGATCCTCTACACGGTTCAACTCTTAGAAAATATCCCCATAGGCAACCCTGCTCCATAGCGATAAGGCTCGCCGAGTCACCGCAAGGCGTAGTCCTAATTGAATAAGCCCGTTCAAATGAGAGAGAGAACCCCACACTACCGTGACTACCGTCCAAAAATTGTCATGCTGAGGCCAGAATAAAAAAAAAACAAAATTGCTATGTTAGATAGGTTTTACTATAAACATGTTTAGATGGCTAAGAATTCATATGATACATGATAGAATTACACATGATTCGAAGTTACAAGCAGTTTCAGTGGCGGTTGAAATAAGACTAAGCAGTTTATGACGGTTTGGACATATAAGCTGAAAAACGAAAGAAAATTCTTTGAGATGGTTTAGACATAATGGACAATAGATACAATAATTGAAATTGATAAGATGGTAACTGATGCTACTATAATATGCATTAGAGATGAACAAACCTTGAATCAAGCAATAAGGATTAGCGACTTTTAACATGATCAGTAAGATGGTCCCTGTGAAGGTGAAGTGAAAAATTATTCATGTAGCACTTAAAGGACCTAGGAGATGGGCTTTATTTATTGTCAGCCACTAGATAGGATGCTTGTTCTAACAGCATCCCTGATGGGCAAACACATGAGAATGGCCTCAATGACATTTTTTGGGAGACTGCTTATTCTATCTACACCTGAATCAGAACTCATCCTCTAAATTTTAAAGAGAACCCAATTGTTGCTTACGTGCTATGAAGACTTAATTGACCATTGGTCAATCGAACATCTTTGCGATAAAAGAGGAGATACCCAGATTCTTTTTAAGTATAAATTTAACTGCCCGCTATTGCGCTTCATTTTTCCTTTATGACCAATTCATTTTGCGATGAGATTGTTTTGTGCTTGAACGACAGGTTGCTCATCTGGCCATTTTGGCTAAGTTAGTTCTCTCAATGATTATATTTTCTTCTCATTGTTGATTGAAAGGCATTAAGAGACATTCACAGAAGACAAGTGGAATTGTTTTCTTGCTTCTCTTCCCCAACCTATCCTTTTGGCATTTAAATTGGCTTCAAAGCAAAGCTTGCAGGTTCAGGAACAGTTTGTTATAGTTAATCATATAGCACACTACAATAATGAAGTGAAAGCTATTTTCTAATAGTTTTGACATTCCATGAATCTCGACATGTCTAATAGTTTGACTTCAAATATAGATTACCTATCCAACTAATTGTCAGCTTCTTCTTTAGAGAATCACACTGTCTGTAATGATTTATATGATACATACTGTCATTTTGCAGAAGTATCTAGAAATGGATATGAATTACTATCTGCGTCATCGTTCGTGGATGTACAACCGTCATCCTAATGACATGTGCGGTGTGTGGGATGAATTCATTGAGGGTGTACAGCAGTTCCTGCAGTTCACCAAGGTGTTCCCTCAGTACATGGACGGTACCAAAATTAAGTATCCGTGTGTGAGATGTCGTAACAGAAAATATCACCAGAAGTGAAAGTTACATATCATTTGTACTCGAAGGACTTCACGCCGAATTACTATCAGTGGACCGCGCACGGAGAACTTGTATCTATAGCATCGGAGTCGGAGCCCTATGTGGAGCCGTATATGGATATCCACGACCACGATGCTTACGACGACGGGTGGGTGAACATGGTTTATGATGCGGCGGGCCCTAGTTTCAATCCAGACAATTATGATGCGGCGGGACCTAGTTTCAATCCGGACAATTATGATGCAGCTGAGGAGGCACCGAATGCCGATGCTGCAAAGTTTATGGAGTTGCTGGAGAATGCAAGGACTCCACTATATCCTGGTTGTGAGGATCATTCACCGTTGGAGGTGGTTACAAGATTATTGAGCATCAAGTCCGATTTTAACATGTCGCAAGAATGCTATAATCGACTGATCGATTTGATTATAGAGATCTGGTCTGAGAGTGCAAAGTTGCCTAAAGACTTCTATCGATCTAAGAGGATGGTGAGATCGCTTTGGATGGGATACGAGAAAATCGATGTATGTCGCAACGGGTGCATGTTGTACTACAAAGACGACAAGGATGAAGATGTGTGCAGATTCTGTGGTGCTGATCGCTACAAGGCAACTGTTAGAGAAAAGTCTGTCAATGCAAGAAAGCCTACCGATTCGATGCACTACTTGCCTTTGACGCCGCGGTTGCAGCGGTTGTTTATGGTTAAGGAGACCGCAGAAAACATGAGTTGGCACAGGCTAAAACAGATCGAAGGAGTATTGGATCATCCATCTGATGGAGAAGCATGGAAGCACTTTGATCGAGAGTATCCACATTTTGTCGAAGATCCGCGTAATGTCAGATTGGGGCTCTCCTCTGACGGTTTTACCCCATTCGGACTTTCGGGCTCCCAGTATTCATGTTGGCCTGTGATCGTCACTCCGTACAATCTACCGCCTTGGATGTGCATGAAGACTCCGTATATGTTCCTAACCGTTATTATCCCGGGTCCGAACAATCCGAAGAGGAACATCGATGTGTATTTACAGCCTTTGATAGATGAGTTGAACCAGCTGTGGGAAGTAGGTGCCAACACGTACGATGTTTCTAGAAAGCAGAATTTTCAGATGAGGGCAGCACTTATGTGGACCATCAACGACTTTTCGTCCTATGGAATGTTATCGGGATGGAGCACCCATGGTCGTCTCTCATGTCCGTATTGCATGGACCGTACAAAGGCTTTCCGTTTGAAACATGGAGGCAAACCGTGCTTTTTCGATTGTCATCGACAATTTTTGCCGAAGGATCATCCGTACCGGAGGAACCGGAATGCTTTTCGTGCGGGAGTTGTGGAGAAGGCCAATCCACCGCCAAGGTGGCCCGGATACACGATATGGGAAGAGGTAAAAGATTTACCAAGTGCTATCGAAGAGCCTGCTAAGGGGTACAAGTGTGACGGATTTGGTCGCACCCATAACTGGACGAAGAGGAGTATATTCTAGGATCTGCCATATTGGAGCACCAATCTGATCAGACATAACCTTGATATCATGCATATCGAGAAGAATGTGTTTGATAACATAATTAATACTGTAATGGAGGTAAAGGGGAAGACGAAAGATAATCCGAAGGCCAGGTTGGACTTAAAAGAAATATATAGACGTCCTGCATTGCATTTGATAGAGGAGGGGAATGGAAAGTTAAAGAAACCTAAGTCAGTTTTCTCACTGGAGAAAGAGGATAAAGGGAGACTTTGTAGGTGGATTCAGGGTCTAAAGTTTCCAGACGGGTACGTGTCAAACTTGAGAAGATGCGTCGACCTCAAGGAGAACAAACTGGCGGGTATGAAGAGCCACGATTGTCACGTATTCATGGAAAGGTTAATTCCAATTGCATTTCGAAAATTCTTACCGCAGGTCGTTTGGGATCCATTGACAGAGCTGAGCATATTCTTCAGAGATCTTTGTTGTACTAAGTTGTTCGTCGATCGTCTAGAAAAGCAAGAGAAGGACATTGCGGTAAAACTATGTAAGCTCGAGAAGGTGTTTCCTCCTGGATTCTTCGACTCTATGGAGCATTTGCCAATTCATCTTTCCTATGAGGCACGTGTTGGTGGTTCTGTCGGTTATCGGTGGATGTACCCCTTCGAGCGGCATCTGAATCACCTAAAGAGAAAGGTGAAAAATAAGGCACGGGTTGAGGGCTCTATTTGTGAAGCTTATGTTCTCGAGGAGATTGCAAACTTTTGCTCAACGTATTTCAAACCGCGTGTTGCTACTAATAGAACGAAAGCTCCGAGAAACGACGACGCATACCAGGAATCCGAGCTACAAGGAAAGGTCTGAGAAGGCCAAGGCGGCTAGGCGGAATGCTGTCAAGTGGTGTGGTGGCTCGATTCCGATGACGGAACATTTCCGTCGTTTGGTATGTTTTTTCTTTTAAAATATATTATTTTAATATAAGTACCATAAATGGTACTTGGAAAAAATATTTGAATTTAGTACTAAATAATATATTTTTAACAGGTACAGAGGGGTGAGGATGCAAACATGGTGACCGTCTTCTTGGCCACCCATCGCAAGGACGGAAATCTCATTGATGAGAGGGCCTCGCAGACCTATGTAAGTATTAATTACTTTGGGTTAATTTTAATATAACTTAGGCAATTATCGAGTTTCCAAACCTTTCTAGGCCGAGTATCTTAGGCTGCGTGAGCGGACGACTGCTAGTGCACCTACACCTGGAGAGGCTGGTACTTCCTCGCAGCCCGCTCTAGCTCCGTCGGCGGACAACCTGTGGGTGACCGCAGCTGGTGGTCTCCAGAGGGGTACGTACTACGGTACGGGATCCTATGTCGCCCTGGTTGCGACGCAGTCATCTAGGGCCTCCCCGACAGCTGCGCATTCCACACAGCCCTCGCAGTCGCAGCCCTCGCAGTCGTCGACCAGAGTCCAGATGGCCGTCCAGGAAGACGTTGACCGTCAGATTGCGTCCCTCCGTGACGAGTTGCTGCGAAGGATGGAGGAGCAGTCCCGGTCCCAGCAGTAGACGGACGATCCGACGCTCATCGCACGATTCGATATGCTCGACCGCAGCATGACGGAGCTCCGGGATTTGACAAATGATATTAGAGCTTCGACAGACCACAACATCATGGAGCTGCATGCATCACAGCTATCGATGGGCGAGAGGCTGACCATGATGCAGGATTCAATGGTTCATAGCAGTACGAGGCTGTTATCTACCATGGAATCTTACAACCAGCGACTCGCAGACTTGGAGCGGGTACGGCCTCCTGGTGCGCCTACATTGACACAGACTCCACCGACGTCACTGCCTTCTCCATCGACATCGGTGTCGATTCCACGGGACGAGTATGAGCTGTTCTTATCCTTCAGGCGTGCCGGTGGTCAGCCTCCTGCAGATCCGCAGTAGTATAGCTAGTTGCTGGATATTTGTATTTTTATTATTATTTAGGGTACGATTGTATGGATATATATTTGCTATATTCTTTACGATGAGATTTGCTGGATGCTTTCTTTTCTTTAAATTTTATTATATTATTCATATTAAATATGTTATTTTACCGGTGTTGAGTGTTCAACCCAAGGGGGGTGGCAAACCCAAAAATTCAAATCAGTATTCTTTTTTTTTATTTTTTCTGTAAAATTAGCGACATTTTTAGCGACGTTTAGCAACGTTTAGCGACGTTAATATACGTCGCTAATTAGCGATGTTGCTACACGTCGCTAATGACGTCGCTAAAATCGTCGCTGTACGTCGCAAATTGCTAATATGGCAGTATTGTCAGGTCATTAAAAACGTCGTTGTAACGTCGCTATATAAGTCGCTAATTAGCGACGTTTAGTGACGTTAAGTAACGTCGCTAATTAGTGACGCGGCGTCGCTAAACGTTGCTAAATTTAGCGACATATTAAAGTCGCTAAAAAATGTCGGCATAGCGACGTTTAGCGACATTTTTCCTTTTAGCGACTTACTTTTTTTTGACTTCTTTAAAACGTCGCTAATTACATCGCTAAACGTAATTAGCGACGTTTTTTGGTCATTTAGCGACGTTTTTAAACGTCGCTAATTTGACTTTTTCTGGTAGTGATTCAACGGGACTGAGGACCCAATCGTGACTCTAGATTGGTTGGACGAACTTGAAGACCACTTTGCTCTACTAGAGGTCCCCGATGAGAAGCGCGCCGCATGTGCTCAACTACAGTTCCGTCTCAACGCGCACGATTGGTGGGACGTGCATCGACGATCTCTTCAATTTGACCATGGAGAGGAGGCGATCACTTGGGCGAATTTTTGTGCCGCGTTTGAAGAGGAGTTTATACCCCCTCATGTGCGTCGTCAGAAAGAAAACGAGTTTATACAACTGCGGCAGGACAGCATGACAGTCAAATAGTATTCCGCTGAATTCAACCGACTCTCCAAATTCGCTAGTGCCTATTTACCGGATGCAGCGAGCCGAGCTAGAAGGTTTGAAGGTGGTCTGCGTCCTGCCATCCATGCGCACGTAGTCGTTCATCAGTACGAGACTATGCGGGGAGTCATGAATCACGCTCTATCTCTTGAACCGCAGTATCCTCACGTTCCTACCGGCGCTGTGCATAGCTCCAATCACAAACGACAAAGCAACGATAGAGGAAACACCGCTGCAAAGCGCCCTAACAACGAGGTCCACAAAGAGGAAACCCAGGGCAACCTTGTAACTTTTGTAAAAAGTTGGGGCACGCAATCGACAAATGTCGTCTGAAACTTGGGTTGTCTAGCCTGTGGCGAATCAAACAATGCAGTTCGTAATTGTCGCTACGTCATGATCGTCATTCCGAATATAATGCTCCCTAACGGTAGGTTCTATTCCTAAGTTTCATGGACGAAACTTTCAATTAGTTGTGTAGGATGTGGTGCCCCGTTCCCCCTATTCAGGGAGCACGGCTAAGAAATACAAGATGGTATCATTCGATCGGGATAGATTGAAACAAGAACTCATCCTCGTTATGGATTTGTTTCTTCGGAATCGATTCCCATATTCAGTGGACAGTGCCCCCGGGATCGACTTAGCGGCAGAGTCAGGAGGGACCTCTCCGCTGCATCTTTTGTTGCATCAAATTTTGATGTCGCTTGTTCCTTTCGTGCCTTGAGTTGGTTTTCGGATTTGCTTGAGATTTCTTGAACGGTTTCGATGAATTTCATTATTTTCGTTCATTGAACTGCACTTCAATTCCGAGATTAGAAAGAGTAGAAGAGGTATTGATCAAGCTATTCGTGGATGCAGGTGAACGAGCAGTAGGCGGCGTACAAGCGGAGTCTTGAAGCGCCTCTTTCCTTCTCCCTTCCAACCAACTAAGTGAGTGGCCACCATCCCGATTAGCTAGCCCTTCTTCCAAGTCTTCACATCTAAATCTTGCATTCTTGTTGTCCCGATCAGACGATACCAAGTAATAACTAAAAGATGTCAAGATAAAAAGGGGAATAGACTTGGATTACATTACTTGTCATTCAACTTGGGAACGATTACTTATATTGCATGCTTGTTGTCACGACCCGCACCCGGTATAAGGGCACGAGTGCGTGGGTACGTCCAGCCTACGCCGCAGCATCGGCGGTAGAACGCTGTCTAGGTCAAGTACTATCTAAACACTCTCACGCTAGTATCCAACTCCATAAGGAGACTCGGATAATACTATAAGAATATTAACAACATACTCAATCACAACTACAGCACGATAGGAATTTGAAGAAATAAAAGAATACATCACAAGTCTAATGACACGATAATCATACCTGCAATCAGTAACATCCAATTTTTCCCCAAGTGCGTCGGAAACCAGTCTACTAAGGTCACAGTCTGGAAAAATATTTCCAGTCAGGAAGGAGCAAAGTACATCTCTAAATAGCAGTTCTATATAAATGACATAAACTATGTAGCAGTTCTAGATGGAAACATACCAGATGCATGTGTAGGTACGAGAATGTACAAGAAAAGAAATATACTGGAAATACTGTAAGTAAATGCAGGAAGAAAAACGATATGTCAATGAGCAAGAAACCTATGACTAAGTGTGTGAGTACTAGCTTTAACATGTGATCGGCTTGGGACTAGTAAACTCATTACATGGGTTAGTAGGGCTAACCGATGTAACAGTGAGGAGGCATGTAAACTCATTACATGGGTTAGTAGGGCTAACCGATGTAACAGTGAGGAGGCATGTAAACTCATTACATGGGTTAGTAGGGCTAACCGATGTAACAGTGAGGAGACATGTAAATGGTCAGGCCGCACCCGACGTGAGATGTGGGGTGAGCTATGGTGCATATAAAGTTGGGTATGATCACATATCTACACTAAAGTACTCCCCAAAACCCCCGACTGGTATAGTAGATCCAATCATGGTACGCTATGGCACAGGATTCCCTAGGAAGGTAGCAAATCTCCCCGGGAATCAGTGTCTGTACATGCACAAGATATCAAGGAAACAAGTCTTGTACAAGCTACACCATGAATAAGGAATAACATCTCATGACGAGATCCGTGTATACCAATCCGTGTAACCAATGTGTCAAGAACATGGATATTTACACTAGATACAGTGAACATAGGAGATATCATAAATTAGAAACTAATCAGAGAATGTACTCGCCTTGGGTCCTTAGCTGGTAATTATTGATGTCCTGTTCCAGATTATCCCCCTGGGGGAACCAACAGTCCTAAAATATATCAAATACAACATTTGTATCAGGTGCTATACCAACACATCACAAATACATGAACTCAGGGCTCTGCCAGGTATGGCACTTAGTCAACTAGGGTCATCTAGTAGGTAGACCAATATATATATATATATCTACATATATATCACACACATTAATACTATTTAATTATAATTAAAAGATACCTTTATAAATTACACACATACATATTATTCATTTGGTATGAAACTAGATATGTATTTATAGGCTTAAATAAGGCTAATACTTGTATAAAAATAATACTGTATGTTTAATTATATAAATCCACTAGGACTTACTTTACACAAGGTATACATATATATATATGCATATGAATACCCAAAAATAGGATTTACTATATGTACTAAATTCCAAAAATACAATTTAATATGCTAATATATTTACCATATATACTATTATATAATCTGTATATATATATATACTAATTAAGTCATTACTAAGCAATTAATGAATTTAGTACATACTAAGCATTTGGCACATTATAATGGAATATATTATATATTTAGAAATTGCTAACAAAATTTACTTATATAAAGTTGTGGCTATACTAAAACATGTATACACACACAAATTTATATACAAAGCTGAACATATGTACATAATTTGCATATGCGTATATTTACATAAAATAAGTTAGGTTGTAAAATGCTTATATTTTAACTCATATCTCAATACGTATATAACCAACAATAATACAAGTCTATATCTATATATACACTACTACCTAATTATACAATAAATAATCTTATGTATGCATCACATAAAAAGAGTAAGAAGGGAAGGCAAAATAGGGAATTACCCTCAATTTCTTATGTTAAGTCGTATGCTTGCTGTTGCTGTGTTCGATTCCATTGGAGTATCACAACTCCTCAGGAGAAATCAGTCGAGCACTGTTGGCCCATATAGAAGTCGTTAGAGCCGGGGAGGTTGTCGATCGCCGCTGTCTTCCCTCGATTCTCCGCCGTGGAGAAGATCTCGTCGAGGAACTCGCCTTGCCGCTCGCCGTTGTCTAGAACCGGTCGCTGCTCGCCGGAGCACTGGGAAGAAGTCAAGATCATCCCCGAGGAAGGAGCAGCCATCACGAGATGATCACTGAGAGGAAACTCCTGTCGGTCGTCGATGAAGCGACGCCTCTATCGTGCCCGTCGCCAAGGCACCGCCCACCGGAGTTGAACTTCAGGTGGGATGGAAGTACAGCCGGGAGTGGTGGAGGTAATGGTGTTGATGGTGATAAAGGAGGTGGCGGTGGTGAAAACCAGCAGGGAGGAGCTCGCAGAATGCAGGGGAGGAGCAGTCGCTGTCCGGACTGGTAGGAATGGGGGAGGAGTTATGATGGGTTGCCGCCGGAGTTAACAGAGGAGCAGCGGCTGGGTGCAGTCGGCGGGTTCAGAGGGCCGCCGGAAAATGTTCAATGGTGATGGTGATGGCCGCCCACCGGAGTAGTAGCAGGCTGGAATCGGAGGAGGGAAGCCGGCACAGAGGACCGGTGCAGCGCTGCCGAGGGATGGCTCGGCCGGAGCGTGCAGGCTCGGTTGCGGGGGACTCGGCCGCCCGGAGTACAGCAGCGGCGGAGGAGCGCAGCCGCGGGAGGGAGTTCGCCGAGGAAGATGGTCGTGTGTGGCGGTGGTGATAAGCTCTCGTGGTGGTGATAGATGGAGGGAGATGGAGGGAGAGCCGCCGGAAAATGAACAGGAACTGCGGCAGCAGCAGTAGACGGAGGAGTCTCAGCGGCCGCCGGGGATCGGGGCTTGGCCGGCCTGAGCAAGGATCAACAGGAACAGTGTTCCCCCCTTACAGTTCAAGTTTGAAATTAATTTCAAAAAGGAAAAGAAGGAAAGGAAGAAAGGAAGAAGAGGAAGAAGAAAAGAAAGAAAGAAGAAAGAAGAAGAAGAAAAATTACCTACGTATGAGAGAGGGGATGTGGGGGCTTGTGAAGGTGGGGAATCCTAGGTTTCTTGGGATTAGGGTTTGAAGTAGACATTATATAGGGATGAGGGGATTTGGATGGAGGGTGAGGATGCATCCCTGGAATGGTTGGCTAGGATTGAACATGAAGGGAAATAATTCATGTAGGGATGAGGGTTTTTAATTAAAAAATTTAATAGGCTCCCTCATTGGTTAAAATAATTAGGTGTTGACACCTACAATTGAATAATTGCAACTTAGCCCCTTAAATTCGGGAAATTGCACAAACACATAAAATGACGAAAATTGGGCGGGCGATTCGGTGTCCGGCATTTTGTAGGGTCAGGGGGCACTGTACGATGGGTATGGGCTGAATTTGCAGGGCACTGGACTTAATTTGGGATTTTAAAATCAGATAAAATGGTATCCTCAAATTAAATAGAAATAAATGCAAGTTGTGTTCAACAATTAATTAGGAGTACTTGGGGTCAAAATCAGATCAAGTCATCAATACCAATAATGAAGAAGACTCAGAACGGAATATTACCCTAATTTGGGCCGCACGAAAAATAGGTCAAGATGGCCTCCAATTTTCGATTGGAACGCACAACGATACAAAATAGGAGTTTTATTAAATAACGTCCGCGACGATTTTTGTGCGGCCAGAAATAATGTACAGGAAGCACAATTAGGAGTTGCAAAAATAGCAGAATTGAAGGCGGGCATGTCTAGGGCAAGATTGTGAAATCTGTTGGAAGACAAAAGTCTGGATAGTGCTCCAAATATCGAAGCAAAGGCAATGCGCAAAAATATTAAATAAAATACAGTAATTAATTACAATCTCCAAAAAATTAAATTCTAGATAAAATAATAAAATCCAGAATTCTATAATTCGGACAGGTGGTCATCTACTGGGCTTCTAGGTCTAGTCTGCTAGCTAAAAAATAAATAAACACTGCATCTAGTACTATATTTAATTTCACATCACACATAATAAATTAAATCAAATATGCTATCATGTAATTAATTAATTGTAACTACCATAAATTAAATATTGTAAAAAGTCGAAAATACCCCTGTTTTCGGAATGTGGTAGTGACAAGTCTACCCACCTTAAAAGAATTTCGTCCTCGAAATTTAAAGTCCTCATAGTAGTGTTTACTCATACACATTATTGTTTCCATAAATAGTGAAATTCAACAACCCACATAATCCTGAAATAGTCCACCTTGTCGTTTCGCATTTTTTCAAAAATTTGAAATTACTATATTCCTGAAATATCCTCGAATAAAAATCAGTTTCCATTTCCTCACAATTTCCACGAATTTTAAATTTAAAAATATTTATACTCGGAATTTGATATCTGTTCCTCAAATTTAATTTCAATCAATGTATTGAATCTCGTCCCAAAAGTCTGAATCCCAACAATAATCCATCAATGATCTAACTCTTCAGTTTCCTCCTTTCCTCAAATTTTAATCATACCTTGATCTTCGTAATTACCAAGGATCCATCAATTTTGTTATATTACTCATTAACTCTTTATTTAAATGAATGCTTCCCTTAAATTTTTAATCAGCTTGTCCCTTTCATCCAGTCATAACCTTGTCATAGATCCTTGCTATAGTCAAAACCCCAACGATCCTGGCCTAAGAAAAATTTTACCCACAGTCATACAACAAACAACTTAGAGGAAACATGCATGGTTATGGTCTGTCTTATCATGGTATTGCATTCTCTGTCAGGGTGTACTACTAACCATATCCTAACAAAAATCACGAATATAACCCACGGTACTAGGGAATCAATCAATCAGAAGACAAAAACAACATGAGAAAAGAAAGAACCTGCTAACATATTTCTTTTGGTATCTCCCATCTCTAACAAACTCTTAACTCTAGCATATTCACTAACAAATTTCTATTCCTGTACACTGGTACCCATATCAACTAATCTTAATCCACAAGATCCATGAATATATCCCTATGGCACACACCTGTCTATTAATACCAAAATCTGATACCAAGAACCTCTAATATAATCATGATTCAATAATGCATCCAAGTTGATACCTCTATCTCTTTAGTACCATACTCTCTGCCAGTTCCCGTTCCTACTACAATTGTTCATGCTAGTTGTTCTTATCACTCAAATACACGTCAAATGCAACACCATACTGAGTGCTAAGCCCCTTTCTAATACAACTCTAGATGGACACCCAAGTCTGTTTGCGGTGCCATCTCAATCATGCTCAAGTTATCAGATCCTTACACATGTGTATCATCTACTCATATATAAATATTCACCTCTTATCTACCATAAATTAATCCTCAAAATAATCGTCAAGGTTTAACTTCTCGATCAACGTAAAAATAATTGCATATACCTCCTCGAAATCAGATACTCAATATCGATAAATTTAATCACTTTTAAAATCCTCATAGTTTTAACCTTGTGTATTGAATTCACATTTGAAATCCTCAAAAATTTAATGACATAATCTCAACTCCTCAATTAAAAAATAAAACCTTATTTTCACATTTTAATTTATAACTCCACAATGTACATATCAGTGCTCACGGTCTCTGATACTCAAGGTGCACTCAAGACATCTAGTGTCTATAATTGTGTACTAAAATTGTACTGCCTGAATCACTTGTACTATTACCTCCAATGATCAAAGTTATCATCACCTATATTTTCCTTCGTGATTTTAATTTATGTCAACTGGTATATCATTTAATTTTCATTACACAGAGTGCTTATTGTTTTGAGCGTCATTCCCGACTAACCCTCGAAATAGAACCATTAGCACTCTTGGTATTATATCACTAGCTTCATTAATGGATCATCTCATCAAGCTCATTATAACTCATGATTACATGTATCTTCTATAACACTCATGTTTCTTTACTCTCATGGGCAAGTATATGGTTCTCATCTCAATTGATGTATATGTATTTCCCTTTAACCTTTTATAGCCTGTTAAACTAATCCATGATACGCCTCACCATTTTTATTACCAATTCCGATATTTCTCCAATCATGACACCTCATTACAACTCTTTATGCATATATCCTTCTTTACTTTTAACATATCTGATATCAATCATCAAATTGAATCATGATCCATTAATTCTTAACACAATTTTCTTGATACCTAATTGTTCACGTAGATCATTCAAATGGCAAAATCATGATTATCCAGGACGGGTATGTTGGCTCTGATACTAACTCTTGAACTATCACTGATACTCTATACTCTCCTTCTACTCACAGTCTCTAATAACCTTATCCTAGAACCATTGGTACAAGGTACTATGCTAAGGGCTAACTCTAGATTAAAACCTACTGCTCACATGTCCAACTAAGAAACACTTACAACTCACTAGCAACACAGTCAATACTAATACAAGACACAAACAAAATTACAAGCCACTAATTATCATACTTAACAAGAAATCCTCAAGGGATAGGAGCTCAAAGACTGAATTGAGGACAGAAGGTATCTTTACTGCTAGTAAAGAAAAGAAGCGATGGAACAAAGTCCTGGAATAACAGAAATAGATAAGTCTTGAGATGATATTTTAAGAACCAATTTAAGATACAACCTGATAATCATACACGTCTATCCGAAATCATGACACTCAGAATCCTCGCCACGCCAGTAAGCATAGATGCGATAAACGACAGGTTCCGTAACTAAGGTATGCAACCCTATAATCATGTCATCTAGAATCCTCGCCACGCCAACCGGTATGGCTGCGAGAAACTCTAAATCTCATAACTAAAGTATGTACATCCAAGTTAGGTCCCTACGTTCTCGTCACGACAGCTAATATGGCTGCGATAAACTCTAGGTTCCATAACCAAAGTAGACGTTTTACCTTTCTCACTGTCCTCATCAACATATGTCATCAGATGATACCGTAAATTCTAGTCCGTAAAATTCATCTCAATTTGAAATCTCAACAACGATACCAAGAATTTAAAGTTAACAACTGGTCAACAAGAATCGAACTTAACAATGATACCAAGAATTTAATTTAATAACTGCTCAACAAGAATCAAGTTCAGTAACAACAAGCGAGAGCGGACGAAAACAAGGAAAAAGATTCAAATTGGAAATTATAATAAGATTCTCAAGGGGTCGTCCCAGGAATCTCTCAAGAATTTGTGATTGAGTATCCTCTCTCATCCTAGCATCCTATGTCCTATATTCAATAGCAGGCACGCGGTAGTACAACGAAGACGTCACGCTACCACGACATCGCACAACTTGCGAAGTCTGACCTGCATGGGCCACCACTAAAACGTGTCACGACCCGCACCCGGTATAAGGGCACGAGTGCGTGGGTACGTCCAGCCTACGCCGCAGCATCGGCGGTAGAACGCTGTCTAGGTCAAGTACTATCTAAACACTCTCACGCTAGTATCCAACTCCATAAGGAGACTCGGATAATACTATAAGAATATTAACAACATACTCAATCACAACTACAGCACGATAGGAATTTGAAGAAATAAAAGAATACATCACAAGTCTAATGACACGATAATCATACCTGCAATCAGTAACATCCAATTTTTCCCCAAGTGCGTCGGAAACCAGTCTACTAAGGTCACAGTCTGGAAAAATATTTCCAGTCAGGAAGGAGCAAAGTACATCTCTAAATAGCAGTTCTATATAAATGACATAAACTATGTAGCAGTTCTAGATGGAAACATACCAGATGCATGTGTAGGTACGAGAATGTACAAGAAAAGAAATATACTGGAAATACTGTAAGTAAATGCAGGAAGAAAAACGATATGTCAATGAGCAAGAAACCTATGACTAAGTGTGTGAGTACTAGCTTTAACATGTGATCGGCTTGGGACTAGTAAACTCATTACATGGGTTAGTAGGGCTAACCGATGTAACAGTGAGGAGGCATGTAAACTCATTACATGGGTTAGTAGGGCTAACCGATGTAACAGTGAGGAGGCATGTAAACTCATTACATGGGTTAGTAGGGCTAACCGATGTAACAGTGAGGAGACATGTAAATGGTCAGGCCGCACCCGACGTGAGATGTGGGGTGAGCTATGGTGCATATAAAGTTGGGTATGATCACATATCTACACTAAAGTACTCCCCAAAACCCCCGACTGGTATAGTAGATCCAATCATGGTACGCTATGGCACAGGATTCCCTAGGAAGGTAGCAAATCTCCCCGGGAATCAGTGTCTGTACATGCACAAGATATCAAGGAAACAAGTCTTGTACAAGCTACACCATGAATAAGGAATAACATCTCATGACGAGATCCGTGTATACCAATCCGTGTAACCAATGTGTCAAGAACATGGATATTTACACTAGATACAGTGAACATAGGAGATATCATAAATTAGAAACTAATCAGAGAATGTACTCGCCTTGGGTCCTTAGCTGGTAATTATTGATGTCCTGTTCCAGAGTATCCCCCTGGGGGAACCAACAGTCCTAAAATATATCAAATACAACATTTGTATCAGGTGCTATACCAACACATCACAAATACATGAACTCAGGGCTCTGCCAGGTATGGCACTTAGTCAACTAGGGTCATCTAGTAGGTAGACCAATATATATATATATATCTACATATATATCACACACATTAATACTATTTAATTATAATTAAAAGATACCTTTATAAATTACACACATACATATTATTCATTTGGTATGAAACTAGATATGTATTTATAGGCTTAAATAAGGCTAATACTTGTATAAAAATAATACTGTATGTTTAATTATATAAATCCACTAGGACTTACTTTACACAAGGTATACATATATATATATGCATATGAATACCCAAAAATAGGATTTACTATATGTACTAAATTCCAAAAATACAATTTAATATGCTAATATATTTACCATATATACTATTATATAATCTGTATATATATATATACTAATTAAGTCATTACTAAGCAATTAATGAATTTAGTACATACTAAGCATTTGGCACATTATAATGGAATATATTATATATTTAGAAATTGCTAACAAAATTTACTTATATAAAGTTGTGGCTATACTAAAACATGTATACACACACAAATTTATATACAAAGCTGAACATATGTACATAATTTGCATATGCGTATATTTACATAAAATAAGTTAGGTTGTAAAATGCTTATATTTTAACTCATATCTCAATACGTATATAACCAACAATAATACAAGTCTATATCTATATATACACTACTACCTAATTATACAATAAATAATCTTATGTATGCATCACATAAAAAGAGTAAGAAGGGAAGGCAAAATAGGGAATTACCCTCAATTTCTTATGTTAAGTCGTATGCTTGCTGCTGCTGTGTTCGATTCCATTGGAGTATCACAACTCCTCAGGAGAAATCAGTCGAGCACTGTTGGCCCATATAGAAGTCGTTAGAGCCGGGGAGGTTGTCGATCGCCGCTGTCTTCCCTCGATTCTCCGCCGTGGAGAAGATCTCGTCGAGGAACTCGCCTTGCCGCTCGCCGTTGTCTAGAACCGGTCGCTGCTCGCCGGAGCACTGGGAAGAAGTCAAGATCATCCCCGAGGAAGGAGCAGCCATCACGAGATGATCACTGAGAGGAAACTCCTGTCGGTCGTCGATGAAGCGACGCCTCTATCGTGCCCGTCGCCAAGGCACCGCCCACCGGAGTTGAACTTCAGGTGGGATGGAAGTACAGCCGGGAGTGGTGGAGGTAATGGTGTTGATGGTGATAAAGGAGGTGGCGGTGGTGAAAACCAGCAGGGAGGAGCTCGCAGAATGCAGGGTAGGAGCAGTCGCTGTCCGGACTGGTAGGAATGGGGGAGGAGTTATGATGGGTTGCCGCCGGAGTTAACAGAGGAGCAGCGGCTGGGTGCAGTCGGCGGGTTCAGAGGGCCGCCGGAAAATGTTCAATGGTGATGGTGATGGCCGCCCACCGGAGTAGTAGCAGGCTGGAATCGGAGGAGGGAAGCCGGCACAGAGGACCGGTGCAGCGCTGCCGAGGGATGGCTCGGCCGGAGCGTGCAGGCTCGGTTGCGGGGGACTCGGCCGCCCGGAGTACAGCAGCGGCGGAGGAGCGCAGCCGCGGGAGGGAGTTCGCCGAGGAAGATGGTCGTGTGTGGCGGTGGTGATAAGCTCTCGTGGTGGTGATAGATGGAGGGAGATGGAGGGAGAGCCGCCGGAAAATGAACAGGAACTGCGGCAGCAGCAGTAGACGGAGGAGTCTCAGCGGCCGCCGGGGATCGGGGCTTGGCCGGCCTGAGCAAGGATCAACAGGAACAGTGTTCCCCCCTTACAGTTCAAGTTTGAAATTAATTTCAAAAAGGAAAAGAAGGAAAGGAAGAAAGGAAGAAGAGGAAGAAGAAAAGAAAGAAAGAAGAAAGAAGAAGAAGAAAAATTACCTACGTATGAGAGAGGGGATGTGGGGGCTTGTGAAGGTGGGGAATCCTAGGTTTCTTGGGATTAGGGTTTGAAGTAGACATTATATAGGGATGAGGGGATTTGGATGGAGGGTGAGGATGCATCCCTGGAATGGTTGGCTAGGATTGAACATGAAGGGAAATAATTCATGTAGGGATGAGGGTTTTTAATTAAAAAATTTAATAGGCTCCCTCATTGGTTAAAATAATTAGGTGTTGACACCTACAATTGAATAATTGCAACTTAGCCCCTTAAATTCGGGAAATTGCACAAACACATAAAATGACGAAAATTGGGCGGGCGATTCGGTGTCCGGCATTTTGTAGGGTCAGGGGGCACTGTACGATGGGTATGGGCTGAATTTGCAGGGCACTGGACTTAATTTGGGATTTTAAAATCAGATAAAATGGTATCCTCAAATTAAAAAGAAATAAATGCAAGTTGTGTTCAACAATTAATTAGGAGTACTTGGGGTCAAAATCAGATCAAGTCATCAATACCAATAATGAAGAAGACTCAGAACGGAATATTACCCTAATTTGGGCCGCACGAAAAATAGGTCAAGATGGCCTCCAATTTTCGATTGGAACGCACAACGATACAAAATAGGAGTTTTATTAAATAACGTCCGCGACGATTTTTGTGCGGCCAGAAATAATGTACAGGAAGCACAATTAGGAGTTGCAAAAATAGCAGAATTGAAGGCGGGCATGTCTAGGGCAAGATTGTGAAATCTGTTGGAAGACAAAAGTCTGGATAGTGCTCCAAATATCGAAGCAAAGGCAATGCGCAAAAATATTAAATAAAATACAGTAATTAATTACAATCTCCAAAAAATTAAATTCTAGATAAAATAATAAAATCCAGAATTCTATAATTCGGACAGGTGGTCATCTACTGGGCTTCTAGGTCTAGTCTGCTAGCTAAAAAATAAATAAACACTGCATCTAGTACTATATTTAATTTCACATCACACATAATAAATTAAATCAAATATGCTATCATGTAATTAATTAATTGTAACTACCATAAATTAAATATTGTAAAAAGTCGAAAATACCCCTGTTTTCGGAATGTGGTAGTGACACTTGTTCGTTTGGAAATGAATCATGAAGTGTTGCTTGTCTTGTACTCTTGTTGCCTCAAATTGTATGAATGATAATTTAGCCTAGATACCGTTCGATCATGGACAACTTGTGCACGAGGTCACGATTCTTGCGGACGGTCGCTGGGGCACTTGCGCCGATCCTGTCCGGGCGGAACCTATTGTTTAGTCTCTTGTAGTTGACAAAAAAGTCTTGCAACGCCTTTTGTACTTTCGTTGCATGCTATTCCGCCAAAGACTATATCGTCCATTATGGCATACGCCAGTGATCCCCTTGTATAGTTAAACCTGTTGCAAAGTAACTTGTGTCTTCGTGGCAGGGAAGGCATGGTAAGTATTGTGCAGGTGGTTCAGACGGACAGGTAAAAGCCACCGAACGGTGGCAAGTTCATTTCAGTAAATTCTATATGCTTCTTACTTGTAAATAAACTAAGGCAAGATAGAAAGACCATAATAATATGCATGCTTCATTATAAACAACGTGTTGATTGGTATAGTTGGGTTAGCTCACCTTCACCGGTACATTTCGATGTGCTGACCCTCGTTGAAACAGGTTCCCCGTACTATGGAGAACCGAGCGAGGAGCCGAAGTCGTCTTCCCGATCCAGTCCAGATGTTGGCGCATCCTGATCGCGCCATATTTTGAAGTACTTAAAGAAAGGAGCTAGCAACTCAATACACAATGCAGGTCCTTGGAAAGGCCGTCATCCAGCCCGGAGGTCTTTATCATTTTGAAGTTTAGTAAAGGGATATAATGTACAGGACTTCCATCTCATTTTGTGTCAACACTTTTGTAAGCCCGTGCGACAATTAGCTAACTCGTTCAAGAGTTTGTAATAGATGTTCATATCAATAAAGAGAGCTTTTCCATCTTCAACTTGTGTTTCAATTTATCTGCGTACTCTGAATATGTGCTCGTTATGTAAAAACACTCTAGCCTTGTGCGGGCGCAAACCCAGGCCCGCACGGCGGTCACGCCCAGGGGACGCCCATCGATTCCACGAAATCGGGGCATGACAAGTTTCTCCAATATTGCAGCTCTCCACCTTGGATCTTCCTTCGCTTCCTGCTAACACTTAGGCAAAACGGTGGTGTCTAAAGATGCAATGAATACTCGATAAGTAGGAGATATATTAGGATAAGAAATTGGCAATATCATGTTCATAACCATAACGATTAGAAACTTTTTTCGCATTACTGCGAGAAGATCTCCTTAAAAAATATTAGGAAGTGGTGAAGAGATCATACCATCTGAATCAAGGGATCCGCATCCGAATCAGAGCAATCCGGTGTGGAAGGTGCATCTTCAAGAATTGGGGCAAGGTTAGACGAAGGACATGGCACAGTAGGGACAATAGGCACAATATAGTAGACTGCTGCTTTCTTCTTCTGTAGACCTAGAGCTCTGTAGATTATTTTGTAGTATGTTCCTCCCCCTACACTGGAGCATCACTTTCTTTCTCCTGATTGTCCCTATTTTTTTCCTCCTGATTATGTGCATCATTATCACTTTTCTCACCCTCGCTATCTCCCCCTTGTTCCCTTAGACCAGCTTCCATCATTAGACATGAAACTGACCCGACAATCACGCTTGGGCCCATCTCCCCCTCACTCCTAACACCTCATGTGTCAGGTGTGTCACCAAATGATGAGCCTTCACCTGAACCATTATGGTAGTATCGTTTCATCTCTCTGAATATAAAATCCATGCTTACAAAGAGCCTTCGCTCCACCGGACTCCAACAAGAGTATCACTTATGAGTCCCTAAGTAGCCAACAAAGATGCACTTCACTGTCCGAGGGTCCAACTTTTTCACCGCAGGTCTGTTATCTTTCACAAAATATACACATCCAAATACCTTTGGGGGAACAATGTACTTATTCTCTCCTATAAGCATCTCGAACTGTGTCTTCTATCCTAACACCTGAGAGGGCATCATATTGATGAGATATGCAGCCGTCAACACGGCATGCCCCCATAGGTGTTTAGGAACATTCATGAAAAACATTATTGACCGTGCTACTTCCAACTGGTTTCTATTCTTCCGCTTTGCCAAGCTATTTTGTGCTAGTGTATAGGCACATAAAATCTGATACTGTATCCCATGGGCTAATAAGTACTCTTCAATAGCCTTGTTGGTGTATTTTGTCCCATTGTCATATATCAAAATCTTTACTTTAGTACTGTACTATGTTGTAACCCTGCGATAAAAATCTTGAAAGCATGCAAAGACATCACTCTTACTCTTCATTAGGTATACCCAGGTGATACGAGTGTAGCAGTCAATAAAGGTGACAAATCATTTAAAATCATTAACTCCAGTTGTAGGATAAGGTCCCCACACATCAGAGTGTATCATATCAAAAGCAACTAAATTTCTATTTTCAGAACTCACATAAGAGCTTCGGGTATGTTTTTCAACCTCACAAGCATCACAAACTAACATTTGTTTATTAGCCTTTTGATACATAGACGGATATATCCGACTCAGTAGACTAAATGAAGAGTGTCCCATGTGCTGACGTTGAAGTAATAATTCTGCTTCCACTATTCTTCGCGGCTCCTCTAGTTGTGCTTCTTCTACCAGTGACGCTAGTGTTGCGTCTAGCCCACCCATGTCCAAATACCATAGCCCCTTATGCCAAGTGTCAGTCCCCAACCGTCTTCCCGTTCCCTTCTCCTGAAAAATTACCTAAGGAATGTCAAAGAAAACAACAGAATTAAGTTGAAGAACAATGACACTAATGGACAATAGATTAACAAAAAAAGATGGAGCATACAAGACATCAGTAAGGGTTATGGAATGGGTACATTCAATTTTACCTTTATCCATAATGGGTCGAGCCGTACCATCAACAGTTTGAATGCTTTCAGGCGTCGTCAGGTAAGTATAATCTTGGAACTCATAATGGGCACCCGTGACATGGCGGGATGTCCCAGAGTCAATTATTCAACCTGGTCTCCGGATAGATGCCAGGGCATGAGCAGGTATACCTACGCTTGTATTGGCATAGTGGGTGATCTTACACCTGGAGGTGGCTGGAGTTGTTGTCCTAGAGGTGTTGGCTCGACTATCGCTGGTTTCAAGCTTCATGCTTCTCCATATCTCTAGTGTCACGCCCCGATCTTTAGCCGGTAATCAGCCGTCCCCGCAAGGCACGAATCACCGCACAAGCGCTCCCGCAGGACAATCTTTTTTATCTGGACGTGATGTCGCACGAGCGTAAGCCGTGCCCGTGTAAGACCATGATCCGAACATGCGGTAATAGGTCTAAGCCACAGAGTCGCACAGATAGTCCGAGTACAGCGGAATAATAAACGCACAGACGATTGGTAACAAGTTCACAGAGTTGTCAATAGCGGAAGCATTGAATAACACAAGTATAGAAGTAAAACAAGCTCTTTATTGAAATTCAACAAGTGTTACAAGAGGCGCTAGGCCGAGATTACAAGTCGCTCAAGCCTCTCTCTCTAAAACAGTAAAAGTGTGCCAAGTGGCACATTTGTGGAATAATACATAGGCGATGTTCCAACATCATGTCGTGCATGTGTGCTTCTGTTCCGGACGTAATGCTCCAAGGCTCCAGAGTAAACTATGCGCCTTAGCACGCACGAATGAGGCATCCGCACCTAACGAGGTTTTCCCGTACCGTGCAAGCAAACTGATGGGTTATCAGTACATGAATGTACTGGTAGGGAGGCTTCTCGTCCGCACGATAAATTCAAATATGTTATATAGGTTCCGTGCATCATCTATTAAGTTATCTTTCTAATCTTGCCTTAGGATCAGTTTTATGGCATAATGAAAAGCCTAACTCGCGTGGCAGTGCGCCGTGCGATATAAAGGAACACGGCGAGACTTACCAACTTACCATCCGTCATTCCCTGTCCAAGGCAAACCAAGTTAAATCAAGCACGAGCATATCTAATGAAATCCAGGGGCAATAGCATATGCAAACACAAGTGTTGTGAGCGAGATTATGTTTCGGGTGCACGAGTATACAGGTTATCCAGAAGTGTTGCAGAAGATGTTCAAGTGTTCAAAAGATTGCACAAGTTGTTCAATTATGTATAGATGTCTTATACTCATATCGTTCAGGTGTTTCAGAATATTGGACGCGATGCAATGACTCGCACGTGGATTGTCGCTAAGCAATGATGACTTTATCTATATAAAGGGTCACTGGCATAGCCATAATGGTCGATGTCTCACTAGCGGAATGGGTGTAACGCATAGAAACAGGGCTTTGCAGGCCATTCCGCTGAACAGGTAGAGACTGCCTCTTCAAAGGGAATGGGACGCAACGTAAAATAACATGGACATTGCACGCCATCCCCATAAACAAGGAAGAGGACAACATGGAGTCCGTCTAGACCGGATCGGTCCTAGTGCCCCGAGACCGTCCGCGGAATGAGATTCAAAAAAAAAATTTGTGCACAAGTTGTCCGTGACATGCAAGTCTTGGGTCTCAGGTTCACGGGATTCTTGACATGATATGTAAATTCTTGATTTTGTTCAGAACAAGTATGCTCCACGGGTTGTGATACTTACATGCTTCTCGTGCAGAGTTAAACTTGACATGGTACAATCCCCTGGTTCGAAGATGCCTTGGCGACCTAACGGTCCCAGATGCTTTCAGGTTCATACTTGCACAAAAATGACTATTAGATAGTCTTTCGGTGGGTTGGATGAATGTAAGGCAAGATAGTGTTTACTTGATTGTGGCATAAATTTTATTGTGGCAAGCATTGGAATGAGGCAACGAGTACAAACTACAATTAAGTAAGCATGCATGCATTTATATGAAACATAAGCATTCACGTTGGCACGGTTTATGGGTAAAGAGAGGAGTAAAATCGTAAAAGGACATACCGAGCGACATAATCTATGGACGTGTTGTGTAGCAAGTGAAGCAGTACACTATGAAAGTATACAATGATCTACTCGAGGCATAGTGGGGTCTACTTGCACAAGGCAAATGTAGCATACGAGGGTCTATTTATAAGAAAAGTTTTATTTTCATGTTCTAACACAAGCAATACAAGTTAGAATTTTTTCCTTAGCTCAGTGCGTTGGATTCTTTATTAGCATGCAGTGGGTGATTCACCTAGCGACTAGCATGTATCGTCCATATTTTAAGTATGTTGGCTAAGCAAAGACAAGTTCATCGTAGCCACCCACCTTAGCGATGATTCGCCTCGGTCGAGCGATACTCCGAGCGAGCCTTTGAAAGTCTAAGTCTGAACTCCTGAAGGGCCAAGTCTGAAAATCTTTTGCCTCAAAGAGTCTTCTCGCTGAGAAAAGCGGGTCGGATCGTTGCACTTGCGTTGTTTGAATCGGTTTTTCGCTTGAACGGAATGGGTCGTTACATTATACACCACTCAGAAAAAGTCTTGTCCTCGAGACTTCCTGAGCGCAAACCGCTCTATCGCACTATCAAATCTATCCCAAACGTAGCAATCAGTACTACTAGATTCGTTCGAACATAATTTTCTACTAATTCCTCATTATCGTATTGCGTGTATGTTGGGTCGGTCTCATTGAATGACTCTATCATTCAATCCAAGTTCTGACTCGGTCTCTATTGAACCTTAGCGCGGAACATATAGCTTAACGCGGGGTACGTTATAATCCATTTTGAATGACGATCTAAGGCTGAGACAAACTTATACAAGTCGTTGTACTTGTCCATGTGAGTCTAACATATTCACTTGCACTAGCATTCGAGATCAGCATATCGCAAGTCTGGATCATGCACATATTCAAAGTTTCCTTCAAACATATACATGTCACCAACTTAGTGATAGCGAAGTCTTTGCACTCGAGTTCCATATATCACTGATTCTTGGATCGTTCACACGTTCAAGGCGTCCCTCAAACATATGCATTCAACCAAACTTAGAGATAGAAAAATCGGACAAGCTACATGCAAAAATCTCAAGGGTTCTCATCTTATAAATAACGATGATACTTCCGACAGAGTCAATCAAATTTCCAAGTCATTTTCCATTCCAACCAAATCAAATATTTGCACTACCGTTAAGCACGATTTATCCGATCAACCAACTAGCGTTCATCTGTTCGCTTCAAACATAGCGCACGCTTACCGTTCCAAATCTAACACTAGGTCTTGTTGTCCCAGTTCTATGGTTTGTTCAAGCAATATGCTAAAGTCGGTTACACAAGTTCTTTCACGCGGCATAGGATCGTCTTCCTAATTACTAGGTCAGCTCACAAGGTCATAGATACAAGTTCAAGCACACTATTCATCGTACAAATTCGTCGCACGATGCTCGCCCCAATTCCTAAGGTCAAACCATTGTTCATTTGCACGAAATATTCTACCCAAGCCCGTTTTACTCAGATTTCTAAACATCAAGCACGTATCATCTTACATATATTAACAAGTTTGTTTACACATGGTTCGAGTCCGTTCAGTAAAATTCATGATATATCTAAGATGCAAGACAAGCCTAGAAATTCGTATAGTCTATCTCCTTAACATGTTTTGATAGAATCCATATATCAATTTCAAGTCCAGACCACCAAGCCAAGATTCAGTTCTAAACCTTTGATTATAACTCCAAGTCGTCCAACAAGATCCATGTATCCACTCACGAAACCATCAAGCATGATTTACTCCAGGTTCTAGGCTAACTTATCCTTGAAATACTTTTGATTCACTTGCATTCTCAAGTTCGTCTTATCGTATCAAATCAAAAGTCAAGATGATCCATCAGTTGTCACGCTCCGGTCTTCCCTAAATTCGATCATCCTTGTTGGACGTGAGATCACCACGCCAACGCTCCTGCTGGATAATCGTCCTAATACGGACGTGGTGCATGTACGAGCATAGAGATACGCCTGAACAAGGCAAGAACGTTAAACGTTATGGTTATCTTCGAAATGATCGAGACACCTTATCATTTCACTTTGCTTCATCCAAGATATATAAAATCTATCAAGTCATGTACGTTCATGCAGTGATTATAATTCATCTAGCAAAATCATCCAACTTTAAGATTACAGTTTGATAAATCCATAGTCTACTTCTGGCATTCCTCAAGCAACTAAGTTCAATTTCTCAAGCAAAGTCTATCCATTTTTGATACGTTCCATTCATCGAGTTCGTTTGGAATAATTATCGAACATGTTCCCGTGAGTTTGATTATCCCCGCCGTATATGAAATTACCACGTCATCGCTCTTGTGGGATAATCGTTCTCGCTGGGACTGATTTCGAAGGTTATCTTTCCGAACTAGATTCAAGATCGTTCTTCTAAACTCCAGGTCAAATCTGTTATCGCTTACCTCTTTCATCGAACCAAAATATTTCTTTCTTAGGCTAACTTCTATTCGAGCGATATTGCATTCAAGCTTCAATCCATTTGTTTCAATTCAAAATCACATAAGATCCTATGGATCTGTTTGGACATTTCTAAATGATCCATACACCACTCAGGAATCGAGTCACCCAGTTAAATCCTCAATCGGTATTCGCATTAATCGCTAGCATATTCACCAAATCGTTCCTTAGAAATTTTGCACGATACCTAAGCATCGCCTGATAATCTTAGTCTATATATATATATCTTTGTTGATAGTCATCCAAGTAAACAATATTCGATTTGTAACTTTCGACAAGAAATATCGTTAGAGCTATTTCTGAAAATCCAAGCACGATTCTCTATATTCGCCTTAGCGATAATCAGATAACGTTTCTATTGGTTTCCATTCTAAGTCTGACTTATCCATTTATCTGAACGATATTCCAATCTCGTTTGCAACTAGCTTGCACCAAAAGGGTCTTGGCGCGCAATACTCTACACAACTTAGCCGAAAAGCTGTGTGCATAGCTAACCGTCCGTACGATATTCTATTTCGCACACTAACCAGCTGGATAATCATGTATAGGTGTTCAGGTTTGCACATAATTTGCAAATTCTAGCACGAGTCTATTTCCACAAAGCTAACATACGTCAGCACAAAGGCCTTCGCATTACAATTCGTACAAGCAATCACATTATTCACATGCACTTTTAAAATTATTTAGACTCATTGTATGGAACATTCCATCGGGTCAACGAGAGAGAGTGTATGCACATAACCCACGAACGAGCTTTCGAAACTGAGAAAATCGAAACGAAATCCAAAGGCGTAAAGTCATGCTCTGATACCAATATGTCACGTTCCGATCTCCCGGAGGTAATCGGCCATCCCCGCTAGGCACGAATCACCGTACCAGAGCTCCCGCCGGACGATCTTTCCAATCTGGACGTGATGTCGCACGAGCGTAAGCCGTGCCCGTGCAAGGCCATGATCCGAACAAGCGGTAAGAGGTCTAAGCCACAGAGCCACACAGATAGTCCGAGTGCAGCGGAATAATAAACGCACAGGCGATTGGTAACAAGTTCACAGAGTTTTCAATAGCGGAAGCATTGAATAACACAAGTAAAAAAGTAAAACAAGCTCTTTATTGATATTCAACATGTGTTACAAGCGTCGCTAGGCCGAGATTACAAGTCGCTCAATACTCTCTCTTTGAAATAGTAAAAGCATGCTAAGTGGCTATATTTGTGGAATAATACATAGGCGATGTTCCAACATTATGTCTTGTATGTGTGCTTCAGTTTCGACGCAACGCTCCAAGGCTCCAGAGGGAACTTCGCACCTTAGCACGCACGAAGGAGGCATCCGCACCGAACGAGGTTTTTTCGTACCCTGCAAGCAAACTGGTGGGTTATCAGTACATGAATGCACTGGAGGGGAGTTTTCTCACCCGTTCGACAAATCCAAACACGTTATATAGGTTTTGTGCACTATCTATTAAGTTATCTTTCTAATCTTGCATTAGGATCAGTTTCATGGCATAATGAAAAGCCTAACTCGTGTGGCAGTACACCGTGTCATATCCCGGTCCCGCAGGGACCGTTCGTCCTTGCTTTGGTCCTTACAGAACCGATCGTCCTCGCACGGATGTGATGCCGTGCAAGCCTAAAATGCGTTTACACAAGGCCAAACCTTGAACAAGGTCAAGTAAGCTAATCAATATTGAAGCAGCGGCACACATATTGCAGAAAAGTAAAGAACACAATGGCATAAGAAAACAGGCTCTTTATTGATAATCGAAAGTATTACAAGCGGCGCATGGCCGAGGTTACAAATCGCTCAAGCACTCTTCTCCTTCTCACGATTACAATGACACCGTTCCATACATTATGTCCCTCTATACAAAAGAAGCTCAAACTCGATACGGCTCAAGGCATCGACTCCAGATTTTCGGTTCCTTGAAATAAGGCACGGCTATCGCTTCCCCGAACGGTCTAGAACCTTATAACAAGTAAACTGTTGGTGGGTCAGCACTTTTATAAGTACTGGTGAGATAAAAACAACTGAACATAAGTTACACCCCCTGAAATCCACACTAAGTAAACATATGGCAAAATATTGCATTACTAGTGATCTTGCTAGTTTTACCTAAGTTTATTTCATGCAACTCAAGATTATAGTCAGATTACATCTCTTTGAAACATAGTTGGAAATATTTTTTCATATTCACAATAAGCATACAATAGGGACAGTGTTTTATAGTGCAGTGCGCAGCATTTATTGACATCATAAACTAACTCTTTGGGACAAAGCTTATCTAGCAGACTGATCATCTCAAATCAAAGCAAACATTTGGTGGACTATAACACTTTGAAGCACACAAGAAGAACTACCTATATGATTTCGGTCCCCGAGAAACTCAGGATCGGTAGCGGTAATCCAGCTAACCAATGACTCACATTCTGAGGCTATTAGCAGTTGTGACCAAGGTTCAGCTCTGCACCAATAGTCATTGTCCAACCGATGCGAATGCATGAAGCACTAACAGATAAACTCTACGATGCACATTTCATGAACAAGCAGGCTCTACGTAAACCCATTGCATTTCTTACCTACGGCCGAACGGCTATCCCTACAACAGACATACAAGTTAGCAACAATTTGCATATTCATAACTCATAATCAATCTAGGCATCAGGTGTTAGGTATGCAAGAAGGTAAATCTAACATGAGCCATATCTATATGACGGTCCATGAGTTGCTCCATTGATGGACAACAACACCCCCCTAGATCCTTTCGGAACGGAACATCAGGGTGCTCTCATAATCCCTTCCGGACCGACCGATTTTCAGTGCCCTAGGAATCGATCGAGAGATTATTACCTTGTGCACAAGTTGTCCGAGACCAATGCATGACAAACAACATTCTATCAATATGCAATAATATTCACATTCACAAGTATTTAACAATCTAATAGCTGTAATACCCCATTCCGCTCAAGCGGACTGCCGATTCAAACGGCAAAGTGCAAACGTCTCGACCTGCCTTGCTCAGCGAGGCAACTCGTTTGAGGCAAGGATATCCAGACTTGGTCCCTACAGGAGTTCGGCTTAGGCTTTCAGAGGCTCGCTCGCAGTATCACTCGACCGAGACGGATCATCGCTAAGGTGGGTGGCTACGGTGAACTTGTCTTCTCTTAGCCAGCACACATAAAATACGGAATGATACATGCTAGTCGCTAGGTGAATCACCCCCTGCATGCTAATAAGAATACAACGCACCTAGCTAAGGGAATAATCCCAACTTGTATTGCTTATGCTAGAACATGGAAATGAAATATTGTTATATATTCAGACCCTCGCATGTTACCTTGGCCTCGTGCAACTTGACCCGCTATGCCTCGAGTATAACGACACATATGTATCTTCAGTAGTGCACTGTTCACTCCCTAACATTGCACAAACCCTAGATAACTTCGCTCGGAAAGGCCCCGTACGGTTTCGCTCGGCTTACCTTCGGGCCCGAGCGAACTTGAATTCTTAAGTTATACAAGTGCATGCTTGCCTGCTTTTATGTATTGCCTAGTTTCAATGCTTGTTGTATAACTATGCCCAGACCGTGAAACACTATGCTTGTCATGCATTCATTTAGGTTCTCCTCGGAAGACTATCTGATAGTCGTTCCGTGCATGAATAAACCTGAATGTATCCGGGACCGTTAGGTCGCTAAGGCAATTCCCGAACCAGGGAACTTGCACCAATCCTGTGATCCAAGAATCCATGCTCGTTGAGCAATACTATCCTGTACTGAATCAAATGGCTCGTGGAGCCGATACTCAACATTTAGAGTAATCCTGATCCTGCCTCAACAAGTTACAAATATATATATATCCTGACTTGAACTTGTTCCATGTAGCTTGTTCTATATATATATATATCCTGCCCTGAACTTGTTCCTGTACCTGACCTGACCCTGAAGATTAGAGACTTGCATGGTCACAGGACAACTTGGAAACAAGGTTTTAGTTTCGCAGACGGTCGCTGGGGCACTGGCACCGATCTGATCCGGACGAAACTCCTGATAGTCGCCTGCTATAGGACGGAATGCCCTGGGACGTCCTGCTCTATGCGTCGCACGACATTTCATACTAAGACTAGACCGTCCATTATGGCGCCGTGCCAGTGACCTCATGTTCATATAGATAAGTCATCCTCATTTAGCGGCTACCGCGTGTGAGTCACTGCATCGCATCGAGAATAATTGAACACCTGAACGATCTTGTTATAACAACACTCGTGCATAAAGAGCACTTGATCAACGTATGCAACACACCTGCTATTTCCTATAACCCGTGCACCCAGTACGGGATCTCGCACTGAAACGCTTGTGTTTGCATATGCTTTGCCCTGAATGCTTATACATGTTTCTGCTTGAATTAACTTGGTTTGCCTTGGACAGGGAAAGACAAATGGTAAGTTGGTAAGTCTCGCCGTGTTCCCTCTTATATCGCACGGCGCACTGCCACACGAGTTAGGCTATTCAAATCTTGCATGAAATTGATCCTAAAAGACAAATAAATAGTTGGGCACGAAACCTGTACTACGTGTTTGGATTTGTCGAGCGAGCGAGTAGCCTCCCCACCAGTGCATTCATGTACTGATAACCCACCAGATTGCTTGCAGGGTGCGGGAGAACCTCGTTCGGTGCGGATGCCTCCTTCGTGCGTGCTAAGGCGTGGAGTTCAACTCAGAAGCCTTGGAACGCTACGTCCGGAACTGAAGCACATATACAAGACATAATGTTGGAACATCGCCTCGACTGAACATCGCCTCGCCTGAACATCGCCTGAACATTTCCTGTATATCATCCATAAATGTAGCCACTTGGCACGCTTTTATGTTTTAGAGAGAGCAAGAGCAACTTGTAATCTCGGCTATACGCCGCCTGTAACACTTGTTTCAATATGAATAAAAGAGCTTGCTTTACTCCAACTTGTGTTTCCATGCTTCCGCTATAATTGTCGACTCAGTGAACCTGTTACCGATCGCCTATGCGTTCATGATTCCGCTGCACTCGGACAATCTGTGCGACTCTGTGGCTTAGAACTCTTACCGCCAGCCAACGAACCACGGCGTGGCTAACGCTCGTGTGGCATCACGCCCAGATGGGTCAAAGCGATCGTTCCGCGGGAGCGCTGGCGCGGTGATTCTCGCCTAGCGGGAACGGCCGATTTGCCTGCGGGAGATCGGGGCGTGACATAATGGTATCAGAGCCTGGCTTATACGCCTTTGAACTTCGTTATAATATCTCTGTTTCGAAAGCTCGTTCGTGGGTTATGTGCACACACTCTCTCAATGCCTCGATGGGATGTTCCAAACAATAAGTCTAAATACTTTCAGAGATTTACATTTGAATAGTATGATTGCTTGGGTGAAATTGTGTTGCAAGGGCCTTTGTGCCAACCTGTACTAGTCCTTATGGGATTAGATTCATGCCAGACTCGTGCATTATATGCAAACCCGAAATGCCTATACATGTTTACCCAACTGGTTAGTGCGAAAACGAATATTGCCCGAACGGTTAGCTATGCACTCAGCCTTTCGGCTAAGTTGTGTAGAATATCTTACACCAAGACTTTTGGTGCAAGCTAGTTATAAAGGAGATTTGGATATCGTTCAGGAATAATACAAGTCAAACTTAGAGCTGCAAATCGATAGACTTCATCGGATTTATCGCTTAGGCGAATATTAAGAATCATGCTTGGTTATGGAAAATAGCTCGAACGAGATTCTTGTTGGAAGACAAAATCAAATATAGTTGCTTGGATGACTACCAATCCAGAATATATAATAAGATTAGATTTTATCAGGCGAACCTGAGTATCGTGCTAGAAATTGTGGAACGAGTTAGTGAGTAAGCTAACGATAATGCGAGCACCGATTAAGAACTTGATGGAATGACTCGATTCCGAGTGGTGGATGGATCATTTAGAAACGTCCAAACGGATCCATAACCCGTACGATATTTAGACTGAACGATATAAGAATAACTTGAGTAAATGATATAAGCGATAACATATCTTACTTGGAGTTTGGAAGAACGAACTCGATATATGGAACATATCAGAAGAGTAAGACTTGGGCTGGAATATTTGAACTTGGTTATCGAGGAATGCCAAAATAGTAGACTGTGGAAATATCGAACGATAACATTGAAGTTGGATGATTTTGCAAGACGAACTATAATCACCGCATAAACGGATTTGACTTGGTGGAATTACAGTTGGATGGAAATTAAAGGTTAAAGGATAAGGTGTCTCGATCGTGTCGAAGATAGCCATAACATTCAAACTTTCTTGTCTTGTACGAGCATAACTCTATGCCGCACATGTGTCACACCCGGATTAGAACGATTATCCAGCGGGAGCGTTGACGTGATGATCTCACGTCCAACGTGGATGATCGAACTTGCGGGAGACCGAGGCGTGACAACTTATGGATCGTCTTGACTTCTGGTTTGACACGATAAGACGAATTTGGAATGCAGTGATTGAAAATGTTTCAATGGATTAATTAGCCTAGAACCTGGAATAAATTATGTTTGATGGTTTTTGTGAACGAATACGTGAATCAGGTTGAACGACTTGGAGAAATAATCTAAGGTTTAGAATTGAATCTTGGCTTGGTGGACTAGGCTTGTCCTGCAACTTGGATATATACTGGATTTTATCGAACGGACTCGTCCCCCGTGCAAACAAGTGTGTTATTTAGAGTAGGTAAATATGTGCTCGATGTTTAGAAATCTGAGTGAAACGAGCTTGGGTAGAATACCCCCTGTAAATGAACAATGGTTTAACCCTAGGAATTGGGGCGAGCATCGTGCGACAGATTTGTACGATGAATCGCGATATGCTTGAACCTGTACCTATGACCTTGTGAGCTGACCTAGTGATAGGCAAACGACCCTGTGCCGAGTGAATGAACCTGTGCTACCGACTTTACCATATTGCTTGTATAAAGCATCACAACTGGGGCAGCAAGACTTAGGGTTAGACTTGGGAACGATAACATATGCTAAGTTGACCCGAATGGATGGACGCTAGTTGGTATCAGATTGATCGTATTTAACGGTAGTGCAAAATACTTGGTTGAAATGGAAAGAATATGGGATTGGATTGAACCCTTGAGATTTTCGCAAGTAGCTTGTCCGATTTCACTATCCCTAAGTTTGGTTGACTGCATGTGTTTGAGGGACGCTTCGAATATGTGCATGATCCAAGACTTAAGAAATGTGAAACTCGAGTGCTAAGACTTCGCTATCGCTAAGTTGGTTGACATGCATGTGTTTGAGGGACGCTTCGAATATGTGCACGATCCAAACACGCGATATGCTGATATCAAATGCTAGTGCAAGTGAAAATCCTCCTGAACAAGCATAACGACTTGTATAAGTTTGCCTCAGCCTTAGACCGCTATCCGAGATCGATTGAAACGTGCCTCGTGTTAAGAAACTTGTCCCGCGCCAAGGCGCAAATGAGACTGACTCAGTATACACGCAACACGACGTAAGCATCGAGTAGGGGATTGTGTTCCAATGGATCTAGTGGTACCGATAGCTACGCTTGGGCTAGATTCGAAAATTCGATAGTATGGCTTGCCCTCAGGAAGTCTCGAGGACGAGACTTTTTCTGAGTGGTGGATAATGTAATACCCCGTTCCGCTCAAGCGGACTGCCGATTCAAACGGCAAAGTGCAAACGTCTCGACCTGCCTTGCTCAGCGAGGCAACTCGTTTGAGGCAAGGATATCCAGACTTGGTCCCTACAGGAGTTCGGCTTAGGCTTTCAGAGGCTCGCTCGCAGTATCACTCGACCGAGGCGGATCATCGCTAAGGTGGGTGGCTACGGTGAACTTGTCTTTTCTTAGCCAGCACACATAAAATACGGAATGATACATGCTAGTCGCTAGGTGAATCACCCCCTGCATGCTAATAAGAATACAACGCACCTAGCTAAGGGAATAATCCCAACTTGTATTGCTTATGCTAGAACATGGAAATGAAATATTGTTATATATTCAGACCCTCGCATGTTACCTTTGCCTCGTGCAACTTGACCCGCTATGCCTCGAGTATAACGACACATATGTATAGTCAGTTTTGCACTGTTCACTCCCTAACATTGCACAACCCTAGATAACTTCGCTCGGAAAGGCCCCGTACGGTTTCGCTCGGCTTACCTTCGGGCCCGAGCGAACTTGAATTCTTAAGTTATACAAGTGCATGCTTGCCTGCTTTTATGTATTGCCTAGTTTCAATGCTTGTTATATAACTATGCCCAGACCGTGAAACACTATGCTTGTCATGCATTCATTTAGGTTCTCCTCGAAAGACTACCTGATAGTCGTTCCGTGCATGAATAAACCTGAATGTATCCGGGACCGTTAGGTCGCTAAGGCAATTTCCGAACCAGGGAACTTGCACCAATCCTGTGATCCAAGAATCCCTGCTCGTTGAGCAATACTATCCTGTACTGAATCAAATGGCTCGTGGAGCCGATACTCAACATTTAGAGTAATCCTGATCCTGCCTCAACAAGTTACAAATATATATATATCCTGACTTGAACTTGTTCCATGTAGCTTGTTCTATATATATATATATCCTGCCCTGAACTTGTTCCTGTACCTGACCTGACCCTGAAGATTAGAGACTTGCATGGTCACAGGACAACTTGGAAACAAGGTTTTAGTTCCGCAGACGGTCGCTGGGGCACTGGCACCGATCTGATCCGGACGGAACTCCTGATAGTCGCCTGCTATAGGACGGAATGCCCTGGGACGTCCTGCTCTATGCGTCGCACGACATTCCGTACTAAGACTAGATCGTCCATTATGGCGCCGTGCCAGTGACCTCATGTTTATATAGATAAGTCATCCTCACTTAGCGGCTACCGCGTGCGAGTCACTACATCGCATCGAGAATAATTGAACACCTGAAATATCTTGTTATAACAACACTCGTACATAAAGAGCACTTGATCAACGTATGCAACACACCTGATATTTCCTGTAACCCGTGCACCCAGTACGGGATCTCGCACTGAAACGCTTGTGTTTGCATATGCTTTCCCCTGAATGCTTATACATGTTTCTGCTTGAATTAACTTGGTTTGCCTTGGACAGGGAAGGACAAATGGTAAGTTGGTAAGTCTCGCCGTGTTCCCTCTTATATCGCACGGCGCACTGCCACACGAGTTAGGCTATTCAAATCTTGCATAAAACTGATCCTAAGGCAACTAGAAAGACAACTAAATAGTTGGGCACGAAACCTGTACTACGTGTTTGGATTTGTCGAGCGGGCGAGTAGCCTCCCCACCAGTGCATTCATGTACTGATAACCCACCAGATTGCTTGCAGGGTGCGGAAGAACCTCGTTCGTTGCGGATGCCTCCTTCGTGCGTGCTAAGGCGTGGAGTTCAACTCAGAAGCCTTGGAACGCTACGTCCAGAACTGAAGCACATATACAAGACATAATGTTGGAACATCGCCTCGACTGAACATCGCCTGAACATTTCCTGTATATCATCCATAAATGTAGCCACTTGGCACGCTTTTATGTTTCAGAGAGAGCTCGAGCAACTTGTAATCTCGGCTATACGCCGCCTGTAACACTTGTTTCAATATGAATAAAAGAGCTTGCTTTACTCCAACTTGTGTTTCTATGCTTCCGCTATAATTGTCGACTCAGTGAACCTGTTACCGATCGCCTATGCGTTCATGATTCCACTGCACTCGGACAATCTTTGCGACTCTGTGGCTTAGAACTCTTACCGCCAGCCAACGAACCACGGCCTTGCACGGGCGTGGCTAACGCTCGTGTGGCATCACGCCCAGATGGGTCAAAGCGATCGTTCCGCGGGAGCGCTGGCGCGGTGATTCTCGCCTAGTGGGAACGGCCGATTTGCCTGCGGGAGATCGGGGCGTGACAATAGCCACACCCCCCTAGAACCCGAAGGAACGGAATATCAGGACGGACTACTAGACTCTTCTCTTTTCACTCAAGCAAACATATCTTTTCACAAATCTAATAGCACACCCCCCTAGATCCCGAAAGACCGGAACATCAGGGCGCACTATTAGTCTATGCTTATACAAATCAAAGACTTATAGCAGTTCGATATAGCAAAACAGTCAAGCGAAACATATAATGGCAAGCACGATTTTTATTTATATCTACCATGCAATATCTATCTCTTTCTTAGCATAATTCAAAGGGACTTATTCAAGCAATTCATTTACTCATCTTTCTTAGCATAGCAAGGGTTCGTTTGACAGTTGTGTCGGTGTAACTAAGCATGCAACATTTCTTATACTTTTGACTTAGTATAGCAAGGTTCTATTTCTTTTTAGACAAGCATAACAGTTCTCTCTTTAAGCAAGCAGGTTTGTTTCGATGACAAGCTATACGAGTTCTCTTATTAAGCATGTTGAGTCAGTTCTATCATTCTTCTCTATGAAACTTTCTTCTTAAGCAAACAAGTATTCAAAAACTCAGATTCATTATTAAGTCGTGCAAGAATCAGAGAATGCAGTTCTGCCCACTCACATTGATCAATCGGTCAGGAACTCTCTGAGAAGACTTCCGTTCGATCAAGCAAAGCGATATCACTTGTGCATAGTGCCTACACAGAGCGGGGCACTACATACTTACCCACCAACAAAGAGTATCATCCTCGAAACTCAAGGAGAAACTCACGAAATACATATCAGCGATAGCCCTCATCCATCACCTTCCTCAATCAAAACACAAGCAAATCACAAGCACAAAAGCACAAATCTCAAGCAATAAATCAAATCCAGAAAACTTTTGTGCACATCTTTGAGAATATCTATGGACATTGTATGGAACGTTCATTGCAACACAAACACAACTCAGAGTCGGAGGCAACGAAATGGGCAAAGAATCGAGTCACTCTGATACTATTATGTCATGTCTCAGTCCCGCAGGGACCGTTCGTCCTCCCTTTGGTCCCTACAGAATCGATCGTCCTCGCACGGGCGTGATGTCGTGCAAGCCTAAAATGCGCTTGCACAAGGCCAAAGCTTGAACAAGGGCAAGTAAGCTAATCAATACTGAAGCAGCGGTACACATATTGCAGAAAAGTAAAGAACACAATGGCATAAGAAAATAGGCTCTTTATTTATAATCGAAAGTGTCACAAGCGGCGCATGGCCGAGGTTACAGATCGCTCAAGCACTCTTCTCTCGATTACAATGACACCGTTCCATACATTATGTCCCTCTATACAAAAGCAGCTCAAACTCGATACGGCTCAAGGCATCAACTCCATATTTTCGGTTCCTCGGGATGAGGCACGGCTATCGCTTCCCCGGACGGTCCAGAACCTGAGAACAAGCAAACTGTTGGTGGGTAAGCACTTTTATAAGTACTGGTGAGATAAAATAACTGAACAGAAGCTACACCCCCTGAAACCCACACTAAGTAAACATGTGGCAAAATATTGCATTACTAGTAATCTTGCTAGTTTTACCTAAGTTCATTTCATGCAGCTCAGGATTATAGTCAGATTACATCACTTTGAAACATAGTTGGAAACAGCTTTGCATATTCACAATAAGCATACAATCGGGACAGTGTTCTATCGTGCAGTGCGCAGCATTTATTGTGCATCATAAACTAACTCTTTGGGGCAAAGCTTATCTCACAGACTGATTATCTCATATCAAAGCAAACATTTGGTGGACTATAACACTTTGAAGCACACAAGCAGAACTATCTATATGATTTCGGTCCCCGAGAAACTCAGGATTGGTAGCGGTAATCCAATTAACCAATGACTCACATTCTTTTCTTGAGGCTATTAGCAGCTATGACCAAGGTTCAGCTCTGCACTAATAGTCATTGTCCAACCGATGCGAATGCATGAAGCACTAACAGTTAAACTCTACGATGCACATTTCATGAACAAGCAGGCTATACGTAAACCCATTGCATTTCTTACCTACGGCCAAACGGCTATCCATGCAGCAAACATATAAGTTAGCAACAATTTGCATATTCATAACTCATAATCAATCTAGGCATCAAGTATTAGGTATGCAAGAAGGTAAACCTAGCATGCGCCCTATCTATATGACGGTCCATAAGTTGCCCTATTGATAGACAACAACACCCCCTAGATCCTTTCGGATCGGAACATCAGGGTGCTCTCACAATCCCTTCCAGACCGACCGATTCCCAGTGCCCTAGGAATCGATCGAGAGACTATTACCTTGTGCACAAGTTGTCCGAGACCAACGCATGACAAACAATATTCTATCAATATGCAATAACATTCACATTCACAAGAGTTTAACAATCTAATAGCCACACCCTCCTAGAACCCGAAGGAACGGAACATCGAGGCGGACTACTAGACTCTTCTATTTTCATTCATTGAAGCAAAGACATCTTTTCACAAATCTAATAGCACACCCCCAAGATCCCGAAGGACCGGAACATCAGGGCGCACTATTAGTCTATACTTATACGAATCAAAGACTTATAGCAGTTCGATATAGCAAAACAGACAAGCAAAATATATAATGGCAAGCACGATTTCAATTTATATCTAGCATGCAATATCTATCTCTTTCTTAGCATAATTCAAAGGGACTTATTCAAGCAATTCATTTACTTATCTTTCTTAGCATAGCAAGGGTTCGTTTGATAGCTGTGTCGGTGTAACTAAAAATGCAACATTTCTTATACTCTTGACTTAGTATGGCAAGGTTCTATTTTTTTTCAGACAAGCATAGCAGTTCTCTCTTTAAGCAAGCAGGTTTGTTTTGATGACAAGCTATACGAGTTTTCTTATTAAGCATGCTGAGTCGGTTCTATCATTCTTCTCTATGAAACTTTCTTCTTAAGGAAACAAGTATTCAAAAACTCATATTCATTATTAAGTCGTGCAAGAATCAGAGAATGCAGTTCTGTCCACTCACATTGATCAACCGGTCAGGAACTCTTCGAGAAGACTTCCGTTCGAGCAAGCAAAGCGATATCACTTGTACATAGTGCCTACGCGGAGCGGGGGACTACACACCGTGCGATATAAAGGAACACAGCGCGACTTACCAACTTACCATCCATCTTTCCCTGTCCAAGGCAAACCAAGTTAAATCAAGCACGAGCATATATAATAAAATCAGGGGCAATAGCATATGCAAACACAACTGTTATGAGCGAGATTATGTTTCGGGTGCACGAGTATACAGGTTATCCAGAAGTGTTGCAGAAATGTTCGAGTGTTCAATGGATTGCTCAAGTTGTTTAATTATGTATAGATGTCTTATACCCATATCATTCAGGTGTTTCAGATTATTGGACGCGATGCAATAACTCGCACGCGGATTGCCGCTAAGCGATGATGACTTTATCTATATGAAGGGTCACCGATATAGCTATAATGGACGATGTCTCACTAGCGGAATTGGTGTAACGCATAGAAACAAGGCATCGCAGGCCATTTCGCCGAACAGGCAGACTGCCTCTTCAAAAGGAATGGGGTACAATGTAAAATAACACGGGCATTGCGCGTCATCCCCATAAACAAGGAAGAGGACAACATGGAGTCTGTCTAGACTGGATCGGTCCTAGTGTCCCAAGACCGTCCGCAGAATGAGATTCGAAAATCTCCCTTGTACACAAGTTGTCTGTGACATGCAAGTCTTGGATCTCAGGTTCACGGGATTCTTGATATGACATATAAATTCTTGATTTTGTTCAGAACGAGAATGCTCCACGAACTGTGATATTTACATGCTTCTCGTGCATAGTTAAACTTGACATAGTGCAATCCCCTGGTTTGGAGATGCCTTCGCGACCTAACGGTTTGGGATGCTTTCAGGTTCATACTTGCACGAAAATGACTATTAGATAGTCTTCTGGTAGGTTGGATGAATCCAAGGCAAGATAGTGTTTACTTGATTGTGGCATAAGTTTTATTGTGGAAAGCATTGGAACGAGGCAACAAGTACAAACTATAATTAAGTAAGCAAGCATGCATTTATATGAAACATAAGCATTCACGTTGGCACGGTCTATGGGTAAAGCGAGGACTAAAACCATAAAGGGACACACCGAACGACATAATCTATGGGCGTGTAGTATATCAAGTGAAGCAGTGCACTACAGAAGTATACAACAATCTACTGGAGGCATAGCGGGGACTACTTGCACATGGCAAAGGTAGCATGCGAGGGTCTATTTATAAGCAAAGTTTTACTTCCATGTTCTAACACAAGCAATACAAGTTGGGGTTATTCCCTTAGCTAGGTGTGCTGGATTCTTTATTAGCATGCAGGGGATAATTCACCTAGCGACTAGCATGTATCGTCCATATTTTAAGTATGCTGGTTAAGCAAAGATAAGTTTATCGTAGCCACCCACCTTAGCGATGATTCGTCTCGGTCGAGCGATACTCCGAGCGAGCCTTTGAAAGTCTAAGTCCGAACTCCTGAAGGGCCAAGCCTAGAAATCATTTGCCTCAAACGAGTCTTCTCACTGAGCAAAGTGGGCCGGGTCATTGCACTTGCGCCGTTTGAATCGGCTGTCCACTTGAACGGAATGGGTCGGTACATATAGCATTTTTTCTCTCACTATGGGTCATATCGGGTGACTAACTCTCACTTTCCTCTTCTGTCAGGTTTGTCTTGTGTACGTCAGAATGATTACTTCTGCCACAAACATAGCCTCCTCTGCCACCCCTACGTCCTCCACGTCTGTGTCCGCGCCCACTGGACTGGCCTCTCAGGGGTTTCGTACAGAATCTGATGAAGTGTCCAGGGTCTCCAAGTTGTAGCACCCTCCCGCTCCGAAAGGGTTTGGGTTAAAAGCTGTTAGAGCTGATTTTTCCTCCAGAGAGCTAATGGTGCTAGGTATCAGCTTCAGTCGTCCATATTTTTGTGCCATAGCATCTATGGCCTCTAGTGATGGCAGCCTGGGTTGAGCAAGTAGGATATTCCTCCTCTGCTCGAATGCTCGGTTGAGCTCCTTCAGGAACCCCATCGTCCTCTGTAGTAAAACATACTCTATGAACTTCTTATAATGTTTCGCAAATGCCGATTCCACTTGCTCATCTTCTACGCCAATGGGATCATAGTGGTCGAGATCTGACTAATACTTCTTCAGTAGATCCGCATAATCAGAGATGATGTGATCTTCTTGGACCACCTTATCAAGTTCATCTTGTAGTTGGAAAACCCTCATAGGGTTGCTCGACCCTGAGTACATATCTCTCAACGTCAACCAAATGTCACCATCACCCTCCATTGCTTCCATGTTGCCCGATACTTGGTCGGTCAATGAGGCTGTCAACCATCCAACAACAACATTATTGACGATCTTCCACACAGCAAATTTCTATGATGAGTGATCTTCAGGTGTCCTGGTTTGGCCATTCACATAGCCCACCAAGCCTATTGCTTTCAGAGTCCACATTGCCTGATGCGACCACTTCAAGTAGTTGGAAGTACCCTCCAACTTTATCTCCAGTTTCTCCAACTTACCCATTTTGTATGGTGAATGATCCACATCTGCGTGTGCACCACGAGAGCTAGTCTCGGTCAACCTCTTGTAGAAGAGATCGTCCACCAAAGCCTTCATCTCTTGGGCCGTCAGCTTGCCGTAGATCATCTCCATCGTCTTCTTCTTGTCCTCTTCCATCAGCAAGATCAGCAAGACGGTGGAAGATCTAAATTATCTCCACCTTTAATCGTTGTCTTCTCTACGTCTATTGTTCCTCCTTCAACGGCAGCGGTGTCCCTGAGAGTCACTGCATACGTCCCGTGCACGACTTCGACCTAAGGTCGCATGGCCTGACGAGAAGGAGGAACTGCAGTTGTAGTCGAGATCAGGAGTTTACACAAGAGTTTCCTATATAATTAATATCCCAATTACAACTTATTGCTACTCAGAAAATTAAATTTCTCGATCTTTCGTACAATCGCAGTTGCATATGGACAGAACCGAGTTATAACTTGCAGGAGAGAAGACAAAGAAAAAGATCATCGGGGTCGGAGGTCGCCAGGATCACAGTGGAAACAGCAGCAATCGCCACAACATCAGCAACAACAGCAACCGCGACAACAGCAGCAGCAACAGCAACAGCAGCCGCCGCGGCGGGACAGGCCGTCGGCGCTACGGTGCGCGACCAGGCAGTCGTCGGGTTGGTGAGGGCTGCTGGCGGCGGGGCAGGCCGGCGGCGCTGCGGCACATGGCCCTACGTATACGGTCGTCGGGGCCTGCGGGAAAAGAAGGGGGGCTGTTGTGAGAGGGTTATGGTTAGGGTTAAGGGTGGGAGAATTTGTCTTTGATACCAAATAGAAACTTGGTTTAATACTTGACTTAATTTTATTGATGGGTGGAACTACATATACATTGGAAAGGCTAACCCCTCTCTCTACTATTCTACTAGATGTGGGACTAAACACCCACTAATACTCTCAACAAATATCAACCAAACTAATTTGAGGTTCTTCAACCAAACTCCATTGAACCATGTTGGTGTGTGCCAACACATGCACACATGACCATTTTTTAGCATGTACAGGTTGTATACGATCGCACAGGATCCAAAAAATCGAAAGGCCCCAAAATTTTTAACTCCCATTAGTTCCATATATCTACACTACTATATAATAGAAAAAGATTGAGACTTTTGTGTTTCCCAAAAATGTCATATTTTTACTAATTAATATTGTTCATTAACTTTAACATTAACATTTAGGTAATTATGTATAAAAAAAAAGTCCAAAGGAGAGTTGTTTGCTTTTTTCAAGTAGTATGAAATACATGGAACACACGTACATCTATACTAGTATTGGAAAGTTTAGACCATTTATTTTATACCATCTTAGAGTTTAAGCTGTGGCATGTCAAATTGGAAAGTTTGAACCATCGAATTTTAATTTTGGTTTTCTTTTTCACATTATATCCTCCTTTCCAACATTAACATTATTGTTTGTTGCCCTTATACTCATGTTCGGGGTATAATGAAAAACACGAAACCAAAAATAACATTTCATGGTCCAAACTTTTCAATTAGACCAACTCTAAGCTGGTATAAAATTCAGGATATTAACGTTAATTAGCCCTTAAAAATGTCATCTTTTAGTATTGGTACAGGATTCATCCTTAGAATGTGAAACACAACCTGCATGTACAATATTTTCACCTACCAATACTCAAACCAATACCAAAAAGACCAGCGGGACAGCATCAGAAATCAATATTGATCCTAATGATCAGATTGGGCACCCCTTGTAGCCGGAATTCACCCTGAATCCTGATTGCCATTGTAAAAAGAAGGCATGCAATCTAAAGTTGCAAGCAGAGAGCAGCAAATATAGGAGAAACCAAACTTAATATAAAATCTCCAAAGGCACTGCCTTATTCAAGTCTATAAGTCTAGTCTTGAACACCAAACATACAAAATTAAAGGAAAAGAGAACCCAAAACTAACTATAGACTTCACCAAAATATGCATTTTTACTACGTCATATAATTGCTATTTATACAGCTTTAGTTTTCTAACCATCCAGGAAGGTTACCTCGTCACATAATGAGCTTAAACCACATAGCCAAGGTAAGTCTACATATCAATCGAATGGCCTTCTAGGTCTTCATAGCAAGTTCCTCTATCTCGCTCTACATATCCATCAACATGCCTCCTAGATTTTCATGGAAAACCCTCTCTTGCTCATAGCTATGTTGGCGCCGAATTTGACACCAAGGCAAAGGATCGGCATCAGGTTGACATCAGACGTAAAAACTTTAAACTTGACAATTCATTTCTTAAGCTTTCTTATGGCTCCATACCGACCCCATTTCATGGGAGAAGGCTTGAATGATGCTATGTTGATCATCCAAACATCAAATGGGATTTTGAAGCACTTGTTACTAGTCAACATGTAATCAGCTCTCACTGGCTTGCTGTCAAACTCCTAACCATTATAACTAACATGTATAACCAGGAGCATGCCAATATCACAGAAGCTATTCTTCAAATTATTAGTTGGTGACCTAAAAGAACTGCCTTAATTTCATGAAGTTTAAATTTAAAGGGAAGTTGGCCTTTAGAATCCTCCTCCCACAAGAAAATAAGTGACAGAAAAGTTAAAAGAGGCTTGCTATACTAATCCCTTTAGAATCCTTGGACAAGAATTGTGATATGGTCTGAGGAGACTACTTCAAACAATTCAATAAAAAAAAGATCATGAAAATAGTTGATACTATCATCATCATCATCATAATCGCCATCCATGCATTATCGCATCAGAATGGGGTACCAATGGAGGTGGGCTATGGAGCATAAGACAGCTCCCAAGATTTGACGAAGTTTTTATGATCCACTGTTCACCTGATGTCAATCCTTTATGTTGGTACCAAATCCTATCAAGGTAGCTATGAGCACGAAATTGTCACACCATGAAACCTATGTGGCTAGTTGGCAGGTAGGCAGACATAGCTTTTGGTTATACAGTGTATGCTCATGCAACAAATACGCTCCCTCCAAGTTCCCTAAGCTGAATATAGATAAAGAGGTAAGCTGATACAATTTACTATAGGGAATGCACTCATCTCTATAACACATTAAGCTAAAGAGTAAAAGGATTCACAATCCAAGAAAATATTCGATACTATAATAGAAACTAATTTACCAATCTGGTAGCCAAAATGCTTGCTAACAATTGTATCATATCAGCAAAAGCTGTATCTAGTGATACCGCATAAAAGTTTCAGTCTTCACCCAATTATAATATGAAATCTTTTCTTTTACTCCGTAATGCAAACATATCCATTTCCACAATGAGAGAATTAGAAAAAGTTTTAGTTTTGTTGCTTACCTCATGAAACCTTGGTCTATGGTGTCTGAAGCTCCAGTAACAATTCCTTCCTTTATATCAGGACTCCAAGTTCCCCATGCACACGTACTTGAGCTGCACTCAAAATGATACAAAATTCAGCTCAAAAGAAGTCGTCGTCAACTAAAAGTGTTTGCTTTCAGCTTACTTCAAGATAATCGTCCATGCCGTATTTGGAACCTTCTCGTCCGATACCAGACTGTTTATACCCTCCAAATGGTGCCACCTATCAACACACCCAAGACTAAGATTTCATGCAAATTAAACAACCAAGAACTATGATCATCGTGTTCAAGTTTTCACCTCGGTAGAAATTAGGCCTTCATTGACACCAACCGGTCCATATTCAAGAGCTTCAGTTACACGCCAAGAGCGAGATATGCTTTTTGTAAATATGTAAGCAGCCAGACCTGCATATACATATGAATGCTAACAACTTAAGAAAGAGGAAACTCTATGGACAGGTGAAAGAAATCACGCAAGAGGCCCACAATGATAAAGAATGGTAAACAACAGGTTTGTATAAAGAAGCTTCAAATTGATGTGTACATAAATTGAAGATGTATCAAAATTGCGTGTATATGCAGCGTCCTGGACTACAGTGTGCACATTTCGTGGTGGTGTGTACTTTTCCTAGTCACCAAATTAGTATGACACATGTCAAAAGTCATGGTGTTAAAGTCAGAAATCATGGCCTAAGACTACTATGAATGATTAAGAGATGACTAGGATTTAAGTTAGGTCACAAGGACTGAATATTAATATCAGATTGATAATTGTACTTATATTAGTGAATTATGCTGCCAGTAAAATTTTACTTTACCAATTAGTACCAGTCTACCAGATTCCACCTGAGTCATTAACATTGCCCCAGACTATTTCATGAGAAGAAGAATAACAGGTCTTTGTCTGTGAATGTTGAGTTGCTTCTTTGACGAGGCTCTCTTTTTTATGGGTAACAAAAAATTGTTCCCTAAGAAATCCTTATGCCAAGAGGTACCAGTTCAATCTAATAAGGATTAGAGGATATTCAAGGAATAACTTTGAAGAGAAACTAGTGTGTACTTTCACATAACTTAGATTTCAAGGAGTTATAGGAGTATATTATGGGGCTTAATGGGTTAATAAATAGTAACGGGTTTTAGAGGGGGGGGTGGGGGGGTGGGGGGGGGGGGGTGTGGGGGGGGGGGGGTGCTCGTGTATATTATAGACGAGCTTATAGTTATAGTGACACACTTTAGGCATAAAACTTTTTTGTAATAAGCATTCAATTCTTGCAACCCATTGTAAGAAGATATCTTGGTGAGAAAATGTCTTGGTGTCCTCTGGACTATCTGTAACTGATGACAGTTCAGTTTCATATGCTTGACATATCCGGCTATTCTCAGTAGTAACAGAGAAAGCGATATTAGTAATATAGATGGAGAACTTACAAAAAGATCATGATTGAGCCCAAGATATATGTCCTTCAAAAGATTTTAATAGCATGTGTCATAATAAATATATCTAATAAGGTTCAAGGTCCTGAATATAATTACCAGGTAAGTTAACAGAGCATAGGAACTACCTGTATTTGTGTCATTAGCCATATGAATAGCTTCTTCTTCGGATTTGAAAAGCAAAAGCGGTACAACTGGACCAAAAACTTCCTCCCTATATATGAAACCAAAAAAGACATCGAGGTACATAATGTACAACAGCCTCTCTTCCATGGGATCAAGGTATATATGTCATATGTATGAACTAAGAACTTGCGGCGGTGGTGCTGGTGTGTGAAAGATATTGATGGCTATATATAGCCTTACAACCGGCGGTGGTGCTGGTGTACAATAGCCTCTCTTCCATGGGATCAAGGTATACCTGTATATAATCTCTTGGCTATATATATATATATATATATATATATATATATATATATATATATATATAGCCTTACAACCCTCTATCTTACATAAAATTCCCTAATACATTTTCTAATATACCAACACTCCTCCTCAAGATGGGCGAAAGATATTCACTAAGCCCATCTTGTCACATTCTCTAATCATATCTACAGAGCTAAGTCCCTTGGTCAGACTATCTGCTACCTGATCATTAGTTGGAATGTGGCCTAGCTCCAGTAGTCCACTGTCCAACTTCTCCTTGATGAAGAACCTATCGATTTTAATGTGTTTGGTCCTGTCATGCTGCACTGGATTGTTGGTGATACTGATGGCTGACTGGTTGTCACACCACAGCTTCATCTTGGCTCCTTGATCCAGCTTTAGCTCCACCAGCATACTCTTCAGCCATAGCAGCTCTGCAACTCCCAAGGCCATAGCTCTGTACTCCGCTTCAGTTGTCAATCTGGCCACCACTGATTGCTTCTTACTCCTCCAAGAGACCAAGTTGCCTCCTACAAATATGCAATAGTCCGAGGTAGACCTCCTGTCATCAGCATAGCTAACCCAGTCAGAGTCACAGTAGCCCTCGATGCTAACGTGATCATTATTCCTAAATATCAGCCCCTTTTCGGGAGCACCCTTCAAGTATCTCAGAATCTGGTACACACTGCGTCCATATGACCCTTCCTTGGGTCATTCATGTAGCGGCTCACCATACTCATTGCAAAGTAGATATCAGGACGTGTGTGGCTCAAATAGATCAACTTGTCCACCAGTCTCTGGTATCTGTCCCGGTCGACTGGTTCTTCAGTCTCAGCATCCAGCTTGAATCTCTGATTGATCGGCGTCGCTGCAGGTTTGCATCCCAACATCCATGTCTCTGTGAGAAGGTTACTTTCTATGAGAAATAACAATCCCCTCTACTTCTCGAGCAATCTCAATCCCAAGGAAGTACCGAAGAAGGCCAAGGTCCTTCACCTCGAACTCCTTGCCAAGCTTCCCCTTGAGTCGGACAATCTCCTGCTCATCATCTCCTGTGATAATCATATCGTCCACATACACTGCAAGCATGGTGATGTGGCCTCCACTCCAACAAAAAAATACAGTGTGATCAGAGTTGATCTGTCGATATCCCATTCCTATCATCGCCCTCCTGATTCTATCAAACCACGCTCGAGGAGACTGCTTCAGTCCATAGAGGGACTTCTTCAACCTGCAGACCTTGCATATTGTCTTATCAGTGTTGAATCCTAGTGGTATCTCCATGTACACATCCTCTACTAGATCCCCATGAAGAAACGCATTTTTCACATCCAGTTGGTGTAGCTTACATCCACCATTCACTGCAAACGAAATCGGGGTCGTAACGGTGCTCATCTTCGCCACTGATGCAAAAGTCTCGTCGTAGTCAATGTTGTACGCCTGACTGTATCATTTTGCCACCAGTCGAGCTTTGTAGTGCTCAACCTGTCCATCTAGATTCTGTTTCACAGTAAAGACCCACTTGCATCCGACTGCCCTCTTCTCCTCTGTCAGTTTTACCAGTTCCTAAGTGTGGTTCTTCTCAAGAGTCCCTAACTCGTCGTGCATCGCCGCTTTCCACTTTGGATCGTTCTTGGCAACCTGCCAATTGTTAGGTACAGTAATACTATCCAAAGACGCAATGAATGCTCCATGAGAAGAAGAGATGTTATCATATGAAACAAACTGAGTAAGGTTCCAACCATATCTATCAGGAGAATTTCTCGCATTGCTGCGAGTGGTCCTCCGTACTGATAATGGTGTGGGAGGGGTAGAGGAAGAATGATATCACCTGAAGGAAAATCTGGTGGTGGTGGTGTAGGTGTCTCAGGAGTCAAGACGGATGCAGACAAGGGACTCGGCACTGGCACTATAGGTACTGGTCCTGCAGTTTGCTTCCCTTTTCTGTTGTACGTAAGTAACTTCCCCTGAGCCGTGGGCCTAACACCTCTCATCTCCTCCCCCTATTCCTCTTCACTCTCCTTCTCAACCGTTTTTCCATACCATACTCCTAAATCGGTCACCAAACTCTCACCAATCTCCCTCTCTCGCCTCATACTCTCAGTGTCATATGAGTTGCCCATGGATGAGGTTCCCTCCTGACGGTAGTATGGCTTAAGCTCCCTGAACTGAACATCCATGCTCACAACCTCTTCTTCTTTACTGGGCTTCAGCACACATACCCCTTCTGAGTCGCCGAATAGCCCACGAAGACACTTGATTGCTCTAGGGTCAAGTTTTCTAACAAACGGTCTGTTGTCCTTCACAAAACATATGCAGCCAAACACCTTCAGCGGGAGTATCCCACTATTATTTTCTTGCAATATCTCAAATGGAGACTTTTATCCCAGTACTTTCGATGGCATCATGTTGATCAGTTGAGCTGCTGTCAACACTGCATGTCCTCACAGACTCTGTGGGATATTTATGATGATTATCATGCTCCTTGTCACCTCCAGAAGATATTTGTTCTTCCTTTCTGCCACTCCATTCTGTGCTGGTGTGTATGCACAGGTGGTCTGATGTTGTATCCCTTGGGCTGACAGGTATTCCTCAAGTGCTTTGTTGGTATACTGTCTCATTGTCAGACCTCAGTACCTTCATCACTGCTCTGTACTGAGTCTGGACATGTTTATAAAAGTCCCAAAAATAGGCAAAGATATCACTCTTATTCTTCGTCAAATACAGCCAGGTGACACAAGAGGAACAATCAATAAAAGAAACAAAATACTTGTAACCATTCATAGTAGTTGTGGCACACGGTCCCCAAACGTCAGAATATATAATATCAAAAACAGAAGAGCTCATATGGCCCGCACTAACATATGAGCTTCTAGTAAGTTTGCCTAAATTACATGCATTACATACTAGTTTCTCCTTATTTGCTTTCTCATAAATAGATGGATACAACCTACTAAAAATACCAAAAGAGGAGTGCCCCAACCGCCTGTGGTGGAGTATCAGTGTATCCTCGACACTCATCTTCGGTCCTCTCATTCTTGTCCTCTCTGCCACAGACACCAATGCTGAATCTAGCCCTTCCTGATCCAGGTATCACAGTCCATCATGCCAAGTGCCAGTCCCAAGTCTTCGTCCCGTCTCCTTCTCCTGAAAGATCACCTTAGGAATATCAAAAGAGAATGTATTTTAGTTGGAGGATTATAGAACTAATGGACAAAAGAATGACTGAAAAAGAAGGAGCATACAAAACATTGGATAATTTTACTGAACCTGTACAATTGACAGTACCCTTACCGACCACTGGATAGAAAGTACCATCGGTTGTTTGAATGCTGTCCGCCGATGCTAGGTGAGTGTAGAAAGAGAACTCACTAGCATTCCCTGCCACGTGTCGAGACGCACCCGAATCGACAATCCAGTCCGACAATCTAAGGGAAGACATAGATGCAAGGACGAGTGAGTCGTCAGTACCTTTCGATGGATGGGCATACATTGCAGCGTTGCCTCTGGCGAAGACTGAGGTGGATGCCTCCTTAGTCCCACTCCTCCTGTCTCCATCGCTTGACGCTCTATGCTTTCTCCTGAGTACCTCCAGCATGCCCAGCAGTGCATGATCCTTCTCAGTATAGGCGCCATCAGTTTCCTTCTCGCCTTCTACTACCAGTAGATTCGTCCAATAACCTCCTAGACCACCCCGTCGATCACCACGACCAAGGCTACGTCCTTCAAACTGTCCACGTCCACCACCTGAATCTCCCTCCTTGTGTGGTTTAGTGCAAGCATACCTCAGATAGCCCACTTCAGAAGGACCACATGTCCCGCCTGCAGCTTGATGTGAGTCTCCTCCTGGATCATGGCCAAGATAGCCTCCTCAAGTGTAGGGATTTTCGGTTGGGCTAGAAGTAGTGCTGTCCTCTGAGAAAACACTGCGGCCAGCCCCTTAAGAAACTTCATCGTCGTCTCCTGCAGACATACATGTCTCTCCTTACACTTCAGGTCCTCGCAGCTCGTCCGATCTGAGAAGAGATCGTAATCCAACCACAGACGCTCCAACTTCGTGGCATAGTCCTGCACTGTCTTCTCTTCCTGTACGGTGTTGTCGATCTCCCCCTTGATCTGAGAAACCCTTAAGTTATTTTCCACACCATCGTAGGTCCTCCTCAACTTCTCCTACATGTCCTTTACCATCTCAAGGTCATCCACTGTGGCGGCGATCGACTGGACTAAAGAATTGAGGAGCCAAATGTATATCACCATATGAGTGGACTTTCACTCGTCGCGTCCTGTCGAGCCCTCATCCGGCTCTGTCTTCTCTTCTGACAAAAAACCCTCCAAGTTCTTCCCTGCGAGGGTTCTCCTCACCCGTCGTGACCAACTCAGGTAGGTGGCCGGTCCATCAAGCTTCAGATCGATGGAGGGAAGCTCAAACTTCGTCGGTGTTCGTGTCGCGCTCTCACCAGCCGACAATTTCATCTGCTTCATCAACATTGCGACCTCCGCAGGGTCCAACTTCTTGATGATCTCCTCCATCGATCCTCCTCTTCTCCAATCACCTCACACCCATCCCACGATTCACGTTCGTCCTCTTCGTCCTCTCCTAGACCCGATCATGCCTCTCCCCCATCGGATCTAGGCCTTCGATGTCAACGTCTGAAATGACCCGCGGAGACGCTGGAAACCGCGGCAGAAGACTCCTGCGGCTCCGAGCGGTGCGACAACGGTGGTGGTGGAAGTGTGGTGGTGGCGGCGGCAGTGGTAGGCGAGCGATTCCACAGCGGTGGTGGCGGCTAGGGTTTGTGGCGGCTAGGGTTTGTGCTCTGATACCATATAGAATATTTTGGAGATATATTATTATTATAATCTTTTGGCTATATATATATATAGCCTTACAACCCTCCATCTTATATAAAATCCCCTAATACATTCTAATATACCAGCACATTACAAAGCAAATTCTATTATGTTTACGATTACATTACGGTGAACCAAACGGACCCTAAGTTGTGAACTTCACTTGGCAAAAAACTAGAGAGGACTACCCATACCATGCATATGACAGCAAGCCAGCATAGGCTTCATTTGAGACAATACTTAGTACTCAAATCAGCTTTTATTTGGGTCTGAACTCGGTGAAGGTAGATTCAAAATGAGTCATAAAGTGGATCCAGATAAGCCTCCTTTTCTATCTCATTTTGCTCTTTCTATGAAATGCAAGGATGAAGGTTCATCAATATTTCTGACAATACAAAAAAGAGTTTTCAGCCACTGCTGTTATTCTTTTCCTTGTATCCGCGAGAATGGGGAACCGAGTTGGGTGTTATCCTGTATTTATGCTTCAGCAAATGAGAAACAAAGGGACTGTTTTTGGGACTATCTAGATAAATACTATTACTTTCTACTCCCTAGGACACTAATATACATACAAAATACTTTAACTCTCTTTTTTCCTTTTTATTTAGTTGTAATTATAATCCTAACTTAGAGTCAATCATGCAGTTCCACCACATAACCAACAAATCTTTACCTTCTTGTACCATGATTCTGTTTGCACAGATGTATGTATGCCCACAGTTTCGGAAATTTGCGGCAAGCTGCAGAAAGTGAAACGCCTTGGAAGTTTAGAAATATAAATCTCTTATGGCAAGATCTGACTGAAAATGTATATATGCAAGAAACGTTTGTTTACAAGCATCACATGATATTACACCATGAAACTAGTATCATACAAGTGTTGGGTAAACTATAAGATGGTTATATAAATATTACCTGGGTTAGCTACAAGCAGCTGTGACTTTTAGTGATTAAATTCCCATGAATATATCCAGGACCTATTTATACTATTTCTGGAAGAGATAATTCACTTACAGTGCTTCATTGACTAATATCTCTGCATATTTTTCTTTTTCTGTTCTTTGTGTGTGTGTGTGTGTGTGTGTGTGTGTGAGAGAGAGAGAGAGAGAGAGAGAGAGAGAGAGAGAGAGAGAGATAACAGTAAGGTTCTGCAGAATTTCAAGAAGATTTATCCTAAATTATAGTTGGATATCACTTGGATCAAGTGTGATTTGTTCGTTAGCATTACAAGTAACAAAATCAAATGTACGGTAAATAGATTAGTTACCTACAATACTGAGTTTCTTCTTAATTATTAGAATATCTACAACCTTTCGTGCAATCATCACCAGAAGAAAGTTCAACGGAGTGATTGCTCCAAGGCACACAGAAAAAGGTTATTTATACTAACTACCCCTATGCTTTTGGTTTATAACACGGGGTACCCCTGCTTTTAAACAAATTACACTGGCCACCCCTCTCTTTAGAAAATAAAATAAAAATAGGGGTAGTTAGTGTTATAACTTTTTTATTTTTATCTTAAAGTAAGGGTACCCCGTGTAATAAACCAAAAAAGTAGGGGTGGTCAGTGTAACTTTTTTAAAAGCAGGGGTACCCCGTGTTATAAACAAAAAATTTAGAGATAGTTAGTGTAAATAACCCCAAAAAAAAATATAAAATGCAACTCATCATTCATTTTTAACTTCGATAAATCTCTAGGATATTTATGCATAACTACTAATATCTAGCAACTTTTAAAGTGTAGTGTCGAGAACAGAAGGCATTGGATAACAATACACAAATAATTACAGTAAACGTTCTTCAAGAAGTATCACATACTTATCTAGATGAGCAAAGAAAACAAGGTAACAAACAGTACATAACAAGTCTGATATAGTTTACATAATGTTATTCTTTTCAATTTTTCTTTACCAATGGATTGAAAGGTTAGACAGCACCGTGCTTACCACATACGTCCACCTATATTGTTCTTCATCCCTACAGAAGTGTTTTCCAAATGCTCATCAGGACTACTACCCTCTAATGATTATTACATATGCAGAAACTGTACTCACCCAACTTGTTCACATAGTTGGGCTGTTGACCTGGTCAAAAGAGTTGGTAATTTCCCTTGTCACTTTTTCCTCGCCATTGATCCCCTACTTCTTGTGCCAGACTCCCTGTATAACAACTCACTAAGTAATCTCAAACTCAGTGTATTGCTCTTGAGCTCATCTGAGGCATTATGATCAACATTCCAAAAACTTGGCTCTATAATATGACCTCCAATCCCAAGCTTGCCAACCGCATCTCCTATTCCTGGAATGTCGCACAGAAGACTTTCCCCTAACTCATCCTCCAAATCGAGTCTATGATGCTATACAAACAACATTGGCAGCTACTACGGGACCTCATAGACTGCCCTCTTGCATATTAGAAGAGCTCACATGCGAAGAATATATCCTAAAGTCTTTCATGTATAAGATTCATTCTTTATCATTGCCATAATATGAGTGCAAAGAGAGCTTAAAACCACTACCACTGTACTTTAGGAACTATATGATTGCACCTTTTATCTTATATATAAGGTTAATGTTTTTTTTCCCTTCTGTTCATGCTTACAATTTTACCGATACTTTTATTGATGACCATTTGTTCATTTTTATTTTAAGATTTGAAAATGTACTTTTGGACACCTACGAATTTCATAATAACATTTTATTTCTGTCAAATACCAGGAGAAAGTCATTGTTAAGAACAGGATTTTGAACAGATATAGATGCAGTTTCAGAAACATGTATACACAATTTCTTTGAACAGTGGTTCAAGAATGGTCTTCCATAAACCCCTAGGTTACAATAAAATGTGCTTTTCTCTACAACATTCTTCTTATATGGTGTTTATGATACCCATGATGAGTAACACCACCAAGGTTCAGTATCATAATCTTACATAATTTCTATTAAAAATAATTGCTTAAACTATTTTTTTAAAGACTGAATTTAATAAGCTTAGGTCGGAGAAAGTCGAGCTTTCTTCCTACTACACATAAGCACTCAACAGCCTTGTGTAAGGAATTGATTGATAATAGTCCATGTTATCGTTATTTCAAATGAATATTCATATAAAACATATAACCCTGTTGATCATAAACGAATTGAAAAACCAACTCAATAAGCCCCAATAATTTCTTGTCCAACTACATCAACTGTATGATGATTCTTAATTTGCAGAATAATCTCACTATGTAAACAATCAGATATCCGTAGTTAGGAGTTGAGAGGGTAATATAATGATGCTCTTAACATATAACCATACCGATCCGATCCGATACGGCCGATACGGCTGATATCGATACGGTTTGGTATGTCCCAATACGATACCGACCGACACCCGATTCTGACCGATATCGACATTGGGAGCCTCTTTTTTGGTCAATTCGGCAAAAAAAATTGAACAAAAAAAACAATCAACAAGGGTGTAAAAGCATAGTAAGGTTGTAAAAACATGTAAAAGAAGAAAATTTGGCTATCGCATGTAAACCAATCTGCAAGGGTGACTACTATTTCATAGAATTTCAAAACTACTAAAAAATAATACATAAAATACATAAAATTATGCCTAAATATATTTTCTAAAATATTAATAATGATTTGCTTTTTGATACTATAAGAACTTGATACTTCGATCCGAAACCGTCGATATCGCCGATCCCGATACTCACAGGAATGGTCCGATACCATTACTGTGAACCTTGCATATATCAAGAGAACAAGGCACGAAAACTACCACTATCAATGAATATGGAATTAGTATAGACAAAAGGATGTTGTCAGAATTTTTGTTTAACCATTTTCTGAGACATTTTCGCCTCTCATTTGCATTGAGTTTGCTCCAAGCTGCAAAAGATAAAATTAGGAAAATGAAAATGCATCTAATTGACTAAAATTGAATTTTTATACTTTAAAAGTGAAGTTTGGAGATGGAGAGGAGTAGGAAAAAAAGTAGGAGAAGAGAAAATATGATAAAGGAGATTGCAAGGGCCTTAAACCCTATGTTGTATCCCATGTCTATTTATATTGATATGCAATACACCCACAATTACTATTATACCCTCATATGATAAATAACAAAATAAAATAACTCTAACACCCTCCCTCAAACAGGAGCATATAGATCAGACATGTCCAGCTTGCTACATAAATCAAAAAATGGACAACGAACAAGTGGTTTGGTGAGGATATCACCTAATTGATCCTCTGACCGAACATAAGGAGTGACAATCTGTTTCTTCAGCAACAAATCACTAACAAAATGATAATCCACCTCGATATGCTTCGTGCGCTCATGAAATACCGGATTACTTGCGATAAACATTGCCGACTGATTATCACAATATATCTCCATCGGAATAGGAATCATAATCCCCATTTCATGAAGAAGAGACTGCACCCACATCATCTCAGAAGCTGTATGAGCCATCGTACGGTACTCGGCCTCTGCACTAAAACGAGCCACAATATTCTGCTTCTTACTACGTCACGTGACAAGATTGTCACCTACAAACGTACAATAGCCAGAAGTAGACCTCCTATCACTGCGACTGCCTGCCCAATCAGCATCACTGAACCCAGTCACCATAAGCAACTTGGGAGGTTTGTACAACAAACCCTTTCCAGGTGCACCCTTCAGGTATCGAAGAATGCGAGAGATAGCCTCCCAATGTGGTTGCCGAGGGGCATGCATAAACTGACTAACTGCTCCAACTGCATATGTGATGTCTGGTCGAGTAACTATAAGATATATAAGTTTGCCAACCAAACGTCTATAATATCCAACATCCTCAAATAACTCTCTCATGTCAGCATCAAGCTTGTCATGATAATCCATAGGAGTCTCAACTGGCCGACACTCCAACATTCCAGTCTCGGAGAGCAAGTCTAGAACATACCTGCGTTGTGACAGATACACACCCTTCTTAGATCGAGCAACCTCGATTACAAGAAAATATCGAAAAAGACCCAAATCCTTAGTATGAAACTGACGACTAATGTAGGCCTTCAAGTCCACAATCCTTCAAGTCCATAATCCCAGCATAATCACTCCCAGATAGAATAATATCATCAACATAAACAATCAACACGATAATACCTGCTGAGGAAGAGTGGGAAAACACTGAATGATCTCATGCTGTGTACCGAAAGCCATACTGAGAGAACTGATGAACTTGTCAAACCAAGCACGAGGTGACTATTTCAGTCCATATAATGCTTTCTTCAATCGACATACGAGTTTTTAATTTTCTGCTACGACATATCCCGGTGGTTGATCCATATAAATCTCCTCCTGTAAGTCACCATGCAAGAAAGCATTCTTTATGTCCAGCTAATATATAGGCTATTGGTGATTAACCGTCCAAGAAATAAGAATCCGAACTGAATTCAGCTGAGCCACTGGAAAGAAAGTCTCCATATAATCCACACCATATGTCTGAGTATATCCTTTGGCAACCAACGGTGCCTTGAGGTGCTCAACAGAACCACCGGGGTGATACTTAACAGTGTACACTCATCTATAACCCATTGTATGCTTTCCAACAGGAAGTGATATAAGCTCCCAAGTCTGATTTTGATGTAAAGCATACATCTCCTCATCCATTGCACTTTTTCAACCAGAAGATGACATAGCCTGCTTGTAAGTTTTGGGAATGAAAATAGAAGACAATGAAACAACAAATGCATGAAAAGATGATGAAGCACGGTGTAATGAAACATAGTTAGAATAGGATGCTTATTCTTTGTGGTACAAAGGCATTTTCTTTTTCTGAGAGCAATAGGAAGATCATCTGGATCTGTGGTGATGGGAGCAGAAACCTCAGGCACAAAAGATGATTGGTTGAGGGATGAATTCTGCAGAACCACTGGCATGTCCTTGGATCTCTGATAAACCTGTAAATGGGAAATGGAGACAGAAATTAATTCAGGAATGACCGAAAGTGGTATGGAAGATATCAAATCTATTGTAAAAGGAATACAACGGTCTTCTGAAGGAAAGAAAGGGATAGACTCAAAGAATGTAACATCCGCACTGACTTAATATTTACGTGAATGTGGACTGTAACAACGAAAACCTTTTTGAGTACGGGGATAACCAAGAAAGACACACTTCAGAGATCTAGGAGCCAACTTATCTCGATTAGGTTCTAAGTTATGAATAAAAGCGACACACCCAAATACTCGAGGAGATAAGGAAAAAGGTACGACATCTGTATGTAATATGGTAAATGAAACTTTGTTATTTAATACAGATGATGGCATACGATTAATTAGATAACATGCAGTAAGAACGACATCTGCCTAATACTGTTTAGGGACATGCATATTGAACATGAGAGTTCGAGCCACATCTAAAATGTGTCGATGTTTGCGTTCGTCTATACTACTTTGTTGAGAGGTGTTGACACAACTGGTTTGATGAATCATACCACGATCAACACAGAAAATGTTCATAAAAAATTGAGTATACTCCAAAGCATTATCAGAACGCAGAATTTTGATACGTTTATCAAACTGAACATAGACTTCATTATAAAAGGCAGATAACACATTTGGAAACTCAGATCTTTCTTTCATTAAATAACACAAAGTCATTCTGGAATAATCATCAATAAAAATAATAAAATACTGAAATTCTTTCGAACTTTTGACTCTAGACGGACCCCAAATATTAGAATGAACAAGATCAAAAGACTCTAATTGACGACTCTTACTACGACGAGGGAAGAAACTACGGTGATACTTGCCTAACTGACAAGCCTCACATTCAAGACTAGAAACATGACTCAAACTAGGAACAACTTGACGCAACTTAGCCAAAGACGAATGTCCCAAACGATAAAGTCACTGCAACGGAGAAGTAGAAACAAAAGGCCTTTCCAGGTAAATCCAAGTAGTACAGTCCATCTTTTTCATGCCCCGAACCAATCATCTTCTTCGTCCTGAGGTCCTGAAAAACACACGAATTGGGATAAAATATCACAGAACATTGAAGAGATTTGGTTAACTGGCTCACAGATAACAAATTAAATGAAAAATTATGCACGTATAATGAATCAAATAATGATAGTGATTGAGTAGGGTGAATGGCACATTTTTCAAGCACAGGACGAGTAGACCCATCAGCCAAGATAATATTATGTTTCATGGAACTACATTATGAAAGAGAGATGTTATACCAGAGATGTGAGAGCTTGCTCCTGAGTCGATGACCCAAGAGGTGGATGGTGACTGGATTGCCACAAAAGTAGGATTACCTATATGTTCCATGGTTGCAGTAGGTTGGGAGGTGGTACTAGCAAGCGCGTTCAACTTTTGGAGGATTTGTTCATTTGTTCAAATGGAGATGAGGTATCGGACGTTGAAGTCTGATTGTAACCCAAAGTATCATCTCTGGGAGCAGAAGTGGTGACCTGGGACTGCATATTTTCATCATGCACTTGATGTGCATATTCTGGTTTGCCCCACTTGGCCCAACAATAGTCTTCCACATAACCGAACATTCCACAATAGTTACACTTCCGTGATTGACCACCACCACCACTACCACCACCACCGCGGCCATTGTATCTACCACCACGGCCTCCTCCTCGACCAAAACTACGACCATCATCTATACCGCCACGTCCACTACCACATCCACCACCACGACCAATAGTACTAGAAACTAGGGCAGAAGAGTCAGTACTCGACACTACAGAGCTCTGTCCCAGAAAGGAACGATTGAGACGGAAGAAAGTATCTGCCACCGTAGGTAACTACTTTCCAGCAAGGATTTGAGCTTTATAAGATTCGAGAGCAGGATCCAAGCCGGCTAAGATAAGTGAAACATGAAACTCTTCCTTCTGTCTCCGAGCTTCCCTCAAATCAGTAATAATAGAATAATATTGAAGCAGTTCCTCCCACAAAGCCTTCTTTGAAGCCAGATATTCATTCACAGACTTCCCATTTTGCTTTGTATTAAACAATAACTCGTACAACTCATAGATACGGGCAATATTACGCTTCTGCGAATATGATTCTTCCAGAGATGTCCAAATCTGTTTGCTTGATTTACACCACTGAACATTAGCAGCGATATGTGGTTCCATACTATGCCACAACCACGACATAACGTATGCATCTGCACTCATCCAATCTTCATACTCAGCGGAAGTTTCAGGCGGGGTTCTTCCATCAAAAACTTTAACTTCTTCTTCGCCCTTAACACCACTTTGATAGACTTGAACCAGGCAAGGTAGTTCGCACCATTGAGTTTCACCGCTGTAATCGACTTTTCCAATTCATCATTATGAATAACAGTAAAAGGAGAACCACCTCCGCTACCACCACCACTATTAACCTCGCTAGAAGATTTGGTCCCCACCATACTTGCAGATGCAACAGAAAGACGAGGTCTTTGAAACCCTAGATCTCACAACGAACCTCAACCGACGACGAATAACCAACGGAGATCTGTAGAAACCCTAGATCTCATAAAAGAACCACGAACGACCACGAACAACGAACGACGAATGGCGAATCATGAAAAGTAGAAAAAAATAGCCGAAAAACAGTTCGATCGGCCCTGTCGTGAATGTGATGTACAGTACTTTCAAATATATGTTCTGATACCAAGTGAAGTTTGGAGATGGAGAGGAGAAGGAAAAAAGTAGGAGAAGAGAGAATATGAGAAAGGAGATTGCAAGGGCCTTAAACCCTATGTTGCATCACATGTCTATTTATATTTATATTTATATGCAATACACCCACAAAAACTACTATACCCTCATATGATAAATAACAAAATAAAATAACTCTAACAAAAATTACACTACTGCAGAACCTTTAAACTCATAAATGACATATGACAATCAAAGAGGCTTATTAATAATATCATCACATATCATGTAATGACTTCACGGAAAGATGGGCTTCATATTTGGTTTGGCTGGATCTTTTACATAGTGAAATGTTGCATGATAGGATCACTACTCAATAAAATCAAACATATTTTATGACAATCAAATGCTTGAAAAGAGTGGGTGCAAATATTGGACGTTGCTAGTGTATAATCCAAGAAATATTCAGCTGCCGAAAACACTTGCCAGCACCAAAACACATGGGCCATGGCCATAAATTATTTCAGTCATGTAAGAAATATGCAATTGCAGTCATACTTGAATGGATCTAAAACTTGATCCGGACCATAAATTAGAGACTAATCAATCAGAAGGGTTAAATGATTATAAGAACAAAAATAATGGTGTGAAATCTAGTTTACAGATCCATCCAACTGAAAGTACTGGACGCTACGTTATTGCATGAAGGTTTCCTTCCTGCCCATGCATGACACATTTGCTATTACATCACTAGTAGCCGGATTCCGCACCTACCAAAAGATATAGCTATTGTCAGTGACAACTCAAACTTTGATTGCTTGTTTGGTAGTAGAAGTAGGAGAAAAGGAAAAAATTGAAAGACAAAAAAACAGAGGGGGAAAACAAGTTAAAACAGAAAAGGTAGCCACAAAAATATGAAGACAAGCAAGGAAATTAACCTATATACATACAATTAACATACCCAGGAACCATCGGATAGACAACACTTTTCCCGTCATTCTTGATGCTATGAAGGTCTGAGTGGCAAACCCTGCAGTAGAGTATCTTGACGGTGACATCCTCATCTCCATTATTCCTGTAAAGTATATAAGTACTGAGTTTAGTTGCTTTGTAATTAAAATTTAAGTCTGAATCAGCAAAGAAAGAATGCAAACTTGAAATTGGCATACAAGCAGAGGATAATTTGGAGCAAGCATTTAAATCAAGAAGATTTTATTGTTCTTTTATTTTTATTTTTATTTTTTAATTTACAGCAAACAGATTACAGCACACCCGATCAGTACATCTAGTAATTTTCACTCCTAATGCATTTTTCATGTGATCTAATGGTTTTTGTTTAAGAAGAAACTAAATTATTTTTAGTTATTTTACTTAAAAGAAAAGAAAAGTACTTTTGAGAACATTTAAAATAATTAATCAACTATTGTGGAGACATTATGTTCTTTCTATGCTTGCAGTTACCTCTAACTAGAAGGGTAAAAAATGTGATAGTTTATGTTTTTAAAGTGAAAATAAAAAATTAAGCTATCAACTTGTCAAAAAAAATTACATGTCGAAGTGGTAAAAGTTGATAGAAACTTTAGTTATAAAAGGAGTTCGCCACATCCTAGACATCCGCTTCAACCTAGTATCGGTTGGAAAGTTGGATGATGAAGGGTTCTTCAGTTTCTTCGGAAATGATCAGTAGAAGCTTAGAAAGGATGAAATGGTTCCTACCAAGATAAGCAAAAGTCCGATCTTTACTAAATAGAAGGGAGCGTGCATGAGGCACAATAGGTCAAACACAGTCTGATGCATCTACCGAGCTACGGCACAGGCGGCAACCATATCAATAAGAAAATGATGAACTACCTAGCGAAACGAAAGGTGATTCCAGTTTGAAGCTTGCAAAGTTAGAAAGATGCCCATATTGTATGATTGGGAGATATGTCCATATTGTATGACTGGAGATCAATATAGGGTGTCGTTTCAAAATCAGTCATCTTCGAAAAAGTCGGTATTGCTCAAGTTGATTCACTCGGACGTTTGTGATCCATTAAAGGTAAAAACTATAGGTGGTGCTTCTTAATTCGTAATATCTACTTATGATTGTTCTAGGAAGGTTTTGGTTTATGCCAGAAAGACCAAGGATCAGGTGCTTGTGCCTTTGTTGAAATAAAAATTGGCAAAAAAGTGATATGTGTTTGCTCTGATAGTCCATTTGATGCTCCGATAGTCCATTTAATACTTATTGTAGAGAACAAGAAATATGACACCAGAAGACTCTGCAAAAGACACCTTAACAAATAGCGTAGCAGAGCAGATGAATTGGACACTAGTAGAGAGATTTATACTAAGATGAACCTGACGGACATGCTAACAAAGGTGATTCCTATTAAGAAGTTCAAGTTCGCATTGATTCTTATTAAGAAGTTCAAGTTCTTAGCCTCAATGACTTAATTTTGCAGTTCTAGGTAAAGACCGTGTCGATGGAAAAAAAAAATCCAGAGTAGGAGCTAAAGTTAAAGGAGATGGGAGTATCGACAATATTCTCATTAGATAACCTATGCCAATATAAAGATTGTTGTATATGGCTCGTATTCAACTATTGGAGTGCGACAGACATCGTCCAACGATCGAAGAAGCCCGGGAAGAGTCAAAGCAGCTATAAGTGGCTGAAAATAGTCAAGGTGTATTAGGGCGGTATACCAGAAAACATGATCGTTTCAACGATTTTTTGGCACAATTTTGAGCTCATCAAGCATATCGGTGGTATTGCCGACGGCATACCACCGATATGTCGTTGGCTAGGATTTGGTTGCGTAAAGAGAACGGTTCAGATTTGAAGAGCTAGCTTTGACGGTCCAGATTGCTCCTAGTTTTAGAGGTTTGGAGAAATCCTTTATAAGGCTCTTCTCATGTCCTAATTTCAGTTGGCAAAGGCTTGTGGCTTGAAATCTTGAGGACTTAGAGAGAGTTATAGAGCAAAAGAAAAAATTTATTAAGGTTTGTTGAGGATGTCATTAAGGGGTGCTTCAAGTTTCCATTGATCTCTTTGAGGGAGGGTTTCACATTACAGTATTATGTGTGTATTTCTTGTTGATTCAATAAAGATATTTCTCTCTCTTGTCCCGTGGCCGTGGAATAGGTCGAGCTTGACTGAACCTCGTTAAATATTGTGTTATTTGTTGTTATTGTTCGGTTATTTGTGTCTTGTTATTTACTTGTCGTCGTTAAGGTTATTATTTTTGTTGCCTCTATCGTGTTGAGGACAACGACAAGATCTTCTCGCTCTCTCGCTTACCTCCTCAACATTCCCAATTTCCCCCTCCTCCCTGACTCCCTTCCCTTCACCTTGACTCCCTAAAACCTCTTCCTTTATGACATGCCCTATATTGTAGGCGTGGGTGAAGGTGAAGAGTTGCACCTCCCCACTCGAACCAAATATCATACACGTGTAGGAAAATGAAAATTGACAAAATTATACTACATGAATCATTGTCAATAACTCACACATCAATAGAAACAAGCTCTGTATTATACTATAAATTTTCAAATTCTGCATAGCAAACGCACCCTAATTAGTGCCTTCCTCCGTTTTTTTTTTTTTTTCCTAACAAGCGAATTGGCGGGTGAAGTATGTGGATGAGCCACCGATGTGGCGTGTCCAACACATTAGATATAGGTAAATTACAAGAAAATCTCCTCTAGATTTTGTCTATTTGCAACTTACCTCCATCTCGTTAGTTTCTAGATAGATTACCGCATGCATGTCTACTTAATTAGTCTGAAAATTGTTAGTGACATGTGATGGAAAACTGAAGTTATTTTGATAGCTGATAAGCTGATCATACTTTAAATGATCTAATAATTTATATTGACATACTATGGGTCCGAATAATACCTAATCAAAATCCAAAGTTAAGCCTATGGAAAGAAAACATTGTGTGCCCAATTGGCCAGCAAGGATGAAGAAACCAAATATTATACATATGTAGATAAAATAATATTGACAAAATTAGACTATCACGCATCAATAGAAACAAATTTTTATTGCAAACTAAAACAGAAACAAGCTATATATGTAAGCTTGCTTAGTATGACAATAGGAAACAGAGCAATATATATCCCATCCGTATGTTTGCTTAATATGAGAGATGAACCAATAGAGAACAGCACAATATAGAGATAGGGAGTAATCCTATTGCAATGAAAAAAGAAAGTTTGGCAAGCCAAGACAGACGAGGAAGGATGAACGGGAGCGCGGTCGATGCTAGAATGCATATACTTCCGATGACTGTCGTGTAGTTGCATGACCTGATGAGGAAGCGAGTTGCTGCAGTAGTAGTAGGGTTGCTTCCAAGACTGAGGGAAAGTAGTCCACAGAGAATCGCAAGAAGCGCTGTGAACACCATATATTTAAACTTAGATAACGCTTTCTGTGTGTCGTTCATCGATTGCTCCAGCTGAAAGTTAAAACAACACATTATTTTTTATTAATCTCAACAACCCATTAATTGGATCGTGTAAAAATGACAGCTATAGTAAAAAAAGAATGTACCGGATAACGAAGAGCAGATGAAGTAGTTGTTCGGGTGGTGGTGACGGGGAGGAGGTGATTGGATTTCCGCATCCCTAATTGTAGTTGAAAAATCAAGAAGAAGAATGACAATGAGCTTTGGGGATAACGAAGAGCAGATGAAGTAGTTGCTCGGGTGGTGGTGGTGGTGACGGGGAGGAGGTGGTTGGATTTCCGCATCCCTAATTGTAGTTGAAAAATCAAGAAGAAGAATGACAATGAGTTTTGGGAGTTGGCTATACATATATATAGAAGTTGGGGATTTGGATGTATGTGGATTATTACATCACACACAGAAGATGTAGAATAATTCTGTGATAATGTATGTGATGTGGATGTAGAAGGAAGATGTAGAATAATTCTGTAGAAGGTGTGGATTATATAAGTCTGGTAACTATGAGATGGGGTAAATATGAAACCAGGATCTCTTATATATTTTTATTTGACTTCTACAACTAACCACTAGGCTAACTTAATTTTGTGTTAAAAGAATATATATAAATATAGTATAAATAGAAAACTTTCATTTCTATACAAAAAAATGGACAGTTCCGGTCAAGCAGAGTATAGTGTGTGTGGTAGGGTGCATAGCAGGAAGGGGGAGGGTGGCGACGGCTCCGCCCTCCTCCGCCGTGCGCGTGCATCATGCGTGTGCCAAAAAGCATATTTGAATGTATATCTGTCTGTATGTTTGCTTAATATGTGACAGATAAACTAATAGGGAACAATGCAATATGAAGATAAGGAGTAATCATGTTGCCGTGAAAAACAAAAGAGTAATGATATTCGTACATCCAAGTTGTCCCTCCAAACTATCACTCCTTATGTGATAGCTGCCACATAAGGAGAGATTATTTGGAGAGACAGTTTGGATGTACAAATAATATTATTCAAAACAAAATTAGTTTGGCAAGCCAAGACTGACGAGGAAGGACGAATGGGAGTGTGATCGATGCTAGAATGCATATACTTTCGATGACTGTCGTGAAGTTGCATGAACTGGTCAGGAAAAAAATTGCAGTCGTAGTAGTAGTGTTGCTTTCAAGATTTAGGGAAAGTAGTCCACAAAGAATCGCTAGAAGCCCTGCGAACACCATATATTTAAACTTTGATCGCACTTTCTGGGTGTCGTTCATTGATTGCTCCTGAAAGATTGAACAACCTATTAATTTGTATAATTTCAACAACCCATTAATTCGGACTGACTGCCATAGGAGATTGTGGGTTCCGATATGCATTGCAAGGAGATGGTCATAATGGCACTGACTTAGACTATCAATTGGATCGGGTAAAGATGACAGCTGAAATAGTTGTTCGGGTGGTGGTGGTGGTGACGGGGAGGAGTTGCTTGGATTTCCAAATCTCTAGCTAGAGTTGAAAAATCAAGAAGAAGAGCATAACAACACTTCTTCTGTAACCTCCACCAATACCGTCGCGGCTGGACTCTTCTTCTTCACTCTGCTGCTCCACTTGCAAGTTTATTATAGCTTCTTTTGTTTGCTGAATTCTCATCGCTGACCGCACTTCTTTTTTTCCTTTTGTCATCGGGGAAAGGGAAGGAAGGTGACGAAAGTAGCGAACTTTTGGTTATTTAGTACAATCACATTCCAAGATGGTTAAGGTGATAAGTTGAGATAACAAAATTCAAATCATGTTTACATCATTACTTTTTTTATTTATAACTAAATTTTTACAACCAAATTTGAACTAAATCTAATACAATTTGAACCTAACCTAAAATTATCCTGACGACTCAACGAAAATATATTGAAAATGAAACACGAAATCGGAGAAAGGGAAGGGAGGTGACGACAGTAGCGGAACTTTTGGTTATTTAGTACAATCACATTCCATAGTGGTTAAGGTGATAAGTTGAGATAACAAAATTCAAATCATGTTTACATCATTACTTTTTTTATTTATAACTTAATTTTTACAACCAAATTTGAACTAAATCTAATACAATTTGAACCTAACCTAAAATTATCCTGACGACTCAATGAAAATATATTGAAAATAAAACACGAAAACCGTTTTCCCAAACCAAGAAGTCGGCGAGAGAACCGAAATAAATTACCAAAATTAATTTTTTTTAAATCACATAAGAGCCAAAACGCAAACACAACAATTTTTGATGTGAAAAATTCTTACGAAAAAAATTACTGAACGATTAGAGTCCAACCCTGAAAAACCTCCACTAATAGAATAAGAAGATACAAACCCCTTACAGACTTCTCACTGATCCAAACCAGATCAACACAACTACTTGGAAGATGAAAATATATTACAGACTCCCGAAGAACAAGAGACGACAAGAAAAATTATCCGAAATGATTTCTCCTTCAAAATAGCCACCAATATCTCTTTCTCTCTCCAAAAGTTATAAAGTCTCAACTTGCATATGGATTAGGGTTAGAAAATACCTATATATAGCTTCCTCAATTCCACAACAAATCTGAAACTTTTGATTTGATCCAACGGTGTAGATAAACATCCAAACTCGTGTTCAGCTCCGATAGACCAAATTCGGTTTGACTAACATAATAGTTCTGATCGTCTTGGACCGAGGTCGTCCCCATGCTAAAGAGTTCTGTCTGAAACAGGCCAAACTCGGACCGAACTCTGTCTGGTCTGGGCAAATTCTTAGACTGCATATTTCTGAATGCTGCTTCGATGCCTTCAACTTTTTGAGCTTCTTCGACACACGGATGACACTCGTCGCACTCCCTAGTTTCTCCGACACACGGATGATGCTCGTCGCATACAAGAATATTCTCTATATAGGTTAGGAACCCCATCAAATATCAACAAATCTTTCCCTTCCCAACTAGGTAGAGAATTTCGTCATATCGACGATCCTCCTACAGTACTCAAACTTCCCTCTTAGTAGAATCTTCGTGAGCATATTCAATTGTACTCTATGTGAACCTTCTCAAGCGTCGTGTCCTTTGTCTCAAGCATATCTCGTATCCAACGATACCGAGTTGTAATATGTTTGGACCGACTATGAAACGTCGGGTTCTTTCTAAGATGGATTGCTCTCTTGCTATTGTTGTGGTGCCCCACTTCCAACGGCCCCACTTCCAACGGTCCACTACGTAATACTTGCAGCTTTGACTCGGTTGAAAACTGAGTATCGAAAAAACCTTACAATCCAATAGATCATGGGCAGAATGCAATAAACCTTTCCAACTCATGGATCGGCTTCTATTGAAATGAGTCCAAAAGTTTTTTGTTGGATGTTTTCGCTGCTTGGTTTTGTTGATCAGCATTTTCGTGTTACTTTCGATGATTCTGTTTTCATAGTTTATTTTTCTCGCTTACGCATTCATTTTGAATCGTGAGAGAAATAGATCGAAGGATGCTAACCAAGTGTTGGTACAATTTTAGGACGCATAACCAAGAGTGATCACTGCGTGAGGCTTCCCCATTCCCTATAGTTGATTCAATAGGTGAGTGGCTTTAGCCCTTCGATGAATCATTTGTCATCACGCCTTAATAAAATAATATCTAGTCCACTCAAGTTGTATGTCCCTATGTTTAATGTTATCACATTAACAAGATAAGATAAAAGAAGAACTGTATGCTTGAAATATATAGAATTGTCGCTTCACTTGTTCCATGATGAATGGTTATATGTCCTTTACTCATATGCTGCGCAAGAGAGAATATATATTGAAACCACCTATGGTTTGGTCGCGATCGATATGAAAAAAACAGAAAAGATAGAAATGTGTGCTCATTGTTAAATTGTTGCATAATAGTATTTTATCTGATAGAAGTTGTATTCATTCATCAGTCTGGACAACTTGTACATAAGACGTTGTAACGACCCGCTCCGCTCAACCCGGAGGGCCGATTCAAATGGCACAAGTGTAGCTATTCAACCGCCTTGCTCAGCGAGATGGCTCGTTCGATGCAAAGGCATTCACGCTGGGATCTTCAATGGAGTCAGACTTAGGCTATCAGAGACGCGTCCGGAGTCTCGCTCGACCGATGCGATACATCGCTAAGGTGGGTGGCCCCGGTGAACCTGTCTCTACTTAGCTGCACACTAAGAAAATGAATGTTACATGCTAGCTTACGGGCGATAACCTTTGCATGCTAATAAAAGAGATGAACGCACATAGCTAAGGGGATAACCCCGCCTTATCGTTGTGTAGAACTTGGAATCTTACTTGCTATTTGCGTAGTCGGGATTGTTGAGTTGGAATATAGTAATTTCCTTCATATATGCCATAAAGTAGTGTGAGTTCATACTGAGGCGTTGCACCGTACGGAGTATGACACGGGACGGAGTAAAATCATGTGCATGCATAGACGAGGAAGGCTATCAAGTAGTCGTTCTGAGTCAGGAGATGGAAAGAAAGGATGGTACTCGGGATATGCAGATCACCGAGGCAGTCTATAATCAGGGAGCTGCGTAAAGAAGAAAAGATCCGAGTGTAGTCCTCGGCAAAGATTGATCCGAGAGTTGTCCTCGGCTAGGAATGGAAGTGGGGGAGTAGTTGCATGGTCACGGACAACTGGTTGCGCACCAGGTAGAGAGAGTCCTCGACACGATTGCTGAGGCATCCGAATCGTGTCGGCCCGGGAGGACAGTGCCAGTGTAGTCCTGGCAATACGCTAGCTGATGACTAACGGGCGAGAGCGGGACATCCAGCAAGGCTTGCTACCGACCTGGATGGGCGTCGACTCGTTAGACGGCTAGGAGGCCCAGCAAAGCTAGCAACCAAGCTGGGAAGACAGCCGTCCATCGCAGATATTGTCCAATATGGCTAGCAGAGCCAGTGACCTTCATATAGATAAGTCATGTTTGCATAGCGGCTATCCGTATTGAGAAAAGGAGAAACGGGAAGGAGTGCGTTTGTACGACATCTTGCATAAATAGAGTGGATGTATGGTATCACACATAGTTCTAGTAAAATGGGTCTTGTGAGGCAGAGGCACGGCATAACACTTGGGTTTTCATAGTTGCTTCGTGTTATTCCGTAGATAATTGTTTATATTGCTGCATATAACAGGGAAGGCCGAATGGTAAGAAAAGGTAAGACGAACTCAATTGTTCATTATTATGACACTCTTGAGCTGACACGGAGATTACTTTCTTTATATTTCCATGTAACTGATCCTAAGACAAAAGAATAGAAAGACAACAAAACCAGTCGGTGCACATAACTAATGAACGTGCTTGTTTTGTGGCGTGGGCGAGAGGCCTCCCCACCAGTGCATTCAATGTACTGATACCCAACCAGTCTGCATGCAGGATGCAGGGGGAACTCGTACGGATTCGGAGATCTCTTAACGCAACGAGGCGCTGGACCGCACTTGGCGTCTTGGAGCGTGGCGCACGGACCTGGAGCTCGCATATATGGGACATAATGTATGGGAACATCATCATCCAGATAGTTTGTATTGGTTCTGAGCCTAAGGGCATACTCATTGTAAGAGAGAGAGAGAGCATGAGCGATTTGTAATCTCGGCCTAGCGCCGTTTGTAATCTTTACTTCTTATCAATAAAGTGCTTGATTTGGATTCAACACTTGTGTTCATTTTATGTTTTCGCTATGACGACTCTGTGAACTAGTTATCAACGGCCGTTTCGATATTTGCCTTGCGCGGGCGCAACTCCAGGCTCGTGCGGCATCGCGTCTCGATGGAAACGTACGTCCCGCGGGAGCGCTGGCGCGGTGATTCGCGCCTAGCGGGGACGGTCGATTCCGGCGGGAGATCGGGGCGTGACATATTGGTATCAGAGCACGGCTTTACGTCCTTGGAATTCGTTTCGATTCTCTCTGTTTTGAACTTGTGTATTGAAAGGTGTGGTAGATGCTCTCTCTCGATGTCGATGGATGTTCCATACAATAAGTCTAAATATTTTTGAAAAGTGCGTGTGAATCATACGATTGCTCGAACAAAATTATGATGTGAGGGCCTTTGTGCCAACCTGGGAAAGATATTATGGGGATAGACTTATGTTAAAGCCGATAAGATATATGTGAAACTAGAGCCTATATGAAAATACCAAACGAGTTAGAGTGCGAGACGGTATATCGTTAAGACAGTTGCATGTGCACCCAGCCTTTTGGCTGAGTTGTGTTGAGTATAGCGCACCAAGACCCTTGGTACTAGCGAATGGCGACGAGATTTGGGTATTGTTCAGATAAGAATAAAGTTTGACTTAGGAGGGAAATCGATAGAGACGTTATCGGAGTGCCGCTAAGGCGAGTAATGGGAATCGTGTATGGAGTTTTATAGATATAATTTGGACGGTTATTCATAGCGATAAGTTATGATTTGAAGCATAGTCTGTATGGAGGACTATGATTAGAGGTGTATACGAGTCTAAGATCGTTAAGGCGATAAATAGGGACCGTGCTGGAGTTCTAAGGAACGAATTGGGAATACGAGTGTAGGATGCCAACGCGATTCAGGAGTTATAGGGATGACTCAATTCCTGAGTGGTGTATACGATAGTCCCCTATTCGATTATGCGAATTGTGGATATAATGAGTTATTTAGATTTATGGAGTGTGACTCGAACCCTGAGTGGTGTATTGGTCGGCTTAGAAATGCTCGAACGAAGTCGTGGATTCGGAGAGTTAAACGAGTCTAGCAGCAAGCGTCGAGATTGGGTAAAGCCTTAGTATAAATAAACAATGCCCAGCGAGTAAGTGAACTTGGAGGAGCATGCAATATTTGGTTCGAACGAGTTACAATGAGTTGAATAAGGGATAAGGCTTACATCGAATAGGAATTCAGGGCAATTGAAATTGATATCTTGGTCGGAAAAACTTAGAGGATTGTACGAGCGATTTTGAGTTGAAACAAGCGAATTAAAAACTTGAGTTGAGATTGAATAATCTGAGATACGATCGGAGTAAGTGCAATTGGAAATAACAGAGTGAACGAATGATAGCGTGCATGGAAAATTTGGATTTGTGTAGAATATCGCTCGATAGAGTTCAGTTTGAGTGCGAATGCGATAATTTCAATTTTGGGAGATTTTAGACCATAACAATGGTTGGAAGATAGTATGGATTGATGCAAGTTAGTAAAATTATGATCTTGATGGATTGAGTTAAGCGGTAACAGATTTGGCTTAGAGTTTGGAAGAACGATCTTGGAATCAAGTTCGGAAAGGTAACATTCGAAATTGGTCCCAACGAGAACGATTATCCTGCGGGAGCGCCGGTGTGGTAATTTCACGTACGGTGGGGATAATCGAACTCAAGGGAACATGTTCGGTGATTATTCAAAAACGAACTCGACGAAGGAACGTATCAAAATGAGATAGACTTGGGTTTGGGATTTGAACTTAGTTGGTTAGGAGTGCTAGAACATTAAGTTGGAAGGTTTGGCTAGACGAACTTGGATGGCGGTAAGAACGATGGTTAGAAGAACATGGCTTGATGGATCAATGTACATCTTGGGATAAAATGAAAGGTAATGATAAGGTGTCTATTCGTTCGTGGATAACCATAACGATTGACCTTCTTGTCTTGTGCGGGTACAACTTCTTACTCACACATGCGTCACGTCCGGATTAGGACAATCATTCTGCGGGAGCGTTGGCATGGTGATCTCACGTCTGACGGGGATGATTGAACTTGCGGGAGACCGGAACGTGACAGTTGAAGGATCATTTTGACTTATGGTTCGATACGATAAGACAAGTTTTAGGATACAGATGAATCTAAAGATTTTTGGTGAGGAGTTAGTCAAGAAACGGGATATAAGAGATGTTGGACGGTTTATGAACGGACACGTAGATTGTGCTGGATGACTTAGAGTTTATGATATACGTCGATAATTTATAATAGAATTGTGGCTTAGTGATACAGGCATAGAAAAGGATGGATTGGTGAATTCCATCAAACGTGATGATAGAGATAGTGTGTGCGAATCGATGGGTTAAACCTGTAACGTGGGCGTATTATGAGTTCGGTTGAACGAACGTGTTGGTGTGATAGGATGATCTGTGCTCGATGTTTAGAAATCTGAGTGAGACGAGCTTGGGTAGAATACCCGTGTAAAAGAACAATGGTTTGACCTTAGGGTGTTTGGGACGAGCGTTGTGCAATGCGGTTGCACGATGAGTCACAAACTTGAGCTGTACCTATGACTTTGCGAGCTGACCTAACGACTAGGCAGACGACCCTGTGCCTTGAGTTAACTGGAGTGGCTGACTTCAGAGTATCGTTCGGAAAGAACGATAGAACTGGGGCAACGAGATTTAGAGTTAGGACTTGATATTGAGAGTGTATACTAATGACGTTGGCGTTAAAACAAACGCAATACGAGATAGGACTCGGGTAATAATTGATTTGGTTGGATCGGTTATGCGACGGTGAGGAATAAGACGGTATTAGAGAATTATCGGACGGAACTCTCACGATTAGAATTGGTGATATTGAAGATAAGTTGGCGTGATGAGTTGGATCGTTGCTTGGTAAATGTGCGTTCCTACTAGTGATGCTAAGCTTGAAAATTGGGTGAGATTGGTGTAGACGATAACTAAATCGAACCAGAGTTCGGTTATTTGTATAGCAGAATGATCCACGTTTTGAAATATTTTCACGAGTAGCTTGTCAGACTTAGCTGTCACTAAGCTTGGTTGAAATACACATATTTGGGGGACGCCTTGAATATGGGTATGATCCAGACTTAGCGATATGCATAACTCGGATGCAGCTGCAAATGAAAATGTTCGGACTCGCATGGATGAGTATGACAACCGAAATAGGTTAGCCTCAACCTAAACTATCATAAAGGAAAGATTGTATCGTTCCCCGTACTACCAGGATAGTTCTGCGCTAAGGCGCAGTACGAGACTGAGTTTGAGAATGCAATAGTTGTACGAAGGGATCATTCGGATAAAATGATTAAGCACTCGTGCGAATGGAATGAGTAAAACGAATAGGGAGTTAAGTTCGATTGAACCAAAAGACGCGAAGGACTAGAGCGTACCCCCGTTGGGCTATTTAGCTCTGCGCTAAGGCGCAATATAGACTGAGTCAGAATACATAGGTGATTGGGTGCGATTTACTTAGTGAGATTGGACGGTAACTCAGAGAAATTTGATGCAAACGAGATTTGAAAATTTGCCGAGATTTAAACCTTTGGGTTTAGGCGTAACGATGGGTTTCGATAGGCGACGTCAAGTAATAGGCTCAAATGCGTTGGGTTCCTATGGTGATAATATAGCAAGTTGGGCAAGTCCACCCAATCATGAGTTGTAAGTGCCCATTGAGTTATAGAATACCATGTGCTTGCGTGTTACAGCCCTACGCCAGGTGCAGTAGAATTTGGGTCAGGAGTGCAATGATTGAGTTGAGTATAGTTCGATAGCATTGAACGATAGAGTCGTTCGATGAGAATTGGCTAACGTTGACGTAACGCATGGTGAGAAAATAAATGATTGTGGTATTAAGACAGTCCTTGGAAGTTAGGCGAGATGTATAGAGTTGGTTTAGAAGTTGTGCGATAGTACGAGTTGCGCTCAGGAAGTCTCAAGGACGAGACTTGTTCTGAGTGGTGTATAATGTAACGACCCGCTCCGCTCAACCCGGAGGGCCGATTCAAACGGCACAAGTGTAGTTATTCAACCGCCTTGCTCAGCGAGATGGCTCGTTCGATGCAAAGGCATTCACTCTGGGATCTTCAATGGAGTCAGACTTAGGCTATCAGAGGCGCGTCCGGAGTCTCGCTCGACCGATGCGATACATCGCTAAGGTGGGTGGCCCCGGTGAACCTGTCTCTACTTAGCTGCACACTAAGAAAATGAATGTTACATGCTAGCTTACGGGCGATAACCTTTGCATGCTAATAAAAGAGATGAACGCACATAGCTAAGGGGATAACCCCGCCTTATCGTTGTGTAGAACTTGGAATCTTACTTGCTATTTGCGTAGTCGGGATTGTTGAGTTGGAATGTAGTAATTTCCTTCATATATGCCATAAAGTAGTGTGAGTTCATACTGAGGCGTTGCACCATACGGAGTATGACACGGGACAGAGTAAAATCATGTGCATGCATAGACGAGGAAGGCTATCAAGTAGTCGTTCTGAGTCAGGAGATGGAAAGAAAGGATGGTACTCGGGATATGCAGATCACCGAGGCAGTCTCTAATCAGGGAGCTGCGTAAAGAAGAAAAGATCCGAGTGTAGTCCTCGGCAAAGATTGATCCGAGAGTTGTCCTCGGCTAGGAATGGAAGTGGGGGAGTAGTTGCATGGTCACGGACAACTGGTTGCGCACCAGGTAGAGAGAGTCCTCGACACGATTGCTGAGGCATCCGAATCGTGTCGGCCCGGGAGGACAGTGCCAGTGTAGTCCTGGCAATACGCTAGCTGATGACTAGCGGGCGAGAGCGGGACATCCAGCAAGGCTTGCTACCGACCTGGATGGGCGTCGACTCGTTAGACGGCTAGGAGGCCCAGCAAGGCTAGCAACCGAGCTGGGAAGACAGCCGTCCATCGCAGATATTGTCCAATATGGCTAGCAGAGCCAGTGACCTTCATATAGATAAGTCATGTTTGCATAGCGGCTATCCGCATTGAGAAAAAGAGAAACGGGAAGGAGTACGTTTGCATGACATCTTGCATAATTAGAGTGGATGTATGGTATCACACATAGTTCTAGTAAAATGGGTCTTGTGAGGCAGAGGCACGGCATAACACTTGGGTTTTCATAGTTGCTTCTTGTTATTCCGTAGATAATTGTTTATATTGCTGCATATGACAGGGAAGGCCGAATGGTAAGAAAAGGTAAGGCGAACTCAATTGTTCATTATTATGACACTCTTGAGCTGATACGGAGATTACTTTCTTTATATTTCCATGTAACTGATCCTAACGCAAAAGAATAGAAAGACAACAAAACCAGTCGGTGCACATAACTAATGAACGTGCTTGTTTTGTGGCGTGGACGAGAGGCCTCCCCACCAGTGCATTTAATGTACTGATACCCAACCAGTCTGCATGCAGGATGCAGGGGGAACTCGTACGGATTCGGAGATCTCTTAACGCAACGAGGCGTTGGACCGCACTTGGCGTCTTGGAGCGTGGCGCACAGACCTGGAGCTCGCATATATGGGACATAATGTATGGGAACATCATCATCCAGATCGTTAGTATTGGTTCTGAGCCTAAGGGCATACTCATTGTAAGAGAGAGAGAGAGAGAGCATGAGCGATGTGTAATCTCGGCCTAGCGCCGTTTGTAATCTTTACTTCTTATCAATAAAGTGCTTAATTTGGATTCAACACTTGTGTTCATTTTATGTTTCCGCTATGACGACTCTGTGAACTAGTTATCAACGGCCATTTCGATATTTGCCTTGCGCGGGCGCAACTCCAGGCTCGCGCGGCATCGCGTCTCGATGGAAACATACGTCCCGCGGGAGCGCTGGCGCGGTGATTCGCGCCTAGCGGGGACGGCCGATTCCGGCGGGAGATCGGGGCGTGACATATTGGTATCAGAGCACGGCTTTACGTCCTTGGAATTCGTTTCGATTCTCTCTGTTTTGAACTTGTGTATTGAAAGATGTGGTAGATGCTCTCTCTCGATGTCGATGGATGTTCCATACAATAAGTCTAAATATTTTTGAAAAGTGCGTGTGAATCATACGATTGCTCGAACGAAATTATGATGTGAGGGCCTTTGTGCCAACCTGGGAAAGATATTGTGGGGATAGACTTATGTTAAAGCCGATAAGATATATGTGAAACTGGATGCCTATATGAAAATACCAAACGAGTTAGAGTGCGAGACGGTATATCGTTAAGACAGTTGCATGTGCACCCAGCCTTTTGGCTGAGTTGTGTTGAGTATAGCGCACCAAGACCCTTGGTACTAGCGAGTGGCGACGAGATTTGGGTATTGTTCAGATAAGAATAAAGTTTGACTTAGGAGGGAAATCGATAGAGACGTTATCGGAGTGCCGCTAAGGCGAGTAATGGGAATCGTGTATGGAGTTTTATAGATATAATTTGGACGGTTATTCATAGCGATAAGTTATGATTTGAAGCATAGTTTGTATGAAGGACTATGATTAGAGGTGTATACGAGTCTAAGATCGTTAAGGCGATAAATAGGGACCGTGCTGGAGTTCTAAGGAATGAATTGGAAATACGAGTGTAGGATGCCAACGCGATTCAGGAGTTATATGGATGACTCGATTCCTGAGTGGTGTATACGATAGTCCCCTATTCGATTATGCAAATTGTGGATATAATGAGTTATATAGATTTATGGAGTGTGACTCGAACCCTGAGTGGTGTATTGGTCGGCTTAGAAATGCTCGAACGAAGTCGTGGATTCGGAGAGTTAAACGAGTCTAGCAGCAAGCGTCGAGATTGGGTAAAGCCTTAGTATAAATAAACAATGCCCAGCGAGTAAGTGAACTTGGAGGAGCATGCAATATTTGGTTCGAACGAGTTACAATGAGTTGAATAAGGGATAAGGCTTACATCGAATAGGAATTCAGGGCAATTGAAATTGACATCTTGGTCGGAAAAACTTAGAGGATTGTACGAGCGATTTTGAGTTGAAACAAGCGAATTAAAAACTTGAGTTCAGATTGAATAATCTGAGATGCGATCGGAGTAAGTGCAATTTGAAATAACGGAGTGAACGAATGATAGCGTACATGGAAAATTTGGATTTGTGTAGAATATCGCTCGATAGAGTTCAGTTTGAGTGCGAATGCGATGATTTCAATTTTGGAAGATTTTAGACCATAACAATGGTTGGAAGATAGTATGGATTGATGCAAGTTAGTAAAATTATGATCTTGATGGATCGAGTTAAGCGGTAACAGATTTGGCTTGGAGTTTGGAAGAACGATCTTGGAATCAAGTTCGGAAAGGTAACATTCGAAATCGGTCCCAACGAGAACGATTATCCTGCGGGAGCGCCGGTGTGGTGATTTCACGTACGGTGGGGATAATCGAACTCAAGGGAACATGTTCGGTGATTATTCGAAAACGAACTCGACGAAGAAACGTATCAAAATGAGATAGACTTGGGTTTGGGATTTGAACTTAGTTGGTTGAGGAGTGCTAGAACATTAAGTTGGAAGGTTTGGCTAGACGAACTTGGATGGCGGTAAGAATGGTGGTTAGAAGAACATGGCTTGATGGATCAATGTACATCTTGGGATAAAATGAAAGGTAACGATAAGGTGTCTATTCGTTCGTGGATAACCATAACGATTGACCTTCTTGTCTTGTGCGGGTACAACTTCTTACTCACACATGCGTCACGTCCGGATTAGGACAATCATTCTGCGGGAGCGTTGGCGTGGTGAACTCACGTCTGACGGGGATGATTGAACTTGCGGGAGACCGAAACGTGACAGTTGAAGGATCATTTTGACTTATGGTTCGATACGATAAGACAAGTTTTAGGATACAGATGAATCTAAAGGTTTTTGGTGAGGAGTTAGTCAAGAAACGGGACGTAAGAGATGTTGGACGGTTTATGAACGGACACGTAGATTGTGCTGGATGACTTAGAGTTTATGATATACGTCGATAATTTATAATAGAATTGTGGCTTAGTGATACAGGCGTAGAAAAGGATGGATTGGTGAATTCCATCAAACGTGATGATAGAGATAGTGTGTGCGAATCGATGGGTTAAACCTGTAACGTGGGCGTATTATGAGTTCGGTTGAACGAACGTGTTGGTGTGATAGGATGATCTGTGCTCGATGTTTAGAAATCTGAGTGAGACGAGCTTGGGTAGAATACCCGTGTAAAAGAACAATGGTTTGACCTTAGGGTGTTTGGGACGAGCGTTGTGCAACGCGGTTGCACGATGAGTCACAAACTTGAGCTGTACCTATGACTTTGCGAGCTGACCTAACGACTAGGCAGACGACCCTGTGCCTTGAGTTAACTGGAGTGGCTGACTTCAGAGTATCGTTCGGGAAGAACGATAGAACTGGGGCAACGAGATTTAGAGTTAGGACTTGATATTGAGAGTGTATACTAATGACGTTGGCGTTAAAACAAACGCAATACGAGATAGGACTCGGGTAATAATTGATTTGGTTGGATCTGTTATGTGACGGTGAGGAATAAGACGGTATTAGAGAATTATCGGACGGAACTCTCACGATTAGAATTGGTGATATTGAAGATAAGTTGGCGTGATGAGTTGGATCGTTGCTTGGTAAATGTGCGTTCCTACTAGTGATGCTAAGCTTGAAAATTGGGTGAGATTGGTGTAGACGATAACTAAATCGAACCAGAGTTCGGTTATTTGTATAGCAGAATGATCCGCGTTTCGAAAGATTTTCACGAGTAGCTTGTCAGACTTAGCTGTCACTAAGCTTGGTTGAAATACACATATTTGGGGGACGCCTTGAATATGGGTATGATCCAGACTTAGCGATATGTATAACTCGGATGCAGCTGCAAATAAAAATGTTCGGACTCGCATGAATGAGTATGACAACCGAAATAGGTTAGCCTCAACTGGTTGCGTAGTCCTCGGCAAAGATTGATCCGAGAGTTGTCCTCGGCTAGGAATGGAAGTGGGGGATTAGTTGCATGGTCACGGACAACTGGTTGCGCACCAGGTAGAGAGAGTCCTCGACACGATTGCTGAGGCATCCAAATCGTGTCGGCCCGGGAGGACAATGCCAGTGTAGTCCTGGCAATACGCTAGCTGATGACTAGCGGGCGAGAGCGGGACATCCAGCAAGGCTTGCTACCGACCTGGATAGGCGTCGACTCGTTAGACGGCTAGGAGGCCCAGCAAGGCTAGCAACCGAGCTGGGAAGACAGCCGTCTATCGCAGATATTGTCCAATATGGCTAGCAGAGCCAGTGACCTTCATATAGATAAGTCATGTTTGCATAGCGGCTATCCGCATTGAGAAAAGGATAAACGGGAAGGAGTGCGTTTGCACGACATCTTGCATAATTAGAGTGGATGTATGGTATCATACATAGTTATAGTAAAATGGGTCTTGTGAGGCAGAGGCACGGCATAACACTTGGGTTTTCATAGTTGCTTCGTGTTATTCCGAAGATAATTGTTTATATTGCTGCATATGACAGGGAAGGCCGAATGGTAAGAAAAGGTAAGGCGAACTCAATTGTTCATTATTATGACACTCTTGAGCTGACACGGAGATTACTTTCTTTATATTGCCATGTAACTGATCCTAAGGCAAAAGAATAGAAAGACAACAAAACCAGTCGGTGCACATAACTAATGAACATGCTTGTTTTGTGGCGTGGGCGAGAGGCCTCCCCACCAGTGCATTCAATGTACTGATACCCAACCAGTCTGCATGCAGGATGCAGGGGGAACTCATACGGATTTGGAGATCGCTTAACGCAACGAGGCGCTGGACCGCACTTGGCGTCTTGGAGCGTGGCGCACGGACCTGGAGCTCGCATATATGGGACATAATATATGGGAACATCATCATCCAGATCGTTTGTATTGGTTCTGAGCCTAAGGGCATACTCATTGTAAGAGAGAGAGAGAGAGCATGAGCGATTTGTAATCTCGGCCTAGCGCCGTTTGTAATCTTTACTTCTTATCAATAAAGTGCTTGATTTGGATTCAATACTTGTGTTTATTTTATGTTTCCGCTATGACGACTCTGTGAACTAGTTATCAACGGCCGTTTCGATATTTACCTTGCGCGGGCGCAACTCCAGGCTCGCGCGGCATCGGGTCTCGATGGAAACGTACGTCCCGCGGGAGCGCTGGCGCGGTGATTCGCACCTAGCGGGGATGGCCGATTCCGGCGGGAGATCGGGGCGTGACAGACGTAGCCTCTCGATCGGTTCCTGGGGCACTGAGAATCGTTCGGCCTAAGAGAGGACAGGGCACCCTGAGGCCTGTACGTCCTCGTGATCAGGGGGTGCCAAGTCTATTAGTGATATGGGCTTGTACGTCCCAATTGCTAACCCCGATGAGTAAATCTCATGGACCATCATGTAGTTAGATCGCATGCTAAGATTTTCTTCTTGCTAGCCTAACCGTTTGATGCAAAGATAGACCCTTAAATTTTACTCATATATGCAAATTGTGATAATGCTTGTCTGCTGCAGGGACGGATAATCGATCGTGGGTAAGAATCACTCACAAAGTGATAATTTTTATTGTTTATGTTTCTTTACATGAATTGCTAAAAATAACCTAAACAAGTAGAAAGATCACCAAATAATAGCTGGCTAGCTTCACATGTTTACTTTGTGTTGATTTTAATTTAGATTGGATACGGTCGCTCAACGGTACTAGATGAGTACTAACACACGCTTGTGGGCATCTCCAGGTAGCGAGAGTATGGAGGATATTCTGAAGCGCTAGGAGCGTGTCCAATCCACTGGAACCGTGCTCATTGCTTCCAAGCTTTCCATTTCAATTTTCAAGTTTACTTTCCAAGGTGTTTTATTTCTATCCTAGTAAAATGATATGATGCATGTGCATTGTGGCTAGTTTTGGATTTCAAAGAGATGTAAGCCAACTATGGTATACTTGTATCAATGAAGCAAAGTACATTGTAATCCAATTTCAAGTTATCAATAAAGAAGTATTTTATATTCCTATCAATGTGTTCAATATTTGGTTTTATGTATTTAAAGTTATGTGGCTTATGTATCCATTGTCTATTTTCTGTTTTGTGCAGGTATCATGCCTTGTGCAAGCACAACTTAGGCTTGCACAGCATCACGCCCAGTAGTGACTTTCGGTCCTTCGGGATCGGGGTGTGACATAATGGAATCAGAGAACGGTTTTACGTCATTGGCCTATTTAAATATTGTTTTCAAATGATATAAGTTTACAAGTGATTTTAAAGTCCCAATTTTCGAAAATGTTTACGAAACTATATAAGTATTTTGTTGGTTTTAAGAAATCCCAATTTGAAGTTTATGAAAACCCAATGTCCCATACAGTAAGTTCATAATACGTTATGAGACTAATGCAAGCTACTCTCTTTTGTAGAGAAATGACTAAGGAGGGTAATCAGGGAACATCGTGCGCATCGGGCACGACCGATGATCAAATCGATAAGTTGATAGCTATGATGGAGAACCACCAGGAATGACATGAAGCACAACATCAACGAGACAAGGGTTGAATGCTGTCATAACAAAAATAACTCGACTCTTTGACCCAAATAGTAACCATACTGGCAACCAACAATAGTGCATCTGGGACAGTTACGACACCTGTGGCAGCCGCATCAGTACCTAGAGATGTGGGATTAGCAGAAGCTGATGAGACCCAACTGGCGAACATGAAGTCTACCTTTAAAGGTGCTAAGTTTCTAAAGTTAAACCCTCCGGAGTTTAAGGGTAGAGCAGCACCGAATAAGGTGATAGATTGGGTCACGAAGATGGAAGGCTTATTTGAGTTTGCTTGAGTATCAATGAACAAGAGAGTGGTGTGTATAGTAATACAGCTATGATTATGAGCACACGACTGGTGGAAGATCAAAAAGCAAGACCTTGCTACTAGGCATCAAGATGCCAGGATTACTTGGGGAATGTTTAAGAAGGCATTTTTGGAACAGTATCTTCTGGCAGCCATTCGTCAGATGAAGGAAGATGAGTTTTCGGGAATTACGTAAGGGAGCATGTCCGTTGAAGACTATAAATCAGAATTCTCTAAGCTTACTAAGTTTGTTGGCTCGATGATTCCTAACGAGAGGGCCTGTATGCATCAATTTGTGAAAGGCTTGAATGACGATCTTAGAAAAGATGTTATGGACCGAGAATCTACGTCGTACATTAAAGATTTTGAGGTAGCGGTACAGAACGAGCAATTCAAACCTCGCATTGCTCCAGAGAAGGTGTTAGCTAGCCGTAACCCTCCCGTCAAAATATACCATGGTGTCACGCCCCAGTCCCAAAATACGTAGGACCAGGAATACGCGACACACCAGCTACGCATTTGACCAGACTCTGGTCCGACTCGAATACGTATAAGCTGTATAATAAAGGGCACTATCTAAAAATCCCATAAATGTAAACATCTATGTCTCAATCCACAATGAAAAGAAATATACAAGAAAGAGCTGCATGTGCTAAAGTCGGCCGCCCAATAACACACAAACTCGAATAGACTCGAGAAGAGATGAGTCTACAAATACTAGGCTACAACAGCAGATGAATAATCAATAAGGATAAAGTAACCATAATGCCGGTGGAAATGATATGAGTACCTGGTACAGTGCCCGCAAGACATGCCACTCCATCAGCAACTCCAATGCTCCGTAATCGTCTATGCTGCAAAACTGGCAGGGGACCAGGTCCTCAGAGGGACGTAACAAGGTACAAAAATACAGCATGCCAAAATACAACAGAAAGTACAAGTGCAACGACGGGGTAATCTAGCATAACCAACTAAGTGTGACACAGTTTGAAGACAATGTTTGACGCATGGGCTGTCCAAAATAAAACTGTAGCTCCGAACACAGAGACACACGGGGCGTACCGTAGCTCCGAGCACAGAGTCACATGGGTGATACAACTACTCTAGAATACAGGATCACTACATATACATATATAAGCGCGTGCAGAGGAGCCCAAACGTCTAGTAACTGTCTTCCCCTTCCCAAGCGGTCAACGATGGTACGCTGAACCTGAACCTCTATCTAATAGTCTCGACACACAGAAGTAACTCAACAGACGTGACCCTAAGGTCGTCCCAGTCTCTGGTCATGATGTCAGTATCAAGATACAGGAATCTGGCACGATCACAATGTGTGAGTGTGTCCTGGGGTGTCGATATACTCAGGTACGTATATCGAGGTATTACGAACATCTAGCATTCGTTAAAAAACGTTACGACGAACGTCTGCACCGGTTGTGATCCGGACGTGAAGTATCGATCATAAACAATACGCGCACAATGTACATAATGAAACAATAAATATCTGTAATCTGAAATACAGGGTGGTAAGGTACACTTGCCTGCGTCCGGCTGCTGATGACGGGGATCCGGTACCACGTCCAAGTCCTCAGGTCCCGTAGTACCTAGAGATGAGATATAAACCCAATCAATAATCTATCACACGGCAACAGGGGTGTGACACACATCTACACATATGCTCAGTCTAAGCTACAACTCACAGGGACACGATGCTAGAGGGTTGACCAGGGTTGACTCGGAGGTTCATTACATCTAACACGATCGATCACCTGTATAATATCATCAGAACAAATCCTCAATCCCACTATATTCATCACAGTGTTTATCAGTATTTTGAGCCATGATCAATCCTCATATTCCTCCTGGTCTTCACAGGCACTATTACTCACGGTGACACATGTCATCCTCAAGTAAATTATCAATAATTATTAAACCTTCCTTTTTATAACTCCATTACAATTTCACAATAAGTACCTCTTCAAGTAAACCCATCATTAATTTTCAGTTAATTAAACCCTCAGACATATATAATCTTTCCCATTTCTCAATAAAACTGCTACGTAATTTTGTTCAACTTTTTCATCAACGTCAATTCACCACCAATTTAAACTGATCATCCTCAAAAATAATATGCATGAATAAATTGAAATACCTTAACATCTCAACCCTTGCATTTATAAACTCTAATTTATGACCAAACATTTTACCCTTATTGCATAATATAAAATGAACTAACCCTTAAATCTCAATGCAACTATGCAACGTATACATTTTATAATCATCATTTCCTTAATATCAACAAATTTATAAACCTTCAAATGTATGTTTTAATCATGCATTCATCAAAGACTCAAGCATATCCATTAATGCATAAAATTCATAGCCTCTAATTGAAATCAAACCCTAACCTCACCATTGATCCTAATCTCATATCATCATCAATGCTCATCTATACTACACTACAACAACACATCCATTATGTAAACATAAACCTACACAAATCCATATATTATCAAGAACCCTAACCTTTAACTCATTATATGTTAAAAACCCTAACTAACACATCTCAACGGATTATATAAACAATAAAAACCTAATAATCAAAGGCACAATAAAAAACTCAAGATAGGGGGAGAGGTATACCCAGGCGAGGCGTGGGGGGTCGTTGGCCGGAGTGAGGTGGTGGTTGGTCTGAGATCGAGGGTGGCCGGACTGGATGGATGTAATGGTGGTGAGGAGTTCGGCTATGGTGCAATGGTGGTGGTGGTGGAGACCGGAAGCTCGTGGTGGTGGTGGTGATAGCTCGTGGAAGAGGAGAGGCCGGACTGAGATGGGGCGGAGGAGGTCGGATGGGGGAGCTGCACCTAAGCAGTAGAGTCGGGGGACTGGTCTGAAGTCGGATGGACTCGCCGGAGCAATGGCTCGAGCGACGGAGTGGAGGAGAATGGGGAGCGGGCTCGACGCGGTTGGGCAGAGCCGGAGCAGCGGCGGAGTGGTGCTGCACTGCTTGGCCGGAGCGGGTGGAGAGTGCGGGCTCGAGCGGCGGAATTGTGAAGTCGGCGGCCGGGTTGCACAGTGCCGGAGCAGTGGCGGAGCGGCAGAGCGGGGTCAGTCGCCGGACTGTGGGTCAGCCGGACTGAAAATGGAGTTGAAGAAGGAGAAGAGAGGAAGAAGAAGAAGAAGAAAAAGGGAATGAATAAATATGGAGGAGGGAGGCTCGGTTCTCTAGGTGGAGGAGGGAGGAGAGAGAGGAGGGGGTGGTTTCCAATGCCTAGGGATTAGGGCCTGCATTGGGGAGAGGGGGGAAGAGACACTTTATAGGGGTTGGTGTGGAGGATGGAGGGTTGTGATGCTCCCAATTCAAATGGAGGGTGGGGATTCTACATGAAGGCTTGGGTTTCTTCATGCAAAGGAAGGGGGAGAGTGTTGACTACGGTCAAAGAATGGTAACCTCTCCATTTGTCCTTGGCCAATAAGGTGAGGACACCTAAATCAATAAATTGCAACTAAGCCCCTTAAATTCGGGTAATTGCACGAACACATGAAATGATGCAAAAATTATGGGAAAAATGGTGTTTGGTGATTTGTAGGGTGAGGGGGTATTGTGTGTTTGGCATGGGTTTAATTAAATGGGCATTGGGATTAATTGGGAATTAAAATAGGATTAGACAAAATTGGTATCCCCGATTTAAATAGAATTAAAGTGTCCCGCGCTTTTAAATTAAATGGGGGCACTTGGGGTCAAAATTTGGAAATGACGCAAAGGTCAAAAATGGTGGGGGCTTGGAGTCAGTCTTGGACCCTTTAGTTGGTCCTGCTCAACGGGTTAAGTTGGTATCTCAAAATTGAGGGTAACGACACAGGTGTCCGACACGGAATTAAATATGGGATTTAGGATACGGGAAATTGTGCGATTAATTTAAGGCACAACGGATGTGATTCTTGTGTGACGGAAAAGTCCAGTGCCTAATTTGGCAAGTCAAGTCAGAAGTACAATAGTCCGATAGAATTTATGGGCTGATATTGGGCTCCGAATAATTAAGCAATGATAGGGCGCGCCAAGGGTTAAATTAATAAATAACAGACATATGCAACCCTACTCTAAACCTCAAACATCTGCTGCTAAACCAAAATTTTCCAATCCAAACCTGACTATCTATAGAATTAATCGAGGGAGTTTACACATGGTGGGGAGAAAAAGACAGAAATTGAACAGCACCATGGTCTGGAGTGCAGTTTTATGGTCGAAAAGGGCACACTAGGAAAATTTGTCGTGCTTTTAACGATGAAATGTCAAATACAGTCAAAAATGTCATCTTTCTAGGAATTGTCGGAATCATAGGCCTGGTCAGAACCAGCCACATAATCACAGTGATAACACTAGACATGGTCAGAATTCGAATGCAGTGTCAATCATAGATAATCGTCACAACGAGCAGTTGCAAAGGCCGAGTGTTATGTCTCAGAACTAGAATACAGGAGAGCGAAGGCAGATAAAGCCAGCTACGTATACCAGAGTACTTTTTACCCTGAGATACGGTCATGGCTGTTTAAAATATATGAGCGTTTACACTATAATTCAACAGTCATTCTTGCTTCAAGCAATCCTAGGTGTCTCAATCTCAAGCAAGCAACAAGTTACAAGATGTATGATCACCAATCATATATTAGTAAGGCGTCCCAAACCATACATACACCGATGATCATGAAACTAGTTACAAAATGAAGAACTAGCAAGAGTACAATATTACATGATCAGCTCTAGTTATAGTCTAGAATATGCTTTACATGTAGGCCCGTAGACAGGATATCAAGTTCCAAAATACGAGCTAAACACATGCTTGGTGGCTAAATGCCTCAAAAGTATAATATACATGATTAGGTGGGCGATGACGAAGGAACCCACTCATGTTCTCGGGTACTCCTCGTGTTCACCATCTTGAGGTGGAAAGTACGGGAGATCTTGTGGTCTTGCTCTGAGATCTGGTCATACAAAACCAGTAGGGTCAGACCCCAAAATAGCAAGTACCACAAGGGAGCCAACTTAGGAACTAAAATCAGCATGCAGACAAATTAGCAAGAAATAGATAGTAAATAAATGCAAAAAGAAATCTAACAGTTAACTGTTATGGAGAGTATCAGGAATCAGTACTTGAGCTTACAGTTCAAGATTAGAAGATGAATAATCTAAGACAAGACAAGACTAGAAATCAAGCAATCACGGCCAATCATGCCATACGGCTGTAGAAGCATAAAAAATACGCTGGGGAATCATACGCGTAAAACCCAAACAAGCATTGGGTAGCGTAAAATATGACTTCAGAGTCATAGGCGTAGAGCAGAGCTTCAACGCCATTCGGCGTAAAATATAACTCCAGAACAACTCGTATAATGCAGTATTCCCAGACTGCTTTGGCGTAAAAAGGTTGCTGCATCGCCACTTCAGAGTAAAATATGCTCGCTTTTAATGCAGCATGGAGTTGTACGAGGAACTCTTCAAATTCTGCGAATGAACCTGTCAGACAGTACAATGAATCTGACTCCTGACAAAAGTACTGCACGACTATCAAGAGGACGGCTGTAATGATGATTCTACACAGAGCCCCAGGCTGTCGTTTAGTGACGTTATCCTTGATACAAGTCGCTTTTATGCGCTCAAGGAATACGCTGCCTATTTTTACATAGGCAGACATTGTAATACCCCGTTCCGTTCTAGCGGATTGCCGACTCAAACGGCAAAAGTGCAACTGTCCCGACCCGCTTTGCCTCAAACGAGAATGCAAAGGATATTCAGACTTGTCCCTACAGGAACCCGGCTTAGGTTTTCAGAGGCTCGCTTGACGTATCGCTCTACCGAGGCGAATCATCGCTAAGGTGGGTGGCTACGGTGAACTTGTCTTTGCTTAGCCAGCACACATAAAATCTGGAATATTTATGCTAGTCGCTAGGTGATTCACCCCCTGCATGCTAATAACTCCAACGCACCTAGCTAAGAGAATAATCCCAACTTGTATTGCTTGCTAGAACATGGAAATGAAATACTACTTGTATTCTGACCCTCGCATGCTAAGTCCCTTAACGGTTTCAACTCTCGGCTTACCTTCGGGTCCGAGCAAACGTGCCTGCTTATGTCCCTTAGAAATGTATGCTTGTCTGCTTGTACGTTGCCTTGACTCAATACTTGTAACCCAAGCTAGGCCAACACCCTGTTACACAGGGTATTGTTCAGAACGACTATGAGAATGGAAAACAGGCAATGCATCTTGTCTTGTACTATTGTTGCCTCAACAGCTTGCCTCTTGTCCTGTACTCTTGTCTTGTACTCTTGTTGCCCCAACCAAGGCCCCGTTCGATCATGGACAACCAGTGCACTGGGTCACGGTCTCGCGGGCGATGCTGGGGCACTGGCATCGACCCGGTCCGGGCGAGACATATTGTTCTTAGTCTCTTGTTCGGCGGAATGGCTTACAGCGCCTCTTGTACTTCGTTGCAAACCATTCTCGTCAAAGACTATACCGTCCATTAGTCTCTTATTCGGCGGAATGGCTTGCAGCGCCTCTTGTTCTTTGTTGCAAAGCATTCTCGTCAAAGACTATACCGTCCAATATGGCATACGCCAGTGATCGCCTTGTACTTAACTTGTTGCATGCTTGCTGGTAAAAACAAAAGATAACAAGTCATCCTCGCTTAGCGGCTATCCGCGTGCGAGATACTGTATCGCATGAAACAAATAAACTAAACACCTGAACGATCTTGAAATAAGTACTCGTGTTTGCATATGCTATGCCTCCTGAATGTTTATACATGTCCTTGCTTAAATTAACAATGTTTGCCTTGGACAGGGAAGGTAAAATGGTAAGTTGGTAAGTCTCGCCGTGTTTCCTCTCATGTTGCACGGCGCACTGCCCGACACGTTAGGCTATTCAATATTTGCATGAAACTGATCCTAAGGCAACTAGAAAGACAACTTAATAGTTGGTGCACGGAACTTATATTACGTGTTTGGATTTGTCGAACGGGCGAGTAGCTTCCCCACCAGTGCATTCAATGTACTGATAATCCACCAGTTTGTCTGCAGGGTGCGGGAGAACCTCGTTCGGTGTGGATGCCTCCTTCGTGCGTGCTAAGGCCAGGAGTTCCCTCTGAAGCCTTGCAACGGTACGTCCGGAACAGAAGCACATATACAAGACATAATGTTGGAACATAGCCCGAACTCGTCTGGACATCGCCTGTACAATCATTCCACAGTTGTAGCCACTTGGCACGCCTTTACTGTTTCGGAGAGAGAGGCTTGAGCGACTTGTAATCTCGGCTATACGCCGCTTGTAACACTTGTTAATATCAATAAAGAGTTGCTTTACTTCAAACTTGTGTTTCAATGCTTCCGCTATATTGTCGACTCAGTGAACTTGTTACCAAATTGCTATGCGTTCATGACTCTACTGCACTCGGACAATCTGTGCGACTCTGTGGCTTAGAACTCTTACCGCCAGCCAATGAATCACGGCCTTGCACGGGCGCGGTTCACGCTCGTGCGGCATCACGCCCGGATGGGTCAAGCGATTGTTCCGCGGGAGCGCTGGCGAGGGTGATTCCCGCCTAGCGGGAACGGCCGATTTGCCTGCGGGAGATCGGGGCGTGACAGACATGAGCTTTTATGCTCAGGATAAGACGAAACCAACCGCCACGTCAAAAGCTGCTCTTCGTACAGAACTCGAGGCACGTCTTTGCAGTTAATGCGCGAGATGGGGGCAGATCTCTGCATTTAATGCACGAGATTTGGTTCTACTTTTTGACTAGGTGAACTATAATTAGGGCTAATACGTCCACATCACCATCCCTGTACATTACGCCATCAGGCCATTTTCAGCTATAGGAGCACACCGTACGCTATCTCCTCGAAATATGCCGACTCAGGCTATTTTCAGCTATAGGAGTACGCAGTATGCTATCTCCTCGAAATACGCCAACTCAGGCTATATGTGCAAAGGTGCGTGACAAGGTTACTTGGCCCAGAATATGCTCAAGACCTCAGTCAGGAAAGTTATTTGGCTTCTACGCCAACAATGCGGCTACTTGGTTTCTACGCCAAACAATACAGCTACCTGGCTTCTACGCCAACCTGACAGATAATTGGCTTCTACGCCAACATGACAGTTATTTGGCTTTTACGCCAACCATCTCTACGCGAGGGGCAGTTATCTACGTGGCTTGCATGCCGTGATCTTCGCAGCAGTTATACGCATTACCTCATAATGGGACACGCGTCACACGCAGATTTAGAAGATCATTCATACGTGGGTAGCAGTTATCATAACCGCCGTGTAAAGAGTGCCACTCTCTCCACTGTTCGGCTTCTACGCCGAGTGGATAGTTAACTGTGATTAGGCTCTATAAATAGAGACCCCTAGTCACAGAGCAAAGGGTCGAAAATTTTGAAAAGAGGGTCGAAGGTAAAAAGCCAGAGAGAGCATAGACAGAGAGTAGTGATTGACGACTTTGGCAACGAGCATCCAATCCCTCCTGCAGCCTCTGAAGCTTCTTCTTCTTCTTCTACAGCACTTCTTCATCATCGTGTGGTCCAAGGGACAAAGTGATCGACCGCAGATCAGACTCCTATAGCAATATTTTCCCCAGAATTAATTTTTGTACTTAACATCCTCGTATAGGATTAATTGTACACTTTTTTCTTGTTTGTAAACAAAGAAGAGGTTTCGTATAAGCCTTGTTTTATTTCTTTCGTTTATTATCAAACAACGGCTTGCTATTATTAACTAACTAGGGTTATCACAATCCTACTTACTAATAAATACAGTTGAGATTTTATACAGCCACATATCCTGGTGATATTCGGGTGGTCCAGACAAAAGGGATACATAGTATAAATATTACAGGTAGATATATATTCACAGGTAATGCGACACTCGTCGGTGTGTTGGAAGTGTGCCTCTCACGACGGAGAGCTCCAAGTCCATCAGGTATCGCTGGGATACCGGATTGCATGTAGCCATAAAATCTCTCTAAATGCTTTCTAGATAATTATCTAGTTTTTAACCTAGACAAGTTATCAAGAATTCCCGACCGTGGTGCTCGGAGATTTTCTTTAGACATGATGTAATTACAGTCCATGCTCAGGTATCCATATTCTTGTAAGCATCACAGTCAGGTTATAACATTCAAGGAAAGACTTGCATTTATTGGAATTCTACAAAATAGGCTAAACAAAGAACAAGCCAGCAACTAGCAAGAAAATACTTGTAAAAGAAAATTCTACTAACAAGTGGCATCGACGCATGGGAAAGCATGCGCATCTAGATGCCAAAAGAACAAGGTTGGAAAACCAATTCTAATGCATGATATAAGCAGGCACATGGAATAAGTCGTGCATGAACCCAAGAAAGTCCACTCCTAGGGACAAGTGCTAGAGTGACGGGCAATAAAGTGTGTCAGTGAAGTGACTAATGTGACAAGCCATAAAGTTGTCAGAGAAAAAACAAAAAACAAAATCTTCAAGTTATGCGCCGTAGGATGGATGCACCAAGAATGGATGCGCATGGCACTCTGTCGCATGCTCGGGTTATCGCATGCTCTATTGGCCGCATGACCCAAATGATTGTACGAACTAATCCATGTGCCAACTCGAGCCAGACGTTTAGTCCAGAGTGCATGTGCCAAGTCTGTCATGCGCACAACAAGATGCGCGTATGTTGTAGGGAATGCGGCAAGGATCTTCGTGCTGCATAGCATTTCTACCGCATGGTGTTTGCCATTAAATGCGAAAGTTTGAAAAAGAAACTTGATTTAACTGAACAAACTAAATAGAGTATAGAGAGGAGTCCTAAACAGACAATCTAAGTACAAATTTTGTATTCTGGGGGTGACGATGGAGGGTTAGGAGTGTAGCAACTCTCTTTACTCTGTGGATGATCCAATGTGGAAGCTCTTCTCTCTTGCTCGAGTGTAGATTCGCAGATAGCCAGCCGGGAGATTGTATAGGGGTAGTACCCTCTTATTTATAGTTGTTCTGTGGTCGCATGAATTTTGGGCCGTATGGATGTTGGGAGTTGCCACGTGTCTTCCCCTAATAGAAAGAAGTTACAATTGTGCATGAAAATTCGAGCTTCAGCTGTCATATGGATATTTGTTAAGATTTTCTGGTTGCTGAATATCTGGATGGTTTCTCATCCTTTGTGGGTGCGACTTGGTCAATTGGACACGTGGCATGCCACTTGGTTGAAGAGGATCACCTTGTTACAACAGCCCGATTTGATTTGTTTAGGAATCCGGGGCATACGAAACCAAGAATTGCAGAGATCGCATGGGGTCTGGGACGCATGGACCAGAGCCACATAGAACGCATAGAGTCTGGGACACACGGGCCAGAGCCGCAAGGGACGCATGGAGTCTGGGATGCATGGGACCAGAGAAGCATGGGACGGATGGAGTCTGGAACGCATGGATCAGAGTCACATAGGACGCATGGAGTCTGGGACGCATGGGCCAGAGTCGCATGGGAGTCTTTTGTCGTATTGTACATGTAGTGCTGCACATTTTCTGAGACTTCTGTCTTATAGTGAGTTCACATCTTTTGAGACGTTCAAAAAATCCTTCTATGTCAGGATTATGTGTCAGATGTAATCTCGTTGTCAGAGCATGATGTCAGATCCATTTGCGGCCAAAACTGCCTTCAGTCGTTTGGTCTGTATGGTTATCGCCTAATTGGGCCGCATGGTGATCATGCGGTCCAATTCCTGTTGAACTTTTCTCTGGGCTGCATGGTTGCCGAACGTATGGATCCAATTTTTACATGCTTCTACAAGACCCCCTTCAAAATTTTTAAACTGATAAGTTTGAAATACTTTGAATAAGAAGCATGGACGGGCTATATTTGGGCCGCATGAACATTAGGACATTAGGTCGCATGGACGCATGGATGGACAATGCCAGAGGTAGTATGGACATGGTTTTTTGCTTCTTTTGAGGAAATTCTACTAGGGGACTCTTGGTGGACTTATTATTTGTTGCGCATGTTGAGTGCAAATAATAAATTTGAAAATAATCCATATCAGAGGTAATGTGGACGTGTTAGGTTTTATGGACCCTTATATTTTGTGCATGTTAGTGCAAGTAATAGGTTTGAGACAAGCCCTGCCAGAGGTAATATAGACGTAGCAGTTTTTGTGGACTTAACACCGTGGGTGTACCTTGGTGAGTACGGGTGATAAGTGGGGATGACAACTGATATCAGAGATAATATGGACGTGATGATCGATAGCCAAAACCCGAAAGGTTTGTTCAGAGGTAATATGGACATGGCAAACTCAGTCAGGGAGAAATATTAGGACGATAGTTCAGAGGTAATATGGACATGAACCAAAGTCCCAAGGACTTGCTAGGGAGTAGTTTGATAAGTATGGTCTATCCGAAAATGAAGATAGATGTGAGGACTGCTCCGCTGGGGAGATTAGTTGGACGATAGCTCAGAGGCAATATAAACATTGCCAGCGTCTAACGAGATGTATTTTTTTTGGAGTGGTCACTGCGGGAGTGTGCGAGTGAACCTGAGGACTGCTCCGCTGGGGAGACTGGTGGGACGATAGCTCAGAGGTAAATATGAACATGGTTAGCGTCCAACGAAAATAGTTTTTGAGTGGTCATTACGAAAGTGTGCAAGTGGACCTGAGGACTACTCTGCTGGGGAGACTTTGGGGATCCATCATCCATTGATTATCCAGGACTCCTGGATACAGACGATGGCTTTTACAAAAAATTATAAAAAAAGGGGAAAATATTGCACATAGGCACTTGCTGGGGATGAAGAACCAGGAGTATAGAGATGTACATCTGGGTTGTCCCACTAGGGATAAGGGGAGTACCAGTCTAGTTTAGACGTAGTACATTTTCAGAAACTTGCCGTTGATAGGCATCATGAGCAAGTCGTCGTTGGGTTTCACTAGCCGGTATGCACCATTGGAAAATACGGTTTCCACAATGAACGGGCCCTCCCATTTAGGTTAGAATTTGCCAGATGTCTTATGAGTCATAACCATTGGTCTTCTTACTGTTAAGACGAGGTCACCCACATGGAACATTCTCTATTTTAGCCGTTTGTTGAAGGCTCCAGAGAGGTGCTCTTGATACAGCTCTATGCGTTGTTGAGCTAAGATTCATTTCTCGTCGAGTGCTTCCAACTCCTGTAACTGTCGGCGGTAGTTGTCGTCCGTGGTTAGCCGGTTGGAGAGAGCTACTCGTAGTGAAGGGATCTGGATCTCGCGCGGGATTACCGTCTCACTTCCATACATCAAAGAGAATGGCGTGTTACCAGTAGCTATCCGGACTATTGTACGGTAAGCCTAGAGACATTCACCCAGCTTCTCGTTCCAGTCGCGTTTGTTGGAAGATACAAATTTCTTGAGGAGCTTGATGATGGTTTTGTTGAACGCTGCTGCCAGACCGTTTGCTGCGGGATTATATACCATAGAGGCTACATTTTGGATTCGGTTCTTGTCACAGAACTGATAGAAGGTGTGACTTGCAAACTACGGACCATTGTCGTGGACGATCCTACGTGATAAGCCGAAGAGATATATGACGTACTGCTTGATGAAGTTAATCATGTTTGATATTTTGACTTCAGCGAGCGGGACAGCTTCCACCCACTTGAAAAAGTAGTCGGTGATCGCCAAGATGAACTGATGCCCTTTCGATGAAGGCGGACTGATTGGCCCGATGATATCCATTCCCCATGCCTCAAACGGCCAAGATGCTACCATTGGGTGTAGGAACTCAGGTGGCTGGTGGATGAAGTCTGCGTGGACTTTGTATGTTTGGCATTTCCTCACATAATTAACAACATCTGCTACCATCGTAGACCAATAGTAGCCCATTCTTCGAAGACGGTCTTATAGCTTCGGACTGGGTTGATGCGCTCCACAGATGCCATCGTGAGCTTCGTCGAGGGCTTGTTTTGCCTCTGCGTTCGATAAGCATCGTAGCAGCAAGCCATCATAGGACCGACGATACAATATTTTTGTCTCCGTATCGTAATAGAAACGGAGGGAGCATCTCCTGAATGAAGTGGCCTCCTTGGGGTTCTCGAGGAGAATTCCATAGATTGCATAGTCAATGAACAGAAGCCTCCAATCTTGAATATCGGTGTTGACCATCGCTACATAGATGAGGCACAAGCATAGGTTTCTTTTGGGACAGACCAGCTCTTAGCCGATTACATCGATTAGTTGATGGGAGTTGTTTGGAACTGCCAAGGAAACAGCGAGCCCGGCTAAGGCGTCAGCCTTAATGTTTTGCAATAGAGGGACTTGCTCAATAAAGAATATCTAGAAGGTTGCGATAATACTAAGCGCATCTTGGTGGTAGGGGATCAAGTCTTTGTTTCGAACTTCATATACTCCCGGGACCTGATTGACGATTAGCTGAGAATCACCATAGGCCTACAGGTACTCTACTCTGACTTACTTGGCGAGCTGGAGTCAGTGATTAGGGCATTGTACTCTACCGCATTATTGGAGCATGGCTCCGTGAGAGAGTACACACGATTGATGATAAGGACATATGGGAAGATCAATATTATTCTGACCCCAGCGATGATGTCGCCTTTGGGCCCTGCTCTTGAAGCACCGTCAAAGAACATTCGCCAGACAGCTTTGTGTGAAGTGACGTTGGTGTCCGCCACTTCGTCTAGAATCTCTTCATAGAGCTTTGAGGTTTCTGACCCCGGGTGAGCTGCCAGAAAGTCGGCCAATGCTTGAACCTTGACGGCCTTTTGTGGGACGAACACCATATCATATGGGGATAATAGTATTGTCCAGGTAGCTAAGCGGGAACTGAGTGCCCCAGGTTTGGTCATGAGGACCCTGAGGGGGTTGACTCACGAGATGACATGAATAGTCTTTCCAGTCACGTAATGTCGAGTTTTTTGGATAGCGAATACTAGAGCAAGGCACTCCTTCTCAACGGAGGTATACCTATGTTCTGCGTCGACCATCATCCAGTTGAGATAGTAAATGGCCTGCTCGTGGCCTGCATCACTATTCTGGGCTAACAGGGCACCGAGAGAGTGATCCATCGTGCATACATAGAGCAAAAATAGCTTTTCCATGACCGGGGACACCAACACATGAGGGTTTGATAGGTATTCTTTGATGTTTTCAAACTCTCGTTGGCACTCTTCATTCCAAACAAAGGAGACACCTTTCTTCATGAGCTGTGTGAATGGCCGAAAACATCCAGAGAGGTTTGATATGAACCTCCTGATGTATGCCAACCTCCCTTGAAGGCCACACAGTTTTCGGAGGTTCCTTGGCGGATTTATCTCCAGGATGGCCTTGGCCTTGTCGGGGTCTATGTGAATACCCCAAAAAGTGATAACGAAACCCAAGAATTTGCCTCTGGAGACTCCCAGGAAGGACTGGGTAGGGTTTATTTTGAGGTGGTGTGCGCGTATTAAGTCAAACACAGTCCTCAGGTCTTGGAGGTGATTATCTTTAGAGCGACTCTTGATGGTGATATCGTCGACGTAGAATTTCATCGTCTTATGCAGATGTTCACAAAAAAATGGTGCTCATAGCTCGATGATATATAGCACCAGCGTTCTTTAGACCGAAAGGCATGACTGTGTAGTAGTATACGCCTATCGGGGTCCGAAATAATATATATTTCTCATCGTCAGGAAACATCTTGATTTGTTTGTAGCCTGAAAAGCCATCCATGAAGGACATGCGCTCAAAGCCACAAGTATTGTCGATCATTACGTCGGTGATCGGAAGAGAAAATTTGTCTTTAGGACATGCCTTATTTAGATCACGAAAGTCGATATAGATTCGGATCTTCTCATTCTTCTTAACGACAGGCACGATCTTGGCTACCCAGCCGGGGTGTTGTTCCTCGCGGATGAAGCCACTACCTATCAGCTTATTGACTTTGACTTCGATGGAATTCATCACGTCTGGCCGAAATCGTCGTTGTTGTTGCTTGACTGGTTTGGCGTTTGGCAAAATATTGAGTTTGTGGACCGGAATTGGGGATCCAGTCCTGGCATGTCTTCGTAACTTTAGGCAAATACATCGATGTATTTCCTGATGAGTTGTAATAAGGATTCTCTATCTTCGTCGGGCAAGCTTTTACTGACGAAGATAGGTTTGGAGTATGATTCATCGTCGAGGACGATTTGTACGACTTCATCCTCTATGGGAGGCTCTCGTTGTTCGAATTACATCTCCCATTGAGAATCAAGGTGTTGGGCCCAAGATTTTATCTCAAAGAGCTCGGATGGATCCTCGTTGTCTTCCTCAAGGTCGGCAAATACCATGTTGGAGGACAGTGTTTGTCTGAGTACATCCCCGATGCTGACGTCGGAGTCCCAGGCTAAATATTCTGAAAAGTGTGAGCGCACTTCATCTTCTTTATCTGAGCCATCGGGGGTTGTAGGAGGCGTTACATATCCTAAGCCATGCTTGTTCTTATGATAGTAATCATCGGGCTTGCCTGCAAGAGAGAAAAGTCGTAGAGGCCACCTTCGACCTTTGCTGTAGTTTAACCCTTAAGTAATCTTCAGGTTATATTACATCTTCTGGATAAGTTGCAGGTCTTGTGAACTGTACCGGTAGAGTGGCATTCTGCCTACGATAGATTCTGGTTCTACTTTCCTTGGGGTGAAGGACCGGGGGTATTCCACTCTGCTGAAGATGATGAGCTTATCTCCCTTCTTCCTCGGTAGGACTAAGAAATAAGAATCTTGACTAGAGCGAAGCTGGTGCACTGTGTAGGTAGTGGTCACTTGTGTGTGCAGATGAAGGCCTAGACCATGCTCTATGGAGTACAATGAACTCATATGCATACGCTCAGAGTAGTTTAAAGATAACCCTTTTATTGAGAAAATAAGGTATCTTTTCTGGTAGAATTACATTATCAGGTGTTTGAGGAACAAAAATTACAATTAGTTTGTGTACGAAGCTCTTTTGGTTTACAAACTCAGGCTATTAAACTCTCCTGGTATACAAAACACTATCAGAGGTATCATGAACATGATAGGTCTTGAGAATTCACCTGGGGAGTCGCCATTTTGTTTGGATAAACAAAGAGAGGGTTTGTACGAAACCTTTTTGCTTACAAATAAGAAAAAGAGTACAATTAATCCTATACGAGGATGTTAAGTACAAAAAGTGATTCTGGGGGAAAATATTGCTATAGGAGTCTGATCTGCAGTCGATCACTTTGTCCCTTGGACCACACGATGACGAAGAAGTGCTGTAGAAGAAGAAGAAGAAGCTTCAAAGGTTGCAAGAGGGATTGGATGCTCGTTGCCAAAGCGTCAATCACTACTCTCTGTCTGTGCTCTCTGCTCTTCTCTCTTTTCTTTTTCCGACCGACCCTTTTACTCTGTGACTAGGGGTCTCTATTTATAGAGTTCAGTCACAGTTAACTGTCCAGTCGGCGTAGAAGCTGAACAGTGGAGAGAAAGTGGCGCTCTTTACGCGGCGGTTGTGATAACTGCTACCCACGTCTGAATGATCTCCTGAATTCGCATGTGACGCGAGTCCCATTATGAAGTAACGCGTATAACTGCTTTGAAGATCACGGCATGCAAGCCACGTAGGTAACTGCCCCTCGCGTAGAGATGGTTGGCGTAAAAGCCAAAGTTGGCGTAAAAGACAAGTAACTATCTTGTTGGCGTAAAAGCCAAGTAGCTGTCTTGTTGGCGTAAAAGCCAAGTAGCTGCGTAAACTTGATGCTGACCGAGGTCTTGAGCGTATTCTGGACCAAATAGCTTTATCACGTACCTTTACAAATATAGCCTGAGTTGGCGTATTTCGAGGAGATAGCATACGGCGTGCTCCTATAGTTAAAAATATCCTGGTTGGCTTATTTCGAGGAGATAGCGTACGGCGTGCTCCTATAGTTGAAAATAGCCTGGTTGGCGTAAAATGCCAGGATGGTGATGTGAGCGTATTAGCCCTATTTTTAGCTCTCTCAGTCATTAAAAATAGAACAAAATCTCGTGCATTAAATGCAGAGATCTGCCCCCATCTCGTGCATTAACTGTAGAGACATGCCTCGAGTTCTGTAAAGAGAACAACTTTTGACATGGCGTCTGATTTCGTCTCTTCTTGAGCGTAAAAGCTCATCTCTACCTGTGTAAAATAGGCAGCGTATTCCTTGAATGCGTAAAAACGACTTGTATCAAGGCTATGTCACTAAACGACAGTTTGAGTCTCTGTACAAAATCATCATCACAGTCGTCCTCTCGATCGTCGTGTAGTACTTTTATCAGGAGTCAGGTTCATTGTTCTGTCTGACAGGTTCATTCGAAGAATTCGAAGAGTTCCTCGTATAACTTCATGCTGCATTAAAAGCAAATATATTTTACGCTGTAGAGGGGGGGTGTAGCCACCTTTTACGCCAAAAAAATGGCCTCAAAAGTGCTGCTTTACGCGGACTGTTCTGGAGCTCTATTTTACGCTAAATAGCGTTGAAGCTCCGCTGTACGCCCATAGCTCTGAAGTCATACTTTATGCTACATAGCACCGAAACTCTGTTTTACGCGGGCTTCATGCATATTGGGGGTTTTACGCGTATAATTCCCCAGCGTATTTTTTATGCTTCTACAAGACCCCCTTCAAATTTTTCAAATTCCTCGTAATTTGAAATACTTTGAATGAAGCATGAAAACGGTCAAAATTGACTCGTTCTGCGAGGCTGATTTTTCGGCAATATTTAAGAAGTTGTTGGGATTTGGTATGTTCTTTTCTGCTTATATAAAGGCAAGGGAGTGAACCTGTCTTTCCATACTTCCTTCACCAAAAAGATGGTTGCCGAGATTCATTGGGCTGTCCTGAGGAAGAAGAAGATTATGCTCTTCCAGTATGTAAGGAGCCGTAAAAGGAGGCGTCTTCGAGCAAATGTCCTCTGCAACGATGGATCATGGAAGGATATCATAGCTTCCTTTGCTCGGGATAATCAGCAATTTTATATGGCGATTCGTTCAGGAGAGAGAAAGGGTCTTATTAGGTTTGGCTAATCTGTAAGCGCCATTTTGAGAAAGTTGTTTCAATCACATAAGGGCCCTCCCCTTCTTTGCGATTGTTTGTGTGAACTTCGGATATCGTACTAGAGGTAATATGGACGTAGTACAATCCCATGTTTGTTGAGGACATCCCACTAGGGGATCTTTGGTGGACCTATTATTTGTTGCGCACGTTTAGTGCAAATAATAAGTTCGAAACAAGTCCTATCAGAGGTAATATGGACGTGATATGTTTTGTGGGTAGTAAAGACATCCTGCTGGGGAATTTTTTATGGACCCACTACTTTTTGCGCACGTTAGTGCAAGTAATAGATTTGAGATAAGTCCTGCCAGAGATAGTATAGATGCTTATAAAATACGACTCTGTGGGGATAGGGGAGAGATGTAGTTCAGAGGTAATATGGACATGAACTAACTTTTTTCTCTATTGGGGAATATGAAAATAGTTCAGAGGAAATGTGGATTTGAACTATTCATTTCTATTGCGGACATCCCACCGGGAGATTTTTGGTGGACTTATTACTTGTTGTACACGAGCGTGTAAGTAATAAGTTCGAACTAGGCTTTGCAGAGGTGGCCAGTTTGGTGGACTTAACACCATTGGCGTACTTAAAATTAAGTACAGGTGATAAGTTTAGATGACAACCGATATCAGAGGTAATATGGACATGATAATCGATAGCCGAACCCGGAAGGTTTGCTCAGAGGTAATATGAACATGGCAAACTCCACTGGGGATTACAGCTCAGAGGTAATATGAACATGGCTGGTTTTGTGGACCCATCACTTTTTTGTGCACCTAAGTGCAAGCAATAGGTTTGAGACAAGCCCTGCTAGAGGTAATATGGACGTAGCAGTTTTTGTGATCTTAACACCACTGGGGTACTAAGTTGAGATGACAACCGATATCAGAGGTAATATGGACATGTTAATCGATAACAAAACTCGGAAGGTTTGCTCAGAGGTAGTATGAACATGGCAAACTCGGCCTGATAGAAATATTGTGACAGCAGTTCAGAGGTAATATGGACGTAAACTAATGTCTGAAAAACTCATTTTAAGAGTGATTTGTTGAGTGTGGTCTATCCGAATATAAAGATAGACCAAAGGATCGTTCCGCTGGGGAAATTGATAGGACGATAGCTCAGAGGTAATATGAGCATGGCTAGCGTCTAATGAGATTAGTTTGAATAGTCACTGCGGGAGTGTGCAAGTAGACTTAAGGATTGTTCCGCTGGGGAGATTTTGAGGATCCATTATCCATTGCATATCCGAGACTCTCGGATATGGATGATGGATTATTTGTAACGAGGGAAAAAAATGTTACACATAGGCACTTGCTGGGGATGAAGAACCAAGAGTTGATTTGTACGTCTGGGTTGTCCCTCTGGGGATGAGGGGAGCACAAGTCTAGCTTAGACATAGTAATTCTTTTTTGATGGGCAATAATGTTTGTTCAGAGGTGAGATGGACATGACAAACTCTTGAATTGTGACCCTATTGGGATGGTGGTATATATCTGCTCAGAGGCAGAATATAACCTGATTAGAACTCTGGGAAAGAATTTTAGTGGACTTATCAGCATGGACATACTTAAAGCTAAGTATGGATGACAAGTTGAAACGACTGACACCATCAATGGCAGTAGGAAGTCGACGGGCAAGAATATTTATTCAGAGGTAAGATGGACATGGCAAACTCTTGGGTTGTGGACTTATTACCCATGGCGTACCTTAAGTACAGATAATAAGTTGAAATGACTAGCACTACCAGGGGTTATGCGAACGTGATAGTAGAAAGAACTTTACTCATAGGTAATATGAGCATGAAAAAGTTCTGAAAATATCTTACTCAGAGGTAATGTGGACGTGGTAAGATATGACTTTGTGGGGATCAAGAAAAGCCGGACAAAGGTAATATAGAAGTGACCATTTTTGTGGTGGTAATTTTACTCTGCTGGAGAAAAGTGAACTAATCGATAGCAACAACCTGGGAGATTTACTCAGAGGTCACTTGGACATGGTAAACTCAGCTGGAAAAAAAAATGTTTGGACAGTAGTTCAGATGTAATATGGACGTGAACCCATGTCCGAAAAATTCATTGGAGAGTGATTTACTGAGTGGGGATAGACCTAAAGGTTGTTCAGCTGGGGAGATTCCAGTGACCCATCATTCGGTACTTCTTGAGGGTACAAATTGCCACATTGGAGTGAGATCAATTTGCAGTGACCGTCTTCTTGTTTATAAATGTAGAGTGATGACTTTGGCGTCGATCAACTCTTGGATTCTCCTTTTCAGTACATAGCATGCCTTCGTGGGGTGATGAATGTACCGATGAAAGAGACAATACTCTGGGTCATCGACCTTGCCAGCCCTTTCAGGGTGCCTGATGTTGGGTAGCCGAAGTTTATTTTCCTTCATCAATATATTGAAGATTTCAATTACGTCTTCATCATTGAAGGAGAAAGTCCCTTTTGGCCTTCGTGCTGCCGATACCTGTGTCGTACGGTCTTCAGGGAGGATGGTCACAGCATCGTCATCTTTGGATCCCAAGGGAATTCTACCCCCAGCTTTGGATGCTGCTCTGTTTTGTCGAGGGAGACTACCCCCAGACATGTCGTCGTTTGATTCCACAGAAGCTGATTTAGAAGGACCTGCCTCTGGTATTACAGGATCAGACTCTAGAGGCTTAGAGTTTGCAAGAGATGCGGTATACTCTAACCCAAAACGAGTTCGTTGACAGTAAGGATCACCACGCAACGGTATTCGTCTGCCTTTTCCATAGTTGAGGCCTTGTTTCAGCTTCAAATCATAACCCATGTTTTGCATAATCTTCAATGCCTGTAGGCTATATCTGCGGATTTGCATTTTCCCAGCATCAGACTCGTGAGAATATTCTTGTACAATCGGTCTATTCCGCATTCGATCGAAGATTATTTGATGCTGATTGTTGCGAGTAGGTGGAACAATGAAGACAGATTCTCCATGTGGCCCATTCGTCTTGACGACATTAGATGTTGGCGCTACTTCCCACATGATCTCTCCATGCTTGGTAGTTAGGGGCACTACATCTTGTTTTTGACCCCTGTCTTTGTATTTCTGAATCAAGAAATTACGCAAATCAGGGGAATTAACAGAAAAAGAAGAAGAAGAAGAAGGCTTATTCTGCCTTTTTACATTAGTGGGAACATGGAGATTAGGAATCAGGACCCTCTCTCTTCCATAAGAATACAGTAGTTCAGCCATGTGAGTAGCAACCGTCTGATGAGCGTATTTTCCCGTGAAAAGGGTCTTCTTTACGCGGATGGGCTTATCCTGGCATAATCTGGAATTTTGCACAGGTTCGCGTAAAACAGAAGAAGTCCTCAAGCGGCCTCCAGTGTCACGCGTAATCTGAAGAGTGGGCAACTTCTTCTCTTGGTGGCGTACAAGCCTAGAGCTCGGGCGATTAGCCACTCCTTTTCCCTTGATATGATCCAAGGGTCCATCTGCCTCCTTATAGATGGGAGATGCATTTTTACGCGCAGGGCGCGTTTGAAATTTCTGAATTGGCGCTGAGGCCTTGTCAGAAATTATGCCTGCCACGTCAGATATGAGAGACAAAGTTTTACGCACAGAGCGCGTTTGAAATTTCTGAATTGGCGCTGAGGCCTTGTCAGAAAATTTTTCTTCCTCGTCAGCGACGGGAGACGAAGTTTTACGCGTAGAGCGCATTGGAAATTTCTGAATTGGCATTGATGCCTTGTCAGAAATTAGGTCTGCCACATCAGCGACGGGAGATAGGTTTTTACGCACAGAGCGTATAGGTTGTGGTGTCACAACCTTGTTGATCAGAGAGAAAGAGCTTGCAGGAAGGGTAGAGGATGTCCGGGGCATCCATATTTTATGCAGCTTCCTGTTGTCCTGGACAGAAAGGGAATGAGAGCTACCCCTTGCGCGAAGCATGTCTTCATAAGTAGATTAGTCGAATTGGACGACCAGAGTCTTCTTCGTTGATCCGACGGATACCTCATCGTGTTGAGCAATGACTTTCTCGTCAGAAGAGAAAGTAGTCCCTAGCAGAGTCGCCATCTTTGTTTGAGGAACAAAAATTACAATTGGTTTGTGTACGAAGCTCTTTTGGTTTACAAACTCAGGCTATTAAACTCTCCTGGTATACAAAACACTATCAGAGGTATCATGAACATGATAGGTCTTGAGAATTCACCTGGTGAGTCGCCATTTTGTTTGGATAAACAAAGAGAGGGTTTGTACGAAACCTTTTTGCTTACAAACAAGAAAAAGAGTACAATTAATCCTATACGAGGATGTTAAGTACAAAAAGTGATTCTGGGGAAAAATATTGCTATAGGATTCTGATCTACGGTCGATCACTTTGTCCCTTGGACCACACGATGATGAAGAAGTGCTGTAGAAGAAGAAGAAGAAGAAGAAGAAGAAGAAGAAGAAGAAGAAGAAGCTTCAAAGGTTGCAAGAGGGATTGGATGCTCGTTGCCAAAGTCGTCAATCACTACTCTCTGTCTGTGCTCTCTGCTCTTCTCTCTTTTCTTTTTTCGACCGACCCTTTTACTCTGTGACTAGGAGTCTCTATTTATAGAGTTCAGTCACAGTTAACTGTCCAGTCGGCGTAGAAGCCGAACAGTGGAGAGAAAGTGGCGCTCTTTACGCGGCGGTTGTGATAACTGCTACCCACGTCTGAATGATCTCCTGAATCCGCGTGTGACGCGTGTCCCATTATGAAGTAACGCGTATAACTGCTTCAAAGATCACGACATGCAAGCCACGTAGGTAACTGCCCCTCGCGTAGAGATGGTTGGCGTAAAACCAAAGTTGGCGTAAAAGCCAAGTAACTATCTTGTTGGCGTAAAAGCCAAGTAGCTGTCTTGTTGGCGTAAAAGCCAAGTAGCTGCGTAAACTTGATGCTGACCGAGGTCTTGAGCGTATTCTGGGCCAAATAGCTTTATCACGTACCTTTGCAAATATAGCCTGAGTTGGCGTATTTCGAGGAGATAGCATACGGCGTGCTCCTATAGTTGAAAATATCCTGGTTGGCTTATTTCGAGGAGATAGCGTACGGCGTGCTCCTATAGTTAAAAATAGCCTGGTTGGCGTAAAATGCCAGGATGGTGATGTGAGCATATTAGCCCTATTTTTAGCTCTCTCAGTCATTAAAAATAGAACAAAATCTCGTGCATTAAATGCAGAGATCTGCCCCCATCTCGTGCATTAACTGCAGAGATATGCCTCGAGTTCTGTACGAGAGAACAGCTTTTGACATGGCGTCTGATTTCGTCTCTTCTTGAGCGTAAAAGCTCATCTCTGCCTGTGTAACACATTCCTTGAATGCGTAAAAATGACTTGTATCAAGGCTATGTCACTAAATGACAGTCTGGGTCTCTGTGCAAAATCATCATCACAGCCGTCCTCTCGATCGTCGTGCAGTACTTTTGTCAGGAGTCAGGTTCACTGTTCTGTCTGACAGGTTCATTCGAAGAATTCGAAGAGTCTCTCGTACAACTTTATGCTGCATTAAAAGCAAATATATTTTACGTTGTAGAGGGGGGGTGTAGCCACCTTTTACGCCAAAAAAATGGCCTCGAAAGTGCTGCTTTACGCGGACTGTTCTGGAGCTCTATTTTACGCTAAATAGCGTTGAAGCTCCGCTGTACGCCCATAGCTCTGAAGTCATACTTTACGCCACACGGCACCGAAACTCTGTTTTACGTGGGCTTCATGCATATTGGGGGTTTTACACGTATAATTCCCCAGCGTATTTTTCATGCTTCTACATCAGGGGAAGGGATGTTGACATTAGCAGATATATACTCGTCCAGCTTATCCTTCTCCTCGGTTACCCCCAGCGCAAGTGAAGGCATTGGTGGTTTTCTGTGTAACTTTACCACCAACTATCCGGAAGCTATGTCGCGGTCGGGTCTTCCTTTGGTGGTTGGCTCAGCCTGTGAAGGCGAACGATCATAGGTTCGGAAGGCGTAGATAGAGCAAGATCTTCTTTTAGTAGTCGATTCGGCCTACGAAGGCGAATGACCATTGGTTCTGACGATGCTAAAGGTACCGGAGATTCAGGTGCCTTCCTGTACGATTTAACGATGAGGGGGGTGGCCGCGTCGGGAGTGCGAGCCTTGAGGCAGATTCTCAAGGGCTCCTCGGGTGTTGTTGTGGCCTCGACTTCATCGTCAGCCTCATTGCCACCTTCATCTTTGTGGACTTTCTTGTAGAGGATCAAGTCGGAGTAGTAAATCTTGATTTCCTTAAATGGATCAACATCAGCGAATTCTGTCTTAACGAAACCATGCTTGTCGACATATTTCAGGTACTGGTGGAGGGTGGAAGGCACGATCCTATGTTCATGTATCCACGGATGCCCCAATAAGACATTGTTGGATGCATCTACATCTATGACGTAACATGTGACTTCTGTTTTTAGGTCGCCGATCTGGCATTTCAGGCAAATATTGTCCATAGGGTAGCTCTTTCCTTTGTTAAAGCCACTGATGGCGGTATTGGTGGCCGCTAGACGATGCATCGGGATCCCCAAGGTATGAAGCAGACTTCTCGGGATGATGCTGATCGACGATCCTGGGTCAATATGCATCTGGTCTGCCTTGACGTCGCCAATATATCCTGTGTAGTATAGGAGCCGATCGTGCCTATTATTTTTTAGCAACATGTCCTGTTACGAGAAGGTGATGTTGGGTATCGCATCCATAGCATTGTTATAATATGGACAAAAAGCATGATCTTCGGCTGGTGGCTTAACTTACGCCAGGTAGGTATCAACATTCTACAATGCCTTATTCAGGGTAGCCCGAGTATCTTTGGAGAGCCGCAATAGCTCAAATAACGATAATTTTGTCGGACTATTGATAATTGTGCTAAGATATCGAATTTATAGGGCCTTTTCAGCCCTTGTGGTGCATCCCTGCGTAGCGGTTTATCGAAGCGAGTTTCCTTCTGTTTAGACTTGTCCGTTGGCGGGGGTTGAGATGGCCCAGGACCAGTGGTGGTAGGCGTGACAATCGGGGGCATATTTCTGTGCATCGGTTGGTACATTATGCCTAACCTTGTTGTACCTACTGCTAGCTCTTCAGCCGAGGAAGAAACTGTGTAACAGGATTTAGATCTCTTGCCCATAGACTTGGCAATGGAGGATGTCGCCAGTTGCGTCAAGTTTGGCACGAGATCGGGATAGACCCACATGACCTCCCCACGTGGTGTGGCAAGAGGTATTAGCCCGGCCGTCTAGTCTCGAGCTGGTAGAAGGTTGACCACCTCTATAGTTGCCTTTAGGACCAGGACCACTCCGTCTTGGGCTTTTGTCGTCGAAAAGTTGTCGAACTTGAGGGATACCATGTTGGCGGCGACCGTCACATCGTCAAATTCCAAGGAAAGGGACTTGGCATCGATCAGGCATTGGATGTACCACTTCAGGGTATAGCACTCCTCCGTCGAGTGGTAGACGTATCGGTGGAAGTGACAAAACTTCGGGTTGTCCATTTTTGCTGCTTCAGACTTACGTCTGACGTCGGAGAGCTGGATTTTGCCTCCCTACATCAGCATGTCGAAGATGGATTTGACATCACCATCTTTGAAATAGTAAGTCTCCTTTGGTTTTGGAGCCTCTGCCTACTTTTGCTCAGACTTCTTGGTCAAGGTAGCGACCATAGCCTGTTTTCCCTTTCCATCGCGGCTGCTATTGCCATTGTTACTGTTGTTGTTGTTGTTGTTGTTGTTGTTATTGTTGTTGGGGTTGGGATATTTCCGCTTGTCCTCAGTGGTAGGGATATGGATTCCCAAGTTTCAGGCATTCTTCATATTCTTCTCAGCATTGACAGCGCTTACGATGAATGATGTACAGTCTTTAAACTGGGCATCGTCCATCCAGAGGCTGACTGCCGGAAGTAGGTTCCTTTGGCACATTTCCATTAGCGGTGCTTCGGGATTGCCAGGGGGCTATCTTAGCACTGTCTGTCAGAATCGTTTGATGTAGTTATGAGAGAGCTCCTTTTCTCCTTGGACGACATCTATCAGGGAAGATATCGCCATATCATGACCTGCCTTGTAGAATCTTTTGAAGAAAAGACTCTTGAGATCGTCAAATGATGATATGCAATTGTACGGCAAGCTACAGAACCAGTCGAAGGCTACTCCTGTCAATGCCCCGACAAAGAGTTTGGTAAGGATGGCATGATTGCGGAGTAGGTGCCATGTCGCTGTCTCGAAGTAGCTCATGTATCAACAAGGGGGGACTTTCTGTCAAATATGTCTATATTAAAGGGCTTGTACCTGGGAGGGTATGGTACGTTCCTCTATTCCAGCGGGTACGATTAGCGTACTCCGAGATCGCGGAGTGAGTTCCGATTACCCATGGAATCCAGTCGAGCTCGGAGTTCTCAGACCTCTTTCATTGCTTCCTTAGCCTCGTCTGCTGCTGAAGGGGCTGAGGAACCAGGTTGGGAGGATTACTGACCATGGGTGGAGCAGTTGTGTTTGAATCTGCATTGGTCTCAGGATCCAAGTTAGCTGGCGCAGAGGTCCTTGCCGGTTGAGAGGCCAGGTTTGGCCTGATTTCAGCATTGTTTGTGTCAAGGCTTGCATCGATGCATTCATGGTCTGCATCATGTTCTCGAGAGCCTCAAGGTATTATCGATTACTAGGGGCGTCATAGTCATCTCCTGCCATGTATACTATCCTCACATGGGGAGAGATGGATGGGTAGTGGATGTCGCACTCTCCGTCTCGGACCCTTGCAGTAAGCCGTCTTCAAGGAAGACAGGCGGCGTTGTGTCCTCCTCAGATTCGTAGGAGGCTATGTCATCTTTGTTGTTGTAGCTACCCCCAGGTATTTCGAAATCTGTTCCTTGAGAGTCATCATCTTTCTGGAATGCTGGATTATTATGTAGGTCTAGGGGTTTACTAACCCCATCTTGGGTAACCCCTAGGGGTTCTGAGGAAGAACTACCCCAGCGGCTGACAGCTTCTTCCTCGAGCGAGTGCCCTAAAAAATGCCTTCCATGGGTCCTGCTGTCGGTCCTCCTAGTAGTCTTCTTCTCAACGTGCTGGTCGAGAGTGATGGACTGGAGGTGCTGGACTTCTTTCCTTCTTTGGTGGAGGGGACCTTCCGAGCCGAGTAACATGCGACGAAGGGCAACTCCTCCCCCTCTGGCGCTTGCACCTGACCTTCGGGTTGTTGCCGGGTAATTATCTTCTGGTACAGTCGTTGGAAGGCCGACTGTCTGCTTGTGAGCACTGCCACTCCGTTGCAGTAGCAGCTGATGATAATCTTGGCACAATGATGCCCTGGAGAGGATATTTCACCGGCCGTAGTTGTTTTCCTCATTTTGCGCTTGTGATTGATCATGGTTGTTCCACCTTTGCACCCTTTTTGTGGGGCCGAGTAGACTAAGAGCACGGGTGTGTAGGTGTTGCATTGGCTCCCGGATCCGAGGTTCGTACAAGAACTTGCCTCGGATCGTCGGCGGAAGACTTTTGAGACCGAACCTGTCCATTTGCAGCTGGGGGCTGGACGCATGGGGCAGTCTTATATAACTTTCTATCAGGGTCCCACGTAATGATTAGCGGTGCCCTCTGACAGTCGGCTGACTGGACAGTTATTTGAGCTTGGTGAGCTCGCACTGTCCTGGACCTCTTTGACTTAGCCCCCGCGGATGCATAATATGCAGAGTCCAAGTTTGGGTCTTCGTCGTTCTCATTGGGCCGCATAGAATCTGGGCCACATGAGATACGATCGAAGATAGAAATTATGCTGCGGTCTGGACTGCATGGGGACGTCTGCCTGCGGCTATGAGCTGAGGCCGCATGAGGCCGTCTGCCAGTCTTAAGCGGCCTCCTCTTTGGCCGCATGGAACCTGCTTCAGTACCAGAACGTCTGGCATCGTAATATTTTTCTTTACCAGAGTCTGGCTGCTGAGTAGTTTCCACGTCAGGCAGGGAGGACGCATGGACGTGGGTGTCTTGGGTGTGCGCCTGGCCATCAGCAATATGGTGAGCAGTTGGAAGCGCCCCATCAGCAGTTTGGTGAGGCGCAGCGGCCTTCGCTACCCACTGCCTGTGGATCTTCTTGGGCTTGGCTAGCCTTGGGGAAGGACAGACACTTCCTTCCGAGAGCATGTCCTCGAACGCTTGTTGGTCGAAGCAAACCACCAGCATCTTTTGTGTCGAGCTGAGCTTGGACGCATCGAACTGCGTCACTGACTTCTCAACAGAGGAGAAGGACGTCCCCAGCAGAGTCGTCATTGTGTTTGCTATTAAATGCGAAAGTTTGAAAAAGAAACTTGATTTAATTGAGCAAGCTAAAGAGAGTACAGAGAGGAGTCCTAAACATACAAGCTAAGTACAAATTTTGTGTTCTGGGGTGACGATAGAGGGTTAGGAGTATAGAAACTCTCTTTACTCCGTGGATAATCCGATGTGAAAGCTCTTCTCTCTTCCACGAGTGTAGATTCACAGATAGCCAGCCGAGGGGTTGTATAGGGATAGTACCCTATTATTTATAGTTGTTATGTGGCCACACGGATTTTGTGACGCATGGATTTTGGGCCGTATGGAGGTTGGGAGTTGTCACGTGTCTTCCCCTAACAGAAAGGAGTTACAACTGTGCAAAAGAATCTGGACTTCAGCTGTCATGTGGACATTTGTTAAGATTTTCTGGTTGTTGAATATCTGGATTATTTTTCGTCATTTGTTGGTGCGACTTGGTCAATTAGACACGTAGACTGCCACTTGGTTGGAGAGGATCACCTTATTACAACAGCCCAATTTGGTTTGTTTGGGAATCTGGGGTATACGAAGATAAGAATCGCAGAGACCGCATGGAGTCTGGGACGCATGGGCCAGAGCCGCATGGGACGCATGGAGTCTGGGACACATGGGCCAGAGCCGCATAGGACGCATGGAGTCTGGGACGCATGGGGCCAGAGACGCATGGGACGCATGGGACAGAGTTGTATCGGGCATATGGAGTCTGGGATGCATGAGCCAGAGCCGCATAAGAGTCTTTTGTCATGTTGTACACCTAGTGCCACACACTTCCTAAGAATTCTGTCTTTTAGTGAGTTCACATCTTTCAAAACGTTCAAAAAATCCTTCTCTGTCAGGATTTTGTATTAGATATAATCTCGTTGTCAGAGCATGATGTCAGATCCATTTGCGGCCAAAACTGCCTTCAGTCGTTTGGTCTGCATGGCTATCGCCTAATTGGGCAGCATGGTGATCATGCGGTCTAATTCCTACTGAAATTTTCTCCGGGTCGCATGGTTGCCGAACGCATGGATCCAATTTTTTCATGCTTCTACACATTTCCTCCTCCGCGCATGAACTCTATCTCCTCCAAAACAGCCAAAACACCATGGTTAAAAGCTTCAAAATTCCAAAATTCATTTTTTTGCAAATACCTTCTTTTAAGTCCAAATCACTTGAAATAAATTCTAAAAAACTCAAAACCAAATATTCAACAACATAGAACTACAATATTTTAAAAATATTAAGTTTTAATAAATCAAAACTATGGAAAACTCAAGAACACCCAAATATAGATCTACTCCATCAAGACGTCAAAACCGAAAATGCCAAGAAATAAATAGGTAGAGAAACTCTAGAGCACAACAGGTTCCCCGCACGAAGGAGATCCTACGAGGAGCAGAAGTCATTTCTCAATTCAGTCCAGCTGTAGGAGCGTCCTGATCGTGCCACCTTTTGAAGTATTTTGAAGCAATGAGCTAACCCAAACACAATGTAGCTCCGTGGGAAGGCCGTTATCCCACCTGGAGGTCTTTATCATTTTGAAGTTTAGTAAGTGATGTAATATACAGGACAGCTATCTCATTTTGTGTCAACATTTTGTAAGCCCGTGTAGCAACCCTATAACTCGTTCAAGAGTTTGTAATAGATGTTCATATTATCAATAAAGAGAACTTTTCTATGTTTCAAACTTGTGTTTCAATTTATCTGCATACTCTGAATATGTGCTCGCTATACAAAATACCTTAGCCTTGTGCGGTGCGCAACCTAGGCCCGCACGGCGTCCTGCCCGGGGGACGACTATCAATTCCACAGAATCGGGGCATGACGTATTGGTATCAGAGCCCAGCGTCAAGTTCCTTTGACCCTCGTGTTGGAAAGTTCCTTTAACGATCAAAATCACTATGCGAACTCTTGAACTCGTTAGGCCAAAATGAGATACGTTCATGCAATGAGTCTATAATACATTATGATCCTGATGTAATTTACCTTCTTTTGGAGGAATGCCACAAGCGCAATCCTCAACGCTAGCACCGGGCGAGACACAAGCCCAAGAAAGTAGTTCCGGCACTTCGTAAAGTTCTCGGAGCCAACGAGCCATGTCTCACGTCGATCCCATCCAGCAAATGATGCGGATGTTGGAGGCAAACCAACAAAGGGACGAGGCTCGCTATGAACGGGCCGAGAAGCGGGTGGAGGAGAGGCAACTCAAGTTTCAAGACAATATAGAGGCACGATTCTCAGTCCAACAAAAGCAGGTAGATACCCTGTAACAGATCGTGCAGACTTTGGCCTCCAACCAGTCCGCGGCAACAACAGCAACACCGGTGGAGCAACCCGCACTTGAAGTCGAGATGCCCCAAACTCCAAGGAAGAGGGATGTGACTGCCTTCGACTTTGGCGACTTCAAGAAAGTCTGCAATACTCCATTCAAAGGGACTGAGGATCCAATAGTGGCTCTAGATTGGTTGGCCAAACTTGAGGATCATTTCTTCCTGCTGGAGGTACCTGAAGAGAAGCGCGTCGCATGTGCTCAACTGCAGCTCCGCCTTAACGCACATGATTGGTGGGACGTGCATCGGTGATCTCTTCCAATTGACGATAAAGAGGAGGCGATCATGTAGGCTACTTTTCGTGGCACGTTTGAGGAGGATTTTATACCGCCACCCGTACATCGTTAGAAAGAGAACGAGTTCGTGCAACTACGGCAAGGCAGCATGACAGTTAAGCAGTATTCCACCGAATTCAACAGGCTCGCCAAATTTGCCAGCTCCTATCTACCTGATGCATCGAGTCATGCCAGACGATTCGAAGGCGGTCTATATCCTGCCATCCATGCGCACGTAGTCGTTCTACAGTACTAGACAATACAAGAAGTTCTTAACCACGCCCTCTCCCTCGAACCGCAGTATCCTCCAGTTCCAGCCAGCGCTGTGCATACCTCCAATCACAAATGCCATAGCAACGAGAGAGAAAATAATGCTGTAAAGCGTCAAACAACAGCGGTCGAAATAAGGGAAATGCAGGGGCGCGTTGTGAACACTGTAACAAGCCGGGGTAGACTACTAAAGACTGTCGCCGGAAGCTCAGGCTTGCCTCATATGTGGTGATCCCAACCACGAGTATCGTGATTGTCCAAGCTACTCCAAGCAGCGCCCTCAACATCCGAATCAGACTACTATACCCCAGGCCAACCGAGCTGCACCTCATCCAGAGCGTCGCCAAGCTCAAGGTCGGGTCTACACAATGACACGAGAGGAAGCACTGGCCTCAGACACCATTGTGTCAGGTACTTTACTTTTTAATAACATACATGCTCAAGTGCTATTTGATTCTGGTGCAACGTATAATTTTATATCCATGAATTTTGCCATGGAAAATAACATAAAAATGACACTATTGTATCTAGATCTAAGTGTTAGCACCCCCTCGGGCATGAAAATAGTTGTTCGTTCAGTATGCCAAGGTGGTTACGTCTGTATTGGAGGAAGGAAGCTATCGTTAGATGTTTTAGTCCTTGATGTTCGGGATTATGATATCATTTTGTGGATGGATTAGCTCGGCGCCTTCTCGACAACTATAGAATGTGCAGAGAAACGAGCCATCTTTCGCCTGCCTGGAGAAGCCGAATTCTACTACACGAGTAGTCCAGCAACTGATGCGTCCGGGGCCTGCATGGTGATTTCAGCGATATCTGCTCGGCGGATGCTATACACTGGCTGTGAGGGATACCTAGCGTCGGTTTGGGACACACAGCGAGATTACGCAAACGTTGAGTCTTCTTCCATTGTGGCGGAGTTCCCTGATGTGTTTTCGAGCGAACTACTCGGTATGCCACCCGACCGAGAGATTGAGTTCACTATCGACATATTCCTGAATACCCAGCCGATTTCCAAGTCTCCGTACAGAATGGCCCCTGCTGAACTAAAAGAGTTAAAGTGCCAACTGCAAGAATTGCTGGATCGCGGGTTCATCCGTTCGAGCGTGTCTCTTTGGGGCGCGCCTGTGCTCTTCGTGAAGAAGAAGGATGGAACGCTACGCCTCTGCATCGATTATCGGGAGCTGAATAAAGTCACCATCAGAAACAAGTATCCTCTGCCAAAGATAGATGATCTCTTTGATCAGCTGCAAGGGGCAACGGTGTTCTCAAAAATTGATCTTCGCTCGGGCTACCACCAGCTGAAGATTAAGCCAGAAGACATGTCCAAGTCTGTATTCCGAACCCGTTATGGACACTACAAGTTTTTCTTTATGCAGTTTGGTCTGATGAACGCCCCTGCTGCTTTTATGAATTTGATGAATCGAGTGTTCCAACCATTCATCGATAATTTTGTGGTGGTTTTTATCGATGACATCTTGGTGTACTCGAAGAATAGGGATGAACACGCAGGACACCTGCGGATGGTGCTTTAAACCCTTCGAGACAATAATTTGTACGCTAAGCTAAGTAAATATGAGTTCTGGTTGGATAACATATCCTTTCTCGAGCATATTATTTCTGCAACGGGCATCTCAGTTGACCCGAAGAAAGTATAAGCCATTATGTAGTAGAAACGGCCTGAGTCAACTAGCGATATTCAGAGTTTCCTTGGACTGACAGGCTACTACAGACGATTCATTAAAGATTTTGCAAAGATTGCATCGCCTCTGACTCAGCTCACTCGGAAGGGAGTAACGTTCACGTGGACAGACGACTGTGAAGCTTCATTTACGGAGTTAAAGCAGCGCCTCGTCTCAGCACCAATTCTTACCCTTCCAGACGGTCCGGATGACTTCAAAATATACAGTGACCCCTCAGATAAAGGATTAGGATGTGTCCTTATGCAACGGGACAAGGTGATAGCCTTCGCGTCGAGGCAGTTAAAGCCTCACGAGAAGAAATATCCAATACATGATTTGGAACTAGCGGCAGTGGTGTTCGCACTGAAGTTGTGGCGCCACTACCTTTATGGTGTACCGTGCGAGATCTATATGGATCATAAGAGCCTAAAATATCTATATACACAAAAAGATTTGAACCTTCGTCAACGGCGTTGGCTTGAACTTCTTAGCGACTTTGACCTGATGATCAGATACACGCCTGGCAAGGGGAATGTTGTAGCTAATGCACTGAGTCGAGTGTTCGTTGGGAGTTTGGCTATTGATGACAAGCTGCGTTGAGACATAGAAGCTTTGGGTATTACTCTTATAATCAGATACAAAAAGGGGGCACAAGTGGCTCAACTGCGCCTCGAACCTGACTTGTTAGAAAAGGTTAAGACCGCTCAGAGGGATGACATATTCCTGCAAAAGATGAAAGGTCTTATCTCAGCAGGAAAGACAACCGACTTTGCGGTGAGCACGGACGGGATGATCCGAGTGAAGGAAAGATTGTGCGTTCCAAACGATACAGCCCTTAGAAAGGAGATACTCACGAAAGCTCATTATGCTAGTTATAATTCTCATCCAGGTAGCATAAAGATGTATTGAGATCTCCGTACGACATTTTGGTGGCACGGCATAAAACGAGATATGGCACAGTTTGTGTCACAATGCATGGCTTGTCAGAGGGTAAAGGCCGAGCACTAGAAGCCGGGAGGAGAGATGCAGAACCTTACTATACCGGAGTGGAAATGGAAACATATAACAATGGATTTCATTATTGGTTTGCCGAAGACGCAATGGGGGAATGATACCGTCTGGGTCATCGTCGATCGTCTCACCAAGTCAGCTCACTTTTTGCCTATCAAGTCTACTTGGAGTGCCGACCGCTTGGCTTAGATCTACCTAAACGAAATCATTCGGCTCCACGACGTGCCCGTATCCATTATCTCCGATCGGGATGGTCAATTCATATCGCATTTCTGGGAAAGCCTACAGTCAACAATGGGGACGAAATTGAAGTTCAGCTGCGCCTACCATCCACAGACAGACGGTCAAACAGAATTTGTCAACCAGATCCTCGAAGATATGCTACAACTCTGCGCTTTGGACTTGAAGATGAGTTGGGACACGCATCTAACGTTAGCCGAATTTGTATACAATAATATCTTTCAATCCAGCATTCAGATGGCGCCGTATGAGGCATTGTATGGATGAAAGTTCAGGTCCCCGATCTGTTGGGATGAAGTTGGAGAACGATAAATTCTTGGCCCGGAGCTCGTAGAGCAAACCGTCCAAAAGATTTATTTGATCCGAGAACGCCTAAAGGTAGCTCAGAGTCGTCAGAAGAGCTACGCAGACACACATCGACGCCCTCTTGAGTTCTTAGAAGGAGACCGGGTATTTCTCAAAGTTTTTCCCATGTGAGGAGTCACCAGATTTGGAGCAAAGGGAAAGCTAAGTCCAAGATTTGTCGGTCCGTTCAAGATACTAAAATGAGTCACCTCAGTTGCATATCAGATTGCCCTACCACCGTCTCTATCCGAAGTGTACGATGTCTTTCATGTCTCTCAGCTTAGGAAGTATGTGTACGACCCGAGTCATGTGGTAGATCTTGATCAACTGGATCTTAAGGTAGAATTGACTTACGTTGAACAACCTGTGCAAATTTTGGATCGAAAAGAAAAGCTGCTTCGAAGTCGTTCAGTTCCTCTTGTGCTTTGCTTTGGCGAAATCATCCGGTCGAAGAATCCACTTGGGAGCTTGAATCTAAGATGAGGGAAAGGTTCCCTTCATTATTTTCTAGTGGTAGGTTCTATTCCTAAGTTTCGTGAATGAAACTTCCAATTAGTTGGGTAGGATGTGGTGCCCCGCTCCCCCTATTCGGGGAGCGCGGCTAAGAAATACAAACGGTATCGTTCGATCGGGATAGATTGAATCAAGAACTCATCCTCATTATGGATTTGCTTCTTCAGAATTGATTCCCATATTCAGTGGACCGTGCCCCCGGGATCGACTTAGCGACAGAATCAGGAGGGACCTCTCCGCTGCAAGTTTTCTTGCCTAGTTTTCGCTATCGCTTGTTGCCTTCGTGCTTTGAGTTAGTTTTCAGATTTGCTTGTGTTTTCTTTAAATTTTTCGATGGATTTTATTGTTTTCGTTCCTTGAACTGCACTTCAATTCTGATATTGGAAAGAGTGGAAGAGGTATTGATCAGCTGTTCGTGGCAAATGCAGGTGAACGAGCAGTAGACGACGCGCGAGTAGAGTCCTGAAGCACCTCTTTCCTTTCCACCTTCCAACCAACTTGTGAGTGGTTTATATTCGATTCAGTTGTCCTTTCTTCTAAGTCTTCACATCTAAAATCTTGTATTCTTGCTTGCCCCGATCAAACGATGCCATAATAACTAAAAGATGACAAGATAAAGAGAAGAAATAGACTTGGATTATTATTGCTTGTCAATCAACTTATGAATGGTTACCTATTGAATGCTAGTTCGTTTAGAATGCTTTTTCTATGCTTCAATTTTAGTTAGAATATTTACTCCTATAAATTATGCTATAAGTAGAACGCATCTTGTCATGCAACACTGATCAGGGAGACTATGCAAAATGAATCATATAATGCTACCCGTCTCCTGATTTTATTGCCTCAACTGCATCAATAGATAAACTTAGAAATAGACGTCGTTTGATCATGAACAACTTGTGCACTCTTAGTTCCAGCGGACGGTCGCTGGGGCACCGACATCGATCCGATCCGGACGAAACCACCCAAAAATAGTCTCACAGACTGGACGGGATGGCTGGTAGCAATACTTGTACCTCCAGCATCTGCGCTCTGAGACTATAACCGTCCATTATGGCAATATGCCAGTGATCCCCTCGTATATTTAAACCTGTGCAAGCTAACTTGTGTCTTCGTGGTAGGGAAGGATATGGTAAGTATTGTGCAAGTGGTTCAGACGGGCAGGTAAATGTCACCGAATGGTGACAAGTTATTTCATTGAATTCTATATCTATTGCTTGCTGTAAAATAAACTAAGGCAAGATAGAAAGACCACAAATAATATGCATGCTTCATATAAACAACGTGTTGATTGGTATAGTTGGGTTAGCTTGCCTTCACCAGTACGTTTCGATGTACTGACCCTCATTGGAACAGGTTCCCTGCACTAAGGAGATCCTGCGAGGAGCAGAAGTCATTTCCCAATCTAGTCCAGCTGTAGGCGCGTCCTGATCGTACCACCTTTTGAAGTATTTTGAAGCAAGGAGCTAACCTAAACACAATGCTGCTCCATGGGAAGGCCGTTATCCCGCCTGGAGGTCTTTATCATTTTGAAGTTTAGTAAGTGATGTAATATACAGGACAACTATCTCATTTTATGTCAATATTTTGTAAGCCCGTGTGGCAACCCTATAACTCGTTCAAGAGTTTGTAATAGATGTTCATATTATCAATAAAGAGAACTTTTCCACGTTTCAAACTTGTGTTTCAATTTATCTGCGTACTCTGAATATGTGCTCACTATACAAAATACCTTATCCTAGTGCGGTGCGCAACCTAGGCCCGTACGGCGTCATGCCCGGGGGACGACTATCGATTCCACGAAATCGGGGCGTGACACGTACAAGGTATGAAACATCGTACAATGATCACTATTGTAGGAAGACAAGGGGGTGCATGTTATAATCAAGTCACTTAGGGTCGCATAGAGCATTTATTGTCTAATCATCCAAACAAGAAACAGTAACGTAGAACATATATGATAAAGCATAAAGGCGTCTTAAACTCTCTCAAAATGTTCCGAAAACCAGCTGTACAAAATAAGAAGATGGTAGAGTAACAAAAGTATATGACCGTGATCAGCTGCAGTCTGATTAATTACAATCATGTAAAAGAATTAAATATATAGACTTGTCGGCTAACAGATGTCGATGGCTAAACATCCAAAAGAGTAAAATGTACAATAACGAGCAGTGATCAAGAAATCCACTCGTATCCCTTAACGGACATCCGCCTAGTGTTCACCATTATTCAGGAGGAAGTAAGCTGGATCCTCGGGTGCTGGCTCTAAATATGGCCATGCAAAACCAGTGGGGTTAGACCCCAAATAGCAAGTACCACAAAGGAAGCACGAATGAAAAAACAAAAACCAAGGCAATAATATATAGAATTTTGTCTTGTAGTTTCGGTCCATAGCCTATCGTAACATAACAATCTAACCCCACAACCAAACAAGGACAAGGGTTAGACCACCGCACCAGGATAGTCCATGTCCCTAGACTATTTAACAAATGACAAATACACGTACAAACAAGATTTATTTTAATCGGTCAATCAAGACTACAACTTTCTAGGTGAAGTCTGGGTTATCCCAGTAGAATTAATGCATATAATAAAAATCCTCAGGTCGATCCATATACTAGCAGGGCTAGCCGAGCCCTGATAATCGCCGTAAAACACAGAATTATGCACCGGTTCCTCATAAGGCCACCGTGCTAAGATCGCATAGAACACGTAGTATAATATAATAGTCAGATATTGCAATCCACTAATAAGGATTTAAACAATATACATGGTATCATGCCCCGATCCCACAGGGGGGCCATTCATCCTTACTTGGGTCCTTGCGAGACCGATTCATCCTCGCGTGGGCGTGATGCCGTGTAAGCCTAAGCTGCGCTTGCACAAGGCCAAAGCTTTGAACAAGGATAAGTAAGCTATTCAAGACGGGGACAGCGGCACAATATTACAGAAAAGTAAGGAACACAATGGCATACAAAAATAAGCTCTTTATTGAAAATCAAGATGTGCTACAAGCGGGGCTTGGCCGAGATTATAATTTGCCCAAGCTCTCTTTCTCTCGATTACAATAACATCATTCCATACATTACATCCCTTTATACAAAAGCAGCTCAAAGCAATCTCGATACGGCTCAAGGCATCGACTCCAGATTTTTGGGTCCTTGGGATGAGGTACGGCTATCGCTTTCTCGGATGAGCCAGCACCTGAGAACAAGCAAACTGTTGGTGGGTCAGCACTTTGGAGAAAGTACTGGTGAGTCTAAAATCAACGAACATAAGCAATACTCCTTGAAACCAACAATAAGCATGCGATAAAATATTATATTATAGAGATCTTGCTAGTTTACCTAGATTTATTTCATGCAGCACAAGATTAGAGTCAGTTTACATCTTTTTGAAAATATGTCTTTGAAACCAGTTTGCATATTCAATACATTTAAGTAAGCTATAGGGACAGTGTTCTATCGTGCAGTGCGCAGCATGTATCGTGAACCATATTCGATTTCTTAGGAACAAAAGTTATTACTAGTGGACTGATCATCTCAAATCAAGACAAGTTCATCAAGTAGACTATTCGATTCAATGCAATTGGGCCAGCAACATATTTAAGTAAAACAGATACATCTCATTTAGCATTTATGACAAGGAACATAAGGAAATATAAGTGATCAGTTATTCAGTGATCCTTACCCATAGCCAACGGTTATCCCTGCATCAGACATACAAGTTAGCAACATATGCATATATGTATAAACGAGGTTCTCCTTCCCTGTCTGTCTCTGCATCAAACAGTTAGGGATACAAGAAGGCTAGCCTAGCATGCGCCCTAACTACATGATAGTCCACTTCACGGGATAGCAGTTAGGACGTACAAGCCCATCTCACTAATAGATCTCCTTATCATACCCTCCCATAAGTAAGGACTTCTAGCCTCAGGGTATTCTAGTCTCTCCCGGGCCGAACGATCCCAGTGCCACAGGAAACATTCGAGAGATAAACCTTATGCACAAGTTGTCTAGACCAAATGCATGAATGCAAGTTCCTATCAGAAAATATGCTATCATGCAACAGATGAACGATGAACGAGCAAGCAAGCATATCAATCAAGCCATAGAGTCGGAGCTCTCAATACTCTTGCCTAATAGCCATATCCTTCCGCCTTAGGGTGGACTATTAGTCTAGATGCACCAGTTCCAGCTATTCATACAGTTCTATCTCTTTGCAAAGCGATCAATGAAACATGTTCAAGCAATCTAGCTCTTTGAACAAGTAACAAGCAAGAACAATTTTATAAATCTAGCATGCAATTCTCTCTTTAGTGCGATAGCGAACAAGCAAGCAATCTATTATTTAAGCAAGCATAGTAGTCATTCCTCTATCTCTTTTAGACAAGCATGTAGTTCTACTCTAGTTTAGCATGCAATGGAAATATATGAACATTCTTTCACTCTTGTTTTATTAGCATAGCAGCGGTTCATTCGATAGCGATGTCCGTGTAATTAAGCATACAATATTTCTATCTTTTTTTAGCATGGCAATAATTTTATGTCTTTAGACAAGCGTTTAAGTTCTTTAGTTAGACAAGCAGATTTGTTTCAATGATAAGCAATACGAGTTCTCTTATTTAGCATGCAGAGTCAGGTTCTATCTTTCTTCTTATGAAACTATCTTCTTAGAACAAGCAGTAGAAAACTCAGATTCATTATTAAGGCATGAAGAATCAGAGAATGATGTTCTGCCCACTCACTTAGATCAATCGTCTTGTGTTTCGATCGAAAACTCTCCGAGAAGACTTCCACTCGAGTCAGCAAACCGATATCTCTTGTATAGAGTACCTATGCGGAGCGGGGCACTACATACTTACCCACCAAGAAAGAGTTTCGTCCTTGAAACTCAAGAAAAACTTTTGATATCCAGAGCAGCGATAGTCCTCATCCCTCACCATCCTCAATGAAAACTCTAGCAATCAGAACTCAATAAAACTCTAGCCATCAATAACAAGCACGAAATCACAACTCTCAAGCAATAAATCAAATCCAGAAAACTTTTGCCGGCAACTTTGAGAATATTTACCGACTTATTATATGGAACGCATATTGAGGCAACGATATTAAGTGGCAATTAATATCTTGAGTTGAAGCTAAGCAGTGGAATGGTCATAGGGTCGAGTCGCTCTGATACCATTATGTCACACCCCGATCCCGCAAAGGGGTTGTTCGTCCTCGCTTGGGTCCATGCGGGACCGATTCGTCCTTGTGTGGGCATAATGTCGTGCAAGCCTAAGCAGCGCTTGCACAAGGCCAAAGCTTTGAACAAGGGAAAGTAAGATATTCAAGATGGAAGCAACGTCACAATATTGCAGAAAAGTAAAGAACACAATGGCATACGAAAACAAGCTCTTTATTGGAAATTAAGATATGTTACAAGCGGAGCTTGGTCGAGATTACAATTCGCTCAAGCTCGCTTTCTCTCCATTACAATGATATCATTTCATACATTACATCCCTTTATACAAAAATAGCTCAAAGCAATCTCGATACGGCTCAAAGCATTGACTCAAGATTTTTGGGTCCTTGGGATGAGGCACGGCTATCGCTTCCTCGGATGAGGCACAGCTCAAAGGAAAATATTATATTACTAGTGATCTTGCTAGTTTTACCTAGATTTATTTCATGCAGCATAAGATTAGAGTCAGTTTATATCTTTACAAAAATATGTCTTTGAAACCAGTTTGCATATTCAATACATTTAAGCAAGCTATAGGGACAATTTTCTATCGTGCAATGCACAACATGTATCGTGAGCCATATTTGATCTCTTAGGAATAAAAGTTATCTCTAGTGGACTGATCATCTCAAATCAAGACAAGTGCATCAAGTGGACTATTCGATTCAATGCAATGGGGCTAGCAGCATATTCAAGTAAAATAGATACATCTCATTTAGCATTTATGACAAGGAACAAAAGGAAATACAAGTGATCACTTATTCAGTGATCATTACCCATAGCCGAACGATTATCCCGGCAGCATACATACAAGTTAGCAACACATGTATATATATATAAACGAGGTTCTCCTTCCCTGTCCGTCTCTGCATCAAATAGTTAGGTATGCAAGAAGGCTAGCCTAGAATGCACCCTAACTACATGATGGTCCCCTTCACGGGATTAGCAGTTGGGACGTACAAGCCCATCTCACTAATAGATCTCCATATCATACCCTCCCGTAAGTAAGAACTTCTAGCCTCAGGGTATTCTAGTCTCTCCCGGACTGAACGATCCCAGTGCCCCAGGAAACGTTCGAGAGATAAACCTTGTGCACAAGTTGTCCAGACCAAATGCATGAATGCAAGTTCCTATCAGAAAATATGCTATCATGCAACAGATGAATGATGAATGAGCAAGCAAGCATATTAATCAAGCCATAGAGCCGGAGCTCTCAACACTCTTACCTAATAGCCACATCCTTTTGCCTCAGGGTGGACTATTAGTCTAGATGCACCAGTTCCATCTATTCATACAGTTCTATCTCTTTGCAAAGCGATCAATAAAATATGTTCAAGCAATCTAGCTCTTTTAACAAGTAACAAGCAAGAACAGTTCTATAAATCTAGCATACAATTCTATCTCTTTAGTGCGATAGTGTAAACTCCCTCGACCAGATTTCAGTATTTTAATATATTTTTTATTTAATTAGAATTAGTGCAACTTTTTAAAAAAATTTATTTATTATATATTCTATTGATTGTGCACCTGTTCATTACACAATTAGTTAGGACATGACACTAGCTGTTAACCCTAAACTAATTTCACATCCCTACCCTAGACTTACTAGACTACATTTTCTGTATTTTTAGCAAGTCCCAGAAACCTCGTTTTGTGCTTCGTTTTAGTCGCACAAATATCGTTACAAACGTACGTATTTAATCCCTATTTAATATTTTGCTCTTTACCCACCTCTGTACCCTAGAGATTTGAGGACCAGTAGGCACCTATTCTGGCCAAACAAAAATACGATAATATTCTACTCTAATTGTATTATAATTATCGTATTGACACCGTAGAAAAATTATGACCCTAACTGCCCCTAAATAATTAGTAAACACAGTGCGCAGTATTTATTAAATAATAAATACGGTGACCCGTATCACCTGCAGAATCAGACCCTGCATCTGCCCAGACTCACCCCACACTGTCCAAAACATTTTCCCCAGCTATTTCCCTCATTTTTGTACAATTTAGTATTTCGGGAAATCAGTATTTAAAATCAGATAAATTACGAAATTACGCAAAATACCCATTTTTAGACTTTTATGCAATTTATGAAAAGTTAGGGGTTTTTATACAAAAATGCATGTTAGGTGGCATTACCCTATTGGCTAGACAATAGGTGGCATGGGACCCACAGAAAAATCTGCTGAAAATATCCCAAAAATCCAAATTTACTAAAATACCCCCAAAGTTCCCTTTATTTACGAAAATGCCATTGGGGGTAAAACCTATATAAACCCTAAACACCCCCCCCCCTCTCATTCCCAGAATTCTCTCAGCCACCCTCCGACCACCCTCCGGCCACCGGACTGCCGCCGACCCCCTCGCCACATCCCTCCCCTTCCCTCCGACCACTTCCACCACCCGCCGGCCGCCGCCTCCGCCTCCAGCAACGGCCGCAGACCCGACCCCCCAACACTGCCACAACAGCCTCCGACCATCCGACGTCCTCCTCCGCCACCACCCGCCACCGTGGACCTCCGCCACCACCCCCATCCGCTCCGCCGTGACTTCCTCTATCCAACCATCACCGCCCCGTCCCTCCACGACCACCACAGCCTCCGCCATCACCCCCGCAGCGCCACCACCGCCTCTCCCTGCCCACTGGCCGAGCCACCTCCCGACCTCCCTAGACACCGCCACCACCGCCTCCGACCACTGCCACCCACCCCGAACTCTTCGCCGCCCCTTCCTCCACCGCCCTGACCACCTGCACCGCCGCCCCCGCCACCGCACGCGGCGCTGCAGCTGCCGCAAGTTGCTGTTGTTGCCGACTGCAGCTGCTGCTGCAGGCGACTCTCCGGCCGCCTTCGGCCATCTCCGCCGCCGTCCTCCTGCCGTCGACGACCAGTAGACCCCACCTGTTAGTAGGTAAATTACTAAACCCTAATATATATGTATTTACATATATATCCCTATATGTATATATATGTATATATATATATGTATATATATATGTATATTAATATGTATTCCTATGTATTTTTATACATATATGTTTATACATATATAATATATATTATGATATACTGTATAAATACAGTATATTTATATAGTATATTGTATATTATTATTATAATCTTATTATATATGTATGTATATATTTATGTATATATACATATATATATATATATATCTATACATAATTATACATATATATTTATATATATGTATATTAAGTATAAATATCTATTTATATATATATTTACATATTATGTAAATATATATTATATTATAGTATTATATATATGTATATTTATATATATAATTATATTATATGTATTTATTTCTGTTTCCTATATATATATATCTATATATAGTATATATAAATATATGTCTACATATATTTATATATATATATATAGTTATATATAATATATATACTATATGTAAATAATATAACATATTATTTATATGTTATATTTATACTATGAATATTGCTGATAATACAGCTTATATTTATATGTATATTTTAAATTCTTGCACTGTCTTTAAATTCATATATTACTATATATAACAGTGGTCACCTATAGACCCTGATAAATTTGCTGGATAATACAGCTTATATTTATATACATAGGTATATTTCCAATTCTTACACTGTCTTTAAATTCATTATATATATTATTATATATATGACAGTGGTCACATATAGACCCTGATATTATTTATATTGCTGAATAGTACAGCATTTATATATATATTTAAAATTCTGTTCTGTCATTTCATTATTATATTATTATTATCAGTGGATATACCCTGACTATTATATTTTATATATCAGTGGATACACCCTGATAAATGTTATATTACTATATAAAAACAGTGGATATACCCTGCTATTATATTATTATATATAACAGTGGATAAACCCTGCTAAATATTGTATTATATATATCTACAGCAGTGGATATACCCTGCTATTATTATATATACTTGCATTTGTCTGTTCTTTATATACTATATATACTGCTATATATATTATATCTATATATATACATACTATATATATATATATATATATATATATCTATATTATATATGTGTATATAAGTATATATATATGCTTATTATTACAGCCTTGGTATTCACAAACCCTGTCTGTTTTAACAGAAACCACCTTCAGCACAGCCAGTGACCCCCTGTCACCAGCAACCTCAAAACCTGACTGTGAGATCAGGTTACCAACACTATCAGGGAGTAGGCAAGTATACCTTGCCAAGTTTTACTGCTTAAATATGAACTGTTAAATGTTCTCATTTAAATTCAATTATTGTCATATGATACTGCTCCTGAAATTACATATAACAGTATGTATCTGAGATTGCCTTGGGTACAGTCAACAGATAAGTTGACTTAGTGTAATCAACTTAGTAGTTACAGACTTACCAACAACTGTGAGGATATCCTGATATTCTCCTAGACCCTATCACGGGAACACGCAACATGGTTGCAATACATATTGGGATGTGAGCTGCGTATTTGGTTAGCTACCAGTACGTGTGACCCGCATCACGGATTAGAATAAATCAGAAAAGTTACGACTTGGCATTAGTTACATTGGGCGGGGAGAACGACTAAAATACGTATGGAACACCCACCTCTTTATCATGTGCCGCACTCGACGGAGTGATACGGATGTTATATATATATATTCATGTGACCATTCTCATCGTAGATGGAAAATTGTATAGTGCCCTTGAACGGGGGCATATGTGGCATATACTAGCCAGTCACTACGGATTGGTGAATTACGTCAGCATATGTCTAGCCACACATTTCCCATACGTACTAGGTTATCTCAAATTGTATTTTACTTAGATGGTTAGCACCCTGTGTTTTATTTATTCAGTATTTACATACATGGCATGTTATTTTTCTGTATCTTGTTACGTCCCTCTGAGGACCTGGTTCCCTGCCAGGTTTAGCTGAGACATTCCACCCCACAGTACCTGGACCTGGACAGGAGTCTGGACCTGCCATTGAGATGGAGTTAGAGGAGATGCCGTCAGAGTCTACCTGAGTACACCTGGAGTTGCAGCTACATATTTTGAGGACGATGCTCTAGTTTACCTTATTTCACTTTCTGCTTATCTTTTGTAGTGGGTTTGTTCCCACCTGACTATATCTGGGTTGTATATGACATTTTAGATTTAGCATCTATATATTCAGCACTTTCCCTGTTATTCTTGTGGATGAGATAGATTTACCCGTATTTAGACTTGTAGTATTTTAGGACAGCGTAGCACATCACTTTGGGTCCATTAAATTGGGCATTCCCTTAGTGACGTGTCAGCTGGCCAATGCCACGTGGCCTAGTTCCGTATATTTTTGGGACTGGGGCGTGACAGATAGTGAACATGCAAGCAATCTATTATTTAAGCAAGCATATTAGTCATTCCTCTATCTCTTTTAGACAAGCATGTAATTCTACTCTAGTTTCGCATGCGATAGAAACATATGAACATTCTTTTACTCTTATTTTATTAGCATAACAGTGGTTCATTCGATAGCAATGTCCGTGTAACTAAGCATGCAACATTTTTATCTTTTCTTAACATGGCAATGATTCTATCTCTTTAGACAAGCATTCAAGTTCTCTAGTTAGGCAAGAAGATTCGTTTCAATGACAAGCTATATGAGTTCTATTATTTAGCATGCAGAGTCAGGTTCTATCATTCTTCTTATAAAACTATCTTCTTAGAACAAGCAGTAAAAAACTCAGATTCATTATTAAGGCATGCAAGAATCAGAGAATAAATTTCTGCCCACTCACTTAGATCAATCGTCTTATGTTTCGATCGAAAACTCTCCGAGAAGACTTTCACTCGAATCAGCAAACCGATCTCTTGTACATAATACCTACGCGGAGCGGGGCACTACACATTGGGGCCAGCCTACACTCCCCAGACAATGTTTGAGGGTTGCTAGTTAAGTACGATCTCAGGATTTTATCCCTCCCAATGCTCTAGAAGTTTTAGTTGCCTAGTTAACCCTACTGTTAAATGAAATCTCATGGCGTAGTCACATGATATTTTCCTTATATGTTGTACTAGAGTACGGCCACACTAGATACGAATCCACGTTATCACTTGTAAAGTTTGGATTCCTTCTAGCATGATGCAACAATCAACAGATCCTATCTACGCTTGGTTATCGACTAGCTCTTATGTCCATGCTGGAGAGATCAGGTCATATCACATATCATGTAGCACATAGGTACACCTTAGTATAAAATATGTAACATGATCATGTAGAAACACTTAGCACGTAGCAAGTGTATCAACACTGATACAAGTGATCAAGTCAAGTTATCAATCAAATTAAATCATATGAGTTCTATTCCATTGTAATACATAAGTCAAGTCATGCACATAGGTGGTGTAGTCAGTTGGCGCATGGTCTAGTTCCTGCACATATTCGGGCCAGGCACATAGACATGTTCAATTACATAGCTACTGAGTCTAATCTCACTTGCAGTCATCAAGACCCCATACATAGATCACAAAGTCCAATGGAACATCCAATCCAAAGAAATCAATAATCCAAAGAAATCAATAAAATGTGTGCATAGGGCCACATAAGGATCAAGGACGCATAGGGACCATGGGCGCATAGGGATCATGGTCGCATATGTGAGACAAAGTCTACTCCTTGGAACAAGTGCTGAATGACGGGCAATAAATGCAAGTCAGAGAAGTGACTGATGTGACAAGCCAAAAAGTGTGTCAAAGGAAAGACAGTCATAAAAAGATGTGCACGAAAAGACATGCAAGGAAGAGATGCATATGTCATTTCTAAGTCGTATGACAAGCTGGCCGCATGCGCTAGTTGCCGCATGGACTTCTGGCCGCATGAACTTTTGGTCGCATGCCCCATGGAAAATCTCATGCGTTCAGTGTTCTGTGCATTCGGATTAGGGGCGCATATGCAGAGGCAGTCATGCACCTAACAAGATATGCGACATGTTGGAAGGCGCATGAAGCTTGGCCGCATGAGACTCCTTCGTCCCAGAACATCATGAACTCCATTAAAAAATCTCCAAAATCCAAAAAAAATTAACTTTTTTTCATAAAAACTTTATTTAACTCCAAATCAAGTGAACCAAAAGCCAAAATACTCGAAATAAAGTACTCTATCACATAGAACAACTAGTTTTCAAAGATGCCACATTTTAGTAGATCAAAATCAAGAAAACTCATTGAACCTATAAAAAGTCCTAAATTTAAAATATAGATCTACACAAATCCACCAATAAAAACTGAAAACTCCAAGTACTAAAGATGCTTAGAATCATAATGTACACATATTATACTAATAACATGCAAGCAAAAATTTAAGAAATAAAATGCCATTTTTCTTCATTCTCATACAAGTTGTACTTGCCTAAAATGAAGAAGGAAGGAAAATGAAGAGAATAAGGGAAGTGAGAAAAACATGTTGGGTTATATATGCTAGGGTTGAGGTTTAGACCATGGGTTCAATTCATAACCAAACCAACCCACAAAATATGTCATGAACCAAGTTAAACCAAAGAATGGGTCTAGTCTCCATGTGACACGCAACCATGCCAATATAAAATACGTCTCAAATATGTATACCAGGAACGGGGAGTGACAGTAGTTGATTCAATCGATGATTGACTTCAGCCCTTCGATGAATCCTTTATTTTTACGTCTTAATAAAAAAATATCTAGTCCACTCAAGTTGCGTGTCCATATGTTTAATATTATCACATTAACAAGATAAGATAAAAGAAGAACTGTATGCTTGAAATATATAGAATTGTCGCTTCACTTGTTCCATGATGAATGGTTACATGTTCTTTACTCATATGTTGTGTAAGAGAGAATATATATAGAAACCTCATATGGTTTGGCCGTGATCTATAAAAAAAGAAGCAGAAAAGATAGAAATGTGTGTGCATTGTTCAACTGTTGCATAATAGTATTTTATTTGATAGAATTTGCATTCATGCATTGGTCTGGACAACTTGTGCACAAGACGTAAGCTCTCGATCGGTTCCTGGGGCGCTTGGAATCATTCGGCCTAGGAGAGGACATGGCACCCTAAGGCTTGTACGTCTTCGTGATCAGGGGGTGCGAAGTCTATTAGTGATATGGGCTTGTACGTCCCAACTGCTAATCCCGAGGAGTGAATCTCGGAGACCATCATGTAGTTAGGTTGCATGCTAGAATTTTCTTCTTGCTAGCCTAACCTTTTAATGCAAAAATAGACCCTTAAGTTTTACTCATGTATGCAAATTATGCTAATACTTTTCTACAACAGGGACGGATAATCGATCGTGGGTAAGAATCACTTACAAAAAAAAAAAAATTATTATTTATGTTTCTTTACATGAATTGCTAAAAAGAACCTAAACAAGTAGAAAGATCACCTAATAATAGCTGCTAGCTTCATATGTTTACTTAGTGTTAATTTTAGGTGAGATCGCTCACTAGTACTAGATGAGTACTAGCCCACGCTTGTGGGCATCTCCAGGTAGCGAGAGTTTGAAGGATATTAGGAAGCGCTAGGAGCTCATCAAATTCAGTGAAACTATGTTCATCGCTTCCAAGCTTTCCATTTCAGTTTGCAAGTTTTTTTTCCAAGGTATTTTATTTATGTCCTAGTAAAAGGATATGATGTATGTACATTATGACTAGTTTTGGGTTTTAAAGAGATATAAGCCAACTATGGTATATTTGAATCAGCCAAGCAAATTAAAGTACATTGTAATCCAATTTCAAGTTATCAATAAAGAAGTATTTTTCTATTCCTATCAATGTGTTTAATATTTGGTTTTCTGCATTTAAAGTTATGTTGCTTCTGTATCCATTGTCTATTTTGTGTTTTGTACAGATATCATGCCTTTTGCAAGCACAATTTAGGCTTACACAATATCACGTCCAGTGGTGACTTTTGGTTCTTTCGGTATTGGGGCGTGACAATCGCAAAGCAAAAATATTGCTCTTGGTTAAGTTCTAATTCCTGTAGAAAATTCTTTATCCACAGCAACTCCTTTCAAGCCTCCGCCGTCGCAATGAACTCTGCCTCTGTCGTAAATAATGCAACATACTTTTGCAACCGCGATTGCCACAAAACTAATCCACCATCAAACAACATAATGTGGCTAAAAGTTGATCTCCTCGTGTTTACATCTCCCATCATATCAATGTTAGTATAACCAACCATTTTGGCCTGCTACCACCAAATGAAAGCTTCCAATCAACAGTGACATAAAGGTATCATAGAATCCACTTGACCGCACTCCAGTGTACCCTCCCTGGATTAAAAGGTATATCTGAATCATGCCAACTGCGTAAGCAATGTCAGGCCTTGTACACACCATGACATACATGAGACTTTTCTCAACTATAAAATATACGGAACCCGTTCTATATCTTTCTTTTTGTCCTTGGTAGATGGACATTGCTCCGTAGTAAACTTAAAGTGAGCTACAAGGGATATGCTCACTTTTTTTTACTCGTCCATTCCAAAATGCTAAAGTACCCGATGAATGTACTTCTTTTGGGACAAGTAAAGAAGCGACTCTCTCTCTCTCTCCTCTTTCTCCCTCTCTCTCTCTCTCTCTCTCTCTCGGCCGATCTACATCATAAGAATAGTCTTTGCTATGCCCAAATCCTTCTATCGCGCCCAGTTGGCGCTTCAACTCCGCTATCCTTCTGGTATTTTGACCCACCAATACCATAACATCTACATAGAGAAATAATATGATAAAATTATTCTCGACAAAATACTTCATAAATATACAATGATTCGAAGTCGTCCGTGCATAATTATGCTCTCCTATAAATGACTCAAACTTTCTGTACCACTTCCTTGGAGACCGCTTCAGACCATACAAACTCTTCTTCAACTGGCAGACTAAATATGATTTGCCCTGCTCACGAAATCCCTCTAGATGCTCCAGTTATAACTCCTCCTCTAAATCATCGTGGAGGAATGTTATCTTCAAGTCCATCTGCTCAACCTCGAAGTTGAAATTGGCTGCTACTAGCACCACCTGAATAGATGACAACTTGACAACCGGCAAGAAGATTTTATCAAAATCTATGCCATTTCGCTAATTGTAGCCTTTAATTACCAGTTTTATTTTGTATCGAGGGCGAGTAGGATCTTATGTATGATTTATTTTGAACACCCATCGATTCTTCAAAGTCTTCTTGCTCTTTAGCAACCACAACAACTCATTAATGGAGTTTGCATGTAAGAAACTCATCTTCTCCTGTATGGCCTGCATCCACTTATGCCTGTATTCATCTTCCAATGCCTCTACGAAGCTTTCGGGCTCTCCTCCATCAGTTAATAGCACATACTCATCTGGTGAGTACCTCGTAGATGGTCAATGCTTTTTCGTGCTCCTCCTCAATGGAAACTTTGGTGTTTGAGCATTCTCATCCTCCTTAGGGTTATCCTGACCGCTCTCACAAGAATTGTATAGGAGTCGTCCATCAGCAGGCTGATGACATCTCAATGTACTGGCTCCCTGTAATTGGATTCTCTGTTGTGTCATCTAGAAACAGCTCAAAGCGTGATGACTCTAACTCAGAAAATTCCTAAGCCTCAAAATCCTGAGCGTTGGTCATGGTCTGATCCTCGACGAATACCATATCCCTGCTTCTATAGAGCTTTTATTCCACCAGGTCGTAGAGTCTATAGCCAAACTCATTCCGACCATAGCCGACAAAAATATACTGTCTTATCTTCTCCTCAAGTTTGGATCTCTCATCCTTCGGTACATGCACGAAGCCCTTACAACCAAACACTCTAAGGTGACTATACGACGGCTCATTGTTGTACCATCACTCTGCAAAGGGGCACTAGGAGATAAATTAATAACATAAGCAACATTGTTGAGAGCCTCACCCCAATAACTGTCTGGTAAGTTTGCTTCTGACAACAAATACCGTACCCTCAGCGTCATGTTCATGCCCTCCATCTTTGGCAGAATCTTCTGGTGTCGAATCTCTTGCTCTTTACAATATACATCAAAAGAGTCAATTCATTCGCCGCCATTTGTAACCATTGTTCCCGAAAAATCCTAAATTTCTAAAATTCTTATTTTCAATTTCAAAATTCAAAATATTTTTAACAATTTTTCTAAAGAAATTAGATTTTAAGTTAATTAAATGACAAAGGGTAATTGTAAAGGAATTTTTGTAATTAACTAAAACTAAAAAAGATATTTATAAAATAAATATGTGCATATTAAAGACTTCTAGAAGGTTCCTCCAACAACTCTCTAACCAACTTGTAACTACCTCAACAAACTCCTAACTACCTAGTATCCATAATCTTCCCCTTAAACCATATAAATACTCTTAATTTTCAACCTAAATTATTTTCCTAATTTTTCCAATCCTAGTCATCACTCAGCCCTTTGGACCAACCCAGTATCACTAGGCCGTTGATAAGGGAACTACACAATTTACTTAGGGCTAGCCTGTAGCACCCCGTTCTTCCGGTGCAGAGAGCGCGGCTAAGAAACACAAGACGGTATCATTCAATCGGGATAGATTGAATTAAGAACTCGTCCTCGTTATGGATTTGTTTCTTCGGAATTGATTCCCATATTCAGTGGACCGTGCCCCCGGGATCGACTTAGCGGCAGAGTCAGGAGGGACCTCTCCGCTGCTATCTTTTATTGCCTCGATTTTCGATGTCACTTGTTGCTTTCGTGCTTTGAGTTGGTTTTGGGATTTGTTTGTTTTCCTTGAACGGTTTCGATGAGTTTCATTATTTTCGTTCATTGAACTGCACTTCAATTCCGAGATTGGAAAGAGTGGAAGGAGTATTGATCGAGCTGTTCGTGATGCAGGTGAACGAGCAGTAGGCGGCTTGCGAGCGGAGTCGTGAAGCGCCTCTCTCCTTCTCCCTTCCAACCATCTAAGTGAGTGGCTACCATCCCGATTAGCTAGCCCTGCTTCCAAGCTTCACATCTTAAAATCGTGCACTCTTCTTTGCCCCGATCAAACGATACCAAGTAATAATAAAAGATACCAAGATAAAAGAGAATAGACTTGGATATTACTGCTTGTCATTCAACTTGGGAACGGTTACTCATATGCATGCTTGTTCGTTTAGAATGTTCTATACATGCTTCAAGTTTACATAGAATGCATCTTCTTTCATAAATTATGCTAAGTATGGAATACACTTGTTATGAAATAAACTGTCAGGAAGACTATGCAAAACGAATCATGCAATGTTGCTTGTCTCATGTTCATGTTGCCTCAACTGAATCAACGTTAACGTATCACGAATGAATCGATCACGGACAACTTGTGCACAAGGCCAACGGTTCCTGCGGACGGTTGCTGGGGCACTGGCACCGATCCGATCCGGACGAAACATCACGATAGTCTCACGAATCTGGACAAGGATAGTCTGCAGCCACCAACGAATCTTTGCTGCATTCCATCCTCGTTCAAGACTATAACTCGTCCAAAATGGCTTCTAGCCAGTGATCCCAACGTGTATATTTAAACCTGTTGCAAACTAACTTGTGTCTTCGTAGCAGGGAAGGCATGGTAAGTATTGTGCAGGTAATTCAGACGGGCAGGTAAAATCCACCGAACGGTGGCACGTTCATTTCAGTAAATTCTATATGCTGCTTACTTGTAAATGAACTAAGGCAAGATAGAAACCCACAAATATGCATGCTTCATATAAACAATGTGTTGATTGGTATAGTTCGGTTAGCTCGCCTTCACCAGTATGTTTCGACATACTGACCCTCGTTGAAACAGGTTCTCCGCACCAAGGCGAACCGAGCGAGGAGCCGAAGTCGTCTTCCCGATCCAGTCCAGCTGTTGGCGCATCCTGATCGCGCCGCATTTTGAAGCATTCTGAAAAAGAAGGAGCTTGCAACTTTCCATACACAATGCAGCTCCGTGGCAAAGCTGTCCTCCAGCCCGGAGGTCTATATCTTTTGAAGTTTAGTAAAGTGATATAATGTACAGGACTGCTATCTCATTTTAAGTCATCTCTTTTGTAAGCCCGTGCGGCATATTAGCTGACTCGTTCAAGAGTTTGTAATAGATGTTCATTATCAATAAAGAGAACTTTTCCATGTTTCAAATCTGTGTTTCAATTTATCTGCGTACTCTGAATATGTGCTCATTATGCAAAATACTTTAGCCTTGTGCGGGCGCAACCCCAGGCCCGCACGGCATCATGATTCGGGGGACGCCCCAACGATTCTACGGAATCGGGTCGTGACATAATGGTATCAGAGCATAGATTCAAGTTTCTTAGACACTCGTGCTGGAAAAGTTCCTTTAACGATCAAATTCCTGTGCGAACTCTTGAACTCGCTAGGCCAAAATGAGATACATTCATGCAATAAGTCCATAATACATTATGATTCTAATGTAATTTACCTTCTTTTGAAGGAATGGTACCAGCGCAATCTATAGCGCAAGCACCGAACGAAACACAAGAAAGTAGTTCGGGCACTTCGGGAAGCTCTCGGAGCCAGCGTGGCATATCTCAAGTCGACCTGCTTGAGCGGGTGATGCAAATGTTAGAAGCACAACGACAAAGAGACGATGCTCGCCAGGCCCGGTTAGAAAGCAATCTAGAGACCCGATTCTCAGTCCAACAGAAGCAGGTGGATGCCCTGCAACAGATCGTTCAGACTTTGGCTTCCAACCATTCCGCTGCAACAACAACGACTCCAGTGGAACAGCCCGTGCTTGAAGTAGAGACGCCGCAAATTCCAAGGGCGAGGGACGTGACTGCCTTCGACTTTGGCCACTTCAAGAAAGTCTGCAACACCCCATTCAACGGGACTGAGGAACCCATAGTGGCTTTAGATTGGTTGGCAGAGTTTGAAGACCACTTTGATCTGCTTGTGGTCCCCGAAGAGAAGCGTGTCGCCTGCGCGCAACTACAGCTCTGCCTCAACGCACACGATTGGTGGGACGTGCATCGACGATCTCTCCAATTTGATCACGGAGAGGAGGCAATCTCGTGGACGACCTTTCATGCCGCATTCGAAGAGGAGTTTATACCCTCCTCCAGTACAACGTCAGATGGAAAACGAGTTCGTGCAGCTGAGGCAGGGCAGTATGACAGTCAAACAGTATTCCGTCGAATTCAACCGACTCTCCAAATTCGCTAGGGCCTATTTACCTGATGCAGCGAGTCGAGCTAGAAGGTTTGAAGGTGGTTTGTGCCCTGCCATCCATGCGCACGTGGTCAATAATCAGTATGGGACAATGCGTGAAGTCATGAATCACGCCTTATCGCTTGAACCGCAGTATCCTCACGTTTCCACCGGCGTTGTGCATACCTATAATCACAAACGCCAAGGAAACGATAGAGGAAACACCGCTGCAAAGTGCCCTAACCACGGTGGTCCACGGAGAGGAAACCCAGGGCAACCATGTTCTTATTGTAAGAAACCAGGGCACACAGCTGAAACATGCCGCAAGAGACTCGGGCAATGTCTCATTTGTGGTGATTCAAACCATAGGATTCGAGACTGTCCAAATTATTCTGCCCAACATCACGTTCCCTAACGGTAAGCACTATTCCTAAGTTTCGGGACGAAACTTTCAATTGGTTGGGTAGGATGTAGCGCCCCGTTCTTCCGGTACGGAGAGCGCGGCTAAGAAACACAAGACGGTATCGTTCGATCGGGATAGATTGAATTAAGAACTCGTCCTCGTTATGGATTTGTTTCTTAGGAATCGATTCCCATATTCAGTGGACCGTGCCCCCGGGATCGACTTAGCGGCAGAGTCAGGAGGGACCTCTCCGCTGCTATCTTTTATTGCCTCGGTTTTCGATGTCGCTTGTTGCTTTCGTGCTTTGAGTTGGTTTTGGGATTTGCTTATTTTCCTTGAACGGTTTCGATGAGTTTCATTATTTTCGTTCATTGAACTGCACTTCAATTCCGAGATTGGAAAGAGTGGAAGGAGTATTGATCGAGCTGTTCGTGATGCAGGTGAACGAGCAGTAGGCGGCTTGCGAGTGGAGTCGTAAAGTGTCACGCCCCAGTCCCAAAAATACGTAGGACTAGGACATGTAAGCATGCCAGCCGCATGGATATGGCAACTCCAATATATGGAAACCAAATCCACACGTACGCTGAAATATGAATATCAAATCCACAAGTGGTATAAAACATATGTCACAAGTCACAGGGTATACTCTAGATCTCATCCACAGAAAATTAATATAAACAAATAACCATCATCTATATAACTAGATTTCAATATAAGTAGCTAAGGATGATAGTTGGATGGAAACAAATCCACTACCAACTCGAATGGAAAAGTATATACAATATAAGTACAATACCACAACACAATATAAGAATACCAGCTATCAATCACAGCTCGAAGAGAAGACATCCTCGGATCACAAGTAATCATCCAAATCTGCGATCCTGCAAATACTCAAGAACAGATACACCTGGAAGAGGACCAGGTCCTCAGAGGGACGTAACAAGATACAGAAAATACGAGCCAATTTGAGTACAGTAAACATGCATAATATTTGAAAATAAATAAGTACGCTGTATAAGACAATCTATATGAATGTAAATGAGGACAACTTTTCGACGTATGGGCAAGGGTAGGCTACTCGATCTAAGCCTCATAACTCACACACACGCCAATGGACATCAGAAATTGACATACCTCTGGGGTAGCGACCAGCGCGACTCTACAGAAATCGACATACCTCTGGGGTAGCGACCAGCGCGACACACGCCCGTAGTGCGAACTATATACTACGGTTTACCAGAGTGGTTAAAAGCCCATACGCCTAATGATTGTCCTCTCATGATACTAGGTGTCAAGTGTGTGTCAACATATCTAATATATATAGTAATGACTGAACTAACTACACATGCAATGACTAAACAGAAATATAAATAGCATGCAAAGTACTGTAAATAATTTGGCAAGGTATCTTGCCTGGTAAGGAAGCTGCGATGTACCAATAACCTGCTCCAGAAGTCGCGCAGAACAAATCCAATATCCTATGTATTACAAATTTATCACGTCAAAAGATAATTTATTTTAATTTATTTAATTCTGGAATAATTACTCTAAAATCCTATTTTAATCTTATTATTCTGATTTTTATGTTAATTCCTAAATTTTGTCCAAAGAAACTGAATTTTATCAACTCGAGACTCATGGCACGCAAATCGAGGCGATCTGTTGACCGAAAAGTCAACCGACAAAACTCAAATTTCATGCATGATTTCCTGTAGATTTCAGCGTTAAAAACATGCTGGAATTTACGGCTCGTCCGAATTCAAATTCGTTTGGGAATTATGGCACATACAAATTTTGTATTGCGATGGTTAAATTCTAACCTAGAAGTTCTACAGAATTAACAGTATATAAATAATTCGAATTAAATTCTGGGAAAAATATATGTCAATTATCTAGACATTAGGTTTCCGAAACTTTAAACGGTTCATGATTCTGATTCCTGGTTCTCCCGGAATCGCGAAAACATTGAAACACGTCTATTTTCAGACATGTTGTGCTCTACGAATTTTCCAGAATTTAATACTAATAATTTAGAAAAAAAATTTATATAATCAGAAATCTAACCTCAATATCATTCTAACAAAAAAAAACTTGGCCTCGTTTGGAGTCCGGAGCTATGCGCAATGGCTTCTGGAAGATGAAGGAACCCTAGATGGCAATTCTCCAAAAATTGGCACAAGAAAAACCCTAGAAAATAACTTAAACTATTATATATATATATAGAGGAGAGAGAGTGCAGCCGCGGCTTGGAAAGCGCCACATGGCAGCCATCCACGCTGCCCCACCCAAATCGGACGGTCCAAAACTGACGCGGCTCGGCTCAGATGAGTCCGAGTCGAACTCTGACTCGGCTCGGCTCGAGGTCGGCTCGGCTTCACCCCGCGGTCACTGACAGGCGGGCCCGACACTGTTCGCTGCTGGAGGCTGACAGGTGGGCCCCCTATTTGCTGACTGGGCAGAATTAATTACTTTTTGGGTTTTCTTTTTCAGAAATTAGTTTTTAATTCAGTTTTTCATAATTAACTCAAAATAAATGCTAAAAATAATCAGAAAATTCCCAAAAAATTCTAGAAAATATATTTTATTATTTAGAACCTAAAATAAAATTTTGGGATATTTTTAATTAATTTTGAACATAAAATAAATTCTTCAAAGTCCTAGAAAATTAGTGTTACTAGTTTTTAATTAACTAAAAATTATGGAAAAATCCCAATAATCTAAATAGCCTAAAAATAATTCTAAATAAATATTTATATAAGTAAATATACAAAAAAATAAATTATTTTCTAATTAACTAAGAGAATGCTCTAAATAACTTCAACATCTATAATAAATATAATAATATAAAATATACACAAAATACCTATTTTGGGTGAGGGAGTTTACATGAAGCGCCTCTCTCCTTCTCCCTTCCAACCATCTAAGTGAGTGGCTACCATCCCGATTAGCTAGCCCTGCTTCCAAGCTTCACATCTTAAAATTGTGCACTCTTCTTTGCCCCGATCAAACGATACCAAGTAATAATAAAAGATACCAAGATAAAAGAGAATAGACTTGGATATTACTGCTTGTCATTCAACTTGGGAACGGTTACTCATATGCATGCTTGTTCGTTTAGAATGTTCTATACATGCTTCAAGTTTACATAGAATGCATCTCCTTCCATAAATTGTGCTAAGTATGGAATACACTTGTTATGAAATAAACTGTCAGGAAGACTATGCAAAACGAATCATGCAATGTTGCTTGTCTCATGTTCATGTTGCCTCAACTGAATCAACGTTAACGTATCACGAACGAATCGATCACGGACAACTTATGCACAAGGCCAACGGTTCCTGCGGACGGTTGCTGGGGCACTGGCACCGATCCGATCCGGACGGAACATCACGATAGTCTCACGAATCTGGACAAGGATAGTATGCAGCCACCAACGAATCTTTGCTACATTCCATCCTTGTTCAAGACTATAACTCGTCCAAAATGGCTTCTAGCCAGTGATCCCAACGTGTATATTTAAACCTGTTGCAAACTAACTTGTGTCTTCGTGGCAGGGAAGGCATGGTAAGTATTGTGCAGGTCATTCAGATGGGCAGGTAAAATCCACCGAACGGTGGCACGTTCATTTCAGTAAATTCTATATGATGCTTACTTGTAAATGAACTAAGGCAAGATAGAAACCCACAAATATGCATGCTTCATATAAACAATGTGTTGATCGGTATAGTTCGGTTAGCTCGCCTTCACTAGTATATTTTGACATACTGACCCTCGTTGAAACAGGTTCTCAGCACCAAGGCGAATCGAGCGAGGAGCCGAAGTCGTCTTCCCGATCCAGTCCAGCTGTTGGCGCATCCTGATCGCGCCGCATTTTGAAGCATTCTGAAGAAGAAGAAGCTTGCAACTTTCCATACACAATACAGCTCCGTGGCAAAGCTGTCCTCCAGCCCGGAGGTCTATATCTTTTGAAGTTTAGTAAAGGAATATAATGTACATGACTGCTATCTCATTTTGAGTCATCTCTTTTGTAAGCCCGTGCGGCATATTAGCTGACTCGTTCAAGAGTTTGTAATAGATGTTCATTATCAATAAAGAGAACTTTTCCATGTTTCGAATCTGTGTTTTAATTTATCTGCGTACTCTGAATATGTGCTCATTATGCAAAATACTTTAGCCTTGTGCGGGCGCAACCCCAGGCCCGCACGGCATCACGATTCGGGGGACGCCCCAACGATTCTACGAAATCGGGTCGTGACATAGCCCATTGAAAATTTTCCAAAAAATACAAGTTTGCCACTCCTCAAAGTTACTTAGGGCTAGCCCACACCAACCTATATAAGTCAAAATTATTTCTCTTCTTTGTTTTTCACCCTCACATGAAGAAATCTCTCATTCTCTCAAGTCCAAAAATCTAAACCTAACTTTGGAATTTGATAGTTGTGGTCCCAAGTGGAAGAAAATTTTGCTTTGGTGATTGTCCAAAGAATATTCTTTCGGTATGTCTTCGATAACATACGATGAATAAGTTTTGCGATTGTCACAAAAATATTTAGTTTTATTTGACTATTGTAGGAGCGATGCATGAAATTATCTTCAATGAAGAAGTCGGATCATGCAATCCATTAAATATGCACTCCGGTCCTTCCGAAGAACATGTCGGTTGTTTCGAAGCACGTACGGTACGTAAAATGACAACCCTATTTCGACAGTCATCGTGTAAGGACTGTATAAAATTCGACAGTCCTATATAAACATAGGACTGTCATAATTTCGACAGTCCTATATACTAAGTGGACTATCAAAATAGTGACAGTCCTGAATCTTAAAGACTGTAAATTATTTGAACTGTCAATTATTTGAATTAATTAATTTTTAGATTATTTTATATTGGTTATAGGACCAACCTCGTACAGATATTGTGGTACATCCTGCTATTGGGGTTGATGTGGAGAATATATTCTCAACGGATATTCAATTTGTATCCCAGGAAGAAGCATTAGATTGGTATAGAGAAGTTGGAAGATGACATAACATAGTCATTATCATTGCAAGATCCATCAGATCTCGGTCGGGCCAAAAATATGTAGAGCTGGACTGCGAAAGAGGAGGTGTGTTCAAGGAGCATCGTAAAAAAAGGGTGTTGTTGAAAAAAATCCCCCAAAAAAATATTAGGACGAGAAAATATGGTTGTCCATTTAAGGTATTGATTGTAAAAGTAGAAAATATGAAGTGGATAATCGAAGTTAAGAATGGAATACACAATCATCCTATTCCAGAGACACTTACGGGTCATGCCTATGTGGCACGGTTGAAGGATGATGAGAGAAAGTTGGTTGAAGAATTGTTCATTTCTGGATTGCACCGAAACAAATTTATTCTGCCGTGCGACAAAAAGAAGATGGGAAGAAGTCAACCATAAGGACGATCTATAATAGTTTGGCGAGAGCAAAATATAATAGTATGAAAGAAAGAATGGCGATGCAGCAAGTATTGAAGTTGCTTGGGGAGCATCACTACGTGGAGTACCAAAGAAGACATCCACAAAATGATGAACTCCTTTCATTATTTTGGGCTCATCCTGATTGCACACACTTGGCTCGGTCTATCGCAGACGTATTGGCCCTTGATTGTACATATAAGACCAACAAGTTCAAGATGCCTCTTTTTCACGTTGTTGGGTTTACGTCTACGAGAAAAATATTTTCAGTCAATTTTTGTTTTATGAAGAGTGAGACAGTAGAGGATTACACTTGGGCGTTGAGGAAACTACAATCCCTTTACACAGGATACAAAGAGCCCTCTGTTTTTTTACCGACAGAGAATATGCGCTGATAAATGCTATAGATATTTATTTCCTCATGTGCATAGACTATTATGCACTTGGCATATAAATGGAAATATCCAAGCTCAATGCAAGAGGAAATTTGAAAATGTGGACGGTAAAATCGACATGCTTCACTTTGAAGAATTCTACAGTGATTGGAGTCTTGTATGGCGAGCAAGTACTACAGACAGCTACGACACAGCATGATACATGTTCAAACAAAAGTGGGAGACGAGTAACCCGACATGCATATCTTATATCAAAGATACTTGGCTAGAACCACATAAAGAATAATTCGTCTTAGCATGGACGAACATGGTGAAGCATTATGGCACAATCACTACGAACCGGGTCGAAGGATCACACTCAAGTTTAAAAAGATATCTACGGTCATCGGTCGGTAATTTTGTCTCCGTTTGGCAATCGATTCATTTGATGATTATTTCCATGGTGAACGAGATTGTAGCATTATTTGAGATGAGCCTCAATATTTTAAAGCATGAACACCTCTTGGATGGTTTAATCCATGTAGTATCTCACAAGGCCTTGGGCTTATTGTTTGAGAAGATTGGTAGGTCAAAGTTGGTTGGTTATGATTCCGAGGTTTGCGGTTGTTCATATCGACATTCACTCGGCCTTCCTTGTGCACATGAGATTAACGAATATCGTCGTCAATCTATACCTATTCCAATAGATGTTGTTGATCAACGTTGGAGACAGTTGTCGATAATGTCGACGGTGGAAGTTCACGATGATTTCTTTTCTTTGCCACAAGTGAAACTCCTGCACGCAAGGTGGTGTGTCACAACGAAAACAGAGAGAAGATCCATTGAGGGTAAAATCCAAGAAATTATATTCCCGGCAATAACTTGATTGCAAGAGCCATCTGTTGTTCGAACTCCTAAGGGAAGACCACACTAAAGAATGAGTAGAGCAAAAAAGAAGGAGATGGAGTCAACTAAAAGAGATCTATCCTTGTTTGAACATATTAAACGCAATTTAGAGCAAGTTGAGGCAAAGTCGGTTATCGAAAGTGTGATATTTTCGCAGAAAAAGAGTAAGCTTACTATTCGAAGGGGGAAGAAACAGAAAACGAATGATGCAGTCATGACGGAGGGTTTAGATAACTTCTCTGATTTATATAGTCTATACATTAAAAAATTTCTACCTGAGATACGGGATTTTATTTGGTCTATTGTTGATGTTCCTAAGGATGGCCATTGTGGATATCATGCACTAGCAAGACATCTAGGCTATTCAGTTGAAGCAGGATGGAGACAGGTTAGGGAAGAGCTATACAAGGAGTTGGAGTCTCGTCTACCCTTCTATAGGCAGATACTCGGCGAAGAAATTGTTGGAGATTTGTTGGCAAGTATACCTTGTACGGAAACAGTTACCGGACCAGGCCATTACATGGATGTCCCGCCTGTTGTATACGTATTCTCTAATAGGTATAAGATACATTAACAATACTTTCTTTTTAATGTGCGCTCCCCCGGCCGAACACAGACTATCCAATCTATGTTCGATAGGGCTTGTCGGACAACACTTTGTTATCCTAAGATTGATCGGTCATTCTCCTATTCCTCCACCTTCTACGCTTTGGTATAAACACGCACCAGAGGAAGCGATCGCATGGACGACACCCTACACGGATGCAATTGCTGGATATAAGAAGATGATGAAGATGGAGGATCCAAAAATCTTGCCGAAGGACTACTTTGATATTCTAATCGATTGATACATCTTATACTGTATGTTGTGCAATGAGCCATGTATGTTGAACTGTATATTGAACTATATGTTGTGCAATGAGCCATGTATGTTGAACTGTATATTGAACTGTATGTTGTGTAATGAGCCATGTATGTTGAACTGTATATTGAACTGTATGTTGTGCAATGAAAGAAATAAAACTAGAACTGTATATTGAACTGTATGTTGTGCAATGAGTCAAAATCTGTATAAAACTAGGACTGTCAAAATCTGGACAGTCCCACAAGCAAACTGGACTGTCAAAATTTTGACAGTCCTAGTTTTAACCCACTGTGATATATATAAAACTAGGACTGTCAAAATCTGGACAGTCCCAAAAGCTAACAGGACTGTCAAAATTATGACAGTCCTAGTTTTAACCCACTGTCTGTACATTTATATACTGTGAAACTAGGACTGTCAAAATTTTGACAGTCCAATAATCTATGAGGACTGTCAAAATTTTGACAGTCCCACAAGCTATGAGGACTGTCAAAATTCTGACAGTCCTAATTTTAACCCACTGAAAATTTTATATACAACTAGGACTGTCAGGATTTTGACAGTCCCATAAGCAATGAGGACTGTCAAAAATTTGACAGTCCTAATTTTAACCTACTGTCTGCACATTTATATATAAAACTAGGACTGTCAGAATTTTGACAGTCCCACAAGCTATGTAGACTGTCAAAATTTTGACAGTCCTAATTCTAACCCACTAGAAATTTTATATAAAACTAGGACTGTCAGGATTTTGACAGTCCCACAAGCAATGAGGACTGTCAAAATTTTGACAGTCCTAATTTTAACCCACTGTCTGCACATTTATATGTAAAACTAGGATTGTCAGGATTTTGACAGTCCCACAAGCTATGTGGACTGTCAAAATTTTGACAGTCCTAATTCTAACCCACTGAAAATTTTATATAAAACTAGGACTGTCAGGATTTTGACAGTCCTACAATCTATGAGGACTGTCAAAATTTTGACAGTCCTAATTTGAACCCATTGTCTCTGCAAAATTTTAATTAAAACTAGGATTGTCAAAATTTTGACAGTCCTGATAGCTTTCAGGACTGTCCAGAATTTGACAGTCCAAGTTTTTAGCCACTGCCTCTGCACATTTAAAAACTGTATGTAGCAAACTTAAAACGCAAATTGTAGCAAATTGTAGCAAACTTAAAACATAACCAATCAAAATATTTCAACAAAACATAACCACTCAAAGTTTTCAAACTTAAAAGTTTTACATGTCTCAAAACACAAATTATAGCAAAGTTTTACAAGTCTTGAAACATGGCCTAAACTTCATGCCACCTCTTTGTACGTTGCTCTCTATTTTCCAAGAAAGGAAAATCTTCAACGTTGTTGATTTGTTGTAGCTCATCATTGATTTCCATATAATTCGTACCCTGGCAACTTACGAGGCTTCTTCCCAACTTCTTCACTTTCCTAGTCTATTCATGAGAATTAAAAAATTTTGTTAGGTTATAAGCATTTACATATATCAAACTGAAAGTGAAGAAGTTGGCTCACCATCTTAACCAATGCAGTATACAAGACAGATTTGGCGGGAAGATCTGATGGTACACGCACAATATCGCCTTCGCGTTTGAACAACGTAGGTAGTCCGACACCAGTGTAGTAGGCGAGGTAGTCGTCGCTATATTTTGTCATATTTACTGCTGCTTGCCGTTCGGTTTCTCTAATAACGTGACGTTGCCACTCAGTGAAGAAGTCCGAGACCCAGTTGAACGTCGCAGGAATATAGTTTAGCGGTTTTGTACCTCGCGGAGCAGTTATCATTTTCAATGTGCGCTTCGGGACTATTTGTACGTAGCCAAACTAACGGAGCACTCTATCAGGCATATAAGCCTCCTCGATTTTATGACAACTTATCAGACCGTGATATAAAGTGACTGGTTGCAATGGACGACTAGTCTGTCGTAAATCATGATATGGATCCCAAACAATCTGTAACGCATAAAATTTAGCATAACGTCATTTAGCATAACGTAATTTAGTAAATTACTACCAAACATTAAAAAATTAGGTCTTAATTCACCTCTTCTATCGTCATATCTTCGAGTGCATTCCGTAGGGCGGCCAATGTGTGTGGACGTTTGGTATCTTCCTTAGTTGGCTTTCATCTGCACATTCTAGGAAGGTGCTCGTCAAACCCTCGGTTAAGTTTGCCCGCTACAGTGTTGGAAAGTGCTCGTATATCCATGCCTTCACGTAACCAAGTTAAAAAAACATTAGTCCAAAAATTAACAACAAAATTTTTAATTATGTATACAAGTTGACAAAGATATATCTATGCATGGAGTAGAGTCTGGCATCTGGATATTATCTTCGAACAGACGCGGGATGCCGCACCAAGCTCGCGGTAAAGGTATGCTAGTATACCGCTTCCCCAAGATATTTCTTCTACCGTGTCTATGTTATCCAAATTCAGGAGATATTTGGCATGTATGGACGTTCCAGACTTATCCGTAATGCCGACAGCCCCTAAGATGAACTGCATATATCCACGGGCCACATTATCGCTATTATCCACTTCGGGGTCTGGATCAACTCCCAGACACCCTCCAAATATTTTAAAGGAAGTCCGTACGACTTCTTGAATTCTCGAAGGGTTGTAAAACTAGTGGCATCAACTCCCAGACACCCTGATACATAATCCACGATATGGTCGTAAAAGTTGATGCTCGATTCGTCAAAAGTATGATTCATCATGACTCGAACATCAACCCTAAGTCCCAATGTATAATGGACGTCATCAAGGGTAATCGTCAACTCCCCGTTTGGTAGATGGAAAGTGTTGGTTTCTGGATGTCATCGTTCTACAAATGCTGATATCAGTGCATTATCCATCGTCGTATATGAGTAGTTACCCAAATATTGTAAACCGGTGGGAATGATTTTAGCCTTCATATCGTCTCCCAATAATTCAAACCTCCATGTATTGTATTTTTTTGCCGTGGTTGATCACCGTTAACATACGAGAACTCTCCTGAAAAGTAAAATAATTGGATGAACTTATACCTATATATAAAATGTACTTATCTATAAATAATTGGATGAACTTAGAACTTACAACTATATATAAAATTATCATAACGTAATGTACTTACCGGATTGTTCCATATTTGGTATGCAATATGGTTCTCGATCGACAGCAACATAGAGCAACCGTTTGGACGAGTCTCGACTGGACTATCTGGCTGCTGAGAAGGTCCTGAACCATCAGTAGCCCGGTTTTCGAGGGTTTGTGGGAGAGTCTCGACAGGACTATCAGCATGCTGAGAAGGTCCTGAACCATCAGTTGGCCGATTTTGGATATTTGGTATGTCCTCATCGGAGGAGGAAGAAGAACCAAAAGTATTAGGAGGAGCACGTCTCTTCGAACGAGTGACAGTCTTCTTCGTCAGTCGACGTTTCCTAACTTCAGGGCGTGCCTCGGGGTCGCGGATAGTGAGAGCTGGTTCAATAGTACGCTGAACATTGCGTTCCTTACGCATCGACGCAGTAGAACGTCTTCTTATGATATCTTCATCCTCAGTGCCCTTCCGAGGGTCATGACTATAAGATAAAAAATATATATATTTTAACATCCTAAAATAATTGAACATTCAGGACTGTAGAAATTTCTACAATCCTTTATGTATACAGGATTGCAGAAATTTTTACAGTCCTAAATGTATACAGGACTGTTGAAATTTCTACAGTCCTTTATACATATAGGACTGTAGAAATTTCTACAGTCCTTAATATATATAGGACTGTAGAAATTTCTACAGTCCCGATGATTCTACTCCATACGTTCAACGAATGTCGAACTTGTATGCCCTAAAATCGGGTACGAGCCTCCAGAAAAACGTCCAAACTACATCCTCAACTATATTCAGGACTTGTATGTCCTCATTTTAAGATTGGAAAGATAATTTTTGGAATTTTTTTGAAATTAAATATAAATTTTTAAATTTTTTGGAAAATTTTCTAAATGCAATAGAACAAGGAGAAGGAATAATTGTACCTTGATTCTTTCGAGACTTTGGGAGCCATCGACAAGGAGGAGGAGGAAGAAGTGGAGGAGGACGGCTCCGACAAGAAAGGGAGGAGGGGGGAGGGCTCCGGTGGAGATTTGGACGGTTTGGGAGGAGAGTTTAAAGTTTGAACTAGTATGAGTAAACTTTATTCCTTAATGGGCTAGTCCCAGTCCTGGACTAGTCCTAAGTAAATTATGTAGTGCCCTTGTCAACAGCCAATCACTAAGTTAAAACTCAGTCTGTGAAGATAATTGTCCCTCAGTCATTTCCCGTTTAAACAAGAAGCGGAGGCTTCTTCGTAACTAACTCGAAGAAGAAGAAGCTCCACGAGCTCGGCCACGGCGGAGCTTTGGTGAGCTTTTCTCTACGAGCAAGCTGTTAGAAATTTGTTGTCTTTTCTTATTGAACAATTTCAGAATACAAAAAATAAAATTAAATAATGTTACCGGCCTCTGGGGAAGTCGTGCACGAAGCACTGCCCTAAGAGTTTATTCGGGATCTGTGTGCAGACGTACCCGAAGCTCCTAGTGGTAAAACCCCCGCACTACCGGTATCTCGTTGCCGCACACGACTTGGAGAGAACGACCAGAACTTAGCTCTGCCCAGAGCTCGGAGACAAGGAAAATTGAACAGAATGTTGACAGAGGTTTGGAGTACGAAATTGTTTCTGATATGATTTACAAAGAACAAGGACGTATATATAAAACATTTGTGTAATGGTCTGAATTAAATTACGATTTAATTCAGCCGTTACGAATGAACCTGGACAGAGAAAAACGGTTCAAAAATCGTAACGTTCAGAAATAAATTCAGGAAAATAAATGAAGAAGAAGAAGAAGAGGGGCAAAAAGTATTTTAGGATCCCAGCCCGAACCCGAAGAGGAAATCGGATCGGCATTCGGCGCCCGCAGATGTGGGCGCGTACCCGCACCCGTTACGCGCGCCGAACCGAACTGAGCCGGGCCGGGCGGCGGCGGCGGCGCACGCGTGTGGCCCAAGGGGTTCCCCACACAACAACTTAATAGAACAAAGAAGAAAAAGTAATATATGTACACAAGAGGGCTTTGGTGCATCCGATGTGGGACTAAAGAAAGGAATGGGACTTGAGCTTTTGCAAGAAAAGCAAAACAAAAACCAACAATCCCCCCCCAAAAGGTCAAGTTCCAAAACAGAGATAAGAGTGAAGTAAAAATAGAGAGAGAGAGAGAGAGAGAGAGCATCTGGGCAGTAAAATACTATGCATAGATGAGATGGACTACAGCCTTGAATCTCACGTAGTGACTATTGCCTTAATCTGAAGAAGTGCTTGATGGACTAAGCCTTGAATCAGACTTCTTGAACCAGATTTAGAAAATAGCACACATAGTACGCTAGAGGTCCTTGGTCTATCGGGTGGCACTTTTAAATGGCCATGCGCACTTTCTACATTCATGAGAGTTGTCTGGGATCGCCCTGTCCCATAGTCGCAGCCTTCACGACCTCTCATATAGGTAAGTCCTTAATGGTTGGTGATATGAATCAACCTAGCATTACAGCTTGGACCTATTAAGAGTTTAAACTCATCCTAACCATATCACATAGGAACACTGTCACCATAGGGATGGGGAGTTATTGTACACATGTACAGCCGCTTGGGCTTTATTTTAATGAGATTTTAATCTCGAGTCAGTGTTCCATAAAGTCACCTAAGTTCAGCTTGTTTCTACCCATTGAACCGGCTTCTTGGGATCTCCAGTCAGACTCGGTTGGGTTGCCACTGCTGGTGACTAACTTATGGGCTTAACCCCATCCCCCTCGATGATTCTAGGATCAAAGTCCTAGACAGACCCTTCGTCAAGTGGTCTGCAAGGTTCTTTTCTGACTTTATATAGTCAAGAACCACATATTTGCCTAGGCTTTTGATTGACTTGAAGCGCAGCTGCAGGTGCCTGTTCATCTTAGCATTCACAGAATCATGCTTTAGTAGTTCAATAACAGATTTATTATCACAATTTATAAAAATTGCAGGAACAGGACTAAGAGAAACAGGTATATGCATAATAAGATTTTTAAACCATTCATCTTCTGTGCAAGTTGTATCTAAAGTTATCATTTCAGAGTCAATTGTACTCCTAGCTATGATAGTTGCTTACAAGAGCTCCAGGAGATCGCAGATCCTCCTAGAGTAAATACATATCCAGTAGTAGATTTTATATCATGTGAGTCGGTTACCCAGTTTGCATCTGAATAACCTTCTATGATATCAGGGTGCCTAGTAAAATAAAGTTTGTAATCTAGGGTGCCCTTGAGATATCTAAATACCCTATCCAAGGCAGTCCAATGTGACTGATTTGGGTTACTGGTATATCTACTTAGTCTCCCAATAGCAAATGCAATATCAGGTCTTGTCCTGTTTGTTATATACATAAGGGAGCCTATCATCTGGGAATATTTATGTTGTTCCATAGGTGGTCCTTCATTCTTTTTCAGTCTTGGGAATAAGATCTAAGTTCATCATTCTTTTAATATAACCTAGGTTTACATGACCTAGTCTGCCATGCCAAACATTTGAAGATTCTATATTAGAGACAATGAGAGAACAATCAAAAATTTTATTTATTGTACTTAAAATGAAAAGACTGTCTTTTACAAAGCCTTTTCCAATAAAAGAGTCATGCTTAGAAAAAACTACTTTGTTAGCCTCCATTACAATTTTGTATCCTGAGGCTACAAGAAGGGATCCACTAACTAGGTTTCTCCTGACAGACGGCACATGAAGAACATCATGAAGAGTTAAGATTTTTCCTGATGTCATCTTCAACTCAACTTTTCCTCTTCCAATTATTTGTGCCGTTGAGCCATCTCCTAGGGTCACACCTCCTCCACTTGATTCCTGAAGGAACTCGAAGAACCTTTGTGAAGCATGTTCGCTTCTGGTCTAACTGAGCCCTTTCCATTGTAGGAGGTCTGGACAGCTTTCTTCTTCCTATGGTAGCAGTTTGTGGCCATATGGTTTGTTTTACCACACACAAAACAAAACCTCTTCTGATCCTGCGTCTGACTGAAGTTCCTAGGTATTTGGTTTTGTTGATGATGGTTGTGGTGGTTAGGCTGAAAGTTTTTCTTCTTCTTGAAGAAATTCTTTTTGGGTTTATAAGGAAAATTAGACTTGGGTTTTCCTTGGCCTTCTACAAGGTTTACCTTAGCTTTAGATTCAGTCTTAGGCTTAGACCTCAATCTAATTTGTTCTTCGGTTCTAATTTTCTTTAGGACCTGATTGTAGGTAAGTTCTCCTTGTGTATGGATAAGATCCTTAGCCATATCAGACCAAGAGGGAGGTAGCTTGTCTATTAGGCATGCTATTTTATGTTCATTGGAGAAAGATGTTCCTTTGGCTTGAATATGTCTAAGGTATTCTTGGAATTCATGGAGCTGGTCATTCATTGGTTTGTCATCTACCATGAAATACCTATTAAAGGTTGAAGAATTAAACCTTTCTATTCCGGCATCATCACAGCCGTATTCATCTTCCAAGGCTTTCCACAGTTCTTTAGCGCTCTTGTATTCAAAAAATATATCATACAAGGATTCAGATAATGCGCTTAGAATTCTATGAAAGCAGTGGAAGTCTATCTCTTTTGGGGTTTTAGGTTTCGATGAGGTGGACACTGCTACGTCAGACTCAGTATCATCAGAATCGTTTGTGATGGGTGTGGACCCATCAATGGCAGAAATAAGACCTAAGGTCGTGAGCCAAAATTTTATTTGGCTCTGCCATCTCTTGAAATATGAACCATCAAACTTAGCAGGTTTTGCAGTAGAGGATTCCTCCTTACCAGTCATGATTGCAGTCTGAAAAATATAAATTTATTTAATAACAATGTCCAAGATAATAGTTTAGGTGGTCTTTGCTAATCAATCTTAAAATCTTTAGTTTTTCAAGTGTTGATCAACTCAGGTTAGCTGTAGGGGCCGGTTCCCAGCTAGCGGTGGTCCGAAGACTCTTAAATACCGTGTCGCTTAGGGTTATTTACACCCGGTTGACAGAAGGACCCTTTCGGCTTGTGCCCGAGTTTGTCTCTACTTTGAAACTTTAGATTTGAAGATTTTATTTGCAATTTTCTTTTACTAAACTATTTTCTTTTGGTCCTAGATTGCTTTCAGAAATAATAAGTGATTAAAAAATTACAATTGACAAAATTATCAAATGTACTAACAATATTTAAAACACTTTAAACAAATTTGCAATTTGACAATATAGTAAGCAATTTGATAAGTAAATAAATAAATCAATTGAGGAATTGAAACAAATTTCTACAGTGACTGTTAACTTGAATTTTGTAGAAAATTGCTAGAGTAACTATTAACAAATTGGTAGAAGTAGCTATATAAAAAATTGTTAGAAGTCAAATTGCTACAGTAACTATCAACTTGCTACAGTAAAAATAATTTAATATTTTCTAAAAAATAACTTTTTACAAATTTAAAAAAAAAATCAATTTGTTACAACTTGCTACAGTAAACAACTTGTTACAAATTTCTACTAAATAAATTTGTTATTTTCTAACAGTAACTATCAATTGTAACAGTAGGTAATTCTAACTGAACAAATTAATATTCTTACAACAACAATGAACTTGTATTTCTAGACAGTAACAATCAATTTAATATTCTAACTGTAGGTAATATTTTCTAGAACAGTAACTATCAAATTGTATGTTTCTAATAACTAGCAAATAGTATCACAGTAACTAGCAAATTGTATGTTTCTAATAACTAGCAAATAGTATCACAGTAACTAGCCAATTGTATGTTTCTAATAACTAGCAAATTGTATGAACAGTAACTAGCAAATTGTATGTTTCTAATAACTAGCAAATAGTATATTGTATGAACAGTAACTAGCAAATTGTATGTTTCTAATAACTAGCAAATTGTATGTTTCTAAGGCGGCAGATTAAGGTTCTGGTCCGAAAGGGCAGTTCTTGTTGAACAGTAATTAGCAAATAGCAACTACGTGAGAAATAATTGTAACAAAAGTATTGAAACAATTCTAACAGTATAGAAAATTCTAACAAAAACTGTTAAAACTATTGTAACAAAAGAATAAACTCTTAGATTGTTAGAAATTTGTTGTCTTTTCTTATTGAACAATTTCAGAATACAAAAAATAAAATTAAACAATGTTACCGGCCTCTGGGGAAGTCGTGCACGAAGCACTGCCCTAAGAGTTTATTCGGGATCTGTGTGCAGACGTACCCGAAGCTCCTAGTGGTAAAACCCCCGCACTACCGGTATCTCGTTGCCGCACACGACTTGGAGAGAACGACCAGAACTTAGCTCTGCCCAGAGCTCGGAGACAAGGAAAATTGAACAGAATGTTGACAGAGGTTTGGAGTACGAAATTGTTTCTGATATGATTTACAAAGAACAAGGACGTATATATAAAATATTTGTGTAACGGTCTGAATAAAATTATGATTTAATTCAGCCGTTACGAATGAACCTGGACAGAGAAAAACGGTTCAAAAATCGTAACGTTCAGAAATAAATTCAGGAAAATAAATGAAGAAGAAGAAGAAGAAGAAGAGGGGCAAAAAGTATTTTAGGATCCCAGCCCGAAGAGGAAATCGGATCGGCATTCGGCGCCCGCAGATGTGGACACGTACCCGCACCCGTTACGCTCGCCGAACCAAACGGGCGGCGGCAGCGGCACGCGCGTGTGGCCCAAGGGGTTCCCCACACAACAACTTAATAGAACAAAGAAGAGAAAGTAATATATGTACACAAGAGGGCTTTGGTGCATCCGATGTGGGACTAAAGAAAGGAATGGGACTTGAGCTTTTGCAAGAAAAGCAAAACAAAAACCAACACAAGCCACCATCGACAAGTGAGTCTTCTTCTTCCCAAGTGTAGCCATGGCGACTGACAGTGGAGCTCGTCGTCGACGAAACTCCGGCGAGGTCAGCCCAATCCTCCTCCGCTAGTGGAAGCTCAGCCGGTCATCCGACAGTGTCGATGATGAGCGGTTGCACCGTTTCGACGACGAGGCGACTGCAAATATTTTCGATCGGTGAGTTCAGGTCTCTTTCCCTCTCGATTCTCTGTTCTTACACTTCGAGTTCTCAGTCGATCATTTCCTCTCTAAATCTGTGTTAATTTTGACAGTATCGATCATTCGATCAACAACGAGTTGATCTCGAGTCCAATCTCTGTTCGTCAACACTCATCAACGAAGCCAGGGAGCTCTAAACCGCTCGACGATGAGTGACCTCTAGTCGAGCACAACGGTGAGTCATCTTCCTTCTTTAAGTCTCTTCTTCTCTTCGAATCTTTTGAATCTTTGCTTGCTCTGTTCATGTGTTCAGGAGTTTGGATCGGTTGATCGAGTTCGATCGCGATTGGAGAAGTTGAGTAGGAATTCAGACTTCTTGAACTGGTGAGTTCATCCGAAATATCTACCGAAACTTTGATCCTTTACTTTTCTTTCGTTTTGGAGTCTTGATCGAATGATCGGTTGATTTTTAGGTTGAAATCTTGATTCTTCTGACATTCTTTGGATCTTTATTCAAATTTTCGATCATTTAAAATCAAAGTAAAACTCTGTATCATTTATGTATTGTTTGCACGCCTGGTGTTTGATCGGTAGCCTCAGAGAAGTATCAATAACTTGAATTGTTCAAACCGGACACGTGGACGCATCTCTAACACAACAGAACCCTACGATCTCGACTCTGCATAGGTATTGATCCCAACTCTTTACTTTTATGCTCTGTCTTTCCTCCTTAGTCTTAGTTGTGTTGATCAGAAGTATCGGACATATAACTGTGTTCGACATCGATACTCGTGTCCTCTACACGAAACTGCATTTGTGTTCTTGTCTAGTGTGACACAGAAATTAAGACAGAAGGTTGTGTCTGTGACCGACATAGGTATATGAGCTTATATACTGCACTGTTACAGTTTGGAATAGGCGGGATTTGTGTTGGATAGAAATTTGAAACAGAGTTCAAACTCTACGGTTGTATTTTGAAGTGGTAGTTCACAATTGAACTTAGCATTAGGATTATTGAGTCCTGGGTGGGCTCTGACTCTGAGATTGTTATCAAATTAAGAAAATTTAGAGTAGGGTTGTGAGACTCGTCACACTGTATCGGTATTCGTATCCGAGATATGCGTATATTTTCGGTAGGATTTATTTCTTGTTTTTCCTAATTCTCTAGATTACTTTTAGATATTTTCATGAAATAAGTGTTTAAAGCATGCTTTTATCCATTGGTTTCTTGGTTTTCTTTGTATGGATTAGATTAGCCTAGACACTGGCGTGAATGTCCAACGGTCACGATTTAACCCAACCTTTGTTTATAATCTTTCCTTCATTCTCTCTCCTTCACTTTTTTTTTCATTTTTCATTCTCTTTCCTTTCTTCTCTAGCCTTCACTCGTAGCTAGGCCTTGACCATGGTTTTGGGAAAAGCCCTTGGTAGTTGATAGTAGTTAGGCTAAGAGCTTAACCCTAGGCAAGTACATCTTGCCAACCGACATGAACCATACTATGATTTCCTTGTTTTATTAGGCCTATGTTTTTATATATTGTTTTTTAGGAATTTCATGGATTTGATCTAGTATAACCTAGAATTTTTTATATCTAGATACATTAGGTAGTCTACAACTGAATTTCTTGCAATATTGGCTTTTGCTTCATTTGATTTGGAGTTTTAGCATGGATTTTTGAGTTGGAACAAGTTGTGAGCTCGCCATGGATGCTAATCCGGGAAGAAGAACAGTATCTGCGAAAGTGCGCATGAGAACCCTTTACCCACGTGAAAATATGCGTGTTCCTAATTTGGGCGTACTTCGGTGCAGAAACCCCTCATGCGTACTTTCGTACAGCATTCACTATCCTTACAAAAGTACGTCAGGGGCTCTCCGAGTATTCTTTGTGCGCACTTTTGTGCAGTATCTTGTGCGTATAATTGTACAACATTCACTTCCCCTACAAAAGTATGCCAAGGGCTCTCAGTGTGACCCTGAGCGCACTTTTGGAAAGGAAACTCTCCAGCGCACTTTGTGCGTACTTTTCAAAGGATTTTTCCTGTCCCCAAGAAAATACGCTCAAGTCTGCGGTTGGCGCACATTCTTAGTTTCGTGCTTTCTTGGTGAACGAGCATTGACTTTTGTGCTTCTCGATTTATGTGTTCTCGATTTACGTATCCTCGGTTTGTGTGTTCTCGACTGTCGTATTTTCTTGGTTTATGTGTTTTTTTGTCTTCTAGTGTATTGTCCTTGGTTGGCGTACATTTCTTTACCGACGTATTTGTGGTCGTTCATTTCCAAAAGGCCATTCTTGCATAAAGTACGCATTCTCCATTGGTACAACAATACGCCTAGACTCGGTCCTGCATACTTTTATGTCGAGCACCTGTCTCGTATTATGTATGCACTTTTATGCAAGCATTTCCTTTACATGCTTTTGCTCCTGCCGACGCACTTTTGTCAGCTAATTTTTTGGCGTACTTTTACGCATTTGCCTTTCGTTGACTATTTTGACCCAATTTTGAGGTTCTCTTGTTTTATCTTGATTTCTTAGTATTGCTTATAGACTTCACACTGTGTTTAACACGAGTTCATGTCCTTACTAGCATCATGATTTTGTACTGATATTCCTGATAGTAGCTCAACGCAGCGCACTCATGACTCGAGATTTTTTGCACTGTCCTGTTTAGGGCTAGCAGTAGCGCATGTTTATTGCCTGATTTATTTCTCGTGGTTGATTTTTCTGTATATGATTTTTCAAGCTACTGTCCAGTCCTGCATCATGTCTAAGGTAGAATTTCGGACGCTAAGGTCAAAAATTCTTGAATAACTGTCTAGGATAATGAACTAGATAAATAACGTAGAAGCATTTAGGGAGAGATTTTCGAGTTACATGCAATCATATTATCTCGGCCACAACAGATGGATTTGGATCTCTCCCTCGTGAATGGCACACTTCCAGCATACCGTCGAGTGTTACAATACAAGCATATCTATATTTATTTATCTCTTTCGCCAGGATAACCTGGACAGACTACAGGGCATGTGACCGTACAGAAAATTTCGATTTGCATGTACTAGTAACTAGGACTTGTGATAACCCTAGTTCGCTAATGGTAGCAAGCCGTAAGTCATGTTTGGTCATGATTGAATGATTGATAGTCTAGTGTTCTTTGAGATTCTTCCCGTATATTGTTCTGGTGCTACATCATGCATGTTTTATACCTGTTTATCTTACTCCAACTGATTTATTGCTTACATATGTTGTTGATTACTGTTTTGCTATGTTATGATGGTTTTAGTTCATAAGATTGGCTTCCTTGTGGTACTTTGTTGTTTGAGATTTTAACCCTACTGGTTTCGTATGACCAAGTTTCGGAGCAGAACCCGAGGAACTTTCATATCTACCTCAAGATGATGACAACCCAGAGCACTAGAGGACCTGAGTGGGTTTATTTTTCATTCGACCACTATTATATATATATAAACATGTCATTCTTTGAGGTATTTAGCCACCGAGCACGTGTTTAGCTCATATTTTGGTTCTTACATCAGCCTACGGGCCTGACATGATGAACGCATTCTAGATTATAGCTAGAGTTGATCATGTATGACTTAGACTCTTGTTGGTTATCCATTTTTGTACAACTATCTTCATGATCATCTGTGTATGTATAGTTTGGGATGCCTTGCTATTGTTTGTCTGATGATGATATATCTTGCAACTTGTTTGGCTGTGATTGAGGCACCTAGGATTGCTCGACCTAAAATGTACCGTCGGATTGTAGAGTAAACCCACATGTATTAGACATGACCGTATTTCAGGGTATTGAGTATTCTGGTATACGTAGCTGGCTTTGTTGCTCTCGCTCTCCAGTATTCTGGTTCTGGGTATGACAGGATTTAAGTGGTGGCCCATGCGGGACTGGTTTTCAGACATTCGGGGGATTACCAATGTTTAGATGTCTCAATCTTGTCCCTCCTTGATCTCTTTTCGTGCTATTTTATATCTCTAAATCTTGACATGTTATATGCTTTCATCTTTGAACTATTTTGTCCTTCTAATTTGATTCCTGTGTCATTTACCTTTCAAGGATACTGTTCCTAGTCCTTCTGATCAGCTAGCTAGAGTTCCACAGGTGGTAGGGCAGCGTTCAGCTAGTCAGCAGATTCCGGAGGTTCAACCTCAGCATTTTGTGGTAGAGTCCAGGATAGCACAGAACGTAGAGTCGCTGATTCAGCCAGAGCCTCCAATCGTGCCGGTAGAGGTAGTTTTACTGATGCAGGCAGTCAGAACGCCGAAGGGGATACCCGATCACTTATAGGAATCCTTCGAGATTTGTTAGTGACTCGGGAATGCCGGGGTGACGCTCTCACCCAGTCAGTGCAGGAAGCCTTGGAACGGGGTGGCTATTATCACGCCCTAGTACCGAAATACGGAGACGGACATGGCCAGCTACCCACGTATAAGGTATAAAACGTCGTACGTCGATCACAGCTGTAACTAGACAAGGGAGTACATTCTACAATCAAGTCACTTAGGGTCACACATAGAATATATTGTCTCAATCGATCAAACAAGAAGCAATAAAAATAGAACATGTATGATAAAGCAGAAAGGCGTCCCAAATGCTCTGTCAAAATATTCTGGGAACTAGCTGTACAAAATGAGGCGCTAGCTGAGTAACAAAAGTACATGACCGTGATCAGCTGCAGTCTGATTAATTACAATCATGTAAAGGAAGCTAATGTCCAGACATGTCGGCTAACAGGTGTCGGTGGCTAAACGCCCAAAAAAGGTAAAATGTACAATGACGAGCATGGAAGAAAAAACCCACTCGTGTCCCTCAGCGGCCATCCGTCGGGTACGCACCATTGTTCGGGGGAAAGTAAGCTGAATCCTCGTGCTCTGGCTCTAAACATGGCCATGCAAAACTAGTAGGGTTAGACCCCAAATAGCAAGTACCACAAGGAAGCACGAATGAAGAAACAAAACCCAAGGCAAAGTATATATATATATATATATATATATATATATATATATAATGCATGAGCCAAGAAACATAGGCGTATACACTATCATCGAGGCAATACGGCACTCCTGCACCAAATAAGGACAAGAAGTGTCGTACCACACTGAGATAACATACATCCTCTGATCAGGTCAAGCTATAAGATTCTGCGTTGCAATCTCTGTCCATAGCCTATCGTAACATAATAGCCCAACCATATTATCACGCCCCAGTACCGGAATACGGAGACGGACATGGCCAGCTCCCCCGTAAAAGGTATATAATGTCGTACGACGGTCATGGCTGTAGAAAGACAAAGGGGTGCATGTTACAATCAAGTCTCATAGGGTCTCAGAACAACTATATCTCAATCATTCAAGCAAGTAACAACAACATAGAACATATAAAATAAAGTCGTAAGGCGTCCCAAATGCTTCATCAAAATATTCTGGGATTCTAGCCATCAAAATGTTAGGCTAGCAGAGTGTCAATAGTTACAAAACCGAGATCAACAGCATTCTGATTATATTACAGTTATATAAATAGAACTGATGTCTAGACAATCTGTCTAACATGTACCGGTGGCCAAACGCCCAAAATAAAAGAATGTACAATACGAGTAGTGATCAAGAAACCCACTCGTGTCCCTCAGCGACCATCTGTCTGGTGCGCTCCTTTGTAGGGAAGATAAGCTGGATCCTCCGACGCTAGCTCTAAACCTGGCCATGCAAAACTAGTGGGGTTAGACCCCAAATAGCAAGTACCATAAAGAAGCACGAATGAAGAAACGAAATGGATCAAGCATATAGTGCAAGAGCCAGGAATCATTGGCGCGTGCCCCATCTTCGGGATAACATGACACTCCTTCACCAAACAAGGACAGAAAATGCCATGTCATCCAAGATAAGGTACGTCCGATGATTTTGGTCAAGCTAGGGTTCTGTGTCGTAGTTTGGTCCATATTCCATCGTAACACGATGATCCAACTCCCCAACCAAACAAGGACAGAAGTTGAGCCACCACATTATGATGGTCCATGTCCCTAAGTTACTAGCAAAATTACAATCACAAACAAATCCAGTTTAATCGGCCAATTACGGCTTGTTATGTAGAGTCTGTGGCTATCCCAGATATAATGCACAATAAGCATCCTCAGATCATGCTATGTCGAGAAGGGCTAACCGAGCCAAGATTATACAGGCAAGTAATCACTATCATGATCGCACCAGTCCCCTGTAGGGCCACTGCGCTAATAAGTCGCACCAGTCCCCCGTAGGGCCACCGCGCTAATAAATCAGTAACAGTTCCGGCCTTTCTATACGGAAAATGTTGGCTCAGTTTAAATATGAAAATGTCAAATATCGTACTGCACTATATGCGGATGATATACAATATCCGTGGTGGCCAACCTTGCACGCATAAAAATTATTACGGGGTGACCCATCATGCACAATCTCAGGATGTCGTTCCCTCCCCGTGTTCTAATTAACTTTTATGTTACCTAATTAACCCTACATTGATATGGAATTCCCTACCGTGGCCACAGGAACATTCCCCTTAAGATATCGTACAAAGTACGGCATGCTTGATACGAATCTAGTGTAAGTATCAGGAGTCAATTCTGGATTCACCCAAGTGTGGATGCAATATTCAAGTAAACAGTAACCTACCCATGCTACGGTTCTGACCAATTATCGTTCTATACCAAGGAATTCAGGAATATATAATATCATGCACCGAGCAGGAATCATCATGTCACATTCAGTGTACATGTTGGCCAATGTCCCAAACTCAGTGTACATATAAAAAGGCGAGCATGAAAAGTGTATCAGTACGGACACAATAACCAAGTCAGGATACCAAACCTATCATTTGGTCACATTAATCACATCTTGATCAAGTCAGGAGTCATAATCAGTCAAGAATCTATTATTTCATATGATCAAGTCACGGTCATGAATGCCTCATTAATTCCTCAAGTTCTTGGATCATAGATCATCAATCATGGTCAAGCTAACATGAAGCACAAATCTATACTAGACACCAAGTGCACAACAGGACCTATGCAAGCACATACAATCACAAGGGCCTTCTGAGCACAAGCGTACCCGAACAAGCACGCTAACATAAACATCATGGCGTACAAAGTCAAAGGCACGCAGGCAAAGCCTGGCGTACAAATCCAGGATGCTCAAGATTGGCATACCCGAACAAATACACAATAAGCAAGGGTGGCGTACTACGAAGAAGCACGCGAACTGGCAAGTAACGGCGCAATCCACAGAGTACGCGAGCTCAGCAGGGTAGCGTACAAAGTCAAAACAATCAACCAATCAAGCAGCCATACAAAGTAAAAAACTGAAGGATGACATATAAAATCAAGAATCATTCATGCAAGAGTGGCGTACTTCACAGAGTACGCGAGCTGCTAGAAAACAAAACACAAGTCCCCATGTTCGCTTAACAGTCGAGGGTACGGAAGTCGAGGACTCGGGGATCGAGACATGCCAAAGTCAAGGCTCGCTGATCGAGGCAAGAATCGGGCTAAGTGGCATACAACAGCCAGGTACGCAAGCAACAAGTACGCAGCTAAGAAAGTACACAAGCTGCCACTGAGCGGGCAGTATACTTAGCCTTTGTTTACCAGCGAGTTTCACAGCAAAGTACGCCAGCCTAAAACTTGCCAAAATACGCCGAGTTAAGGCAGTATTGTGCCTTTGCTGGGAAAGCAATGCCCAGGGTACGCCAACGTACGCCGAGGCCGGGACTTCCAAAAATATACCAAGGAAGATTTACAAAAGTTCTTCTCCCTTGCGTACTTTTTGTAAGGAAGGGGCAGTACTTATAGAGTACGTACGAGTTATGGAGTTTGCGGGTCACGCTGAAAGTGTGCCCAAGATGCAATTCTCATGTGCACTTCTCTGTGTACTGTTCTTCTTCTCCATCCGACCTACCATTGAAGGACTCTTAGCCCGAGCTCGAGACTATGGCAACACTCCAAATCTCTAAAACAACAAGAACTAAAACTAGGAAACCCCAAGCTCTAACCATGAACTTTCAAAAATACATAGTTTTTTAGGGATCATTCCTTAGGAAAAATATACTAGTGAAAACCCTCATAATAAAACTCAAATCCACACTCCAAAATAGAAAATACCAAGAACTAACTATGATCAGGAACAACACAAGAGTATAGAAAACTAATTACAACCACTAATATAGTAAAATAAAACTATAGCAAGATCAAAATTTTCATATTTGCAAGATATACTTGCCTATGAAGAAAATTAGGAAGAAGCAAGAAAATGAACAAGTGAGAAGAGAAAAGAATATAAACATATATATAGGCTAGGGGTTGATGGTGAACCGTTGGATCTCTCCAACCGATCCCAACCACACACCATACCTACCACCAAACCAATACTCCAAACAAGCCATTGTACGCCGGCCTCCACCTGAGTGTGCTAGAATACGCGCAAGCGCCAGGAAGGGAATGTACTTGCGTACACCAATGGTGCAAATGCACTAAAAGTGCGCCAGATACGCATATTCCAAGTATTCATGGAAAGGGGAGCGACACCTACAACCAAACAAAGACAAGGGTTGAACCATTACACCGCGACAGTCCATGTTCCCAAACTGCTTACAGAAGATACAATACACAATCAAGCTCAATTACAAAATTGGCCAATCAATTCTACGACTTTCTAGGTGGAGTCTGGGTTATCCCAGGATTATAATGCACATAAGGAATCTTCAGATCGTACAATGTTCCAACGGGGCTAGTCGAGCCATGATGATCGCATAGCACATAGAATATGCACCGGTCCCTCTTGAGACCACCGTGCTAAGATCGTATAGAACGCATTGTACAATATAGTATTCGGATATTGCATCCCACTAGTGCGGATTTAAACAATATTCATGGTTGAGGGTGGCTAGTCATGCACGATCTCGGGATTCCATCCCTCCTAATGTTCTACAAGTTTTAGTTGCCTAGTTAACCCTACAGTTATTTAAATTCACATGACGTGGTCACATGAACATTCCTCCTATATGTCATACCGTAGTACGGGCACGCTAGGTACGAATCCACTTTGCCACTTGGTAGTTCAATTTGGATTCCTCCCAGCGTGATACAACAATCAAGCAATTCCTAGTCACACTTGGTCATTGACTAATTATTATGCCCATGCTGAGAAAAATCACATCATATCACATGTCATGTAGCATATAGGTACACTTTGGTGTAAAACATATAACATATAATACGTAGGAACACTTAGCACGTAGGAACACAGCAAGTAGGAAGTGTATCAGCACGGATACCAATAGTCGAGTCAAGTTGCCAATCATAGTTAATCACGAGTTCTAGCACATAGTATCACATAGGTCAAGTCATGCGCATAGGTAATATAGTTACTTGGCGCATGGTCTCATTCTTCTCATAGTTGGGTCTAACACATAGTCACTGAGTTCACATACAATTGCACTCATCAAGTTCACATATGAAATCACAAAATCAAATGAAATATCCAAACTAAGCAAATCAACAAAACGTGCACATAGGGTCGCATGCGCGCATGAAGAACCATACGCATGAGACTGTCGCATGGAACTGCGTCGCATAAGTCAGAGCCGCATAAAGTTAGTGCCGTATACTCGGGGCAAAGTCAACACCTCAAAAAACACGTTGAGTGACGAGCAATAAATGCATGTCAGAGACGTGACAGATGTGACGTGCCATAAATGCGTGTCAGGAGAAAAGACAAAAGTATGAAAAGACGTACAAGAAAGAGATGCATTTTAAGTCGCATGCTAAAGCTAGCCGCATGAACTCCTTGCCGCTTGAACTCCTGGCCGCATGCACTCTTTGCCGCACGAACTCTTGGACTTCAGTGTCTTATGCATTCGACTTAGGAACGCATGCGCTGATCAGTTATGTGCCTAACAAGATAGGCATCATACTGGAAGGGTGCTGCATGAAGCTTTGCCGCATGAGACTCCATCGTCCTAGAACAGCATGAACTCCATGGAAAAAGCTCAAAAAATTCAAAAACTTGTTTTCTTTATAAAAAAAAAAATTTAACTCCAAATCAAATGAACCAAAAGTCAAAATCACACGAAATTAAATGCTCTATCACATAGAACAACTAGTTTCGAAGATACCAAGGTAGTCAAAGGCGCGCCTAAGGCGCGCCTTGCTCCTAGGCGCAGGGGCAGCGCCTCAGGGCACTCCAAGCGAGGCGCAATTCTTAAGGCACACCTAAGGTGCGCCTAGGTGCGCCTTTTTCTAGCGCCTTGGAATAGCTAAGGCGCGCCTAGGCGCGCCTTGAAAATCTTGTAAAAAAATAACATGTTTAGACTATTTTTTTAACTGTTGTACTATTTTTAGACTGTTTTTTGAATTGATGTACTTTTTTTTTATTGTTTTCTCTCTCACTCACTCAATTCAAAGTGATTGCAACCTAGACATGGGAGAATTTGAAGCACACATGTTTATCAATGTAGAAATCCGATGTGAATATATATATATATATATATATATAATTTTTGTGCCTCGTGTCGCTCGGGCGCGCGCCTTAAGTGCGCCTTGCGCCTCGGGCGATTTGGACCCTTTGCGCCTTGAGTGCGCCTTGCGCCTTTGACTACCTTGGAAGATACCAAGTTTTAATAGATCAAAACTATGAAACCCATGAAAACTCTCACCTCGAAAATGTAGATCTACTCTAATCTATCCATCAAAACCAAAAATACCAAGTATTTAAAGTGCTTAGAATCATAATGTACACATATTAGGCTAATAATATGCAATGGAAGACAAGAAAATAAAGTGTCATATTTCTTCATGTTATGCAAGATGTACTTGTCTAGAAATAAAATAGAAAGAGAAGGAAAGTGAAGAATGAGGGAAGAGAGAGAAAGAAGAGGGTTTATATAGGTTAGGGTTGGATGTGTGTCCATTGGATCATGTCATGATCAATACTAGCCACACAATTAAACCATAAGCCAAGTTAAACCAAAGAATAGGTCTAGTCTCCATGAACCAAGATAATCATGCTAGCAAGAAATAATATGCTCCAATAAGTATATCGAGAACTGGGAGTGACAGCTATTATGAGAACAATTCAGCAAGCAGCTTCAAACGACTCCATCTCGCATACTTCTATGGTAGTGGGGATGCGATTGCGTCAGATGCATGGCTTCAGGACAATAAGGCTAAACTCGAGGCAACAGGAGTTTCAGCTAGGGAGCAAGTGGTAGTGGTATGACTGCAGTTGTTATATTTGGCCCGAGATTTGTGGGCAGCTCAAGCGATTTCTTTGGTGACGCATGTCTTATGGGCGGTCTTTAGTGAGAAATTTCAGACAAGGTACTTTGACACGGTGTCACGTTATGATTTGCAACAAAGGTTTAACAATCTTAGGCAGGTATCATTCTCGTCAACTCTTATTCAGCTTCAGTATTATTTTATTCCGGTGCATCGCATTCATTTGTCTGCACATTTTGTGACACGGGTGGGTTTGGAGCCCGAGTCATTATCAGTAAGGCTTAATAACGGGTAACGGTCTCGTGGGAGTAGATAGGGTTTATGCCTCATGTCGAGTCATAGTATACGGGAAAGATTTTTACGAGACTGATAGAGTTTCCTATGGGCGATTATGATATCGTCCTAGGAATAGAATGGTTGAGTTCTCGGCACGCAATGATAGATTGCTATGCTGGCAAGGTTATATTTCGTGTCCTCGATGAGGAGGACTTCTTATTTTCTAGAGGCGAGGTGGAGTCTTCGTCAGTTATCTTGAGATTAATAATAGCCGAAGAGATGCAATTTTCTCGCGTTATCGCCGAGTTCCCGGATGTGTTTCCAGAAGAGCTTCCAGGCATACCGCCAAAAAGAGAGATTGAGTTTACTATTGATATGGTTCCTGGGACAACGCCAGTGTCCGAAAGAGTCTACAGGATGACACCATAAGAGTTGGAGATTTTGTACCAGATGATTGAGGAATTAAGGACCAAGGGATTCATTTGTGCTAGTGGATCACCTTGGGGAGCCCCGATGCTTCTTGTGAAAAAGAAAGATGGCACATCGTGTTTATGTGTTGATTATCATACTTTGTATGTAGTAACCATTAAGAACAAGTATCCCTTGTCTAGGATAGATGGCTTGTTCTACCAGCTTAGCGGGGCAACTGTGTTTTCTAAAATTGATTTACAGTCTGGGTATCATCAGATCAGGGTTCGAGAGCAGGATGTACCCAAGACAACATTTAGATCGAGGTATGGCCATTAGGAGTTTGTTGTGATGCCTTTTGGAGCAACCAATGTGCTAGCAGTGTTTATGGATCTTATGAACCGTATTTTCATTCCTTATTTGGATAAGTTCGAGATAGTGTTTATTAATGATATCATGGTCTACAGTCAGAGTGAAGCAGAGCATGAGTAGCATCTTCGCGTAGTTCTTCAGGTTCTTAGGGAACATTAGCTATACACGAAGTTCAGCAAGTGTGAATTATGGCTTGATCATATTTCCTACTTGGGTCATATCATTGCTAGAGGTGGTGTAGAGGTGGATCCCAAGAAGGTGGAGGCTATCGAAACTTGGCCGATTCCTAATACGGTAGTAGAGGTTCGTAGTTTTCTGGCATTAGCAGGTTACTACCGGCAGTTTATGGCTGATTTTGCTAGAATTTTTTCACCCTTGACACAGTTGACATATAAGAATGTGCGTTTTGAATGGTCAAATGCTTGTCAAGCTTCCTTCTAGAAAACTCAAGCAGAAGTTGGTTACGGCTCCCATTTTGACACTTCATGATGGGTCAGGTAGGTTCATAGTTTATTGTCATGCGTCATGCAAATGACTGGGGTACGTTCTTATGCAGCATAGCAGAGTTATAGCTTATGTGTCTCGGCAACTTCGAGACTATGAAAGAAATTATTCGACGCATGATTTGGAGTTAGTCGCAGTGGTATTTGCAACTTTGGAGTCATTATTTAAATGGAGATTAAGTAGAGATTTTTATTGATCACAAGAGTTTGAACTATGTGTTCACTCAAAAGGATCTCAACATGCGGGTGAGGAGATGGCTAGAGCTATTGATGGATTACGATCTTAACCTTCAATATCATCCAGGGAAGGCCAATATCGTTGCAAATGCCTTGAGCAGGAGAGCAAGGGCCTACTTCTTAATATCTTAGCTCAAGATCTTGGAAGATCTTCAAAGGATGAGCATAGAGGTGATGCTTCCTTGTGACACAGTGTTGATGACTGGCTTGCAAGTTCAGTCCAGTATTGTGGAGAGGATCAGAGCAACGCAGTCAACGGATGCCAAGCTTTAGCGGCTCAAGGCAAAGTGTGAGGTAGGGCGTAGAGCAGAGTTGAACATTCACAGTGATGTGACTCTCTCGTCTTTGCATAACAAGTGGAGATATCTGACACGAGATTATGTTAGAGACCCATAGTTCTTAATATTTTGTTCATCCAGAGGGAATGAAGATGTATTGAGAAATTCGTCAGCATTTCTGGTGGAATAGGATGAAGAGGGAGGTAGCCCAGTTTGTCTTTTGATGTTTAGTTTGCCAACAGGTTAAGACTGAGCATCAGAGACCGGCTGGACTTCTTCAGCCTTTATCAATTATGGAATGGAAGTGGGAACATATCACTATGGATTTTGTGACAGGTCTTTATAGATCCCCAGCTGGCAGAGATGATATTTGGGTAATAGTAGATCACCTCAGATAGGTTGCCAACTTCCTTTCTTTCAGAGTGGGCTAGACTACAGAGCAGTTGGCTGAGATGTACATGAGGCAGGTGGTCATATTGCATGGGGTGACAGTCAGTATCGTGCCAGACAGGGATTCTATTCTCACTTTTGGCAGAGCCTTCAGCAGAGTTTGGATACCCGCCTGAAGTTCAGTTCAGCCTACCATCCGCAGATAGATGGTCAGTCAGAACGTACAATTCAGACTCTTAAAGATATGCTTCGATCATGTAGCCTTGACTTTGGTGATTCATGGGGGGATCACTTGCATTTGGTAGAATTCTCCTACAACAACAGCTTCCAAGCGAGTATTCAGATGGCTCCCTTCGAGGCATTGTATCGCAGGAGATGCAGATCACCGTTAGCATGGGATGATGTAGGCGAGAGGCATGTGAGACTCGTCTCACTATTTTTCATTTTTTCATATTCGTATATGGTATACTTGTATTATTGTTGCATATTGCTTCTTGTGTATTTTTCTGGATTTTTCTAGCTGCTTTTGTGTAAATTTCAGTTTGTGGGAGGTGTTTGTGTAAATTTCAGTTTGTGGGAGGTGTTACCCATCCCCCATATATAGCCCTCTCTTTCTCCCTCTTCCCTATTCTTTCACTTTTTCTCCTTCTTTCATTTTCTTTTTTTTCTTTTCTTTCCTCTCTCGGCCAAGAGCAGCCCAGCCCTACACCCTAGACCCGGCCGAGAACTTGCACCATATGGTAGTGGTAGTTGGTAGTGGTTAAGGCAAGTATATCTTGCCAATGAGGAAGAAATTGCACTTTGGCATTTAATTTAGTTTTCTTGCATTTTTATGGGTCTATGTTGTGCTCTAGGGGTTTCTCTACCTGTTTACTTCTTGGCATTTTTGGTTTTGAGATCTTGAATGGAGTAGATCTACATTTCAAGTTTTTGGATGTTCTTGAGTTTTCTATTGTTTTGATCTATTAAAGCTTGATGTTTTCAAAATCTTGTAGTTCTATGTTGTTGAGTATTTGGTTTCGAATGTTTTAGAATTTATTTCACGAAATTTGGACTTAAAACAAGGTATTTGCAAAGAAAACAAATTTTAGGTTTTTGAAGCTTTCGGCCATGGTGTTCTGGCTGTTTTGGAAGAGATGAAGTTCATGCCAGGAGGCCATGCGGCAGAAACGTTATGTGGCACGAAGCTCCGTGCCGCATTCCCTACAGCATTCGCGTATCTTGTTGTGTGCATGACTGACTTGGCGCATGCGCTCTTGACTAAACGTCTGGCTCGAGTTGGCGCATGGATTAGTTCGTACAGCCATTTGGGTCATGCGGCCAGCAGATCATGCGGTAACCCGAGTATGCAGCAGAGTGCCATGCGCATCCATTCTTGGCGCATCCATCCTACGGCGCATCACTTCAAGATTTTATTTTTGTCTTTTCTCTGACAACTTTATGGCCTGTCACATTAGTCACTTCACTGACATACTTTATTGTCCGTCACTTCAGCACCTGTCCCTAGGAGTGAACTTTCTTGGGTTCTCTTGGGTTCATGCGTGGCTTATTCCATGTGCCTGCTTATATCATGCGTTAGAATTGGTTTTCTAGCCTTGTTCTTTTGGCATCTGGATGCGCATACTTTCCCATGTGACGATGCCACTTGTTAATAGAATTTTCTTTTACAAGTATTTTCTTGCTATTTGCTGGCTTGTTCTTTGTTTAGCTATTTTGTGGAGTTCCAATGAATGCTAGTCTTTCCTTGAATCTTATAACCTGACTGTGATGCTTACAAGAATATGGATACCTGAGCATGGACTATAATTGCACTGAAATCCTGAACTCCCGGCACCTGACATGTAATGATATTCTTGATAGTAGCTCGACGAAGCGCACTCCTGACATGCTAGAATTTTCAGAACTGAATTGTTGGAACTGTTAAGATAACTTCCCGTGGTTGATTGCTTGTCCCTGTCCTGAATTTACTTGTCAAGCTATTGTCCCATCTTGCATCATGTCTAAGGCAAATTTTCTAGCACCACGGTCGAAAATTATCAATAACTTGTCTAGGTTAAAAACTAAAATAATAATCTAGAAAGCATCTAGAGAGAGATTTTATGGCTATATGCAATTCTGGTATCCCAGCGACACCTGATGGATTTGGAGCTCTCCGTCGTAAGGGGCACACTTTCAGCACACCGACGAGTGTTGCATTACCTATGAATATATATCTACCTGTAATATTTATACTATGTATCCCTTTCGTCTGGACCACTCAGATAGTGTGCAGGATATGTGGCTGTATAAAATCTCAACTGCATTTGTTAGTAACTAGGATTTTGATAACCCTAGTTAGTTAATGATAGCAAGCCGTAGGACATGATTGGTCGTGATTGCTTAATTTCTAGTCTTTTTATGTATTGGATTATTCAGCTTCCAATCCTGAACTGTAAGCTCAAGTACTAATTCCTGATACTCTCCAGAACTATAAACTGTTAAATTCCCTGTTGCATTTATTTACTATGTTATTTCTTGTTGATTTGTCTGCATGTTGGTTTTAGATTCCTAAGTTGGCTCCCTTGTGGTAATTTGCTATTTTGGGGTCTGACCCCACTGGTTTTGTATGACCAGAACTCGAAGCTGGACCATAGGATCTCCCGTACTTTCCGCCTCAAGATGGTGAACACGAGGAGCACCCGAGGACATGAGTGGATTTCTTCATCGCCGACCTAATCATGTATATTATTCTTTTTAGGCGTTTAGCCACCGAACACGTGCTTTGGAACTTGATATCCTGCCTACGGGCCTACATGTAAAGCATATTCTAGACTATAGCTAGAGGTGATCATGTAATATTGTACTCTTGCTAGTTCTTCATTTTGTAACTAGCTCCATGATCATCGGTGTATATATGGTTTGTGATGCCTTATTATCATATGGTTGGTGATCATACATCTTGTAACTTGTTGCTTGTTTGAGATTGAGACACCTAGGATTGCTTGACTCAGGAATGACTGTTGGATTGTAGTATAAACCCTCACATATTTTAGACAACCGTGATCATATCTTGGGGTAAAGAGTACTCTGGTATAGTAACTGGCTTTGTTTGCTCTCCAGTATTCTGGTTCTGGGGCATGACACGGTTTAAGTGGTGGCCCATGCAGGTCCGAATTTCAGAAGTGTGGGGGTTTACCAATGAGTTTAGATGTCTCAATCATGTCACTCCTTGATCTCCTCCAGTGTCGAGTTGATATCCCTGAAATCTTGACTCAATATCTGCTTCCATCCTTGATTAATCATGTTCGTCCTATTTGATCCTCGTGTCCTTTATTTTTCAGGGATATTGTTCCTGATCCTTCCAATCATCCAGCTCAATTTCCTCCAGTAGCAGGACAACCCCCAGCCGGTCAATAGCTACTTGAGTTTCAGTCTCAGTATTCGGGAGCAGAGTCCATGATGGCTCAGAATATGGAACCCCGGGTTCAGCCAGTACCTCCCGTAGCAGGAGTTCCACCAGTACAACCCGTACCTGATGTAGGGGGAGATACTAGTGTGCTAATTAGAATCCTTAGGCAATTGTAGGCATCGCAGGGATGTCGAGATGATGCACTCACTCAGTCAGTGCATGAGGTTTTGGAAAGAGGAGGACCCCGTACCAACAACTCAGCAAGCAACTTCAAGCGCCTTCAACCCCTGTATTTCTATGGCACTGAGGATGTAATTACATCGGATGTGTGGCTTCAGGACACTAAAGCTATTCTAGAGGCAGCAGGAGTGCCAACAAGGGAGCAAGTGTCAGTAGTTCTACTGCAGTTACTGGATCTAGCCCGAGACTGGTGGGCAGCGCAGATGGTTTCTCTGACAACGCCCGTCCCTTAGGCCATCTTCAGTGAAAGATTTCAGATTAGATACTTTGACGTGGTGTCGCGATATGACTTGCAACAAAGTTTAATAACCTGAAGCAGATGGGCAGGACTATCGATGGCTATGCGACCTAATTTTGCAGACTTAGTCGGTTTGCTCCCACCTTGGAGGCAACCGAGTTAGACAGAGCTCAGAGGTTCCAGCAAGAACTTTACTTGGAGATTATCTTAGCCGTGGAACAGCATGAGTTTTAGACTTTTAAAGCGGTGATGAGAGCAACAAGGAGCCACAAGTATACCTTCCAAAGAATAGTTGATCGAGTGGGAGATTGGAAGAGTAACCCACAGATCAGGAGGTTCTTACACCTAGTCTTCAGCACCAGCCCCGGTAATTCGGGCTTTAACAATAGGATCTCCGAGGAGGCTAGTTTCAATAACCTCATTCCAGCAAACAGCCCCAACTTGACCTCAGCAGCAGAGGACAACTTCTTCAGCAGGGTGTTCCTATTGTGCGAAGCCGGGGCACGTAGTTTCATAGTGCCGTAGAGCACAAGGGTTATTCTTATCTTGTGGAGCTTCAGCCCGCCGAGTGGGATTGTAACCTCCGTATCCCGAGATTCTAGCTTAAATGTTGTTTTTAGGTTAATTTGGGGCTAATGAGATTTTTTCATAATTTTTTGTTAATTAAAAACTAGTAACACTAATTTTCTAGGACTTTCAAGAATTTATTTTAGGTTCAAACTTAACTAAAAATATCCCAAACTTTTATTTTAGGTTCTAAATAATCAAATATATTTTCTAGAATTTTCTGGGAATTTTTTGATTATTTTTAGCATTTATTTTGAGTTAATTAGGGAAAACTGAATTAAAAACTATTTTCTGAAAATAAAAACCCAAAAAAAGTAATTATTTCTGCCCAGTCAGCCAACAGGGGCCCACCCGTCAGCCTCCCGCAGCCAACGGGGCGGGGCCCGCCTGTCAGTGACAGCGAACTGGGTGCGGGTGCAGCCGAGCCGACCCAGAGCTGAGCCGAGTCCGAGTTTGACTCGGACTCAGCTGAGCCAAGCCGGGACAAATCTGGACCGTCCGATCTGGGCGGGGCAGCGCGGATGGTTGCCACGTGGCAGGCTCACGAGCCGCGGCTTCCCTCTCTCCTCTATATATATAGGATATTTAGTTTATAATTCTAGGGTTTTCTTTGAGCCGAATTTTGGGGAATTGCCATCTAGGGTTCCTTCATCTTCCAGAAGCCATTGCGCATAGCTCCGAACTCCAAACGAGACCCAGTTTCTTGCGTTAGAACGATATTGAGGTTAGCCTTCTGATTATATAAAAAAATTTACGAAATTATGAGTATTAAATTCTGGAAAATTCGTAGAGCACAGCATGTCCGAAAATAGACGCGTCTCGATGTTTTTGCGATTCCGGGAGAACCAGGAATCAGAATCATGAACCTTTTGAAGATTCGGAAAGCTAATGTCGAGATCATTGACATATATTTTTACCAGAATTTAATTCGACATATTTATATACTGTTAATTCTGTAGAACTTCTAGGTTAGAATTTAACCATCGGTGCATGATACAAAATTTGTATGTGCCATAATTCCCAAACAAATTTGAATTCGGACGAGCCATAAATTCCAGTATGTTTTTGATGCTGAAATCTATAGGAAATCATGCATGAAAGTCGAGTTTGTGTTGGTTGACTTTTCGGTCAACAGATCGCCTTGATTTGCGTGCTATGAGTCTCGAGTCGATAAATTTTAGGTTCTTTTGGACAAAATTAGGATTTGACCTAAAAATCAGAATAATAAGTTTAAAATAGGATTTTAGAATAATTATTCCAGAATTAAATAAATTAAAATAAATTATCTTTTGACATGATAAATTTGTAATACATAGGCTATTTGGATTGTGACTGGGATTCAGATTCATACCAACTAAGGACCACAGGCGAGTACATTTCCGTGATTACTTTCAGTACTTGATAGTCTCTATAATGCATGCTTAGTATTGATTATTTGATTCTTTACACTTGTTACACGGATTTGTATGATGGATTCTTATTATGAGATAAGTGATTGTTCTGGATTATTTTTATTTCTTCGTGACTGATTTGGAATCCATGTGTACTTGTGGGGAGGGGAAATACTTAGTGGACATGTGAACTACCCTTTCTATCCCATGGTCTTTTCTGGAATAATAGCAACCATACACGACACATATGGTTTGCCGGATATTACCCCCTAGCCGTTCACATGTCAACAAGGTATTTCAAATCACATAGAGTAGTTGTTCCTATCTGTTCTTCCATCCATAATAGTTATTTCTTTTGTTGTTTGGAGATATTGTACTATATGTTGCCATGACAGGACTTCAGCATTTGGTTATTCTAGTTGCTTTATTGTGAGTTCAGTTTGTTGCTATCATATATTCCTTGCTATTTATTGTCTTATAGCTTCTACCATGTGTTGGAACTGTTTTCATTATGATGTACTCGTTTCTTTCCTGACTGGATAAACATTTTAGGTGACTACATTGAGGATGAAATCCCTACACATTATGGACCGTATACTAACGACATAATAGAGCCTGATCTTGCCCTTCCGAACGATCAGGGAGAGATAGCCGCTTAGATACCGTCTGTGATGGGGTAGTTTATTAGTAGTTGATTTTGTTAGTTATTTGGATCGGATTGTTCTCTGACAGTTTTCTAAAGTATTTTGAACATTGTATTTGGATAATTAGTTTTGGGAAAGATTCATTGTACCCACATCAAGGTTATTATTTTAATATTATCTTGGTGTATTCTTTTAAACTAGTGCCTGTGATTGAGTATAATGTAGAGATATATATGTTGTGAGTTATAGATTATTGTACAACGTTCTACGCCAACACTGCGACGTAGGCTGGGCGTACTCATGACTCATGCCCAAATCAAGGTTGCGGGTCGTGACACATTTTTGGTGGTGGCCCATGCAGGTCTGATTTCGCACAAGGTTGCGAACTCGTGGTGGTACTCAATTTAGATGTACGACTGCGAGCCTGCCATATGATATATATACTATGAATAGGAAAATACTCAATCACAACTAGGGATCTAGTATACTCAACTTGCTAACCCTTAATAATTTCTTTCGAGCAATCAAACCTCTTTCATAGTTGATTGTCCTCCTTGGATACTTCCTTATCTTGTGCCATATCAACTTTATTCCTGTTGTTTTCAACCTTTCAGAATGCCACCCAAGACCAGAGCGCGCGGTTCCAGAGCAAATGGTGCTTTTCCCATACCACCCGCATTGCGTAGCTTCATATCTCTATCCTTTGTGCTTAAGCATAGTTTAGTATCTGAACCCTTGAGTAGGAGTTGCAAGATCACGACTGGTGGAGGCACTATCCTAGTCAGTGATACTTGTAAGGGGCGTCGTGTTACCTTGGGAGGCCATAATTTGGATGCTAGTTTACTCATAATGCCACTTCCGAGTTTTGACATTGTCCTTGGAATGGATTGGTTGAGTATGCACCATGCTAGCATAGACTGTCGTGGAGGACGTGTACTGTTTCGCCCTCCAGGAAAGCCATAATTAGAGTTTGTTAGGGGAGGAGTTGAGCAGAGTGATAGAATTATTTGTGGAGCCATGGTAGCAGAGACGGACTTGCCACACCCGATTATTGCAGAATTTTTAGACGTATTTCCTGAGGAGCTACCCGGATTGCCACCGGACAGAGACCTTGAATTTACTATAGACTTAGTGTCTGGGGCAGAACCGGTGTCGCAGCGAGTCTACAGGATCAACAGCGAGCTGACAGAACTGAAAAAGCAGGTGGATGATTTGCTAGACAAGGGTTTTATTAGATCAAGTTCCTCGCCTTGGGGAGCCCCGGTCTTATTTGTACCAAAGAAAGATGGGTCGGTGCGAATGTGCATTGATTACAGGGCTTTGAACAACCTCACCATCAAAAACAAATACCCGCTACCAAGGATAGACGATCTTTTCGATCAGCTGAATGGAGCGAGGGTATTTTCAAAGATCGATTTGAGGTCTGGCTATCATCAGTTGAAGGTGAAGAAGGAAGATATTCCAAAAACTGCATTTCGGACAAGATATGGCCAATATGAGTTTATGGTGATGCCATTTGGGTTGACTAATGCTCCGACAGTCTTCATGAACTTGATGAACAAGGTATTCCACCAATACCTTGACAAGTTTGTAGTAGTATTCATATATGATATTCTTGTCTATTCAAAGACACCGGAAGAACACGAGAAGCATCTAAGGGTTGTGCTAGAGACCCTCCGGAAGGAGAAGCTCTATGGAAAACTCTCAAAATGTAAGTTCTTCCTGGATAAGGTAGAGTTCCTTGGACATGTGGTAACTGGAGTCGGGATATCGGTGGATCCAAAGAAGATTGCTGCTGTAGAGTCTTGGACCACTCCGAGTTCTGTTGTAGAGATCAGAAGCTTCTTAGGATTGGCGGGATATTACCGAAAATTTGTAAAGGATTTTTCACGGATCGCGGAGCCGTTGACTAGACTCACTAGGAAGGATGTACAGTTCAAGTGGACCGAAGAATGTCAGGCTGCATTTAATGAGCTAAAGAAGAGATTGACCAGCGCCTGTTTTGACGGTGCCATCGGGGACAGGAGGGTTTGTTATTTATAGCGATGCTTCAGGGAAGGGCTTGGGATGTGTTCTAGAGCAGAACAAGAAGGTGGTGGCATATGCTTCTAGACAGTTGCGGCCACATGAGAGAAACTATCCCACTCACGACTTAGAACTAGCAGCGGTGATCTTCGCTCTAAAGCTATGGAGACATTATCTGTACGAAGAGCGTATGGAAATATACACTGACCACAAGAGCTTGAAGTACGTCTTTACGCAGAAGGAGCTGAATATGAGGCAGCGCAGGTGGCTAGAACTGATGAAGGATTTTGATATTTCACTACAATACCATCCAGGGAAGGCTAACGTAGTTGCCGATGCATTGAGCAGATATCCAGTAGCGATGTACTTGATAACGGATCGTCACTTATTAGCAGAATTGGATAGCCTAGGCATCGAGATTATTATTCCAGGAGTGGAGACACAGATGATGGGCATGTAGATTCAATCAGGATTGATGGAGAAGATTCGAGAGACGCAGTACCAGGATGAGGGTCTGCGAAGCCTCAGAGCTCAGGTACAGGCAGGATTGATAGATGACTTCTCTATTGCAGAGGATGGTTCTCTAAGGCACGGGACTAGGTTATGTGTGCCTAGTGGGGACCTGCGTGAAGAGATCATGCAGGAGGCTCATCGTTCTCAGTATTCTATACACCCGGGAGCTAACAAGATGTATAAGGATCTGAGAGAACACGTGTGGTGGTATGGAATGAAGCGAGAGGTAGCATGTTTTGTCGCCAGATGTTTAGTGTGCCAGCAGGTCAAAGTCGAGAGGCAGAAACCAGGAGGATTGCTACAGCCACTACCAATTCCTGAGTGGAAATGGGAGCATATCACGATGGATTTTGTTTCCGGACATCCACACACTCCAGGAGGGAAGGACGCAATTTGGGTCATTGTGGACAGGCTGACCAAATCAGCCAACTTTTTGCCTTTCAAAGTAGGATTGTCCACGGAGAAGCTCGCTGATTTATATGTAAGACCGATAGTCAGGCTGCATGGAGTTCCAGTAAGCATCGTGTCCGATCGGGATAGTAGATTTACGTCCCACATTTGGAGGAGTTTGCAGGCTAGCTTGGGGACCCAACACAAATTTAGCACGGCTTACCACCCTCAGACGGATGGACAGTCAGAGAGGACTATTCAGACGCTCGAGGATATGCTTCGGACATGTGTACTAGATTTTGGTGGCTCATGGGAGGATCATCTTCACCTGGTAGAGTTTGCATACAACAATAGCTATAAGGCTAGTATCGAGATGTCTCCTTTCGAGGCTTTGTACGGTAGGAGATGCCGAACTCCATTATCTTGGGATGACGTAGGAGAGAGAGTACTTTTGGGACCAGAGATGATAGTTGATGCTGCAGAGAAGGTAAAGCAGATTAGAGAGACTTCGGGTGGCTCAGGACAGACAGAAGCAGTGGGCCGATAGCCACAGAAGACCGCTAGAGTTTGAGGTTGGCGACTTAGTGTTCTTGAGGATCTCTCCGACACGAGGAACAATTCGTTTCGGTGGAGGTGGAAAGCTTAGTCCAAGATTCATCGGACCTTTCAATATTCTAGAGAAGGTCGGAGTAGTAGCTTATCGACTAGCCTTACCGCCTACATTGGAAGGAGTACACAACGTGTTCCATGTATCCCAGTTGAGACGATACGTGGCAGATCCTAGCCATGTATTAGATCATTCGGAGCTTGAGGTCTCAGCCTCTGTTATCCGGAGCAGCCAGTAGAGATCCTTGACCGCAGAGATAAGGTGCTTCGCAATCAAGTAATCCCCTTGGTTCGCGTTGCTTGGAGGCATCATTCTCCCGGTGAATCCACTTGGGAGCGGGAAGAGGAGATGCGAGAGCGTTACCCCTATCTTTTTGCACCATGAGGTAATTTTTCTTCTTATTTGTTCTGCCTTAAATTTCGAGGACGAAATTTTTCTTAGGAGGGTAGACTTGTAACCTCCGTATCCTGAGATTCTAGCTTAAATGTTGTTTTTAGGTTAATTTGGGAGTAGTGAGATTTTTTCATAATTTTTTGTTAATTAAAAACTAGTAACACTAATTTTCTAGGACTTTCAAGAATTTATTTTAGGTTCAAACTTAACTAAAAATATCCCAAACTTTTATTTTAGGTTCTAAATAATCAAATATATTTTCTAGAATTTTCTGGGAATTTTTTGATTATTTTTAGCATTTATTTTGAGTTAATTAGGGAAAACTGAATTAAAAACTATTTTCTGAAAATAAAAACCCAAAAAAAGTAATTATTTCTGCCCAGTCAGCCAATAGGGGCCCACCCGTCAGCCTCCCGCAGCCAACGGGGCGGGGCCCGCCTGTCAGTGACAGCGAGCTGGGTGCGGGTGCAGCCGAGCCGACCCAGAGCTGAGCCGAGTCCGAGTTCGACTCGGACTCAGCTGAGCCAAGCCGGGACAAATCTGGACCGTCCGATCTGGGCGGGGCAGCGCGGATGGCTGCCACGTGGCAGGCTCACGAGCCGCGGCTTCCCTCTCTCCTCTATATATATAGGATATTTAGTTTATAATTCTAGGGTTTTCTTTGAGCCGAATTTTGGGGAATTGCCATCTAGGGTTCCTTCATCTTCCAGAAGCCATTGCGCATAGCTCCGAACTCCAAACGAGACCCAGTTTCTTGCGTTAGAACGATATTGAGGTTAGCCTTCTGATTATACAAAAAATTTTACGAAATTATGAGTATTAAATTCTGGAAAATTCGTAGAGCACAGCATGTCCGAAAATAGACGCGTCTCGATGTTTTTGTGATTCCGGGAGAACCAGGAATCAGAATCATGAACCGTTTGAAGATTTGGAAAGCTAATGTCGAGATCATTGACATATATTTTTACCAGAATTTAATTCGACATATTTATATACTGTTAATTCTGTAGAACTTATAGGTTAGAATTTAACCATCGGTGCACGATACGAAATTTGTATGTGCCATAATTCCCAAACGAATTTGAATTCGGACGAGCCGTAAATTCCAGCATGTTTTTTATGCTGAAATCTATAGGAAATCATGCATGAAAGTCGAGTTTGTGTCGGTTGACTTTTCGGTCAACAGATCGCCTCGATTTGCGTGCTATGAGTCTCGAGTCGATAAATTTTAGGTTCTTTTGGAGAAAATTAGGATTTGACCTAAAAATCAGAATAATAAGATTAAAATAGGATTTTAAAATAATTATTCCAGAATTAAATAAATTAAAATAAATTATCTTTTGACATGATAAATTTGTAATACATAGGCTATTTGGACTGTGACTGGAATTCAGATTCATACCAGCTAAGGACCATAGGCGAGTACATTTTCGTGATTACTTTCAGTACTTGATAGTCTCTATAATGCATGCTTAGTATTGATTATTTGATTCTTGACACTTGTTACACGGATTGGTATGATGGATTCTTATTATGAGATAAGTGATTGTTCTGGATTATTTTTATTTCTTCGTGACTGATTTGGAATCCATGTGTACTTGTGGGGAGGGGAAATACTTAGTGGACATGTGAACTACCCTTTCTATTCCATGGTCTTTTCTGGAATAATAGCAGCCATGCACGACACGTGTGGTTTGCCGGATATTACCCCCTAGCCGTTCACATGTCAACAAGGTATTTCAAATCACATAGAGTAGTTGTTCCTATCTGTTCTTCCATCCATAATAGTTATTTCTTTTGTTGTTTGGAGATATTGTACTATATGTTGCCATGACAGGACTTCAGCATTTGGTTATTCTAGTTGCTTTATTGTGAGTTCAGTTTGTTGCTATCATATATTCCTTGTTATTTATTGTCTTATAGCTTCTACCATGTGTTGGAACTATTTTCATTGTGATGTACTCGTTGCTTTCCTGACTAGATAAACATTTTAGGTGACTACATTGAGGATGAAATCCCTACACATTATGGACCGTATGCTAACGACATAATAGAACCTGATCTTGCCCTTCCGGACGATCAGGGAGAGTTAGCCGCTCAGATACCGTCTGCGATGGAGTAGTTTATTAGTAGTTGATTTTGTTAGTTATTTGGATCGGATTGTTCTCCGACAGTTTCCTAATGTATTTTGAACATTGTATTTGGATAATTAATTTTGGGAAAGATTCATTATACCCACATCAAGGTTATTATTTTAATATTATCTTGGTGTATTCTTTTAAACTAGTGCCTGTGATTTAGTATAATGTAGAGATATATATGTTGTGAGTTATAGATTATTGTACAGCGTTCTACGCCGACACTGCGACGTAGGCTGGGCGTACTCATGACTCATGCCCAAATCAAGGGTGTGGGTCGTGACAGGGATCTTACCCAGAAAGAGCCAGTTCATCATAATATTTCCCGGCAGGACCACAGTATAGGGCTTCAGTGCCAGTTCAGCAGTACCAAGGTCCGAGACCTTTGTCGACCCAATCTCAGATTTTCTAGCAACAGAGGCCGCAACAGTATACGCAGGCCCAAGCTCAAGTGCAGGGCCAGGCAAGGAGGTCCATAGCAGAGATGACCAACACTGAGAGGACGAGGTCAGGCTATGGCATTCACCGTGGAAGGGAAGTTAGCTTGAGGTGAGGTGGTGGCATGCACCATTCTCGTCAACTCTCATTCAGCTTCAGTATTATTTGATGCTGGTGCATCACATTCTTTTATGTCTGCACGATTTACGACACGAGTGGAAATAGAGCCTGAGTCATTATTAGTAAGACTCAATATACATAATGGTAATTATATCGTGAGAGTAGATAGAGTGTATGCCTCGTGTCGAGTCGTAGTATGCGGACGAGAGTTTCCCGCGAGATTGATAGAGTTTCCTATAGGAGATTATGACGTCGTCCTAGGAATGGATTGGTTAAGTGCCCAATACGCGATGATAGATTTCCATGATAGCAAGGTTATCTTTCGTATCCCCAGAGAGGAAGAATTCTCATTTTCTAGAGGTGAAACAGAGTCTCCAACAACAATCCTGAGAATGGAGGTAGCGGAAGAGGTGCAGTTGTCTAGAGTAGTCAGTGAATTTTCAAATGTGTTCCCAGAAGAGCTTCCAGGTATGCCACCAGAAACAGAGATCGAGTTCGCCATTGATCTACTTCCAGGAACTGCACCAATATCAGATAGAGTCTACAGGATGGCACCTTGAGAATTAGAAATCTTATACCGGATGATTGAAGAATTGAGAACCAAGGGATTCATGCGTGTTAGTGGATCGCCTTGGGGAGCCCTGATGCTTCTCGTGAAGAAGAAGGATGGAACATCGCGATTATGTGTTGATTATCGTACCCTCAATGCGGCAACCATCAAGAACAAGTATCCCTTGCCTAGAATCGATGACTTATTTGATCAACTTAGTGGAGCAACGGTGTTTTCTAAGATTGATTTGTGGTCGGGTTATCATCAGATCAGAGTTAGAGAGCATGATATACCTAAGACGACTTTTAGATCAAGATACGGCCATTGGGAGTTCCTAGTAATGCCATTTAGAGCAACCAATGCGCCAGCAGTATTTATGGATCTCATAAATATGCCTTACCTGGACAAGTTCGTGATAGTATTCATCGACGACATCTTAGTGTACAGTCGGAGTGAAGCAGAGCATGAGCAACATCTTCGAACAGTTCTTCAGGTTCTCAGAGAACATAAGTTGTATGCGAAGTTCCGCAAATGTGAATTCTGGCTTGATCGCATTTCATACTTGGGATATATCATTGCAAGAGGTGGAGTTGAGGTAGATCCCAATAAGATAGATGCCATTGAGACATGGCCAATTCCTTGAACAGTTGCAGAAGTCTGTAGTTTTCTAGGATTAGTCGGGTATTATCGAAGATTTGTGTCAAATTTTGCTAGAATTTATGCACCCTTGATGCAGCTAACCAGGAAGGATATGCGCTTTGACTGGACAGATGAATGTCAAACTTTTTTCGAGAAGCTTAAACAAAAGTTGGTCACGGCACTTATTTTGACGCTTCCAGACGGGACAGGTCATTTACAATATATTGTGATGCGTCAGGCAAAGGACTGGAGAGTGTTCTTATGCAGCATGATAGAGTTATAGCTTATGCGTATCGGCAGCTTCGAGATTATGAGAGAGATTATCCAACACACGACTTGGAGTTAATAACAGTTGTCTTTGCACTCAAACTTTGGAGACATTATCTATATGGAGATCGAGTAGAGATTTATACTGATCATAAGAGTTTGAAATATGTCTTTACCCAGAAGGATCTCAACATGAGGCAGAGAAAATAGCTGGAGTTGATGACAAACTATGACCTTGACCTTCAGTATCGCCCTGGGAAGGCCAATGCAGTAGTGGATGCCTTGAGCCGGAGAGCAGGTTATTTTCTTACTACGCAGCGATATATTTTAGAAGTTCTTCAAGAGATGGGTATAGAAGTGATACATCCTGGAAATGCAACATTGATGGCCATTCTGCAAGTTCATTCCAGTGTAGTAGAAAGAACCAAGCAAGCACAGTCAACAGATGCCAATCTTCAGCGACTCAGAGCAGAATGTGAGGCATGACGTAGAGCAGAATTGACCATTCACAGTGTCGAAACTCTCCATTTGGGGAATCGTCTTTGTGTACCAGGCGGAGGTGTTTGCCACGAGGTTATGTCAGAAGCCCATAGTTTGTAGTATTCAGTGCATCCCGGAGGAACAAAGATGTACCGAGATATTCGGCAGCATTCTGGTGGAATGGAATGACGAGGGAGATAGCTTGGTTTGTCTCTCGACGTTTGATATGTCAGCAAGTTAAAGCTGAGCATCAGAGACCAGCGGGACTTCTTCGACCTTTACCAATTCCAGAATAGAAGTAGGAGCATATCACTATGGATTTTGTGTCAGGTCTTCCTAGATCCCCAGCTGGCAGAGATGCAATTTGGGTAATAGTTGATCGACTCACAAAGGTGGCACACTTTCTTCCTTTCAGAATAGGCCAGTCCATAGAGCAGTTGCCGAGATGTACCTGAGGCAGATTGTCAGACTTCATGGAGTGCTAGTTACCATAGTCTCAGATAGAGATTCCAGATTTACCTCTTACGTTTGGCAAAGCCTTCAAAAGAGTTTGGGTACCCATCTAAAGTTTGGTACAACCTACCACCCGCAAACAAATAGTCAGTCTGAGCGTACCATTCAGACTCTAGAAGATATGCTTCAATCATGTACCCTTGACTTTGGTGGGTCATGGGAAGAATACTTGCATTTGGTAGAATTCTCCTAGAACAACAGTTTCCAAGCAAGTATCCAGATGGCTCCCTTCAAGGCACTATATGGCCGGAAGTGCAGATCACCCATAGCTTGGGATGATATTGGCGAGAGGGAATTGCTAGGCCCTAAAATGATAGCTCAAACAGTTGAAGTGGTCAAGCAGACCAGGAAGCATCTTAAGGTAGCACAAGATCGTCAGCGTCATTGGGCCGATTCGCATCGACGATCTCTTGAGTTTTCTGTCGGCGACCAGGTATTCCTTCAAATTTTGACTACCTGCAGAGTTATCAGATTCGATGTGCGAGGAAAGCTTAGCCCGAGGTTTATAGGTCCATTCGATATTCTCGGGCGAGTTTGAGATATTTCATTTCGTCTCGCTCTTCCGACGTCGCTTCGCGAGATACATAATATTTTCCATGTATCCCAGTTATGACGGTATATACCGGATGTAAGCCATGTCCTGTATCATTCGGAATTGGTCGTTGGTACCGACCTTTCATATGAGAAGAGTCATGTATCCATTTTGGACTGGAGAAAGAAGATTCTCAAGAACTGGATCATTCGTTTAGTCCGAGTTGCTTGGGGGTATCACTCACCGGGCGAGTCGACTTGGAGCACGAGAATGATATCCAAGATCGATACCCGTATTTGCTTGACTCGTGAGGTATACTTGTTCGTGTTTCTCGTGCCCTGATCCTGTTTGTGCATGCTTGTCTTATTATAGGTACTTCGTAGCTTGTGGTGGATACCCGTATTTTCTTGCTTATTTTATTGCTTGTCTTCCTGGAGTTTCTTACTAGGCTCGGTACCTTATCGAAATTTAGAGGACGAATTTTTTTAAAAGAGGTGAGAGTTGTGAGACTCGTCTCACTATTTTATATATTTTTATATTTGTATCTGGTATACTTGTATTATTACTATATATTGCTTTCTGTGTATTTTTCTGGATTTATTTAGCTATTTTTGTTTAAATTCCAGTTTGTGGGAGGTGAGTCACCCATCCCTTATATATAGCCCTCTCTTTCTCTCTCTTTATTATTCTTTTAATTTTCCTCCTTCCATTTTCTTCTTTTTCTTCTTTTCTTCTCTCTTTCTCGGCCAAGAGTAGCCCAGCCCTACCCCTAGACCCAGCCGAGAACTTGCACCCTGTGGTAGTGGTAGTTGGTAGTGGGTTTAGGCAAGTACATCTTGTCAATGAGGAATAACTTACACTTTGGCATTTAATTTAGTTTTCTTGCATTTTTTTATGGGTCTATGTTGTGCTCTAGGAGTTTCTCTACCTGGTTACTTCTTGGCATTTTCAGTTTTGAGGTCTTGAATGGAGTATATCTACATTTCAAGTTTTTAGGTGTTATTGAGTTTCCATGGTTTTGATCTATTAAAGCTTGATGTTTCAAAATCTTGTAGTTCTATGTTGTTGAGTATTTGGTTTCGAGTGTTTTAGAATTTATTTCACGGGATTTGGACTTAAAACAAGGTATTTGCAAAGAAAACAAATTTTGGGTTTTTGAAACTTTCGGCCATGGTTTCAGGCTGTTTTGGAGGAGATGAAGTTCATGCGTGCAGGAGGGCATGCGGCAGAAACACTATGCTGCATGAAGCTCCTTGCCACATTCCTACAACATGCGCGCATCTTGTTGTGCGCATGACTGACTTGGCACATGCACTCTGGACTAACCGTCTGGCTCGAGTTGGCTCATGGATTAGTTCGTTAGGACATTTGGGTCATGTGCCCAGTAGAGCATGCAGCAATAGCATGCGCAACCATTCTTGGCGCATCTATCCTATGGCGCATCACTTCAAGATTTTATCTTTTTTCTTTTCTTTGACAACTTTATGGCCTGTCACATTAGTCATTTCACTGGAACACTTTATTGCCCGTCACTTCAGCACTTGTTCCTAGGAGTGAACTTTCTTGGGTTCATTCGCGGCTTATTCCATGCACCTGCTTTTAGAATTGGTTTTCCAGCCTTGTTCTTTTGGCATCTGGATGCGCATGCTTTCCCATGCACCGATGCAACTTGTTAGTAGAATTTTCTTTTACAAGTATTTTCTTGCTATTTGCTGGCTTGTTCTTTGTTTAGCCTATTTTGTGGAATTTCAATGAATGCAAGTCTTTCCTTGAATGTTATAACCTGACTCTGATGCTGACAAGAATATGCATACTTGAGCATGGACTGTAATTGTACTAAAATCCTGAACTCCCGGCACTTGACATGTACTGATATTCCTAATAGTGGCTCGACGAAGCGCACTCCTGACATGCTAGAATTTTTCGAAACTAAATTGCTGGAACTGTTAAGATAAATTTTCGAGGTTGATTGCTTGTCCCTGTCCTGAATGTACTTGTCAAGCTACTGTCCCGTCTTGCATCATGTCTAAGGCAAATTCTCGAGCACCACGATCGAAAATTCTCGATAACTTGTCTAGGTTAAAAACTAGAATAATAATCTAGAAAGCATCGAAAGCATCTAGAGAGAGATTTTCTGGCTACATGCAATCCCGGTATCCCAACGACATCTGATGGATTTGGATCTCTCCGTCGTGAGAGACACACTTCCAACACACCGACGAGTATTGCATTACTTGTGAATATATATCTACCTGTAATATGTATACTATGTATCCCTTTCGTTTGGACCACCCGGATAATCTGCAGGACATGTGGCTGTATGGAATCTTAACTGTATTTGTTAGTAACTAGGATTATGATAACCCTAGTTGGTTAATGATAGCAAGCCCTAGGACATGATTGGCCGTGATTGCTTGATTTCTAGTCTTGTACTGTCTTGGATTATTCAGCTTCTAATCCTGAACTGTAAGCTCAAGCACTGATTCCTGATACTCTCCAGAACTGTTAACTGTTAGAATCCCTATTGCATTTATTTACTATGCTATTTCTTGTTGATTTGTTTGCATGCTGGTTTTAGTTCCTAAGTTGGCTCCCTTGTGGTACTTTGCTATTTTGGGGTCCGACCCCATTAGTTTTGTATGACCAGATCTCGGAGCAGGACCACAAGATCTTTCGTACTTCCTGTCTCAAGATGGTGAACACGAGGAGCCCCTGAGGACATGAGTGGGTTTCTTCTTCATCGTCCACCTAATCATGCATATTATACTTTTGAGGCGTTTAGCCATCGAGCACGTGTTTAGCTCGTATTTTGGAACTTGATATCCTACCTACGGACCTACATATAAAGCATATTCTAGACTATAACAGAAGGTGATCATGTAATATTGTACTCTTGCTAGTTCTTCATTTTGTAACTAGCTTCATGATCATCGGTGTATGTATGGTTTGGGACGCCTTACTATTATATGGTTGGTGATCATATATCTTGTAACTTGTTGCTTGCTTGAGATTGAGACACCTAGGATTGCTGGACCCAGGAATGACTGTTGGATTATAGTGTAAACCCTCACATGTCTTAGACAGTCGTGACTGTATCTCAGGGTAAAGAGTACTCTGGTATACTTAGCTGGCTTTGTCTGCCTCCGCTCTCCATTATTCTGTTTTTTAGGCGTGATAAGACAGATGCTTGGTCCCGAGATGATAGCACAGATGATCGAGATAGTCAGACAGATCAGAGAGCATCTTAGAGTGGCTCAGGATCGTCAGCGTCATTGGGCATATTCGCATCGGCGACCTCTTGAGTTCTTTGTCGGCGACCATGTATTCCTTCAGATTTTTCCTACCCGAAGAGTTATTAGATTTGGGGTACGGGGAAAGCTGAGTCCGAGGTTTATTGGTCTATTCAATATCCTCGAGCGAGTTGGGGATATTTTATATCGTCTCGCTCTTCCGCCATCGCTTGGTGAAGTACATGATGTGTTTCATTTATCTTAGTTATGACGGTATATTCCGGATCCAAGCCATATCCTAGATCATTCAGAATTGGTTATTGGTACCGACCTTTCGTATGAGGAGAGGTATGTTTCCATTTTGGACATGAGGGAGAAGGTTCTCAAGAACCGGACTATCCTTTTAGTCCGTGTTGCTTGAGGGTATCACTCACCGGACGAGTTGACTTGGGAGCGCGAGGATGATATCTGAGCTCGTTAACCGTATCTGTTTGACTCGTGAGGTATACTTTTCGTATATCTCGTATCATGCCCTTGGCTTGTGTGTAATTATCTTACTATAGGATTTTCATAGATTGTATGGTTTTGGTCTTCTTTTGCTTTCCTGATAGCATGATTTCTTGGATTTTGTGCTTTATTGAAATTTTGAGGATAAAATTTTTCTAAGGAGAGGAGGGTTGTGAGACTCGTCTCACCGTATTGGTATTCGTATCCGAGATATGCGTATATTTTCTGTAGGATTTATTTCTTGCTTTTCCTAATTCTCTAGATTTTTTTAGATATTTTCTTGAAATAAGTATTTAAAGCATGTGTTTATCCATTGGTTTCCTGGTTTTCTTTGTATAGATTAGATTAGCCTAGAGAGTGGCGTGGATCGTTGACATAGCGAGATCCAACGGTCACGATTTAACCCAACCTTTGTATATAACCTTTCCTTCTTTCTCTCTCCTTCACTTTTTTTTTTCTTTCTCTTTCCTTTCTTATCCAGCCTTCACCCGCAGCTAGGCCTTGACCGTGGTTTTGGGAAAACCCTTGGTAGTTGATAGTAGTTAGACTAAGAGCTTAACCCTAGGCAAGTACATCTTGCCAATCGGTATGAACCATACTGTGATTTCCTTGTTTTATTAGGCCTACATTTTTAAATATTGTTCTTGAGGAATTTCATGGATTTGATCTAGTATAACATAGAATTTTTTAGATCTAGATACATTAGGTAGTATAGAACTGAATTTCTTGCAATATTGGCTTTTGTTCATTTGATTTGGAGTTTTATCATGGATTTTTGAGTTGGAACAAGTTGTGAGCTCGCCATGGGTGCTGACCCGGGAAGAAGAATAGTCTCTGTGAAAGTGCGCATGAGAACCCTTTACCCGCGTAAAAATACGGATGTTCCTAATCTGGGTGCACTTCGGTGCAGAAACCCCCATGCGTACTTTTGTACAACATTCACTATTCTTACAAATGTACGCCAGGGGCTCTCCGAGTATTCTCTGTGCGCACTTTTGTGCAGCATCTTGTGCGTACAATTGTACAGCATTCACTTCCCCTACAAAAGTACGGCAAGGGATCTCAGTGTGACCCTAAGCGCACTTTTGGAAAGGAAACTCTCCGGCGCACTTTATACGTAATTTTTTGAGGATTTTTTCGGTCCCCAAGAAAAATACGCTCGTCTTCGGTTGGCGCACATTCTTGGTTCTGTGCTTTCTTGGTGAACAAGCTTTGACTTTTGTGCTTCTCGATTTATGTGTTCTCGATTTGGTATCCTCGGTTTGTGTGTTCTCAATTGTCGTATTTTCTTGGTTTATGTGGGTTTTTTTTGTCTTCTAGTGTGTTGTCCTTGGTTGACGTACATTTCTCTATCGGCATATTTATGGACGTTCAATTCCAAAAGCCCATTCTTGCATAAAGTACGCATTCTCCTTTGTTGCAACAATACGCCTAAACTCGGTACTGCGTACTTTTACGTCGAACACCTGTCTCGTATTGTGCGTACACTTTTATGCAAGCATTTCCTTTACCTGCTTTTGCTCCTGTCGGCGCACTTTTGTCAGCTAATTTTTTGGCGTACTTTTACGCATTTGCCTTTCTTTGACTATTTTGACCCGATTTTAAGGTTCTCTATATTGATCTTGATTTCTTGGTATTGCTTATAGACACACATTGTTTAATACGAGTTCATGTCCTTCCTAGCATCATGATATTGTACTGATATTCCTGATAGTGGCTCAACGCAGCGCACTCATGACTCGAGATTCTTGCACTGTCCAGATTAGGGCTAGCAGTAGCACATGTTTATTGCCTGATTTATTTTCGTGGTTGATTTTCCTTTATATGATTGTTCAAGCTACTGTCCAGTCTTGCATCATGTCTAAGGTAGAATTTTGGGCACTACGGTCAAAAATTCTTGAATAACTGTCCAGGATAATGAACTAGATAAATAACCTAGAAGCATTTAGAGAGATTTTTGAGTTACATGATATCCCGTTATCCCGGCCACACCAAATGGATTTGGAGCTCTCCGTCGTGAGGGACACACTTCCAACACACCTTCGAGTGTTGCAATACAAGTATATCTATATTTATTTATCTCTTTCGCCTGGATAACCTGGATAGACTGCAGGACATGTGACCGTACAAAAAATTTCGAATTGTATGTACTAGTAACTAGGACTTGTGATAACCCTAGTTAGCTAATAGTAGCAAGCCGTAAGCTATGTTTGGCCATGATTGAATAATTGATAGTCTAGTGTTGTTTGAGATTATTTCTGTATATTGTTTCGGTGCTACATTATGCATGTTTTATACCTGTTTATCTTACTCCAACTGATTTATTGCTTACATATGTTATTGATTACTGTTTTTCTATGTTATGTTGGTTTTAGTTCATAAGATTGGCTTTCTTCTGGAACTTTGTTGTTTGGGGTTTTGACCCCACTGGTTTAGTATAGCCAGGTTTCGGAGCAAAATTCGAGGATCTTCCATATCTACCTTAAGATGGTGACAACCTGGAGCACCAAAGGACCTGAGTGGGTTTCTTTTTCATTCGTCCACTATTATCTATATATAAACATGTCATTCTTTGAGGTGTTTAGCCACCGAGCACATATTTAGCTCGTGTTTTGGTCCTGACATCAGCCTACGGGCCTGACATAATGAACACATTCTAGACTATAGCTAGAATTGATCATGTATGACTTAGACTCTTGCTAGTTCTCCATTTTTGTACAACTAGCTTCATGATCATTTGTGTATATATAGTTCGGGACGCCTTACTATTGTATGTCTGATGGCGATATATCTTGTAACTTGTTTGGATGTGATTGAGACACCTAGAATTGCTCGACCCAGGATGGACCGCCAGATTATAGAGTAAACCTCACATGTCTTAGACAACCGTGACCGTATTCAGTGTACTGAGTACTCTGGTATACGTAGCTGGATTTGTCTACCCCCGCTCTCCTATATTCTGGTTCTGGGGCGTGACAATGCTGGCTCATTCTCTAGATAATGATTAATTTAGAGAATATAAGAAAACTGGTCTACTGAATAATATTAGTGATACCAGTAGGTGTTAGTGGGCCAGAGCCCAAAAATACTGTGCAAGAATTTATAAAATGTTAAGAAATTAGTTGTTAGTAATTAGTATAATAGTTAGTTAACATTTGTTATAATTTGTTAGTTAGTTATTAAGAAATCAAGAATTGTTAGTTAGCAAGAAATTAGTTAAGAAACCCAAAAACTAGATTTCTAGAAATTTCCAAATAAACAAGATTTTAAGTAGAACTAGGAGTTTATAAATTAATAAATATCTAAATATTATTCGTGTCCTTTGACACAGCTAGCGAGGACTCAGACCTGACCACTTTTGGAATTCCAGGCAAGTACACTACAAGATGAGCTTTTTACAATGTATTATTGCATTGTTTCTTGATTTCATATTGGACACGATATTGACACGAGGATATTGTGAGTCATTGTGTCATTGTGATTCATTGTGTCATTGTGATTGTATTGTGGGGACGAAAAAAATACCGAGTACGTATGTGACCAAACCCCATTGTAGTTAGGTATTGTCGATAGCCTAATCACACACGACACGTGTGATTAAGCCGTATCTTATTGTACATTGTACTCACCAGTCGGTCATATACCAAAACAATATTTCAATCACGAGTTTTAATTGTTCCTTGTACATTGTTTTATTGTTTCAGTTATTGCATATTGTCCAGTATTACAAGTTAATTATTTCATTACTTGTTGTATTGTATTTTCAGTTTTACTTTGTATCGTGTTCATTTCGTAGGGTTGTACTTTGCTCCTTCGTGACTGGATGTTCACATATCATGTTTCAGAAATAGCATGGATCGGATGACAGATTCTAGAAGACTTAGGAGGAAGATATTTTGTATAGATTATATTTACGTCACAGATTGTAACCACCACTTTCTCAAGCTAGGGATATTTTTGTCATTTTAATTTGTTTGTATTGTTTATAATATATATATATATATATATATATATATAGTGTAATGTAGTTTTAATGGTTAGTGAGTTAGCCTATTAGTTAGACTTAGTGCTAGTGAGTCCAAGTGGACCCAACTAGACTTGACATGACTCATTGGTTCAACCAATGACATTAGTCATGACTTGATTAATTAGTTTGGTTAGAATAGATAGAATATTCCTTCCATTTAAGAGTAGATCTCTTACCTAATTAAATAACCCTTCATGACAATCATTGAGGGGTATTGTGGATATTTTGCATTGACCATAGGGGGACAATAGGTGGCCGACCCTATTTAGTAGGGGAAATCTTCCTCATCTTCATTAACTAGTTCATCTCATTCTTAATTTAGTTCTTCCCCAAATTGAGACTAACCCCCACCAAATTACACTCAATTTTCTCTCATTTTCCACTCATATTCATTCCCAATGAGGCCTATGAGCTTGGATTGCAAAGAGCAATACTTGGAGAGGGGATTCTAGGAGATTGTGTCCATTTTGTGTCCATCCGGAGGATTTTATTGGGATTCGACTCACAATAGGTATAATTCATATTTCTCCTCAATTTCATGGTTAATTTGTAATATTAGACCTATAGGAACCCTTCCATGGCAAAGGACTACCTATAGGGAGAAGAACTAGGTGCTAGAAGACCCTATTGTAATAGTTATGTGGATTTTTTTGGCCAAATTAGGGAAAATCCGAGTTTGGATCACCAAATATTTGAGGGAATGATCTCTTGGTAGTTTGTGAGCCTATTTCATGGTTTGGTAGTGTGTGCGTGTCCACAATTGGATATGTGTGGGCCGTATCATGATATGCCATGGTACGTGTCGTTAATTTGAGTAATTTGGAGGTTTTGAGTCACTTGGTAGTAGTTCTTCATTAATTGCATTGTATTTCATTATTCTAATTATGTACATATCATAATTTATATATTCTAAGTGAATTGGGGGTTTTTGGTATCATTATGATGTGTTTTGTTGGTGTATCATAGAGCCTTGTGATACTTGGGGTGGTGCACTAAGTAATGCACACCAAGTGTTTGGTTTAGGGTACTTTGTGTTGAGAAGAGTTGTATCATGAGGGGATCATGGAGATTGTGGTATGGTGGTGTTAGTTGTGTGGTGTATCATAGTTGTGTAGTATGTCATAGGCTTGAGTTGTGTTAGTGTGGTTTTAGTGTGTGAAGTGTTGTCTTGTTTGGAGAGTGTCAGGTTAGTGTATCAGTTAGAGAGAGGCAAAAGACTGATATGGTATGATGAGGGGAAAGTGTTCATACTAGAATTAGAGGGGTTAAATGTGGTGGACTTGCTGTGTTCAGTGAGGTATGGAATGTGTGCGAGTGAGGTGATTGTGTGTGTGTGTGGATTGGGGTAGTGCTGTGTTGCACACTAGTGCTTGGTATTGGTGTCATGTGGAGGGGAGTGTTCTGTGTTTCCTGCAGACAACAACCTGAGATGGTAGCATGAGAGTTCAGTAGCTCTAGTGTGTATCAGTAGGTAGAGGAGAAGGTGCTTGAGACCAAACCATTGCAGTGCCAGTGAGGAATAGCAGTGGGTGTGTGCTTGAGTGCAAGATAATGGAGTCATGGGTGAGCTTGGATGGATGTGGGTATCAGAGGTTCATTGTGTATCAGATGCATATAACTGTGCATTATTTTAAGTGTACTAGCTTATGAGTTCAGCTCAATACTAGAGCTGCAACTTGCAACTTGCAGCAATGGACAGCAACGTGCAGTGGGGGTAATGCCAGGTGCAGGCAGTGGGTTTGAGTGTGATACGTGGGTGATTGACTTGGGTATACACAAGTGTTAGTGTGTGTGTACTAGTACAAAGTTAGAAGAGGAAGCTACTATTCAAGCCAACAGGTTAGTAGATGTATTTCAAACCATAAAATACTTGAGGATGAACTATCTAAGGCAGAACAACAAATGCACTATATTGGTGAAGAAAAGAATGAAATTCAACTTGGCAAAGCAAATGTTGAACAAAAGTTGAAGAACCGAAAAGAGGAAGGATATATGCAGGTTGCCAAGTTACAAGATGCCTATGCGACTATAAGATCTCTTGAGGATGCATTAGCAAAGGCATCTAGTAATATCCCTGTTCTTGAGGGAGAGAAAGATGAAGCAGAAACTAGAAGGAAGCAGGAGGTAGTTGCATTAAATGTCAAATTAGCAGAATGCATGGAAGAGTTGGTGGAACCTCGTGTAGCTTTAGAAAACCAGTCTGCTAAGATGTTCAGTCAACTTGGACACCTTCAGATGCTCATCAAGAACCAATGTCTCTTCTCAGTAATGACAGAAGAATTTAGGAAAACGGATGAGGCTTTGAGACATATGGGCTTCCTAATTCAGGATTTGCATGACCAGTTTACTGCAAAGGGACTGCATATTTATACTGGTTCTGAGGTAGTTGGGGTTCGGGCCTGTTCAGTAGGTGAGGATTTCTGTTGCACCAATGAGTTTGTATAGTACAGTTGTGAATAGAAGTATGAGTTTGGGGTGTGTTATCAGGTTGTTGAGAGTATCAAGTGGGGGAAAAACTGATGCCAGTTTAGAGATGCCAAGTTAGAGTTATGTTTGGGCTAAGGTAAAGGTGATACCAAGGTTTTAAGAGCTAGGGTGAGGTAAGTTATGGGTAGGATAAGTTGAGATATGAGGAGAGGTTGTGTTAAGGTTATAGGTTATGAGATTTAGGTACTAAGGTAGGTTATGGGTATATGCATATTTAGTATATCCAGTTGAGGTAGTGGCATGGGATACCAAAGGGGTTCTAAGTTAAGCCTGAGTATAGTAACAAGGGCTAAGTGTCAGTCAAGATGAGTGTAGGGGGTAGTGTATCCAAGTATTGGAACTAAGTACTAGGACACTAAGTTAAGGTTATGTTACCAAGTATTGGAACTAGGTTGAGGTAAGTGCTAAGTTTGGGTATTAGGCTAAAGTATAGTATGGTATTGTAGAGTATGAGTATTATGAGTGAATGCAAGTGTTAGGTATTAGCAATAGAGGTAAGTATCTAGCTAAGGTATTGATGAGATAATGGGTATTGATACTTGATACGGGTAAGTATTATTTATAACTAGGATATTATATAATATTAGTTAATATATGAGTTAGAGTTCTATATATATAGTACTAATAACTAGTATAGCTAATACCTATAGGGTATTGGCCTAGAAGCCTAGGTATAGCTTGGTACAACCTAGTATTAGCTAGTATTGGCAAGTTTGACCCTATAGGTCAACTTTATAGGTAATTATGAACCCAAATTTGGGTATTGACCTAGTTTGACCAGGATGACGTAGTTTTGACCTAGAAACCTAGAAACCTAGAATAGAGTTAATTTAGCATATTTATTATTCGAAAACACATGTTAACATATATATATATATATATATATATATATATATATATATATATATATATATATATATATATATATATATATATATAGAGAGAGAGAGAGAGAGAGAGAGACCGTGATAGGTCATTTGGACTCCAGTACAGACACTGTTTGATATTCATTGCTCTAGACCTCAGGCGAGTACATTATCTGATAGTTTACTTACTTGATAGTCTCTATGTTACATGTATTTAGTATTGAGATATTTGATTCTCGACACTATGGTACACAGATTGGTACACTTGGATCCCCGTCATGAGATGTTCTTCCTCGTAATCACTTTATTATTTCTCCGTGATTATATACATATAGACCGTGACCATGGTGCATGATATTATAGACCGTGTATCGTGATTACCGTGTCAGAATATGTTGTTATTTGGATCCATGTACTAGTTAGGGGCAAGGAAAGTGTTAGTTGGATATGTGATTATACCTTATAAACCGTGCAGTAGTGTAGCCCGTGGCAACTAGCTTATCATACACCTCATGTATGGTTAAGCTAGCTCTCTTTATCTATAGACCGTGCTAGACCCAAGCCGATCACATATCAAACTAATATTTCAAAACACTAGTTGTTTAGTTCTTCTCTATTTCCATATTGATGATTCCTGTCGTATTACTCTGAGTTACTTATATTCCATTGCTTGCCATGATATTCTCACTAGTAGATATGCTTATGATCTCCGTTTACTTTCCATCATTATTTTATTGCTTTTACTGTTTTATAGCTTCTGTCATTTTATTGGAACTGCTATTAGGTTGTACTTGTTCCGTCCTGACTAGATATATTTTTCAGATAATTACTTAGAGGACTCGTGTCCTATGTATTATGGCCCACGGGATGGGGAGTTAACTGAGGTTGCACCAGTAGTACAGGAGGAGCCAGTACCAGCTGTTGAGGAGGCTCAACTAGTTATTGTCCAGACTTAGCTAGTATTTCTACTATTGTACTGGATTTGTCTCCAGCTATTTAGACATTTTGAGATATTATTGCTACTTAGACATTATGATGGTGTTGCTAGACTCATAGACTTGGGCTATTATTGTAGCTATTCTAGACTCGTGACTTTGTGATTTTTTTCTCTTTATATAATATCGTGCCATTATCTCCTTTAGCGTATTGTGATTGAGTGTTGATTATCATTATATTGTCATATTGTCCTCCGTATGGAGTTGAGATATTATTAACATGTTGCATATATTATTGTGTGATATAGATAGATAGTATTGTTGACCTAGACAGCGTTCTACCGTCGATGTTGCGGCGTAGGCTGGACATTGTTCACATGCTCGTGCCCTAATATCCTGGTACGGGTCGTGACACAGATATATCATTTGTTGGTGATTACCGAATTTGTCTCCGGAAAGTTGAGATGTATGTTGTACTAAAACGATATAGTGGACTGTGGTGATGTGTGATCGTGCTTGGGTATTTTCTCGTTATCTAGTGCTGTGATGAGAAGATTAATAATTGTGAGTATTTGGAGACTACTGAGGTCTAGAACAGCTGACTATTGTCGATACTGCAGCGTAGGCTGGACGCGCTAACAAGCCGTGTCTGATCATGCGGGCGTGGGGTATGACACCATTGTAGGACCAAACACACTTTAACTTCTTGCATGTCTCCCTTTCAACAGAGGTTTAAAACTCTTTGAAAATAGACAGCACCTGATCCTTGGTCTTTATAGCATACACCCAAACTTTCCTGAAACAGCCATCAATATAAGTCACAAAATAAGAAAAATCATTAATAGTTTTTACCTTCATTGCACCACATACATCTGATTGAACTAACTCGAGCAGCGTCGGCTTTATTGAACTTGGATGATTTGGAAAGATACCATATTTTGCTTTCCAACCATATAGTGTGTGCATCTCTAATTTTGTAGACTTCAACCCTAGAATCACTTTTAGTTTTACGGCACAAAGCCTTATTTGGTGTAGTGAAGTAGCACATTCCTTTCTCGCTGATATTCTGCCTGTGCCATAACTCGGTAGACGCATAATGACTGTATTTACCTCTTGTTTTCCCTGTGCGCTTCTTTCCGTATAGTAGAGAACGAACTTCTTGCTTCCTCTAGCAATTACCATAGAACTCCTGGAAAGCTTCCACTAATCGTTCCCAAAAAGATTAAAGAAACCCTCATCATCCAACCTTCCAACCGACACCAGGTTGAAATAGATATCGGGGACATGATGAACACCATTGAGAACAAAAATCGTACATGTCTTGGTTCTCAAATGCACATCTTCAATAGCAACAGTCTGACACATCTTCATTGCCTATCTTCAACACTCCACAGTCTCCTGTTGTGTAAGTGGCAACCATTATCCTGATGTGAGATACGTGTGTCGAAGACACTGGGTCCACCAGTCAAGAATTGTTATCACAAGCGAGGTTCATAACTACCTCATCACCTACAATGATCACATCGCCTCTATGTGCTGAGGCAGTTAATGTTGTGTTCTCACTCTGCTTTCCCTTCTTGCCATTCTTCTCTCACATCCAAACAAACAGTTTCGCTTGATATGACACTTCTTGCCACAATGGTAGCATTTATAGTCATCATACTGACCCTTGGACTTGCCTCTGCTCTTGTTCTGCTACTGTCCGAACCTTTGTTTTTACTCCTTCCACGGCTATATGAAACAAGTACCTCTGAATGAGATAAAGATGAAGTGTCATGTAATTTTGTGCGCATCTCTTCATTCAACAGCCCAATATTGGCAAACTCCAGACTAAACATGCCTTCTGGACTTGAAGCAATCATGAACACTTGTACGGTCTTCCACGAGTCTAGCAACATACAAAGCAACCACAATCCCTGAACTTCGTCGTCGAACTTTACTCCCTCCCATAGGCGATAACTGGTCAAGCACACCCTAGAACTCACACAAATGATCTGTAATGGACGTACCATCCTTGTACTGCAGATATATCATTATCATTCGGATCAGAAAAATCTTGTTTACCCCGGTCTTCTTCACGTACAAATATTCCATCTTCTCCCAAAGTATCCTCGCATGCTCTATATTGGTGATGTAATTGTACACATTCTCGTCAATGAACTGCTTGATATACCCACACCTGTATATGCTCGAACTTTCAATCCTCGCATGCTCTATATTGGCGATGTGATTGTACGCATTCAAATTTATTTTTTTTGACTTTCCGGCATAACGCATGGGGCCCGACGTAACGCTCGGAACTTTTGTGCACACTACATTGCATGCCTTTGGGCCCACTCCCCCCTCCCCCAACTTTCACCATTTATAAATGGAAGAAATAATCCGCCCCCGTGGCTCGATCCACTGACCTTCTGCTACACAGCCGAGGTCTTATATCTCTTCTCGGTAACCACAAGAGTCATTCGAGTTCGGTCACTGAATAATTCAATTAGCAATGCTTTCTGATGATCTAACTGGACTTTCTTATGACCAGAGAAAATTGTCATTCCTTCCTAAATTAATGTTGAACTATTTTTTTTTTATTCCCAACTCATATTCAAATAGTTAGTCGCTGATATATTAACGTTAGTAATGTACTACAATTAGATTATTTAGGGACTTCTGCACAACTTTAAGAATCTATAGCTACGGTCGTGTCCAATTAGGTAGAGTAAGCATTCGGTTTATTCGATTTTAAACAAATCGAAATAATCAAAATTGAATAAACCAAAATTCTAAAAATCTAAAATCGAAACCAATTCAAACCAAACCAAACCAAACCGAATAATCAAATCGGTTTATTCGGTTGAACTATTTGTATTGTTTAATAGAAAGGACCCAAAATTAGGAGCGAGTTAAATTATATTAAAACTTATAATTTTTATACATATATTTGTTGTATTTCAAAGTTGCATCCAAAGTCGGACTAGTTATTAAATTATCAATGTTGGGCTTCAAAACACAAACATAGAGTTATTATTTTAAAAATAAACATATTTTTAATCACACAATATGCATTGAATTGAGGATATTTACATAAGTGTATAGTCTTATTCGGTTTTCAGTTTTTGACCGAAACCTAAATCCAAAACTAAAATAGAATAAAAAAATTTAGTATTTTCAAAATTGAAACCAAACCCCCTATCTTTTTTCAAACCAAACATAATCTCTTATTCGGTCATATTCATTCGATTTTCGGTCCAAAGTTGAATAATGCCCAGCCCAACAATCAACATACTTAGCTCGGTTTTGGCCCAAAGCCACTAAAGCACCACCTTTGACCTCAAAATTTTTAAGTAAATATATACTAGACCCGTTCTATTTTCTTTTTCTTTTTCTTTTTTTCTTCTATACTAGACTGGATCTATTTAAATATAAGAATAATTTTTATTGTAGTTTAAAGTCCATAAAATTTTAATTTTAAAAGAGACCCAAGTCACCCAACAACAAATTATTTTTCTTTTAATTTTAAAGTACCTTTTATGATTTAAATTTATATTGTTAGAAAAAGTTTTGGCACGGTTTTGAATATTGTTCTAGAGTCCGGTGCTTTCAATATTGATAAACGATGATGATTGCTAAAACTTTGTATATTTATTTAGCATCAAGAAATTGTTGTAATGCAAATTATTTGGACCAATAATTCTTTTTTACTACGTTGCACTGCTGGATGTTTCTTCTTCTTCCTGTATGCATCTAGAAGGAAAAATCATTTGATGTTTTGAGAGAAACAACTGCAAAGCCTTTATCCCCAACATTTTGGCAACAAAAAATTTGTACCTGAAAGAAATATGTAGCAAAAAATCTCTCTCTCGGATCCCCTGAAAACATTATTCATCTCAATTTTTGCTGCCTGCGACAGAAGCCACATTGTTGCTTTTCAACATGAATAAGCTCACATATAGATCATACAAATATGCTCCGCACATTGCCATACTAGTTACCAATTAGATCATCGTGCAAATATCAATCAAACTAAATTGAGGTTCTTCAACCAAACTACATTGAACCATGTTGGTGTGTGCCAACACATGCACGCATGACCTTTTTGAGCATGTAAAAATTGTACGATCGCACATGATCCAAAAAATCGAAAGGCTTCTGAAATTTTAACTTCCGTATATCTATATTACTATATAATAGAAAATGTTTTAGACTTCACCGTAAAAATGTTTTTCCCAAAAATGTCTTATATTTACTAATTAATAGTATGGTCATTAACTTTAACATTAACAAGAACATTTAGGTAATTACGTATAGTTTTTTTTTTTTTCCAAAGGAGGGTGTTGTTTAGTTTTTCCAAGTAGTATAAAATACATGCAACACGCGTATATCTATACTAGTATTGGAAAGTTTAGATTGTGAGTTTTATACTAGCTTAGAGTTAAAGCTCTGAAATGTCCAATTGAAAAGTTTGGACCCTCGAATTTTAATTTTGGTTTTCTTTTTCACATTATATCCTCCTTTCCAACATGCATTGGTTGTTGCCCCTGTACTTCATGTTCGGAATATAATGAAAAAAATGTAACCAAAAATAACATTTTAGGGTCCAAACTTTTCAATTGGACCAACTCTAAGCTGGTATAAAATTCAGGATATTAACGTTAATTAGCCCTTAAAAATGTCATCTTTTAGTATTGGTATAGGATTCATCCTTAGAATGTGAAACACAACCTGCATGCACAATATTTTCACCTACCAATACCAGAAATCAATATTGATCCTAATGATCAGATTGGGCACCCCTTGTAGCCGGAATTCCCCCTGAATCCTGATTGCCACTGTAAAAAGAAGGCATGCAATCTAAAGTTGCAAGCAGAGAGCAGCAATTATCGGAGAAACCAAACTTAATATAAAATCTCCAAAGGCACTGCCTTAGGTCTATAAGTCTTAAGTCTGGAACACCAAACATACAAAATTAAAGGAAAAGATAACTCATGCCAACTCAAGTAACCTATTTCTTCTTTATTTACGCTCAACTATACATATATAGCTCCAGATTTCCAACCCTCCTACTTGTACATGGATGAATGTGTAACCTGATGACAATGGAAACAAATTCAGACAAGAAACAGACCAAGCTTTAACCAAAATGCTTTCTTTAATGCTACATTTTGGTGTCACTGTTCATTCAAAATTCTAGCTACTAATTATTATATACCATAATTCAAAAACTCTAGTAACAATTTTGTATACACTATAGCAACTAACTTTAGACTTCACCAAAATATGCATTTTTACTACGTCATATAATTGCTATTTATACAGCTTTAGTTTTCTAACCATCCAGGAAGGTTACCTCCTCACATAATGAGCTTAAACCAAATAGCCAAGGTAAGTCTACATATCAATCAAATGGCCTTCTAGGTCTTCATAGCAAGTTCCCCTATCTCGCTCTACATATCCATCAACATGCCTTCTAGATTTTCATGGAAAACCCTCTCTTGCTCATATAGCTATGTTGGCACCGAATTTGACACCAAGGCAAAGGATCGGCGTCAGGTTGACATCAGTCATACAAACTTGGACAATTCGTTTCTTAATCTTTCTTATGGCCCCATACCGACCCCATTTCATGGGAGAAGACTTGAATGATGCTATGTTGATCATCCAAACATCAAATGGGATTTTCAAGCACTTGTTACTAGCCAACCTGTAATCAGCTCCCACTGGCTTGTGTCGAACTCTTAACCATTATAACTAACAGGTATAACCAGGAGCCTGCCATTAATGCAGAAGCTATTCTTCAAATGATAAAAGAAAGAAGCTAGCTGGTGACTTAAAAGACCTGCCTTAATTTCATGAAGTTTAAACTTAAAGAGAAGTTGGCCTTTAGAATCCTCCTTTCACTAGAAAATAAGTGACAGAAAAGTTAAAAAGAGGCTTGTTACACTAATCTCTTTAGAATCCTTGGACGAGAATTGTAATAAGGTCTGAGGAGACTACTTAAAACATTTCAATAAAAAAAAGATCATGAAAATAGTTCATACTATCATCATCATCATCATCATCATAATCACCATCCAAGCCTCATCCCAACAGAATGGGGTATCAAATGAGGTGGTCTATGGAGCATAAGACAGCTCCCAAGGTTTGACAAAGTTTTTATGATCCATTGTCCACTTGATGTCAACCCTCTACGTTGGTGTCAAATCCTAGTCAAGGTAGCTATGAGCACGAAATGGTCACACCATGAAACCTAGGTGGCTAGTTGGCAGGAAGTCATAGCTTTTGGTTATATAGTGTAAGCTCATGCAACAAATACGCTCCCTCCAAGTTCCCTAGACTGAATCTAGATAAAGAGGTAAGCTGATACAATTTACTATAAGGAATGCATTCATCTCTATAACACAGATATGATTCACAATCCAAGAAAAATCTGATACTATGACAGAAACTACTTTACCAATCTGGTAGCCAAAATCTTGCTAACACTTGTATCATATCAGCAAAAGCTGTATCAAGTGATACCGCATAAGCCCCAGTCTTCACCCAATTATAATATGAAATCTTTTCTTTTACTCCGTAATGCAAATATATCCATTTCCACTGAGAGAATTAGAAAAAGTTCTAATTTTGTTGCTTACCTCATGAAACCTTGGTCTATAGTGTCTGAAGCTCCACTAACGATTCCTTCCTTTTATATCAGGACTCCAAGTTCCCCATACAGACATACTTGAGCTGCACTCAAAAGGATACAAAATTCAGCTCAAAAGAAGTCATAGTCAACTAAACATGTTTGCTTTCAGCTTACTTCAAGATAATCGTCCATTCCGTATTTGGAACCTTCTCGTCCGATACCAGACTGTTTATACCCTCCAAATGGTGCTACCTATTAACACAATACAAGATTGTAAGATTTCATGCAAATTAAACAATCAAGAACTATGATCATCATATTCAAGTTTTCACCTCGGTAGAAATTAGGCCTTCATTGACACCAACCAGCCCATATTCAAGAGCTTCAGATACACGCCAACAGCGAGATATGCTTTTTGTAAATATGTAAGCAGCCAGACCTGCATATAAATGCTAACAACTTAAGAAAGAGGAAACTCTATGGACAAGTGAAAGGAATGAGGCAAGAGGCCCATAATGATAAAGAATGGTAAACAACAGGTTTGTATAAAGAAGCTTCAAATTGATGTGTACATAAATTGAAGATGTAAAATTTGCATGTATATGCAGCATCCTGGACTGCAGTGTGCACATTTCGTGGTGGTGTGTACTTGTCCTAGTCACCAAATTAGTATGACACGTGTCAAAAGTCATGGTGTTAAAGTCAGAAATCATGGCCTAAGACTACTATGAATGTTTAAGAGATGTTGACTAGGATTTAAGTTAGGTCCAATTTCACTCAAGGACTGAATATTAATATCAGATTGATAATTGTACTCAAATCCTAGTTTTGAATCATACCCTAAGGGCCTGTTTGGTAAACGGGATTAGTACCAGTAGGATTAGTGAATTTGGCAGCCATTGAATTTTTACTCTACCAATTAGTACCAGTCTACCAGATTCAACCTGAGTCACTAACACTGCCCCAGACTATTTCATGAGAAGAAGAATAACAGAAGGTCTTTGTCTGTGAATGTTGAGTTGCTTCTTTGATGAGGTTCTCTTTTTTACGAGTAACAGAAAAAGGTTCCCTAAGAAATGCTTATGCCAAGAGGTACCAGTTCAATCTAACAAGGATTGGAGGATATTCAAGGAATAGCTTTGAAGAGAAACTAGTGTGTACTTACTTAGATTTCAAGGAGTTATAGGATTATATTATGGGGCTTAATGGGTTAATGTAGAGTAAGGGGTTTTTAAAGGGAAAAAAAGTCTACACATGTGAGTGGGTGCTCGTGCTGTATATTATAGATGAGCTTATAGTTATAGTGACACGCTTTGGACATAAAACCTTTTTGTAATAAGCATTCAGTTCTTGCAACCAATTGTAAGAAAATATCTTGGTGAGAAAATGTCTTGGTGTCCTCTAGACTATCTTTAACTGATAACAGTTCAGTTTCATATGCTTGACATATCTGGCTATTCTCAATAGTAACAGAGAAAGCGATATTAGTAATATAGACGGAGAACTTACAAAAAAGATCATGATTGAGCCCAAGTTTATATGTCCGTCAAAATATTTTAATAGCATGTGGCATAATAAATATATCTAATAAGGTTCAAGGTCCTGAACTACCGGGTAAGTAAGTTAACAGAACATAGTAACTACCTGCATTTGTGTCATTAGCCATATGAATAGCTTCTTCTTCGGATTTGAAAAGCAAAAGCGGTGCAACTGGACCAAAACCTTCCTCCCTATATATGAAACCAAAAAGATATTGAGGTAGATATTGTACAATAACCTCTCTTCCATGGGATCGAGGTATATATGTCATATGTATGAACTATGAACTTGTGTAGTGTGTGTGGTGGTGGTGGTGGTGGTGGTGGTGGTGGGTGTGTAAACCAACAGCTTACAATGATAATGAATAAGAACTTCCAAGGTGTAGAATATAATGGTGAGGAATTTTTCCTTGAAATGAGCATATCATTCTTGACATTGCTGAGGACAGTAGGCTCATAAAATGTCATGCCAAGGCTGTGCCTCCTCCCACCAAGCATAACATTGGCTCCCTGTTACAAGAACAAATATCTAAAATAGGATACAAGACCCAATCTAAGTGTTTATCTACACTACTAGAAGCTTAAAGTCCCAAGACATCCAAATAATGCAAGATCTACATCATGCCTAGTTACCTTCAGAATCTATTTTTGATAATTTGTTTGAAATGCAATGGGACATTCAAATTATACCTACCACTATATTTGCTACGGTGCTACTTGCAATGAAGTATAATCCAGTGTGACTTCTATGAAGCACATAACATTCTATAGGTAAATTCTTTTCTTTTTTCTAGCATTGATTGGATTGGTGATACGAACCAGACACGAGATAAAAGCTCTATGAGTAAAGATAACATCCACCGAAATAAGTATCGGATTGATATTAGTACTACGCTACAAGATGATATGGTAAGCTGCTTGGCCAATTCTAAAAAGATCACTGGTGCACATTAGATCAGGACATTTGACAGAGAACAAATCCTTGGACACAATATACAATGTAGCTCATTCTTTTAACAAGTACTCCCAAAGGTATCAGTAAAAAAGAAAGGTTTATCCACTTCTAATGTCCTACTAGTTTTAATAATCCAGTTGGTCTTGTTATATATCAGTTGAACAATATCTTTATGGTTATCCTAAGACTCTTTCAAGAATAAGATTTGAGGTAACGACTATTATGTAACAAGTATATAAGCATGGCCTAGGGCATATTTTATTGATAAATTGTAGAAATCTTTGAGAGAAACATAGTTTAAGGATGATATTCAGTGAGACAATTAAGAGCTGTTCTAATACTAAGAAGTAAGGTTGTCAGATCTAGGCTCCAAATTCCTTGACATCATATATAGAGCCACGTTGCTTGACCAGCTACAAGACTGGCTAGCTATCTAATCACTTGAATTTTTCCTTCATTTCCATAAGACGAAGTGGGGAAAAGGTTGAAATATCAAGAAAAACTTGGGTATCCCATCATTTATGAAACTTCATGCTTAGTTAAACATTTCGTCCCATTGTTCTAAACCTCCGTTTATAAGGAGATCATGAAAGATCCATCATCAAAATGATGCAAAATATCTAATAGACTAAGAAGCTCATGAAGTAATTAGAAACCACATCCATCCTATTCTTCAGGTAATGTGAATGTTAATTAAGCAATATATAGGTTGAACCACTAGCTAAGAGCTTGAAGATAAATGCATCTAGATTCCTCCATGAATAAAACTCGCATCACAGACTAGCGTATCTCATGCAGGAGCACTGAACTGGGTTGTACAGTCTGAACCATAGCATTTACAATGCAGCATATCCCTCAAACTGACAGAGCAAAAACCTTAATATGGGTTACATGATGAGTAAATCCAATTCCATTAATTGTGCTATGTGAAAATTTGGTCCACGGTCAATAGTATCACCAAAGGGTAAACCAAACTGAAGTACACGAAGCTTCTTCTCCCAGCATGATCTGGTGCATGTATAATTATCAGGGCAAAAAGAAATTGACCCATTTCTACTGATATTTCCACTCCTTGTTAGCTTGGATTTCATTTCCAATAGAAATCGCTCTTCAGCCTATAACAGTAATGCCTTAACCCACGATAAAGAGTTTTTAGTTTGATAAAGTAATTTGAAATAGAAACTGGGAAACAATAAGATGGTCTCATCTGACACATAAGCTAATTGCTTTGGGATAAGTTCCTATGTTGCACGGACATGGATACGACATGATACTGTAAGGACACTGACACAAACAGGGCACCTATTTTGGTGTGTCCTAATGTATTTTTGGAGTGTCGATGGTATGCCCAACACGTGTCTGATACGCATCTTATTGCCTCTGTGTCTGATACTCATGACAATCATGCTTGATACCAGTAATACGAACAAATTAAGATTGAAACTGCTACAAACAGTAGACAAATACGAACAATGAGAATACATTTGAAGTTGCATCTTTGACAAATGATTCAACCTACAAGCAAATAAAACAAAAACCTCAAGCAAAAGTAGAACATGATGAAGCAAAGCAATCAGTAGAAAAGATAAAGAGGTAAGAGCATTGGTAAGGCAAGAGCAAGCGAGCACCTTCTGTATAGCAGCTTCATTAATTAGTGGACCCTGTAAAGAGGAACCACAAACCCTCGTAATTAAGTCATCAAGTTAACAATCAACGTTGAATAAAATATCATAAGAAAGCCACTCAAGAAACAATATAATATAATGCCAACAATCAGCATATGAAGAGACCGCTTTGATATGTTGAAAACAGAGGAACTGTGTGTCAAATAACTAGTCAAATCGTCTATGCAAGATGAATCAACTTCTTATCACGAAGACATATCAATCTTTCAGCTGCACAGATTATGCCACGATGATAATCCAAAACAAAACCTTCCTGCAACATGATCACTGCAGATTGTTGACCTGGAGTATTATTACCTGAGCTACACCTTCGACAAGGCCATTGCCAACTTGCAAATTTTGAACAGCCTTCGCAAAAGCATTCGCAAACTTTTCGTAGATGCCTACAAGGGAACAAGATTTAATAAGATAAAGGAAGAAAATGAAAAGATGAAAGTTTGTAACTAAAAAGTTATAACAGGTCTCTGAACACAGTTGAGCAAAAACAGACAAAAGAGGTAGAAAGCCTCAAGAAATTATAAACTCGGCTTTTCAAGAGTAGATTGTATAAAAATAAAAATAAAATAAACAGAGTCATAATTATAAGTATATAGACAGTTAATGACCATGAATCATACAATAGAGAAACTTGGAAGGTTCGTCCTGTAGACCAACCTTAGAAGCCAGAAGCGGGAGCGGGAGCGGGAGCGGAAGCGGAAGCGGGAGCGGGAGAACGTGACTACTTAGAAGATTCTAAAATTGGGAGCGTGATGGAAGCGTGCGCTAATAAAATGTTTATGTTTATTAATTATTGTTATCAAAATTTATAAATATCTTAATATTTATTAGAATTTATAAAGTTCAGTTCAAAGTTACAATGAGACCATTCACATGGTAATTTTTATGATGTCAAGGTAAGTAATCATTAGTTTCTTGTTACTTTGATGAACGTGCATTAAAAATTATCTAACTTTCTTTCCAAAAAATTTGCTCTCTTTTAAAATTATGGTCTTGCTATGGAAAACGCTCATGTCTTCGAGAAAACGCGATCCCGTTGCCGGAGAAACGAGCTTCCGTCGTCGGGGAAACAAGCTCCCAAGTAAGAACCGCCGAATCAAGGTTCTTACTGAGATTCGTTGACCTCCTAGGAGTTTCTGGCTTCTAAGAGACCAACTACCAAATATGTGAGGTTGCACAACCTTGAATCCTACACAGATTTCAAAGGGTCTAGCAGGAATTCATTATATGCATTTTGCATCTCCTATATAGTTCAAATAAGTGAAGAACATGCACATTCTTCAGTTGACATTCAAGCAATCATGGCTTTGTTAGCTCTTTAGTAAACTATGTTCTATATATCACATTTCACGTCTTAAAATACCCAAAGGAATGAGGATAAAGCATTCTTGTTGGTGGTCTTGTTTCCCAAAATACACCTTATAGCCAGGTTTGGCGACCATGGATATGCATAATCAAATAGTCTAAGAATAACATATGTGTTTCTGCTAATAAATAGTGTCATTTCCTCATATCAAGATTAGTTCCATGATCAAGAAATTTGTATCAAACTTGAGAGTAAGGATTGGTCCTAGATATGCAATTGCCAGAAATTATGTTTGAAGTATGAATCTGAAAGAATATTTCACTCTACTACATCAGTGCTGTATATCTATATGAATATAGGATATACATGAGATGTCTATGTGGAGATATCCAAGAATAATACAAGCTGCACAAGTTAAAATTGCAAGTACATGATGAATACATATCAGTAAAAAATGCTTTCAGTAGCTAATAAAAGTGCATCATAGTATATCCTTATGGAGGAATCTGCAAGAGGTACGTCTCTTACAACCAGGTATCTTTTACATTAAGTTTTGAACTGAACTTGGCATAAAACTAGGGAGGACAAGTACTAATGTTATACCCACACCATGCATATGACAGCAAGCCTGCATAGAATTCATTTGAGACAATACGTAGTATTCAAATCAGCTTTTATTTGGGTCTGAACTTGGTGAAGGTAGATTCAAAATGAGTCATAAAGTGGATCCAGATAAGCCTCCTTTTCTATCTCATTTTGCTCTTTCTATGAAATGCAAGGATGAAGGTTCATCAATATTTCTGACATTACACAATAGAGTTTTTAGCCACTGCTGTTATTCTTTTCCTTGTAGACTATCTAGATAAATACTATTACTTTCTACTCCCTAGGACACTAATAATACATAAAAAAATATATACTTTAACTGTACTATTTAGTTCTAATTATAATCCAAACTTAGACAATCATGCAGTTCCACATAACCTACAAATCTTTACCTTCTTGTACCATGATTCTGTTTGCACAGACGCATGTTTGCCCACTGTTTCGGAACTTTGCGGCAAGCTGCAGAAAGTGAAACGCCTTGAAAGTTTAGAAATATAAATCTCTTATGGCAAGATCTGACTAAAAATGTGTATATGCAAGAAATGTTTATTTACAAGCATCACATGATATTCCACCATGAAACTAGTATCATATAAGTGTTGGGTAAGCTATACGTTGGTTATATAAATATTAACTGGGTTAGCTACAAGCAGCTGTGACTTTTGGTCATTAAATTCCCATTAAGAATATATCCAGTACAGACACTGTTTGATATTCATTGCTCTAGACCTCAGGCGAGTACATTATCTGATAGTTTACTTACTTGATAGTCTCTATGTTACATGTATTTAGTATTGAGATATTTGATTCTCGACACTATGGTACACAGATTGGTACACTTGGATCCCCGTCATGAGATGTTCTTCCTCGTAATCACTTTATTATTTCTCCGTGATTATATACATATAGACCGTGACCATGGTGCATGATATTATAGACCGTGTATCGTGATTACCGTGTCAGAATATGTTGTTATTTGGATCCATGTACTAGTTAGGGGCAAGGAAAGTGTTAGTTGGATATGTGATTATACCTTATAAACCGTGCAGTAGTGTAGCCCGTGGCAACTAGCTTATCATACACCTCATGTATGGTTAAGCTAGCTCTCTTTATCTATAGACCGTGCTAGACCCAAGCCGATCACATATCAAACTAATATTTCAAAACACTAGTTGTTTAGTTCTTCTCTATTTCCATATTGATGATTCCTGTCGTATTACTCTGAGTTACTTATATTCCATTGCTTGCCATGATATTCTCACTAGTAGATATGCTTATGATCTCCGTTTACTTTCCATCATTATTTTATTGCTTTTACTGTTTTATAGCTTCTGTCATTTTATTGGAACTGCTATTAGGTTGTACTTGTTCCGTCCTGACTAGATATATTTTTCAGATAATTACTTAGAGGACTCGTGTCCTATGTATTATGGCCCACGGGATGGGGAGTTAACTGAGGTTGCACCAGTAGTACAGGAGGAGCCAGTACCAGCTGTTGAGGAGGCTCAACTAGTTATTGTCCAGACTTAGCTAGTATTTCTACTATTGTACTGGATTTGTCTCCAGCTATTTAGACATTTTGAGATATTATTGCTACTTAGACATTATGATGGTGTTGCTAGACTCATAGACTTGGGCTATTATTGTAGCTATTCTAGACTCGTGACTTTGTGATTTTTTTCTCTTTATATAATATCGTGCCATTATCTCCTTTAGCGTATTGTGATTGAGTGTTGATTATCATTATATTGTCATATTGTCCTCCGTATGGAGTTGAGATATTATTAACATGTTGCATATATTATTGTGTGATATAGATAGATAGTATTGTTGACCTAGACAGCGTTCTACCGTCGATGTTGCGGCGTAGGCTGGACATTGTTCACATGCTCGTGCCCTAATATCCTGGTACGGGTCGTGACACAGATATATCATTTGTTGGTGATTACCGAATTTGTCTCCGGAAAGTTGAGATGTATGTTGTACTAAAACGATATAGTGGACTGTGGTGATGTGTGATCGTGCTTGGGTATTTTCTCGTTATCTAGTGCTGTGATGAGAAGATTAATAATTGTGAGTATTTGGAGACTACTGAGGTCTAGAACAGCTGACTATTGTCGATACTGCAGCGTAGGCTGGACGCGCTAACAAGCCGTGTCTGATCATGCGGGCGTGGGGTATGACACCATTGTAGGACCAAACACACTTTAACTTCTTGCATGTCTCCCTTTCAACAGAGGTTTAAAACTCTTTGAAAATAGACAGCACCTGATCCTTGGTCTTTATAGCATACACCCAAACTTTCCTGAAACAGCCATCAATATAAGTCACAAAATAAGAAAAATCATTAATAGTTTTTACCTTCATTGCACCACATACATCTGATTGAACTAACTCGAGCAGCGTCGGCTTTATTGAACTTGGATGATTTGGAAAGATACCATATTTTGCTTTCCAACCATATAGTGTGTGCATCTCTAATTTTGTAGACTTCAACCCTAGAATCACTTTTAGTTTTACGGCACAAAGCCTTATTTGGTGTAGTGAAGTAGCACATTCCTTTCTCGCTGATATTCTGCCTGTGCCATAACTCGGTAGACGCATAATGACTGTATTTACCTCTTGTTTTCCCTGTGCGCTTCTTTCCGTATAGTAGAGAACGAACTTCTTGCTTCCTCTAGCAATTACCATAGAACTCCTGGAAAGCTTCCACTAATCGTTCCCAAAAAGATTAAAGAAACCCTCATCATCCAACCTTCCAACCGACACCAGGTTGAAATAGATATCGGGGACATGATGAACACCATTGAGAACAAAAATCGTACATGTCTTGGTTCTCAAATGCACATCTTCAATAGCAACAGTCTGACACATCTTCATTGCCTATCTTCAACACTCCACAGTCTCCTGTTGTGTAAGTGGCAACCATTATCCTGATGTGAGATACGTGTGTCGAAGACACTGGGTCCACCAGTCAAGAATTGTTATCACAAGCGAGGTTCATAACTACCTCATCACCTACAATGATCACATCGCCTCTATGTGCTGAGGCAGTTAATGTTGTGTTCTCACTCTGCTTTCCCTTCTTGCCATTCTTCTCTCACATCCAAACAAACAGTTTCGCTTGATATGACACTTCTTGCCACAATGGTAGCATTTATAGTCATCATACTGACCCTTGGACTTGCCTCTGCTCTTGTTCTGCTACTGTCCGAACCTTTGTTTTTACTCCTTCCACGGCTATATGAAACAAGTACCTCTGAATGAGATAAAGATGAAGTGTCATGTAATTTTGTGCGCATCTCTTCATTCAACAGCCCAATATTGGCAAACTCCAGACTAAACATGCCTTCTGGACTTGAAGCAATCATGAACACTTGTACGGTCTTCCACGAGTCTAGCAACATACAAAGCAACCACAATCCCTGAACTTCGTCGTCGAACTTTACTCCCTCCCATAGGCGATAACTGGTCAAGCACACCCTAGAACTCACACAAATGATCTGTAATGGACGTACCATCCTTGTACTGCAGATATATCATTATCATTCGGATCAGAAAAATCTTGTTTACCCCGGTCTTCTTCACGTACAAATATTCCATCTTCTCCCAAAGTATCCTCGCATGCTCTATATTGGTGATGTAATTGTACACATTCTCGTCAATGAACTGCTTGATATACCCACACCTGTATATGCTCGAACTTTCAATCCTCGCATGCTCTATATTGGCGATGTGATTGTACGCATTCAAATTTATTTTTTTTGACTTTCCGGCATAACGCATGGGGCCCGACGTAACGCTCGGAACTTTTGTGCACACTACATTGCATGCCTTTGGGCCCACTCCCCCCTCCCCCAACTTTCACCATTTATAAATGGAAGAAATAATCCGCCCCCGTGGCTCGATCCACTGACCTTCTGCTACACAGCCGAGGTCTTATATCTCTTCTCGGTAACCACAAGAGTCATTCGAGTTCGGTCACTGAATAATTCAATTAGCAATGCTTTCTGATGATCTAACTGGACTTTCTTATGACCAGAGAAAATTGTCATTCCTTCCTAAATTAATGTTGAACTATTTTTTTTTTATTCCCAACTCATATTCAAATAGTTAGTCGCTGATATATTAACGTTAGTAATGTACTACAATTAGATTATTTAGGGACTTCTGCACAACTTTAAGAATCTATAGCTACGGTCGTGTCCAATTAGGTAGAGTAAGCATTCGGTTTATTCGATTTTAAACAAATCGAAATAATCAAAATTGAATAAACCAAAATTCTAAAAATCTAAAATCGAAACCAATTCAAACCAAACCAAACCAAACCGAATAATCAAATCGGTTTATTCGGTTGAACTATTTGTATTGTTTAATAGAAAGGACCCAAAATTAGGAGCGAGTTAAATTATATTAAAACTTATAATTTTTATACATATATTTGTTGTATTTCAAAGTTGCATCCAAAGTCGGACTAGTTATTAAATTATCAATGTTGGGCTTCAAAACACAAACATAGAGTTATTATTTTAAAAATAAACATATTTTTAATCACACAATATGCATTGAATTGAGGATATTTACATAAGTGTATAGTCTTATTCGGTTTTCAGTTTTTGACCGAAACCTAAATCCAAAACTAAAATAGAATAAAAAAATTTAGTATTTTCAAAATTGAAACCAAACCCCCTATCTTTTTTCAAACCAAACATAATCTCTTATTCGGTCATATTCATTCGATTTTCGGTCCAAAGTTGAATAATGCCCAGCCCAACAATCAACATACTTAGCTCGGTTTTGGCCCAAAGCCACTAAAGCACCACCTTTGACCTCAAAATTTTTAAGTAAATATATACTAGACCCGTTCTATTTTCTTTTTCTTTTTCTTTTTTTCTTCTATACTAGACTGGATCTATTTAAATATAAGAATAATTTTTATTGTAGTTTAAAGTCCATAAAATTTTAATTTTAAAAGAGACCCAAGTCACCCAACAACAAATTATTTTTCTTTTAATTTTAAAGTACCTTTTATGATTTAAATTTATATTGTTAGAAAAAGTTTTGGCACGGTTTTGAATATTGTTCTAGAGTCCGGTGCTTTCAATATTGATAAACGATGATGATTGCTAAAACTTTGTATATTTATTTAGCATCAAGAAATTGTTGTAATGCAAATTATTTGGACCAATAATTCTTTTTTACTACGTTGCACTGCTGGATGTTTCTTCTTCTTCCTGTATGCATCTAGAAGGAAAAATCATTTGATGTTTTGAGAGAAACAACTGCAAAGCCTTTATCCCCAACATTTTGGCAACAAAAAATTTGTACCTGAAAGAAATATGTAGCAAAAAATCTCTCTCTCGGATCCCCTGAAAACATTATTCATCTCAATTTTTGCTGCCTGCGACAGAAGCCACATTGTTGCTTTTCAACATGAATAAGCTCACATATAGATCATACAAATATGCTCCGCACATTGCCATACTAGTTACCAATTAGATCATCGTGCAAATATCAATCAAACTAAATTGAGGTTCTTCAACCAAACTACATTGAACCATGTTGGTGTGTGCCAACACATGCACGCATGACCTTTTTGAGCATGTAAAAATTGTACGATCGCACATGATCCAAAAAATCGAAAGGCTTCTGAAATTTTAACTTCCGTATATCTATATTACTATATAATAGAAAATGTTTTAGACTTCACCGTAAAAATGTTTTTCCCAAAAATGTCTTATATTTACTAATTAATAGTATGGTCATTAACTTTAACATTAACAAGAACATTTAGGTAATTACGTATAGTTTTTTTTTTTTTCCAAAGGAGGGTGTTGTTTAGTTTTTCCAAGTAGTATAAAATACATGCAACACGCGTATATCTATACTAGTATTGGAAAGTTTAGATTGTGAGTTTTATACTAGCTTAGAGTTAAAGCTCTGAAATGTCCAATTGAAAAGTTTGGACCCTCGAATTTTAATTTTGGTTTTCTTTTTCACATTATATCCTCCTTTCCAACATGCATTGGTTGTTGCCCCTGTACTTCATGTTCGGAATATAATGAAAAAAATGTAACCAAAAATAACATTTTAGGGTCCAAACTTTTCAATTGGACCAACTCTAAGCTGGTATAAAATTCAGGATATTAACGTTAATTAGCCCTTAAAAATGTCATCTTTTAGTATTGGTATAGGATTCATCCTTAGAATGTGAAACACAACCTGCATGCACAATATTTTCACCTACCAATACCAGAAATCAATATTGATCCTAATGATCAGATTGGGCACCCCTTGTAGCCGGAATTCCCCCTGAATCCTGATTGCCACTGTAAAAAGAAGGCATGCAATCTAAAGTTGCAAGCAGAGAGCAGCAATTATCGGAGAAACCAAACTTAATATAAAATCTCCAAAGGCACTGCCTTAGGTCTATAAGTCTTAAGTCTGGAACACCAAACATACAAAATTAAAGGAAAAGATAACTCATGCCAACTCAAGTAACCTATTTCTTCTTTATTTACGCTCAACTATACATATATAGCTCCAGATTTCCAACCCTCCTACTTGTACATGGATGAATGTGTAACCTGATGACAATGGAAACAAATTCAGACAAGAAACAGACCAAGCTTTAACCAAAATGCTTTCTTTAATGCTACATTTTGGTGTCACTGTTCATTCAAAATTCTAGCTACTAATTATTATATACCATAATTCAAAAACTCTAGTAACAATTTTGTATACACTATAGCAACTAACTTTAGACTTCACCAAAATATGCATTTTTACTACGTCATATAATTGCTATTTATACAGCTTTAGTTTTCTAACCATCCAGGAAGGTTACCTCCTCACATAATGAGCTTAAACCAAATAGCCAAGGTAAGTCTACATATCAATCAAATGGCCTTCTAGGTCTTCATAGCAAGTTCCCCTATCTCGCTCTACATATCCATCAACATGCCTTCTAGATTTTCATGGAAAACCCTCTCTTGCTCATATAGCTATGTTGGCACCGAATTTGACACCAAGGCAAAGGATCGGCGTCAGGTTGACATCAGTCATACAAACTTGGACAATTCGTTTCTTAATCTTTCTTATGGCCCCATACCGACCCCATTTCATGGGAGAAGACTTGAATGATGCTATGTTGATCATCCAAACATCAAATGGGATTTTCAAGCACTTGTTACTAGCCAACCTGTAATCAGCTCCCACTGGCTTGTGTCGAACTCTTAACCATTATAACTAACAGGTATAACCAGGAGCCTGCCATTAATGCAGAAGCTATTCTTCAAATGATAAAAGAAAGAAGCTAGCTGGTGACTTAAAAGACCTGCCTTAATTTCATGAAGTTTAAACTTAAAGAGAAGTTGGCCTTTAGAATCCTCCTTTCACTAGAAAATAAGTGACAGAAAAGTTAAAAAGAGGCTTGTTACACTAATCTCTTTAGAATCCTTGGACGAGAATTGTAATAAGGTCTGAGGAGACTACTTAAAACATTTCAATAAAAAAAAGATCATGAAAATAGTTCATACTATCATCATCATCATCATCATCATAATCACCATCCAAGCCTCATCCCAACAGAATGGGGTATCAAATGAGGTGGTCTATGGAGCATAAGACAGCTCCCAAGGTTTGACAAAGTTTTTATGATCCATTGTCCACTTGATGTCAACCCTCTACGTTGGTGTCAAATCCTAGTCAAGGTAGCTATGAGCACGAAATGGTCACACCATGAAACCTAGGTGGCTAGTTGGCAGGAAGTCATAGCTTTTGGTTATATAGTGTAAGCTCATGCAACAAATACGCTCCCTCCAAGTTCCCTAGACTGAATCTAGATAAAGAGGTAAGCTGATACAATTTACTATAAGGAATGCATTCATCTCTATAACACAGATATGATTCACAATCCAAGAAAAATCTGATACTATGACAGAAACTACTTTACCAATCTGGTAGCCAAAATCTTGCTAACACTTGTATCATATCAGCAAAAGCTGTATCAAGTGATACCGCATAAGCCCCAGTCTTCACCCAATTATAATATGAAATCTTTTCTTTTACTCCGTAATGCAAATATATCCATTTCCACTGAGAGAATTAGAAAAAGTTCTAATTTTGTTGCTTACCTCATGAAACCTTGGTCTATAGTGTCTGAAGCTCCACTAACGATTCCTTCCTTTTATATCAGGACTCCAAGTTCCCCATACAGACATACTTGAGCTGCACTCAAAAGGATACAAAATTCAGCTCAAAAGAAGTCATAGTCAACTAAACATGTTTGCTTTCAGCTTACTTCAAGATAATCGTCCATTCCGTATTTGGAACCTTCTCGTCCGATACCAGACTGTTTATACCCTCCAAATGGTGCTACCTATTAACACAATACAAGATTGTAAGATTTCATGCAAATTAAACAATCAAGAACTATGATCATCATATTCAAGTTTTCACCTCGGTAGAAATTAGGCCTTCATTGACACCAACCAGCCCATATTCAAGAGCTTCAGATACACGCCAACAGCGAGATATGCTTTTTGTAAATATGTAAGCAGCCAGACCTGCATATAAATGCTAACAACTTAAGAAAGAGGAAACTCTATGGACAAGTGAAAGGAATGAGGCAAGAGGCCCATAATGATAAAGAATGGTAAACAACAGGTTTGTATAAAGAAGCTTCAAATTGATGTGTACATAAATTGAAGATGTAAAATTTGCATGTATATGCAGCATCCTGGACTGCAGTGTGCACATTTCGTGGTGGTGTGTACTTGTCCTAGTCACCAAATTAGTATGACACGTGTCAAAAGTCATGGTGTTAAAGTCAGAAATCATGGCCTAAGACTACTATGAATGTTTAAGAGATGTTGACTAGGATTTAAGTTAGGTCCAATTTCACTCAAGGACTGAATATTAATATCAGATTGATAATTGTACTCAAATCCTAGTTTTGAATCATACCCTAAGGGCCTGTTTGGTAAACGGGATTAGTACCAGTAGGATTAGTGAATTTGGCAGCCATTGAATTTTTACTCTACCAATTAGTACCAGTCTACCAGATTCAACCTGAGTCACTAACACTGCCCCAGACTATTTCATGAGAAGAAGAATAACAGAAGGTCTTTGTCTGTGAATGTTGAGTTGCTTCTTTGATGAGGTTCTCTTTTTTACGAGTAACAGAAAAAGGTTCCCTAAGAAATGCTTATGCCAAGAGGTACCAGTTCAATCTAACAAGGATTGGAGGATATTCAAGGAATAGCTTTGAAGAGAAACTAGTGTGTACTTACTTAGATTTCAAGGAGTTATAGGATTATATTATGGGGCTTAATGGGTTAATGTAGAGTAAGGGGTTTTTAAAGGGAAAAAAAGTCTACACATGTGAGTGGGTGCTCGTGCTGTATATTATAGATGAGCTTATAGTTATAGTGACACGCTTTGGACATAAAACCTTTTTGTAATAAGCATTCAGTTCTTGCAACCAATTGTAAGAAAATATCTTGGTGAGAAAATGTCTTGGTGTCCTCTAGACTATCTTTAACTGATAACAGTTCAGTTTCATATGCTTGACATATCTGGCTATTCTCAATAGTAACAGAGAAAGCGATATTAGTAATATAGACGGAGAACTTACAAAAAAGATCATGATTGAGCCCAAGTTTATATGTCCGTCAAAATATTTTAATAGCATGTGGCATAATAAATATATCTAATAAGGTTCAAGGTCCTGAACTACCGGGTAAGTAAGTTAACAGAACATAGTAACTACCTGCATTTGTGTCATTAGCCATATGAATAGCTTCTTCTTCGGATTTGAAAAGCAAAAGCGGTGCAACTGGACCAAAACCTTCCTCCCTATATATGAAACCAAAAAGATATTGAGGTAGATATTGTACAATAACCTCTCTTCCATGGGATCGAGGTATATATGTCATATGTATGAACTATGAACTTGTGTAGTGTGTGTGGTGGTGGTGGTGGTGGTGGTGGTGGTGGGTGTGTAAACCAACAGCTTACAATGATAATGAATAAGAACTTCCAAGGTGTAGAATATAATGGTGAGGAATTTTTCCTTGAAATGAGCATATCATTCTTGACATTGCTGAGGACAGTAGGCTCATAAAATGTCATGCCAAGGCTGTGCCTCCTCCCACCAAGCATAACATTGGCTCCCTGTTACAAGAACAAATATCTAAAATAGGATACAAGACCCAATCTAAGTGTTTATCTACACTACTAGAAGCTTAAAGTCCCAAGACATCCAAATAATGCAAGATCTACATCATGCCTAGTTACCTTCAGAATCTATTTTTGATAATTTGTTTGAAATGCAATGGGACATTCAAATTATACCTACCACTATATTTGCTACGGTGCTACTTGCAATGAAGTATAATCCAGTGTGACTTCTATGAAGCACATAACATTCTATAGGTAAATTCTTTTCTTTTTTCTAGCATTGATTGGATTGGTGATACGAACCAGACACGAGATAAAAGCTCTATGAGTAAAGATAACATCCACCGAAATAAGTATCGGATTGATATTAGTACTACGCTACAAGATGATATGGTAAGCTGCTTGGCCAATTCTAAAAAGATCACTGGTGCACATTAGATCAGGACATTTGACAGAGAACAAATCCTTGGACACAATATACAATGTAGCTCATTCTTTTAACAAGTACTCCCAAAGGTATCAGTAAAAAAGAAAGGTTTATCCACTTCTAATGTCCTACTAGTTTTAATAATCCAGTTGGTCTTGTTATATATCAGTTGAACAATATCTTTATGGTTATCCTAAGACTCTTTCAAGAATAAGATTTGAGGTAACGACTATTATGTAACAAGTATATAAGCATGGCCTAGGGCATATTTTATTGATAAATTGTAGAAATCTTTGAGAGAAACATAGTTTAAGGATGATATTCAGTGAGACAATTAAGAGCTGTTCTAATACTAAGAAGTAAGGTTGTCAGATCTAGGCTCCAAATTCCTTGACATCATATATAGAGCCACGTTGCTTGACCAGCTACAAGACTGGCTAGCTATCTAATCACTTGAATTTTTCCTTCATTTCCATAAGACGAAGTGGGGAAAAGGTTGAAATATCAAGAAAAACTTGGGTATCCCATCATTTATGAAACTTCATGCTTAGTTAAACATTTCGTCCCATTGTTCTAAACCTCCGTTTATAAGGAGATCATGAAAGATCCATCATCAAAATGATGCAAAATATCTAATAGACTAAGAAGCTCATGAAGTAATTAGAAACCACATCCATCCTATTCTTCAGGTAATGTGAATGTTAATTAAGCAATATATAGGTTGAACCACTAGCTAAGAGCTTGAAGATAAATGCATCTAGATTCCTCCATGAATAAAACTCGCATCACAGACTAGCGTATCTCATGCAGGAGCACTGAACTGGGTTGTACAGTCTGAACCATAGCATTTACAATGCAGCATATCCCTCAAACTGACAGAGCAAAAACCTTAATATGGGTTACATGATGAGTAAATCCAATTCCATTAATTGTGCTATGTGAAAATTTGGTCCACGGTCAATAGTATCACCAAAGGGTAAACCAAACTGAAGTACACGAAGCTTCTTCTCCCAGCATGATCTGGTGCATGTATAATTATCAGGGCAAAAAGAAATTGACCCATTTCTACTGATATTTCCACTCCTTGTTAGCTTGGATTTCATTTCCAATAGAAATCGCTCTTCAGCCTATAACAGTAATGCCTTAACCCACGATAAAGAGTTTTTAGTTTGATAAAGTAATTTGAAATAGAAACTGGGAAACAATAAGATGGTCTCATCTGACACATAAGCTAATTGCTTTGGGATAAGTTCCTATGTTGCACGGACATGGATACGACATGATACTGTAAGGACACTGACACAAACAGGGCACCTATTTTGGTGTGTCCTAATGTATTTTTGGAGTGTCGATGGTATGCCCAACACGTGTCTGATACGCATCTTATTGCCTCTGTGTCTGATACTCATGACAATCATGCTTGATACCAGTAATACGAACAAATTAAGATTGAAACTGCTACAAACAGTAGACAAATACGAACAATGAGAATACATTTGAAGTTGCATCTTTGACAAATGATTCAACCTACAAGCAAATAAAACAAAAACCTCAAGCAAAAGTAGAACATGATGAAGCAAAGCAATCAGTAGAAAAGATAAAGAGGTAAGAGCATTGGTAAGGCAAGAGCAAGCGAGCACCTTCTGTATAGCAGCTTCATTAATTAGTGGACCCTGTAAAGAGGAACCACAAACCCTCGTAATTAAGTCATCAAGTTAACAATCAACGTTGAATAAAATATCATAAGAAAGCCACTCAAGAAACAATATAATATAATGCCAACAATCAGCATATGAAGAGACCGCTTTGATATGTTGAAAACAGAGGAACTGTGTGTCAAATAACTAGTCAAATCGTCTATGCAAGATGAATCAACTTCTTATCACGAAGACATATCAATCTTTCAGCTGCACAGATTATGCCACGATGATAATCCAAAACAAAACCTTCCTGCAACATGATCACTGCAGATTGTTGACCTGGAGTATTATTACCTGAGCTACACCTTCGACAAGGCCATTGCCAACTTGCAAATTTTGAACAGCCTTCGCAAAAGCATTCGCAAACTTTTCGTAGATGCCTACAAGGGAACAAGATTTAATAAGATAAAGGAAGAAAATGAAAAGATGAAAGTTTGTAACTAAAAAGTTATAACAGGTCTCTGAACACAGTTGAGCAAAAACAGACAAAAGAGGTAGAAAGCCTCAAGAAATTATAAACTCGGCTTTTCAAGAGTAGATTGTATAAAAATAAAAATAAAATAAACAGAGTCATAATTATAAGTATATAGACAGTTAATGACCATGAATCATACAATAGAGAAACTTGGAAGGTTCGTCCTGTAGACCAACCTTAGAAGCCAGAAGCGGGAGCGGGAGCGGGAGCGGAAGCGGAAGCGGGAGCGGGAGAACGTGACTACTTAGAAGATTCTAAAATTGGGAGCGTGATGGAAGCGTGCGCTAATAAAATGTTTATGTTTATTAATTATTGTTATCAAAATTTATAAATATCTTAATATTTATTAGAATTTATAAAGTTCAGTTCAAAGTTACAATGAGACCATTCACATGGTAATTTTTATGATGTCAAGGTAAGTAATCATTAGTTTCTTGTTACTTTGATGAACGTGCATTAAAAATTATCTAACTTTCTTTCCAAAAAATTTGCTCTCTTTTAAAATTATGGTCTTGCTATGGAAAACGCTCATGTCTTCGAGAAAACGCGATCCCGTTGCCGGAGAAACGAGCTTCCGTCGTCGGGGAAACAAGCTCCCAAGTAAGAACCGCCGAATCAAGGTTCTTACTGAGATTCGTTGACCTCCTAGGAGTTTCTGGCTTCTAAGAGACCAACTACCAAATATGTGAGGTTGCACAACCTTGAATCCTACACAGATTTCAAAGGGTCTAGCAGGAATTCATTATATGCATTTTGCATCTCCTATATAGTTCAAATAAGTGAAGAACATGCACATTCTTCAGTTGACATTCAAGCAATCATGGCTTTGTTAGCTCTTTAGTAAACTATGTTCTATATATCACATTTCACGTCTTAAAATACCCAAAGGAATGAGGATAAAGCATTCTTGTTGGTGGTCTTGTTTCCCAAAATACACCTTATAGCCAGGTTTGGCGACCATGGATATGCATAATCAAATAGTCTAAGAATAACATATGTGTTTCTGCTAATAAATAGTGTCATTTCCTCATATCAAGATTAGTTCCATGATCAAGAAATTTGTATCAAACTTGAGAGTAAGGATTGGTCCTAGATATGCAATTGCCAGAAATTATGTTTGAAGTATGAATCTGAAAGAATATTTCACTCTACTACATCAGTGCTGTATATCTATATGAATATAGGATATACATGAGATGTCTATGTGGAGATATCCAAGAATAATACAAGCTGCACAAGTTAAAATTGCAAGTACATGATGAATACATATCAGTAAAAAATGCTTTCAGTAGCTAATAAAAGTGCATCATAGTATATCCTTATGGAGGAATCTGCAAGAGGTACGTCTCTTACAACCAGGTATCTTTTACATTAAGTTTTGAACTGAACTTGGCATAAAACTAGGGAGGACAAGTACTAATGTTATACCCACACCATGCATATGACAGCAAGCCTGCATAGAATTCATTTGAGACAATACGTAGTATTCAAATCAGCTTTTATTTGGGTCTGAACTTGGTGAAGGTAGATTCAAAATGAGTCATAAAGTGGATCCAGATAAGCCTCCTTTTCTATCTCATTTTGCTCTTTCTATGAAATGCAAGGATGAAGGTTCATCAATATTTCTGACATTACACAATAGAGTTTTTAGCCACTGCTGTTATTCTTTTCCTTGTAGACTATCTAGATAAATACTATTACTTTCTACTCCCTAGGACACTAATAATACATAAAAAAATATATACTTTAACTGTACTATTTAGTTCTAATTATAATCCAAACTTAGACAATCATGCAGTTCCACATAACCTACAAATCTTTACCTTCTTGTACCATGATTCTGTTTGCACAGACGCATGTTTGCCCACTGTTTCGGAACTTTGCGGCAAGCTGCAGAAAGTGAAACGCCTTGAAAGTTTAGAAATATAAATCTCTTATGGCAAGATCTGACTAAAAATGTGTATATGCAAGAAATGTTTATTTACAAGCATCACATGATATTCCACCATGAAACTAGTATCATATAAGTGTTGGGTAAGCTATACGTTGGTTATATAAATATTAACTGGGTTAGCTACAAGCAGCTGTGACTTTTGGTCATTAAATTCCCATTAAGAATATATCCAGGACCTATTTATACTATTTCTGGAAGAGATAATTCACTTACAGTGCTTCATTGACTAATATCTCTGCATATTATTCTTTTTCTTTTTTCTTTTTGCGTGTGTGTGTGCGTGTGTGAGAGAGAGAGAGAGAGAAAACAGTAAGGTTCTGCAGAATTTCAAGAAGATTTATCCTAAATTATAGTTGGATATCACTTGGATCAAGTGTGATTTGTTCGTTAGCATTACAGTTACAAGTATCCTACTGGTCATAACATTAAGATGATAAAAGAGAAATACAAGCCAATTACCTTTCTGAATTTGTCAAGCATTCAAAGTAATCCTATTTATTATCAAAAAATCACAGTTCACCCGTATAGAAACCTCTAACATGTAGAAAAGCATATTAACACGTAATGTGCCAGTCTGTCAACTATATTAGGAAACAAATTCATAGGTAGCAAATTTAAGGGCTTTCACACACCAAGAGGGTCTGATCAACGGCAGGAAAACATGCACTAGACAATAATATAAATAAATAAAAGAAGGCAAAAGAGCAAGAAAATGAAAAAATTTCGTACAGCTCCTTTTACTGCCACATCCAAGTCTGCGTCATCAAAGACTATGCAAGGTGCATTCCCGCCAAGTTCGAGGGATACCTGTTTTAACAGACCTTCATATTGAAGCTAGGTATATCGGATTCTAAAATATAATTACATGTTCAAACTGATACAAGAAAACAGGTATGACCAGCATAGAGATAAACAAGCTCACAGTACTAAAAGCATACTATCTTGGGATGTAGCATCAATCAGCCAAGTTAAAGAGTTAAGTCTACCATGTAGATCATTGGTTATTCCTTTGGAAGGGGGGAAAAACAAACAAAATGAATCTGTGGAATAATTCATCACATACATCTTACAACAATAGAAAAGACTAGTATTTGGTCAATCCAATAATTCAGCTTGCCTAAGGCATACTGTTACAGCAAAAAATTGATGTAGTGGCCTGAAATTCTTCGAATATCCAGATTTACCAAATGTACTTTTGATAAACTATCATTCAAAGCCCAGTAATCTAGTATTTTACAATAATATTAGGGAATGACATGTTGTGAGAAATATTATAGATAAAAGTTGGTAATGTCACGGAAAAGTCAGCAGGGCATGATGAAATGCCTTAAGACATAGAAAGTACGCAAATGAGTATGAGAAAATGTCCCAATTTAACATCAGAGAAGAAAATGAGTGAAGTAATAACAGTCTGAATGAACTAGTGATCTGTATATCTCTTCTTCGCCTACTCTTCTTTTACCATCGGCCTTCTCTCCTTTAGCTTCTTTCAATCTGCTCCCAATACGATTAAGAGATTGTACAATGGATTGAATTGGATGAGATGTTTTCTTTCTGGAAACATATCTACTCTAGATGGGATATGTTTCACGCTCAAAGAAGAAAACGGTAGAACCAAAACACTACTACTCGAAGCTGAATAATTATATTTGATTGAACCTGTTTTCGGGGAGTAAAATTATCATGTAGTTTCCAAAATGAATAAGTCCCTAACTGTAAGAGTATTATCATAAATTCTCTAAACATATTTTGTTCTTCAGAGATAATAGAGTAAAATAACAAATTACTGAGAAAGAAGTCATTATAGATGGTCTTAAGCTGGCTGAAGGTAGGCAACTTTATCCATAATTTCATTCATTTAAGGACAAATTATGGGATGAATGATTCACTTCTTTTAAAACCAGATAAGTTTTTACACATATTGGCAATGCACAAACTTGAAGCAGCAGCCAAAGTACTACAAAAATGTTTAATCAAGATAACTCTGATTTAAGTAAGGTTCAAAGTATCGGTATCGGAATCGGTATCGGACCATTCCTATGAGTATCGGGATCGGCGGTATCGGTAGTATCGGCGGTTTCGGATCGGAGTATCGGATTTTTTGGTATCGGAAAGCAAACAACTATTAGTAAATTATTAACATTTTAGATAATATATTTTATACATTTATGTATAATTTAAAGTATTTTCAATATTGTTTCTTAGTATTTTTGATATTGAATGAAATAGTAGTCATCATTGTCGATTGATTTATATGTGATAGATAAATTTTTCTCTTTTATATGTTTTTAGAACCTTACTATGCTTTTACATCCTTTCTAATTGGTCTTTTCAATTCAAATTTTTTTGCCGAATTGACTGAAAAAGAGACCTCTAATGTCGGTATCGGTCAGTATCGGGTATCGGTCGGTATCGGATCGGGACATGCCAAACTGTATCGGTATCGGCCGTATCGGATCAGTATCGGCCGATACTTTAAACTATCATTTAACTACATACAGACATTCAAATTCGACACAATTCACGTTTTACACTAAAAGACAACAAAAGCATAGCCTTCCAACAACAAAAAATCTACAACTATTTAGACTAACCTTTTTAACCGTACTTGCTGACCCTTCCATCAACTTCTTCCCTACAGCTGTTGAACCAGTGAAAGTGATCTTCCGTACCTAACAGGTTAGCGAAAGCACGTTATAGACTGCAGTTAATTGACTGTAACATTGCAAGAAGCAACAATGACATGTTAAATTGAAATTAAGGGCACCTGCGTGCTCTCTAGTAGAGTGTCTCCAATGTGAGAAGCCTTACCCATAACAACATTCAGTGCTCCCTGAATGATAAAAATGGATAAACATAGATCAGACAAAAAAAAACGACACAGTACACATTAATACGAGCCAAGAAGGGTGGTCAAAGTGGACATAGTAATAAAAATGGTTGATTTGAAACTATAGCTACAAGTCAATATGCTGAAGAATATAAAAGTGAGGCACCAGCTCAACTAGGTGGACTTTGGGTAGGTTTTCCAGTCAAAGCAGGCCACATATTAAGCAGATTATGTCAACACAAACCCAACTATTAAATAAACAGGTCAGACTTTAAAACCCTGGACCAATCCCCTGAAATATAGACCAACGCTGTCCTCGAGTTTATGGCAGCAACTCTGGTTGCATGATTTGCATCACAAGGACATATTCACAGCAACATGAACCTAATAGTCTATATTGTGCTTCTGAACACCAAAAATGTGCAGAAGTTGAGAAATTACTGGCGGGATTCCAGCTTGAAGAGAGAGCTGAGCTGCAGCTAACGCAGTCAAGGGAGTATACTCTGATGGCTAAACAACCACTGTGAGCCACAAGCCAGAGCAGGACCAACCTGATACATCATAAAATAATACCATGTGAATTAACAAAAGCAGATGTACGGTAAATAGATTCGTTACCTATAATACTCAGTTTATTATTAATTATTAGAAAATCATACAACCTTTCGTGCAATCATCGCCAGAGGAAAGTTCCATGGAGTGATTGCTCCAACTACTCCAACCGGCTGTAAGGCACAACAAAAAAATAGAAAAAAAAATACAAGCTGTAAGGCACAACAAAAAAATAGAAAAAAAAATACAAGTCATCATTCATTTAAACTTTGATAAATCTCTAGGATATTTATGCATAACTCCTAATATCTAGCAACTTTTAAAGTATAGTGGCGAAAGAACAGAAGGCATTGTATAACAATACACAAATAATTACAGTAACCATTGTTCAATAAGTATCGCATAATTATCTAGATGAGCACGGAAAACAAGGTAACAAACAGTACATAACAAGTCTAATCTTAGTTTGCATAATGTTATTCTTTTCAATTTTCCTTCACCAATGGATTGAAAAGGTTAGACAGCACCATGCTTACCACATATGTGCACCTATATTGCTCTTCATCCCTACAGAAGTGCTTTCCAAATGCTCATCAGGACTACTACGCTCTAATGATTATCTGTCACCACTGATAAGGGCAGTGTAAGACATGTAAATCAGCAAGATCCATTCTTTGGTCACATGTTGTTACTCTTACCATTTATTAATCACAACAGTTCTTTTTATTTATTTGAGGTCACACTGACCATAAATAGATCACAAAATCTAGGTCCAAAGTCGCAATATGTAATCATGTAATAGTAATGTAATGGAAGTATAGATTCACTCAAAATGTAAAATTGCTAAGCAGAAATACTTGGATCTACTAAAACAATATTGGAACCCTCTTGAAACTTATGAAAGGGAAGAGTAAACTAAAAGAAGACAAAAATTAAAAAAAAAAAAAAGGTTAAAGTTTGTTGCCTGTTTTAAAACAAATAATCGACGATCTGCTAGAGTAGGAGGAATAATATCGCCATAAACCCGTTTAGCTTCCTCAGCGAAAAATTCAATGAAGCTGGCACCATAGTTAACCTGTGACCATAGTTTCAACTTATTATCAGTTGGAAGTATTATGCATGGATACAACCTAATTAAAGAGGTCCAAGTATCTTCAAAATATATCGTAACTGCATATGACGATATAATACCTCGCCCTGTACCTCCTTTAGAGGCTTCCCTTGTTCCAGTGTAATGAGTAGAGCAAGATCTTCCTTATGAGCGATAATTAGATCATACCTTCAGAAGCATCAGAAGATATTCAGCAAAGATAAAAGTGAAGGATGCAGTGTTATGTATAATATCCTCATGTGCTTACTGTGGCAAAGTTATGTGCTTATTGTGGCAAAGTTACATAATACGCTCAGGTCGAAGAAAGTCGAGCTTTCTTCCTAATACACATAAGCACTCAAACGGTCTTGTGTAAGGAATTTGTAGATAATAGTCCATGTTATCGTTATTTCAGAATGAATATGCATATCAAACATATAACCCTGTTGATCATAAACGAATTGAAAGACCAACTCAATCAACCCCAATAATTTCTTGTCCAACTACATTAACGGTGATGATTCTTACTTTGCCGAATAATCATTATGTAACCAATCAGAGATCTGTAGGTTAGGAGATGAGAGGGTAATAAAAGGATGTTGTTAACATACACCAAGAGACCAAGGCACAAAAAAGACCACCACTCTTTCAATGGATATGGAATGAGTATCTACAAAAGGATGTCAGAATTTTTGTCTAACCATTTTCTAAGACATTTGCTCCTCTCATTTGCAGTGAGTTTGCTCCAAGCTGCGAAAGATAAAATTAGGAAATATGAAATACATCTAGTTAACTAAAACTGAATGTTTAAACATTAAAATCACACTACTGCAGAACCTTTAAACTCATAAAAAGACATGACAATCAAAGAGGTTGATTATTAGAAATATAAGCACATATTAATTATCATGTAATGACTTCAAAAAAAGATAGGCTTCATATTTGGTTTAGCTGGATCATAATGAAATGCTGCATGATAGGATAACTACTCAATAAAATCAAACTTATTTTGTGACAATCAAACACTTGAAAAGAGTGGTTGCAAATATTGGATGTTGTTATATTCAGCTGCAGAAAACATTTGTCTGCACCAAAACACATGGGCACATGGCCCAGCCTATAAATTATGTCAGTCATGTAAGTGTAAGAAATATGCAACTGCAGTCAAACTTGAGTGGATCTAACAACTTGATCCGGCCCATAAATTAGACACTAATCAAAATCAGAAGGGTTAAATGATTATAAGAACAAAAATAATGATGTGAAATCCGGTTTGCAGATCCATACAACAGAAAGTACTGGACGCTGATGTTATTGCATCAGAGGTTTCCTTCCTGCCCATGCATGACACATTTGCTATAACATCCCCAGTAGCCGGATTCCGCACCTACCAAAAGAAATAGCTATTATCAGTGACAAATCAAAACTTTGATTGCTTGTTTGGTAGTAGAAATAGGAGAAAGGGAAAAAAAAAAAATGGAAAGTCAAAAAAATAGGAGGTGGGGGGGTGTGGGGGGGGGGGGGGCGGGGGTAGTGGGGGGGGGGGTGGAAGTTAAACAGAAAAGGTAGCCACCAAAATATGAAGACAAGAAAGGAAATTTAGTCACAAGGGAGATATTAGAGAAGTTCCTCAATTCACAGTACTGGGAGAATGAACACGAGTAAACGCATATGTCTACACGTAAAAACATTGCCAAAAACTAGAGCAACAGGGATTACAGATAAACACTCAGCACATAGCATGACAGTAGGGCATGTGAAATGTGAAATATGAAATCAAATACAAATACATTCATATAGAGAACAAGCCTTATTTCTTTTCTCCTACTTCTACATTTATATGGACTAGCACAGGTTTTGTTATAAATAGAACCACAACTACATTCGTATAGAGAACAAGCCTTATTTCTTTTGTCCTACTTCTACATTTATATGGACCAGCACAGGTTTTTGTTATAAATAGAACCACGCTTATTTCCCTCACTGCTGGCTTTTGGATCCTCTGGTCCAGTGACTCCTAATTGATGGAATGGAACTAAAAAAACTATAATGAAAACATAACAAGACAATTAGGACACGAGCACACATAGTCCTCCTAGTCTAATAACCATGTCGTGGATACTGCTCGGACGATCCATAGTATAATAAGGTTTCCTTCGTTTCCTAGCTAACAAGAAAGCAGTGTCACTAAAGACACTCACTATTACAAGAAAATTAAGCTGACATAGGAATTTAAATAATTAGCTGTTCTTGATCGATCAACTTCCTTCACATGTTCCCAGTTACCATCTATGGTGCAAAAATACGGAAACGAGTAGGGATGCGGACACAATACATATATGGGATACAAACATTTTCAAATATGTACAAAGGTAGTTACGGACACGGTACGGATATGGACAACATAGCTCGCTTATGTTAGTCGTCTTCTATCTCCCACCCAACGGAAAATTATTCACTACCTTATAGATAACTTAATGTAGGAGGTCCCAACTGTTGCAAGAACTAAAATTCTCGCCACTTCAAATTAAGAGATCAACCAATTATACTATATAAAACTTTAGTCACTTGGGATGGAATATGCAAATTCGATTTACAAGATTGTTGTATTCAACATAATTATCACTTAGGATGTAGTTATCATCTCGTATCCATCCCTACAAAATTATTGTTGTATTCAAGATAAATTATCCATGTCCTATCTTTTATCATCTTGGAGCCATCCTCACTTAAGATAGATAATGTGATGTGCTAAAGACTAGGACACATAACTAGAGTTGAATACCACCACAATCTAAAGTTCTAAATAATCTTAAGTACAAATAGGCTTAACAGAAAGAAAGAAAAAAAGGACTACCACATTCTATCTATTTTGCAGGTATCCACATACTTGTTTGCCGGTGTAGGTTTGTGTGTACATCTAACTTAGTGCTGCATGGGATCTAAACATAGGAACAAGGAACTAGGAACATTTCGATGTACACAAAAATGTGATGTTCTGACCCGTGCGCGTCTTGTGTAAGAACAAACTACAAAGGATGTCTTTTCTTGACAAAGACAACCCAAGCCAGTATTTGCTCAGAAGAAACTAAACTGACAACATAAAAGTATATACATTGCCGCAAAATGACATCAAAAGGAAAGAAGCTTTAAGAAGCTTATCACTTCGAAGGTTTCTCCATCATAAGAATCAACCCATTTCCCTCCGATGAATCCCTGAGTCTTGAAAATCCCCGAATTGATCAGCTGAGAAGCCGCTGCCTTCGTATCCATACTCATCTGCAAATCCAAACAAGCCAACTTAAGATTACACGAAATAGACTCCATAACAATTTATTGACAACATAAATACTTATATGACAATCAATACAAAACCCACTTCACATTCAAAAAAGGAAACTCTGAGAACAAATAGAACAGATAATTTGCATACTCGTCAGCCTAACTAAAGATAGCTTATCGAAAGCAAAACCCACATGAGATATCACTCCATCAAAATAGCATCAAAAAACCAATATTTTGAAAACAAATTGACAATCCAAAGAGAACCCACTTGGGATCCCGCTGTAGCAGTACAAAAATAACATCAAATTGAGAACTTGAGGAGAAAAAATGGAGATTCTGAAGAGCAAATATTGGAAACGGTTTACAACAAACAGAGAATACCATACGCTTGTCATCCAATCCGATCAGAACCCCTTGAGAAGAACACGTCAGAATAGCATAAAAATCGAATCTTGAGACCAAATATAACAATCGTAAGAGAACCCACATGGAATTCAACAAGAACAGTGAAAAGAAAATAGCATCAAAATCAAAAGTTGACAAAAGAATGAAGAATACCAAATGGGAAAGAGAGCAAGAGCAAGGGATTGAGAGTGAGGAAAGAGAGAGAAATAAGAAGAAGAAATGGGGGGTGGGATGGGTTGCTTGCCTGTCGATGATGACGAATGTGGCGATAAGGAGAAGAGAACAGGTGGCTGCGACATAGAGCCACGCGGAGAATCGACATGGACTCTCTTCTGCCGGTGAAAGCTTCCTTCTTTCTCGTTTAGCGCCTAGTGAGGAAGAGAAGCTCACTTCAAATCTCCCAACTCATTTACTATTCCATTAAATTTTGATATTAATTAATACTTTTTTTTTCTTAATATTACATTTTTTAGAAATTTTATGAAATTATATCAGTAATTTTTCTTAGGTCTTCCGCGTCAATATTTTATATTTAATTCGTTGTTAGCCGGTCCATAGAGGGTCTTTCGTTTTTGTCATAAGCTAGGATTATAAAAATAAAAAATAAAAATCTTGAAGTATCTTTCAGAATTTTGAAGAAAATCAGTACCTTGTAGGCAGTGAAATGACGAGAGTCAGGAGTTAAAGTCTCTTTGGAATGAGAGAGAAAAAAATAAACAAAATTAAGTGAGATAGAATTAAGTGAGAAAGAGGAAAGTTAATACTTATAACATTGCTTTGATTGGATGCATAATTGAGTGGGGTGTGTTTAATAACGTTTATTTGGATTGAAGATTTTGAACGAAAAAAAGAGTTAAATGGAATATATTTATGACTTTTTAAGCAAATCTCACTTCCTTCTAGTTAACTTGACAGAAGGCTTCTTAAGACCTCGCTTTCATACTCCACTCTCTAGTTCACTGATTGATCCTTCCGTTTTTGTAACAGAGGCTAAAAGGTGTGAACGAAGAACTTTTATTTTTTGGCTTTTAGGCTTTTAAAGGTATCACACCTGTTGGAATAAACCTTTGTTTCTCTTTAGTTATTCTGATTCTGATTAAAGCATGTTTAGTTGAAAATATACTTAGTAAGAATTGATATTCTGAGAATCTATGTTAAGTGTGTGAGTTGTATAATAATCTTACTTGCATTGGAGAAGTTGTCCATTCCAGTTTTCTGTTGATTCCACAATATATATTTTCTGTCAGTAGATGGGGCTGTTCTTAATGAAAACTTGTGTATCAACAGGAACTGAAATACTGATATATATAGACATTGCTTGTGTCAGTTTCTTCCATCTAAGAAACTGCCTAGCCTAACTGCCTTTTCAAACTGCCTAACCTAAGTGCCTTTTCAAAATCTGAATTATCCTTATAACTGTCATAGGAATTCAAAACAAAAGTCTTATAATGATATTTGAATTCAAACTAAGCCATATAATCAGATCCTTTGTAATGTCTTGTTCACTGAGTTCTTTAACAATCTCCCACTGAACTTGACATTACTTTAGAACTTGAACTTACATATGAGTTAGTATAATGAAGAGTGCACCATGAATTCATATCATACAACCTGTTCAGAAACTTAATTGACTATATCAACTACAAGAAACAAAAAACAACATGATGAATTAGGAAAACACAAGTGTTCTAAGTTTACTGTGTAGTTATCTAATCACATATAAATACAACAGTCCTATATGCTAAAACTGTACTGATCGATCTCAATAAAGCATATGTATATATATATATATATATATAGGCAATGATGTTCTAACAAAATTTCTAACAATATAGAGATTAGACAACAAGTTATATTCCATAATCACTGCATATAATACTGTCGAATAACAATATATACTAAATTTGTACAACTTAATTTTGCAGGAAGTAATGATCATCTTATTTAAATAGGATACGACACTATACATAATAACAACGAAGTACTTTCACTTCTCTTCAGTATTCATGTTCTGCATGACTCCCATGGTTTTAACATGTTCATTGAAAATAGATACTGGTAAAGCCTTTGTTAAAGGGTCTGCAAGTTGATCTCTAGTGCCAATCTTGACGACTTCAATCTCATTTTCATTAACACTCTCCCTGACAGCAAAATATTTTACATCTATATTCTTAGAACCTGAAGATCTTTTGTTGTTCTTTGAGAAAAATACTGCAGATGCATTGTCACAGTAAATGGTCATAGGTCTTTCAATGGAATCCACCAATTTTAACTGAGACACAAAATTTTTTAACCATAAGGCCTGACCAGTAGCTTCAAAGATAGCTTTATATTCTGCCTGGAATGTTGAAGTTGCTGTGAGTGTCTGTTTTGCTGTTTTCCAAGAAACTGCTCCTCCATCCAACTAAAAAATGTAACCTGAAGTTGATTTCAAATCATCCAAATCTGATTTGTAAGAAGCATCTGTAAAAGCCTTAACTTCAAGTTCTTGATCTTCCAATTGTCTATATACCAACATACAATTCCTGGTTTTCTTCAAATACCTTAACACTTTCTTTCCAGCTACCCAGTGCTCATGACCTGCATTTGACTGAAACCTAGACAACATATTCACTGCAAAAGTATGTCTGGTCTTGTGCATACTTGCAAATACATTAGACTCCCAACCATCCTTGCATATGGCACATTCTGCATATCTTTTCTCTGTAAAGCATTTTTGGGACACTGTCCTTTGTGTAGTTTGTCTCCTTTCGACATTGGACAATCTCCAGGTTTGCAATTCTGCATACCAAATCTCTGAAGCACTTTGTCAATGTAGTTTTTCTGAGAAAGTCCCAGCATATACTGCTCCCTATTTCTTGTAATCTCAATACCAAGCACATAATGTGCTTCTCCCATATCCTTCATATCAAACATTTTCATGAGAAAAGCCTTCGTTTCTTTAAGGAGACATATGCTACTACTAGCAAGCAAGGTGTCATCAACATATAAAATTAACAAAATAAAATTACTCCCACTGTTCTTCAAATAAATGCACTCATCTAGCTTGTTTTCCACGAAACCAAACTTAGTAATAACTTTAGAAAATTTCAAATACCACTGCCTTGAAGCTTGCTTAAGGCCATAAATTGACTTCTTGAGTTTGCACACTTTACTTTCATCCTCTACAAAACCCTCAGGTTGCAACATATAAATTTCTTCATATAGATCTCCATTCAAGAAGGCTGTCTTGACATCCATTTGATTCAATTCAAGATTAAAGTGTGCCACAATAGCCATTATAACCCTAAATGCATCCTTTGTTGAGACCGGAGAAAAAGTCTCATTAAAATCAATTTCCTCTTTCTGATTATAACCCTTAGCTACCAATCTTGCTTTGTACCTCTCTATTTTCCCATCTGTATCCCTTTTTGTTTTAAATACCCACTTGCATCCAATTGGCTTGAAATTATCTGGTTTGTCCACCAAATTCCATACCTCATTCTTTGCCATACTCTGAAGTTCATCCTCCATTGCTAATCTCCATTTTTCATTGTTCTCGGACTGCATGGCTTCTTTTACTGTAATAGGATCTTCTTCATCATCTGGTTCTGCATTTGTGACAGTGAGAAAAGTGTAATAGTTATCACCAATTGTAGACTTCTTTTCCCTTATAGACCTTCTCAATGTTACAGGTTGCACATTTTCTGAAACAACTTTTTCTAGAATATGATCATTTTTAACTATATTTTGGACATTATTTTCTTCTGGCACAACGTCATTATCAGCCCCTGTAATTTGAACAGCTTCTACATTTTCTGGAATCATTTCTAACATGTTTTCACCTGCAACATCTACCTCAAAATCAGGATAAATGAACCATTCCTCAATTGCACCATGAGAACTACTAGCTTCAACTTCCAATTCTTCCCTCACATTTTCTTGTTTATCAAGTAACTCATCATAAAAAGTGGCTCTATGTGATTCCATAATTCTAGTCCCTCTTCCTGGACAATAAAATCTAAAACCTTTGGATCTTTCACAATAACCAATGAAATATGAACTCACAGACTGAGAGTCAAGTTTCCCATTCTCTACATTGTGAATTCTAGCTTCTGTTTTGCACCCCTGACATGAAAATGATTTAAACTTGGTTTGTATCCACACCAAATTTCAAAGGGAGTTTTGATCACTGCCTTGCTTGGAGTTCTATTGCAAATGTAATTTGCAGTCTTCAATGCTTCTCCCCACAGAAATTTTGGTAAACCAGACCTCACAATCATGCTTCTCACCATGTTTATCAAGGTTCTATTCCTTCTTTCTGAAACACCATTTTGCTGAGGGTTGTAAGGTGTTGTATACTGAGCTATAATACCACACTCTTGCAAATACAAGGCAAATGGACCTTTATGTTGTCCCTTTTCTGTGAATTTTCCATAAAATTCACCACCCCTATCAGATCTGACAATCTTTATAAGTCTTCCAATTTGTCTTTCTACTTCAGTTTTAAAGATCTTGAAGGTTTCCAAAGCTTGTGATTTTTCAGAAATCAAATAAATATAACAATATCTTGAAAAATCATCTATGAAAGTGATAAAATAACAGTTTCCACAAATTGTTTTGACTGGAAAAGGACCACAAATGTCAGTGTGAATCAAATCTAGTAAATTTTCACTTCTTTTGGAACCACTTTTTCTGGAATTAGTCATTTTTTCTTTTAAACAATCAATACAGGTTTCAAAATCTGTAAAATCTAAAGATGGCAAGATATGTTGTTTAACCAATTCATTCAACCTTTCTTTTGATATGTGGCCAAGTCTTTTATGCCACAAAAAAGAAGAATCATGTTTAAATTTTCTTTTCTTGCTATCCTTATTACTCATCATAAAGACATCTGTACTGACATTTGAAATAATAAAATTATTTTTGCAATTGACCAACCAATAACCATCTACAATTTTAGCATTACCAAAACACTCAAAATTAAAATAGAAAGACATAATTTCATTATTACTTGAAAAATGAAAACCAGTTTTAGATACAAACTGGGAACCAGATATAAGGTTCCTCTTTATTGAAGGAATACAATACACATTTTCAAGTTCTAAAACAAATTTATTGGAAAACACTAAACTGACAACCCCTATAGCTCTCACAGTCACTCGTTGTCCATTTGCAACACACACCTTAGTCTCTTCTTTAGTTGGGATTGTTATCCTTGATAATCCCTGTAAAGAATTGACAATATGAATAGGTGAGCCAGTGTCAAACCACCATGAGTTGTCAGATACCAAATCTTTAGAAATAAAACTGAAAATAGGTTTTGTCAAAAAATCACCTTTCTTAATCATCCATGCTTTGAAACCTTCACAATCTTTCTTAAAATGACCTGATTTCTTGCAAAAGAAACACTTCATAATACCAACAAATTTATTAGACTTACCTTTAGTGTTGTCAGACTTTACAGCAAGTTTAGTACCAGAGGAACTACCCTTTTGAAACTTGTTGTTCCCAAATTTCTTCTTGTATTGTGGCTTGTTCACCAAATGCACAGAAATTTTCTTTCCTTTCTTCAATATCTCTTCCTCAACTTCAACACAGAGTGAGATCAACTCATTTACACTCCATTTCTCCTTTTGAGTCTTGTAAAGAGTCTTCAATTGACTATATTGGTCTGGAAGTGAATTCAGCAACATGTGAACAAGAAAAGGCTCCTCAATAGGCATGTTTAATTCTCTCAGTTTGCCAGCAGTATCAGACCCCTTCATGATGTACTCTCTAACACTACCATGTCCATTAAAGTGCATCTTAATGAGCTTGTTCATAAGGTTACCAGTTTCAGCCTTATCCGAGCGCTTGTACTTTTCAGCAATTGAGTCAAAAAAGGTTTTGGCAAACTCGGAGTCAGGAACACCCCCTCTTACATTTTCATTCATGCTCCTTTTGATACATATCAGTGCCATTCTGTTATGCTTGTGCCACTTTTCAAACTTATCCTTGCTTTCCTTGCTAGCATTACCAGGTAATGGCTCTGGTGGATCCTCCTTCAAAACATGATCAAAATCCAAAATTCCCAGATTCAACTCAATGTCACTTTTCCATTTTCTGAAGTTTGAGCCATTCAACAACTCTATCTGACTTATGCTCATTGGAAAATGCATATATGTAGATAAAATGATCAAGAAAAATTATTCTAGTTTTTTTTTTTTTTTTAATGTCTTTGAATGAAATTTTGTAATGAATATTCATACAAAACATAATATATCAGTACAAATATGAAATGAATTCATTTGAAGACTTTGACTACCTTTGTGGTGTACTAGTCCTTTAATGGAACTGAATGTTCATATTTCATACATATGAAATCAAGAAACCAAATATTTTGAATCTATATTTCTTTGGAAATTTAAATCAAAGTTAATTTTAAGTTCCTTGATTCAACATTAATAGTCAACTGGTTCGAATTTTCATATCTTTATACAAAGCCATTTTGACAGCATGCATTATGTGTAGAAAATTCATTTGACATATTACAATAGTATAATTTTGATCTGTGAAAAAAAAAATATATAATTCTGAACATATGGCTGCTTTGACAGCACTCAATGTTAAGAGTTTTCATCATGAGTATATTCAATATCACAAGAATATAATTTCATGATTTTATTAAACAACAAAATTATGATAAATAGAACCAATAAATAGTGCATAAGAATATATGTTAATAACTTAGATATGCAATCATAAGTTTGAACAAGTGAATTAAACTACATGCGGATTAATAAAATATTCCCAGAATTCGAAAGTAGAGGAAATTAAATAACAGCAATTTAATCTGAATCAGAAAGCTCTGATACCAATTGTTGGAATAAACCTTTGTTTCTCTTTAGTTATTCTGATTCTGATTAAAGCATGTTTAGTTGAAAATATACTTAGTAAGAATTGATATTCTGAGAATCTATGTTAAGTGTGTGAGTTGTATAATAATCTTACTTGCATTGGAGAAGTTGTCCATTCCAGTTTTCTGTTGATTCCACAATATATATTTTCTGTCAGTAGATGGGGCTGTTCTTAATGAAAACTTGTGTATCAACAGAAACTGAAATACTGATATATATAGACATTGCTTGTGTCAGTTTCTTCCATCTAAGAAACTGCCTAGCCTAATTGCCTTTTCAAACTGCCTAACCTAAGTGCCTTTTCAAAATCTGAATTATCCTTATAACTGTCATAGGAATTCAAAACAAAAGTCTTATAATGATATTTGAATTCAAACTAAGCCACATAATCAGATCCTTTGTAATGTCTTGTTCACTGAGTTCTCTAACAACACCCACTTGTTGTTTCTTCCGTCAAAAGACAACCAGCTAGCCGATAGCGACTTCTTATCGTTATGTTCTTCCTGCTTCTTCTTGTCATCCGGATTTCTGACATGCTATTTCGACTTGACTCAATGCTTGTTTCTTGCTTAACACAGCAAACTCTTCCTCCGGGCGCTTTTCTTTTTCGTTCGAGAAATTCTCTCTTTTTCGGATTCGTTTTTCGCTTTTTCAATTTGAAAGATTAAAAAATGGACAAAAAAGGATTAAATAAATTTTTACTTAACCCTATATTATTTCATTTTTAAAATTTTTATCCTCAAATTAAGTGTGATTTTTTTTTCTCACTTAACTTTTTTAATCCTCAGTCCAAGCACACCCTAAAGGTGAGACCGACCTAAAAAATATGAATTAGCAATGTGTCGAATTGACATGAACCTCAGACGTACTTTGAGCAAGAATAACCGGTAGTATATAGAAAGTGGGTATTTAACAAACTGGTTGTGTACCATTAAAAATAATAATAATAAGGGTGTGTTTGGTTTGCAATGCTCAGTGATGTAATATAATTGGTATTATATTAAAATTTTAATTTTGATGTTTACTTGGATAAAAAAATTGATGTAATGTAATGGTCGTGATAAGTAGGGTTGAGCATTTGGTTTATTTGGATTCAACTGGACTAAAATAGTTAAAATTGAATAAACTGAAATTACAAAAAGTCAAACCGAAATCGAACCGGAATTAGCTATAACCGAAACCGAATCAATATAATCTATTTATATAGAAGACTAATAATAAAAAAAAATTATTTACATATGGTTTTTATTATCTTAGAAAAAAGTTTGTGGCAAAATTCTCATGGAGTTAATTTGGTTGATTTTGGAGCAGAAACAAGTTTGTGATAGTTGTATCGGGACTATTAAAGATATGTATGATTGAATAACGATGACCGTAAAAAGCGTTAAAGAAGAGAGTAAATAATTTTCTATTAGCGTTGGCGTATATCAAGGATCAACAACAAGTCCATACATTTTTACACTAATTATAATGGGATTACTAGGTATATATATAGGAAGAAATTTTATGGTGTATGATATTTGTTAATGATATTGTATTGGTCATGGAAATAGAAAAAAATATTATATGCTAAAATAGAGGTGTGGAGAGAGACTTTGAAGTATAAAGTATTTTAAAATTAGAATAAAATTATTACAGTATATGAATTATTACTTAAACCAAAAGGTCAAGAGAAATGAGAGAAAATTATATATATATATATATATATATATATATATATATATATATATATATATATATATATATATATATATATATATAGGGTAAACGGGATATGAGCCATAGTGCTCATATTCCTACATGAGTCATGCACATGTGGACTAATAGGAATAGAGTGTACTAATGCACATGGGTGCACATGGGATGTAGGACTATTTCTATTGGTCCACATGTGCATGACTCATGCAGGAATATGAGCACTATGGCTCATATTACGTTTATATATATATATATATATATATATATATATATATATATATATATATATATATATATATATATATATATATATGCTGACAAAGATATCATAGATCCCAGATGACCTATTTTGTGATCTGGGCTGGATCATAGTTGTAATTATCATATTTATCTCCATAATAATTACTTTCTTCGATATATATATGGTAAACGGGATATGAGTCATAGTGCTCAAATTCTTGCATGAGTCATGTACATGTAGACCAATAGAAATAGAGTGTAGTAGTGCACATGGGATGTAGGAGTCTATTCCTATTGGTCCTCATGTGCATGGCTCATGTAAAAATATGAGCACTATGGCTTATATCCCATTTACCATATATATATCGAAGAAGGTAAATATTATGGAGAAAAATATGATAATTACAACTATGATCCGATCCAGTCCAGATTACAAAATAGGTCATCTGGGATCTAGGATATATTTGTCAGCATCCATATTTCTTTGTATAGCAAAAATACTAATGAAAAGACCCTCAAAGATACGTCAATTTTACTTCCTCCACACGTGTCAGACCACCGCCCCAAAGATTAATCTAAGACGGCGGTATCATGTCACGTTCCTCTCCCAGAATACTGGATAAATACGAGAACTGACATGACCAACCACACCTTTGCAGAATACTGAAGTAAGCTTCAATGTGCTAAGGTTGTCTAGATTACATATGGGTGGACTCTAGCATACTATGACGTTAGTCCTTGTCACGCCCCGATTTTTGTAGAATCGATAGTCGTCCCCCGGGCATGACGTCGTGTATGCCTAAGTTGCGCATCGCACAAGGCCAAGATATTTTATAAAACGAGCACATATTCAGAAGTACGCAGATAATTTAAACACAATGTTGAAACATGAAAAAGTTCTCTTTATTGATAATGAACATCTTTATACAAGCTCTTGAACGAGTCAGATAATTATCGCACGGGCTTACAAAAGTAGACGCAAAATAAGATAACCATCGTGTACATTACATCCTTTTACTAAAACTTCAAAGCTATAGAGACCTTCGGGCAAAGCTATCGTCTTTCCACGGAGCTGCATAAGTTATATGCACGAACTCCTGGAACTTGCAGAACACACTTCAAGGGCACGAACTGGACGTGCCGGTAGGTGGACTGGAGTGGGAAGTCGCTTTAGCTTCTTGCAGGATCTCCTTGGTGCGAAAAAACTTGTTGCAACGAGGGTCAGTACATCAAAATGCACTGGTGAATATGAGCTAACCCAACTATACCAATCAACACGTTGTTTATATGAAGCATGCAAGTTATTATGTGGTCTTTCTGTAATGTCCCGCTCCGCGTCGACATTTTGTATCAAGGTGAGTGGGCAGAACTTCGTTCTCTGATTCTTGCACGTCTTAATAATAAATCTGAGTTTTTGCTTGCAATATTTTTATAAGAGAATGATAGAACCTGCCTTGCATGTTAATAAACGAACTCACCTAGCTTGTCTTTAAAACGAATGTCTGCTTAACAAAGAGACCCTGAAATGCATGTCTAAGAGTGCATGAACATGTTCACTATCCCATATGCTCCGAGAGAACCATATCGTGCTTGAATGTGTTCAAGTGATAAGTCGGATTACCCCACAACAAAGAATGATCTGGATGGTTTATCTCATCTGCATCCTAGTGTTTTATTTGATAGTGTTTCATGCATTCGCATCGGTCGGGCAATGGCTATTAGTGGAGAGCTGAACTGCATGCGTCCTTAGCCACCATGGGTCACAGTTGCCAATAACATCAGAGAAATGAGTCATCGGTATGTCGGACCAACAGCTGCCGATCATGAGATACTCGGAGACCGTACTACATATAACTAGTTCATTGTGTTGGCTTGGATAGAGGACTGTTGTCATAACCCACACCCGGAAAATCGGGCATGAGTCGTGGGTACGTCCAGCCTATGTCGCAGCATCGGCGGTAGAACGTTGTCTAGGTCTACTATCTAGCTAACAATCTCATGCAATCAATATAAGTACCTGTCAAGATCTCAACTCTAAATGGAGGAGCAATATGATAATGATAACACAAGTACTCAATCACGAATCTACGCACGATAAGATAACAAAGAAGACTAACAACTACAAAGTCTAAACAACTGCTACTAAAATAATAACAACAACAACAATAATAATAATAATAATACAACAATATCCAGAATCATATACAATACAAGGTCTCGATCTAAAACCAGGGACAAATCCGGTACCAAAAGCTAATAAAAACAACAACTAAGGGCTTAGTGATCCCGGCTACCAACCCGGAAATTACTCCTAAACTAGGGGGTCCCTGTCTACACCAACGACAGGCTGAGGTCCATAAAACTTCGGATATCAATCCTCCGGATCCTCTGAAAAATATATCCAGTCAGGATTGGAGCAAGTACACCTCTAACAGCAGTTCCAGTTAAATAATAAAAACTATAAAGCAGTTATAGCAAGTAGCAAGGTGAAGAAAATAAAGTATGAACAGGGAAATACATATATGTATCACTGGCGCATAAAGGTAAAGATGCATGAAAATCAAAAGAAAGATAAATATGACTGTAGGATACAAGAAATCTAAACTAAGATCAAGTAAGTGCACAAGAATGTGTAGTGAGTCCAGCAAGAGTACATGTAATGAGTCAAGTCCAAAAATATATAAGTGAGACCAGCAAAAAATGCAAGAGAGTCCAGACTATAAAGAATGAACTCGTGTCTTTGAAATACCTGTTTTGACATGTAAACGGCTAGGGGTAAGTACGGCTCACCGTATACTGGGTGTGCAGCTGCTATCATTCTAGATTAGACACGAGGGGGTGATTCCAGTGATTCCAGTTGGGAATATTTACATGTCTACTCGAGTGTTTCTCCGTCTCGACTAGTACAAGTGAATCCAAGACCCGACACATAAATCAAGTATGAGTCCAGCCAGAAACATGAGTGATGTCTGTAGTGAGTCACGATGTGATGCCAGTAGGTGATTCCAGAAACATAAAATATACGTGTCGCAAGTAAATAAATCCAGAAATACTAGTCCGTATCGTGCCAGAAAAATCAGAGAATACTATACTAGAAGCTGAATCATAATAATCATCAGATAATGAAAACTATCAAAGAATGTACTCACCTGACGTCCTGAGCAACTGGCGATCCGAACTGGCCTCGCAAGGACCTATTGCGAAAAGCAAGGTTAAACGGGTTTCTAAAGAGTTAAACAGATATAAAATAGCTAAAAATAAGCTTCTAAGGTTGTTCTAGGTCAAACGGGTCAAACCGGTGAAATTTGGGTCAAAAAGTCAACTCTTGGTCCAAAAAGTCAACTCTAGGTCAAAACTAGGTCAAAAGTTGACTTTGACGGTCAACCGGGTCAACTACGGTCAACTCTAGGTCAAACTAGGGTGCCCCTAAAATTCTAGGTCAAAACTAGGTCATTAAGCTAATAAACCCTCAAACTCGCCTCCTTGAGATAATAGGATACCCTCGGTATCCGATACCTCAACCTACGCTATACGTCCCGCCTATACCCTCTATAATATATACTAGCACGTATATATATACATAACTATATATATAAAAGTATCGCTAACCTCATTCCTAGGCTAAAACCCAATACCTTGCCCCGATGCTCAATACCTTGAGTATCTCAAGGTATTGAGATACTCAAGCCTTACCCCTCACTAACACTAGCTAACTAACTAACTATCTATATATCTACTTATATATATATATATATATATAATCTAGTACATAGGCTACCTCAATACCTTACCTCCGATACCTCAATACATTCGTATCTCAAGGTATTGAGATACCTAACTTGTCACGCCCCGATCCCGAAAGGGTCAATCGTCCTCGCTGGATCCTTCACGGAACCGATTCGTCCTCGCTGGGGCGTGATACCGTACGAGCCTGGAGTTGCGCTCGTACAAGGCAAGAACTTACAGTTATAGGAACCCACTTTGAAACACAATTTGGAAAACACATTCACAGATAATTGAACACAAGTGCAGGAAGGAAATATGCTTTTTCATTGATAATTCAGAATAATTTACATAGAGTCTACATTGATGCGCCTTCTCGGCTACTTGAATTATATTAGAAAAGATAACTCAAAATGCAGGGCGCGCTCCATCAGATAGTCCCCGTCGTCCATACATTACGCCCTTGTATAGGTTGAAAGTCCAAGCCTCCAAAATGATCTGACTTCAACTATACTTCAAAATAGAGGTGCTCCTAACGCCTCTTCGTCTATCCACTAGCGTTGCACCGTCTGAGTGCCTGAAATAGTTGCCCACAACGTGGGTCAGTACTCAACTTGTACTGGTGAGCGGGATGAATCCCACTCGACTAAATCGACACTAGCTTATTAGGGGCGAGCATGCATTAAGATTACTTCTATAAAGAAGCAAGTGAATTCAATTCATATCAGTTGCATGTTTTGATATAAATGAAAATAGCATTGAATCCAACCAGTGCATCGATTGCTTACTCAACCGATGAACACCTTCCCTGCAACGAAACACAAGTATACTTACCATCTGCACAAGACAATAAATTAGCATGTGTTCTATTCTATGCGGTCATTGGTGTGATCGACACCTTAGGGACATATTCCAAGCATTAACGGCGCGCCCTATCAGCCCGGGTAGCAAGCCCCGCTGGAGGTCCCGCAATGCATCGTGACGAACACGAATCAATATTTCCCTCCGGATCGATACGGTTCCAGTGCCCCGGAAAGCCGTTTCGAGGAAATGATAAACCTTGTGCACAAGTTGTCCCAGACCATGCAAATGCATGAACATTTTATATCTCACACAATGCATCGAATTAAACAAATGAAGTAAAGCAGCAATATATATATCTTATGCAACAGTTCATATTTTCTCAATGCGGTGTTCCGATTTTGATATCCCATGGGTCCAAACTCTATCCGAGGCACCAGGCCGTAACCAACAACCAAATTCCCATTCCAACCAACTGAATTTATAAGGTGTGCAAGCATATAGTAAAATTAGTCTACAATTCCCATGTTCCTTTCTTAGTGGCTGGCATGCATTGTGGCTAAGCATTTCCTAGGCGTCCAACCGGGCATCATCGAGTGAACGTTTGAAACATTAGAGATGTTGGCGTGAAGAAGTAGGAAAGAAGGGACCAAACCACTCACTGGTTAAGGGAAAAGTTGCTGAAACAAGGAATCCCGCCTAGCGACGATCAAACGTCAGTTACGCGGACCTGCAACAGCACGAGCACCGAGTTAGAATTCTTGCCTATCCTTCCTTGCCGAACTCCCCAAAATTCAAGCTCCAATCAATAAAACCAACAGTGAAAACCAAGCAACTCGAAAGCAACACCAAATCAAATCCCAAATCGGCAATCAAGAAAACCAAGCAACCAAACACGAAAACTATTGGACTCGTTTCAATAGAGGCCTTTCCATGAGTTGGAAAGGATCATCGCATTTCGTCCATGGCAATAAGATGCTGAAGGTCTAAGCATACTCTGACAGACTAGCCACAAGCCCAATTATATAGTGCACATCCCGGTCGGATCGGGATTTGAGGCACTACATAATATACCACTAAGAAAAAGTTTCGTCCCGAAACTTAAGAACAAGGCCCTACCTCCGACTGAGTGAACAACGAAGAATATTTCTCCTTCATCTCCGATTCTATCTCCCAGGTTGATTCCCCAACTGAATGGTTCCGCCACAGCACGCGAACCAAGGATATCGTACGGTTGCGAAGTACTTTTTCCTTACGATCCAGAATCTGCACCGGTTCTTCTGAGTATGATAAATCTGTGCGCAGTTCCAATTGTTCGAAGCTAACCACATGACTCGGGTCATGCACATACTTCCGCAGTTGAGAAACATAGAATACGTCATGCACTTCAGCCAAGGCGGGAGGTAGTGCAATCCGGTATGCCACAGCTGCCACTCGTTCCAGAATCTCGAAGGGGCCGACAAACCTGGGACTTAGTTTGCCCTTCACGTCGAAACGCATCACCCCACGCATCGGCGTCACTTTTAAGAATACATGATCCCCGACCACGAACTCCAAAGGTCTACGATGAGCATCGGCATAACTTTTCTGTCGGCTCTGCGCCGTGCGGAGTCTTTCCCGAATCAAGCGAACTTTCTCAACTGCCTGTTCTACCAGCTCTGGCCCGAGTACTTGCCGCTCGCCAACTTCGTCCCAACAAATTGGAGATCGACACTTGCGCCCATAAAGTGCTTCGTACGGTGCCATCTGGATGCTCGATTGGTAGCTGTTGTTGTACGCAAACTCCGCCAACGTGAGATGCGTGTCCAAACTAGTCTTCAAATCAATTGCACACAGCCGTAACATATCTTCAAGTATCTGATTTGTCCTTTCCGTTTGTCCATCAGTCTGGGGGTGGTATGCAGTACTGAACTGTAGCTTGGTTCCCAAAGCAGACTGTAGGCTTATCCAAAAATGAGATAAGAAGCGTCCGTCACGGTCAGAGACGATTGAGGCAGGTACTCCGTGTAATCGAACAATCTCGTCTATGTAAATCTGTGCTAACCGATCGACGCTCCAAGTAATTTTTATAGGAAGGAAGTGGGCTGATTTGGTCAAACGATCAACTATGACCCAAATCGCATCATGTCCCCGCGGCGTCTTCGGAAATCCCACAATGAAATCCATAGTGATTTTGTCCCATTTCCACTCAGGAATAGCGAGGTTCTGCAGCTCCCCGCCGGGCCTCTGATGTTCAGCTTTCACCTGTTGACAGGCCATGCACTGTGACACAAAGGTCGCCACATTCCGCTTCATACCTTGCCACCAGAAGGTTCTGCGTAAGTCCATATACATCTTAGTGCTCCCCGGATGCAAGGAATACTTCGCATAGTGTGCTTCCGCCATAATTTCCCTTCGGAGTTCTGGGTCGTTAGGAACACATATCCTTCCTTTCATTTGTAAGGTCCCATCTTCGCCTGCCACAAAGTCAGACGTCTTCCCCGCCGAAATCAGTCCGCGTGCCTTCGCTAGGAACTGATCGCCCTCCTGAGCTGATTTGATTCTATCACGCAGACTTGGTTCAAGATGGAGTGATGCCAGCTGCACTCCTTGATGCTGAACACGGAGCTCGATGCCCATCGCCTCAAGATCTCGAAGTAAATGGTTGTTTATGGATAACGAGACCACATACTTTCGACTCAGAGCATCAGCAACGACGTTTCCCTTGCCAGGTGTGTAAGCGATCGTCAAATCATAGTCCTTAATCAGTTCTAGCCAACGCCGCTGTCGGAGGTTCAGTTCTCGTTGTGTGAATAGATATTTGAGGCTCTTGTGATCTGTGAAGATTTTGCAAGTAATACCATAAAGATAATGCCTCCACAACTTCAGTGCAAATACAATTGCCGCCAATTCTAAGTCGTGCGTCGGGTAGTTTTTCTCGTGCGGCTTCAGTTGCCTGGAGGCGTACGATATTACCTTATCCCTCTGCATGAGCACACATCCCAAACCAAGTCCCGAGGCGTCACTGTATATCTGAAACTCCTCTACCCCATCTGGAAGAGCAAGGATCGGAGCTGAAACAAGACGCTGCTTAAGTTCTTGAAAGCTGGCTTCACAGTCATCACTCCATTTGTATACAATCCCTTTTTGAGTGAGGCGAGTCAAAGGCGAGGCCAGTTTAGAAAAATCCTTCACGAACCTACGGTAATATCCCGCTAGGCCCAGAAAGCTTCGTACTTCGCTGGCTGATGTAGGTTGCTTCCAATCCACCACTGCCTCTATTTTCTTCGGGTCTACGGCGATGCCCTCTGCCGAGACAACATGACCCAGAAATACCATGCTGTTCAACCAGAACTCACACTTGCTGAGCTTAGCGTACAACTGATGCTCTCGTAATGTCTGCAGCACGATCTTTAGGTGTTTCTTGTGTTATGCCTCGTTCTTGGAATATATTAGAATGTCGTCGATGAACACGACCACAAACTTGTCTACGTACGGCCGAAACACGCGGTTCATCAGATCCATGAAAGCTGCAGGGGCGTTCGTCAAACCGAACGACATCACAAAAAATTCGTAGTGTCCGTATCGGGTCCTGAATGCAGATTTTTGAACATCATCTGGTTTGATTTTCAACTGGTGGTACCCTGACCTGAGATCAATTTTAGAGAAAACTGTTGCACCTTGCAGCTGATCAAACAAGTCATCTATCCTTGGCAATGGGTACTGGTTCCGCACGGTCGCCTTATTTAGTTCTCGGTAGTCAATACATAGCCGCATGGATCCATCCTTTTTCTTCACGAACAGCACCGGAGCGCCCCACGGAGAAACGCTTGGACGAATGTATCCTCGGTCCAACAGATCTTGTAACTGAATCTTAAGTTCCTTCAGCTCTGCTAGGGCCATTCGATAAGGTGCCTTCGATATCGGTCGCGCATCCGGAAATATGTCGATGCTGAATTCGATCTCACGATCAGGAGGCATTCCAGGCAGCTCGTCCGGGAACACGTCGAGAAAATCTGCTATAACATCAGCCTGAGCTGCATTTGCACTTTCCTGCCGGGTGTCTCGAACTGAAGCTAAGTACCCTTCACAACCCGAATGCAGCATACGCCTAGCCAAAATTGCTGATATCATCATTGCCGTCTTTGGTGCAGCGCTGCACGAATAGTAAAAGTCTGCCTCACCGGGTAGACGGAATATGACTCGCTTCTCCGCGCACTCAATTGTTGCATGACAAGCACCCAACCAATCTATCCCGAGAATAATATCATAATCCTTAATGTCTAATACAATGACATCTAAGGAAAGCTTCCCGCCTCCGATGCAAATATAACCATCCTTACAGATCGCATGGGCGGGCATGTCGACTCCCGAAGGTGTGCTCATGCAAAGATTCATATTTAAGGGAGTAGAAGCTAATTTATGCTCAATAGTAAAATCAGCAGATATGAAACTATGCGTAGCACCTGAATTGAATAAGACTCTAGCGGGCAAATCTCTGAAAAGTAATGTACCTGTCACGATAGTTTCAGAGACGAATGCTTCGTCCCGAGTCAGTGCATAGACTCGTCCTTGAGCACCCTGGCGTCGTGGGTTCAACGCCACAGCATTGGCATCACTTGCTGGAGGCCCCCTGTTGTGATTCCCGTGGTTCTGATTCCCGTGGTGCTGATTCCCATTGTTATGATTCCCATTGTTGTGACTCCCGTTGTGCTGATTCGGTTTTGCCTCACGGCAGTTGAAATGCTTGTGGTCCAGACGACCACATTTAAAACACCCAGTAACTCGGCATTCCTCCACTCGATGCCCTATTCTGCCGCACCTGTTGCAGTATGGTGCACGGGACGGGCCCCTATGCTCAGATGTATGCAGACGCTTTTGTGCTCCAGACCCTCCCATTTCCTGAGGCCGCTTATTATTGTTGGTACGGGAGGTTTGCACATCGGCCTTTGGTGGACAGCGCCCAAAGATCCGCTCGCTGTTCAGGGCAGCTTCATAACATTCCCTGTATGTCTGACACTTCTGGTTGATGACGTCCCTACGCAAATCGTCATTCAAACCCTTCTGGAAGCGGTAGCACCACGCCTGCTGGTTAGGCAAGAAGTGCCCAGCAAATTTAGCCAGCTTAGCGAACGTCGAGTCATAATCGTCGACAGACATACTTCCTTGCACCAGATTGCTGAAGTCGTCTTCTTTTTGTTGCCGCACAGCCCGGGGAATATATTGTTCAATGAAGGCAGATTTGAACATTTCCCAGGTAATTTTGCAGTTGGGATTGGCATCATAAATTCCCTGCTTAGTGGCCTCCCACCAATCATGCGCACGCAGCTCCAGTTGAACTGATGCACAGGCCACTCTTTTGGATCCCCTAATGCCGACCAGATTGAAGAGTCCCTCCATCTTTGTAATCCATCCTATCACCACGTCCGGTTCTGCTCGTCCGTTGAACGTTGGTGGATGCATCTTAGTGAATTCTGCCGCACGGCAGGTGTTCCTTGCTGGATGCTGTGTTTCTTCGGACTCATCCTCTACCGCCACAGCCGGCGGTGCAGCAGGCGTCACCGTGGCTCCCCCGTTATTGGGTACCAAGGATGCAATCAGTTGCATCATGGTATCCATCTGCTTTTGTTGAGCAGCCAACTGTGCCTGTTGAGAAATGGCTTGTTGTTGCTGCACCTCCATGAGATGCATAAGTCGTTCGGACATATCCATTGGACCCGCTCCTCCGGATTCTCCAGAACTTGCCGGATCGTTCTGGACGGGCTGAGCACTGCTTGCAGCGACAGTATTTTTCTTAGCCATAGCTACAAAAGAGAGTAGCTTGTTAACACCTCAAAAACGATAGATTTTTGTATCTATGGGCTTATTGTATAGGCGACCCATCTCATGCAGCGGACACCGAATGCAACTCAACCGAGAGGCGCATCAAACTCCTTTATAATCTTTTTGAAATCCCAAGGATGTAAAACCTGGCTCTGATACCAATATGTCACGCCCCGATCCCGAAAGGGTCAATCGTCCTCGCTGGATCCTTCACGGAACCGATTCGTCCTCGCTGGGACGTGATGCCGTACGAGCCTGGAGTTGCGCTCGTACAAGGCAAGAACTTACAGTTATAGGAACCCACTTTGAAACACAATTTAGAAAACACATTCACAGATAATTGAACACAAGTGCAGGAAGGAAATATGCTTTTTCATTGATAATTCAGAGTAATTTACATAGAGTCTACATTGATGCGCCTTCTCGGCTACTTGAATTACATTAGAAAAGATAACTCAAAATGCAGGGCGCGCTCCATCAGATAGTCCCCGTCGTCCATACATTACGCCCTTGTATAGGTTGAAAGTCCAAGCCTCCAAAATGATCTGACTTCAACTATACTTCAAAATAGAGGTGCTCCTAACGCCTCTTCGTCTATCCACTAGCGTTGCACCGTCTGAGTGCCTGAAATAGTTGCCCACAACGTGGGTCAGTACTCAACTTGTACTGGTGAGCGGGATGAATCCCACTCGACTAAATCGACACTAGCTTATTAGGGGAGAGCATGCATTAAGATTACTTCTATAAAGAAGCAAGTGAATTCAATTCATATCAGTTGCATGTTTTGATATAAATGAAAATAGCATTGAATCCAACCAGTGCATCGATTGCTTACTCAACCGATGAACACCTTCCCTGCAACGAAACACAAGTATACTTACCATCTGCACAAGACAATAAATTAGCATGTGTTCTATTCTATGCGGTCATTGGTGTGATCGACACCTTAGGGACATATTCCAAGCATTAACGGCGCGCCCTATCAGCCCGGGTAGCAAGCCCCGCTGGAGGTCCCGCAATGCATCGTGACGAACACGAATCAATATTTCCCTCCGGATCGATACGGTTCCAGTGCCCCGGAAAGCCGTTTCGAGGAAATGATAAACCTTGTGCACAAGTTGTCCCAGACCATGCAAATGCATGAACATTTTATATCTCACACAATGCATCGAATTAAACAAATGAAGTAAAGCAGTAATATATATATCTTATGCAACAGTTCATATTTTCTCAATGCGGTGTTCCGATTTTGATATCCCATGGGTCCAAACTCTATCCGAGGCACCAGGCCGTAACCAACAACCAAATTCCCATTCCAACCAACTGAATTTATAAGGTGTGCAAGCATATAGTAAAATTAGTCTACAATTTCCATGTTCCTTTCTTAGTGGCTGGCATGCATTGTGGCTAAGCATTTCCTAGGCGTCCAACCGGGCATCATCGAGTGAACGTTTGAAACATTAGAGATGTTGGCGTGAAGAAGTAGGAAAGAAGGGACCAAACCACTCACTGGTCAAGGGAAAAGTTGCTGAAACAAGAATCCCGCCTAGCGACGATCAAACGTCAGTTACGCGGACCTGCAACAGCACGAGCACCGAGTTAGAATTCTTGCCTATCCTTCCTTGCCGAACTCCCCAAAATTCAAGCTCCAATCAATAAAACCAACAGTGAAAACCAAGCAACTCGAAAGCAACACCAAATCAAATCCCAAACCGGCAATCAAGAAAACCAAGCAACCAAACACGAAAACTATTGGACTCGTTTCAATAGAGGCCTTTCCATGAGTTGGAAAGGATCATCGCATTTCGTCCGTGGCAATAAGATGCCGAAGGTCTAAGCATACTCTGACGGACTAGCCACAAGCCCAATTATATAGTGCACATCCCGGTCGGATCGGGATTTGAGGCACTACATAACTCACCCCACTCTAACACTAACTAACTAGCTAACTATCTATATAAATTTATGTACCTAGCTATATATCTAGGCAATTATATATTTCTAAGCACGTATGTATATATATATATACCTACATATCTATATATATATCACACATACACATATATATATCTATACTAATATCTATATATCTATCTATATATACTAGTATCTATATACATATACATACCTCTAACTATCTATATATATATATATATATATATATATATATATATATATATATATATATATATATATATATATATATTGTCACGTCCCTGTCCCAAAATACGTAGGACTAGGACACGTAAGCATGCCAGCCGTATGGATATGGCAACTCCAATATATGGAAATCAAAATCCACACGTACGCTGTAATATGAATATCAAATCCACAAGTGGTATAAACATATGTCACCAGTCATAGGGTAAAATCTAAATCTCATCCACGAAAATCAAATATAAATAAACAACCAGTATCTATGAAACTAGATCTTAATAAGAAGTATCTAAGGATGATAATTGGGTGGAAACAAATCCACTACCAACTAGAATATAAAAGTAAATACAATATAAGTACAATACAATAAACACAATATAAGAATAACAACTAACGACCACGGGGCTCGAAGAGAAGACATCCTCGAAACATATGTAACCATCCGAATCTGTGCTCCTGCGAATACTCAAGAACAGCAACACCTGGAAGGGGCCAGGTCCTCAGAGGGACATAACAAGATACATAAAAGTATGCCAATAAAGTACTGAAATAAATATCCAATGGGTCGTCTAACCGTCTAAGTGAATGCAATTTAAGAACAACTTTCTAACAAGTGGGCTATCTGACAAGGATTGGACCACCGTACTATAATAGGCTATGTCCATGGACCTCTAATAACTGCTAAGTCTTCTAGCATACAAAGTTTCTATTAGCAGTTACCCCTAACGCAAAGCCCATACGTACAGGAGGCCAGACCTGTCACGCAGTCCGTGATCTATATGAGACTCACACTTGTGTAACAACTATGTCACAGCCAATGAACCTAATAATGCTACATGATAATGGGGTAGTCTCATAAACAAGGTCAATGCAAATACATAAATAAAAATATATCGCGACGACACCGTCGCGCGTATTTTATATAACAGTTACAATATATGAACTAAAGACAGAAAATAAAGATGCATGCAACATATAGAATAAGAATAACAGTACAATGGCAAGGTATATTTGCCTGCTCTGAAAATGAATGAAGTCCCAACTCAAGGCGTCGTCCGATCTACCCGTCACATAAATTAAACAAGTTAGGTTACAAAAGTGGGTGAATAGGTTCCTCCATTTTAATCTATTTTAATTCTGAATAAAATAACCTAAAATAGTATTTTAATCTTATTATAATCTGATTTTATTGTTAAACTCTAATTTTGGTCCAAAGAAAGTCAACTTTACGGATTTGTGATCCGTGGTACGCAAATCGAGGCAATCCGTTGACCAAAAAGTCAACCAACTCAAATCCTAGATTTGTGTGTGGAATCTTATAGATTTCAATGCTACATGAACGCTGAAATCGACAGTTTTATAAAATCATAAGTCGGTAAAGAGTTATGGCCACAAGGGCGCACAGATGACAGTTTTTGGTGGTTTCCTATTTACGTCTACGTTGCACAAATTTTACAGTAGATTAAACTTATATATTAAATTCTAAAAAAATAATTTTATGTAATTTTATCATGTCATATTTTCGAAACTTTAAACGGCTCATAATTTCGAGTTCGGGATCTCCCTAAATCTCGAAAATACGAAAACGCGTCTAATTTCGGACAACTGGCACTTTCAGAATATTTTGGAAAAATAGGTTCTGAAATTACTGAAATAATTTATATATTAAAAAAATTAACCTTGATATGATTCTAAAAAAAAAAACTGGACCACGTTTGGAGTCCGGAGCTAGGAGATATCATCTTTTTAAGTCGTCATAACTACTAGAAAATGAGGCTGAATTTATGACGAATTTGACTGTTTTGGACGAAAAAGAGAGGAGTTTGGGGAAGAAAAATGTGAAAGATGTAGGTATTTACAATGGTGGAGACTACTTAATTGAATACGACTAGGATTGGCTAATTTGGATATGATTAGGATCAGTTTAAATAAGGATAGGATATCATGAAGTTACTTTCCTAGTAGGCTCAGGATTTGAATTAATTTAAAAAATAGAGTTTGAGGTTATCTCAATAATTTATAATCTTAAATAGAATTAAAGACAATGCAAATAATTTATATATAATCTTATTAATATCTATTAACACTAAATTAGCATCTATCTAATATTAATACTATATATATCCAAATAAATCCTAAAAAATTCAAAAATCTAAATAAATTTTTTAAAATTCTAAATAAATTACAGAAAAATATAATTAAATATTTTAAACTAAAATAAATATTTGGTAGGAACAATATGCAAGTATGGTCTCATAGTAATCATGGAAGTTCTAGAAATTTAGGTTCCCTATGTTTTAATTACCTAACAATTCTAGAAAAATCTCCAAAAATCTAAAATAGCCTAAAAATGATTCTAAATAAATATTTATATAAGTAAATATACTAAAAAATTTATTTTCTAATAAACTAAGAAAATACTCTAAAGAAATTCAATATCTATAATAAATATAATAATATAAAATACACACAAAATACCTATTTTGGATGAGGGAGTTTATATATATATATATATATATATATATATATATATATATATATATATATATATATATATAAGAAGGGGGAGGGGGTTAACTGCTGAATGCGCGCTGCTTGTGCTGAAACGCGTTGCTCACGCTGCTCTGCCAATGCTGCGATTGTTGCTGCTGCTGCCGCTGCTACCACGGCGTGCCGCGGCGCTGCGTTCTGCTGCAGCCACTGTCGTTGCGCTGCTGTTGCACCTCGCTGCAAATGCTGCTGCAGCTGCTCCTATTGTTGCAACATTCTGCTGCTGCAGCTGCAGCTAGCTGCTGCGGATACGCGTTACGCTGCTCTCTCCTCTTTGCCACCCTCTCTAGCACACTGGCACGCACACCACGACACATAAGCACACACACACTTAGATATATGTAGATACATAAACATATATACCTATATATACACACACAACCATATATATATATATATATATATATACACACACACACTTATACACATATATATATAGGTACATACACACATATATATATATATAAACACACATATGTATATATATACACACACTCTCATACATATATATAAACACACACACACACACACACACACACACACACACATATATATATATATATATATATATATATATATATATATATATATATATATATATATATATATATATAACACTCTATATATATACACAAACACACACTCATATATATATATATATATATATATATATATATATATATATATATATATATATAACACACACAAACACATATATATATATATATACATACCCCCCCCCCCCCACACACACACACACACATATATATATATATATATATATATATATATATATATATATATATATATATATATATATATATATATATATATATATAAACACATACATATATACATATAAACACTAACATATATATACATACACACTTATATATAAATATATATATATATACACACATACATACACACACACACAACCACACACAACAGCCCACCAACACACGCACACTCAACCACACTCACCTACTAACACAAATATATATATATATATATATATATATATATATATATATATATATATATATATATATATATATATATATATATATATATATATATATACTCGAGAACTCTAGTACACACGCTCTGAAGCTAAACCAGCCCACGGACAAGCCCAAAATCTAGAAACCAAGTCGAAATGGCCATTTGGTCATTTCGACGAACACGTGGAGTGCGGTTCGCGATACCTCGTGAAACGCACACCAAACCTACTCGAAATTGACCCAAAATTTACTCACAAGTTCTAATCGATATCTAGAACCTAGAAAAAATGTTAACTCTCCGATTCTAGGTCTGTGACAAAAACGCGCACACATGTGGAACCTACGACGACGAAAAAACTCCCAAATTGCCTAAAACGTCCAAATCTCCGCGACACGATCTCATGTGTCCGAACGGGGACACGTACTTACCCTCAAGATACCCAATCATGTCTATCTAGGTTCGTCTAACCTAGGGCATCATCCAAAATTGGGCCAATCTCGAATTTCATCCAAAATTGACACAAAACCTAATGTCAAAGTCTCCAAACACATCCAAACAAGCTCCAACTTTCTCCCAAGGGTAGTCTTAAGGTCTAGGAAGATTCTAAACTACTAATTACACTATATTAGAGTAATCACAAGGGGAAAAATTAGGGTTTACCTCTTGGGAGTTGGAATCCCAAGGCCAAAGTCTCTAAAAAGCTCCAAATCTACCACACCAAGCTTCCAAGCCTCCAACCCAAGCTCCAACACCAAATCTAAGCTCTACACACCTAGGTTAGGGAAAAGCAAAGGGTTAGGGTTTGTATTAATGGAAGAAATAGATGAAGGAAGAGAAAGAAGAGGAGAAAACTTACTTGAAATGTAGAAATTGGAAGAAGGAAGAAGAAGAAAAGAGTGGAGAGTGAAGAAGAAGAAGAAGAAGAAGAAGAAAGGAAATGAATGGGAGGGGGGGAGGTGTTGGTTCGGCCAGGAAATAGGTTAGGGTTAGGGTTTCATTTAGTTAAAATGACCAAAATGCCCTCCAAATCAAGTCATCCAAAATAGGGTTTGGGTTTGGGGTTCCAAATGCACTCTAATTAATCCCTAATTACTCCAACTAACTAACTAAAATATAAATAACTATTCTAAGCCAAAAAAAATAAGTCTAACAAGGGTGTTGGTTGGGTCTGACATGGGTCCACTAGGGTCTGACATGGGTTCAGGCTAGCCAAAACCCTAAAATAACTAATAAAAAAATAATATAACTAACAATTAAATATTAACACAAATATTTATGATAAATACACAATTAACCAAATTAAAATAAAAAAATACCTTGCTCTGGAAATGAGGTAGTGACAAGCCTATCCTCCTTAGAAAATTTTGTCCTCAAAATTTAAAGTCGATCGCACTCCCTCTAGGTCAAACCCCCAACAATCACAGTCAAGAAATTCTACCTAAACAACATGCAAGATCATGGTCCTACTGGTCGTGTTATCATAGTCTCAATCAGGGTCACTACACTATCTACCACCACACAAAAAAAAAGTCTAACATGTACTAATGAAGCACACCACAAGGAATGGAAAGGACATGAAGAAGAACAAAGAGACAGACCTGCTAACCCGACACCCGTAGCATCGGCCTCCTCGACCGTCAACGCATAAGCCCTGCCCTGCTGGGGTATCTCGTTCTGCTGGTGCGGGGCATGATGATGTGCCACATATGGCCTAGCTCTAACTCTCCGATCATGTGCTCCACCCAATGGAGGTGCAGTGGGACAATCTCGTATCTGGTGAGCAGCTGATCCACAGAATAAATACACCTTCAGCCTTCTCCTACAAATATCCCAAGTGTGTCTTGCCTTCCTGCAGTAGGCACAAGTGGGCACTCTCTGATCCTGACCCTGCTGTACTATCTTCTGCATATAGGGACGCTTAGCCAGTCCCGCACTACCTGAATCATCCCTGCCTCTCTTGGACTTGAGCTCTAAGTCATCCTCTGCCCTCTGAGCGTCTCCTACTATCTTCTCGAAAGTCACCTTGCGGTCGCTCCTAGTCAAAGACTTGACCGCCATGACCAAGCCCTTGCGAAACTTCCTCGTCTTTGCTGCCTCACTCAAGCCATCCACGAATCTGCCCAGACGGCAGAACTCTGCTGCGTACTCGTCCACTAGCATGCTCCCCTGGACGAGTGCCTCGAACTGGCTCTCCAAAGCACTGACCGCCACATCTGGGAAAAATTTGTCACACCCCAGTTCCAAAATACCGAGGAACTAGACACTTGGCAATGGCCAGCGACACACACTAATGGGCAAACCGAATTTAATAGACCCATCAATGTGTACTTAAGCTATAAAACAATAATAAAGGTCTACTAAACATGTCATAATCTAATCTCATCTATGGAAGATAAATATGATCAATATCAACATAATAAAATAAAAATCAATAACAAGTCTCAATAAAGTAAATCGGGGAACAACCCGATAATAAGTCTGATACAAAGGTTCAACAGACCAGAAATGAAAGAGTCTAATAATAGCAAATACTGAGTATGGATAACATATACTCAGGAGAAATCTTCGGCCATCACCTCGTCCTCGGGGATCGGTTCAGCTCCAGTGTCTGCTCCTGCTTTGGCTCCTGTCCCGTATACCTCGGGATAGAACTCCTTTGCTATTCCTGGGGACATAATCCGGATCCAGGTCCTCAGGGGACATAGCAAGGTACAAGAATAACTCAAGACAAAGTAAATACAGTATAATAATGAATGAAATAATAGGGTAAACTATGTAACCAGCTATGTAAAATGCAAGTGAGAGCATCACTAGTACTCAGGCTGAGACCACTACAAGCTCTGTGTCGGGGAGCCGGTAGCAGTAATATCACATAATGTGCCTAGCTCTGATGTAGAGTCTACGACCTCACAATAATAAGTACATATAAAAAATCATCCTGTTGTAGTGCCTCAAATCCCGATCCGACCGGGATGTGCACTATATAATTGGGCTTGTGGCTAGTCCGTCAGAGTATGCTTAGATCTTCGGCATCTTATTACCACGGACGAAATGCGATGATCCTTTCCAACTCATGGAAAGGCCTTTATTGAAACGAGTCCAATAGTTTTCGTGTTTGGTTGCTTGGTTTACTTGATTGCCGCTTTGGGATTTGATTTGGTGTTGCTTTCGAGTTGCTTGGTTTTCGCTGTTGGTTTTATTGATTGGAGCTTGAATTTTGGGGAGTTCGGCAAGGAAGGATAGGCAAGAATTCTAACTCGGTGCTCGTGCTGTTGCAGGTCCGCGTAACTGACGTTTGATCGTCGCTAGGCGGGATTCCTTGTTTCAGCAACTTTTTTCTTAACCAGTGAGTGGTTTGGTCCCTTCTTTCCTACTTCTTCACGCCAACATCTCTAATATTTCAAACGTTCACTCGATGATGCCCGGTTGGACGCCTAGGAAATGCTTAGCCATAATGCATGCCAGCCACTAAGAAAGGAACATGGGAATTGTAGACTAATTTTTACTATATGCTTGCACACCTTATAAATTCAGTTGGTTGGAATGGGAATTTGGTTGTTGGTTACGGCCTGGTGCCTCGGATAGAGTTTGGACCCATGGGATATCAAAAATCGGAACACCGCATTGAGGAAATATGAACTGTTGCATAAGATATATATATTGCTGCTTTACTTCACCTGTTTAATTCGATGTATTGTGTGAGATATAAAATATTCATGCATTTGCATGGTCTGGGACAACTTGTGCACAAGGTTTATCATTTCCTCGAAACGGCTTTCCGGGGCACTGGAACCGTATCGATCCGGAGGGAAATATTGATTCGTGTTCGTCACGATGCATTGCGGGACCTCCAGCGGGGCTTGCTACCCGGGCTGATAGGGCGCGCCGTTAATGCTTGGAATATGTCCCTAAGGTGTCGATCACACCAATGACCGCATAGAATAGAACACATGCTAATTTATTGTCTTGTGCAGATGGTAAGTATACTTGTGTTTCGTTGCAGGGAAGGCGTGCATCGGTTGAGTAAGCAATCGATGCACTGGTTGGATTCAATGCTATTTTCATTTTTATCAAAACATGCAACTGATATGAATTGAATTCATTTGCTTCTTTATAGAAGTAATCTTAATGCATGCTCGCCCCTAATAAGCTAGTGTCGATTTAGTCAAGTGGGATTCATCCCGCTCACCAGTACAAGTTGAGTACTGACCCACGTTGTGGGCAACTATTTCAGGCACTCAGACGGTGCAACGCTAGTGGATAGACGAAGAGGCGTTAGGAGCACCTCTATTTTGAAGTATAGTTGAAGTCAGATCATTTTGGAGGCTTGGACTTTCAACCTATACAAGGGCGTAATGTATGGACGACGGGGACTATCTGATGGAGCGCGCCCTGCATTTTGAGTTATCTTTTCTAATGTAATTCAAGTAGCCGAGAAGGCGCATCAATGTAGACTCTATGTAAATTACTCTGAATTATCAATGAAAAAGCATATTTTCTTCCTGCACTTGTGTTCAATTATCTGTGAATATGTTTTCTAAATTGTGTTTCAAAGTGGGTTCCTATAACTGTAAGTTCTTGCCTTGTACGAGCGCAACTCCAGGCTCGTATGGCATCACGCCCCAGCGAGGACGAATCGGTTCCGTGAAGGATCCAGCGAGGACGATTGACCCTTTCGGGATCGGGGCGTGACATATTGGTATCAGAGCTTAGGCTTTACATCCTTGGGATTTCAAAAGATTATAAAGGAGTTTGATGCGCCTCTCGGTTGAGTTACATTCGGTGTCTGCTGCATGAGATGAGTCGCCTATACAATGAGCCCATAGATACAAAAATCTATCATTTTTGAGGTGTTAACAAGCTACTCTCTTTTGTAGCAATGGATAAGAAAAACACTGCCGCTGTAAGCAGTGCTCAGCCCGTCCAGAACGATCCGGCAAGTTCTGGAGAATCCGGAGGAGCGGGTTCAATGGATATGTCCGAACGGCTTATGCATCTCATGGAGGTGCAGCAACAATAAGCCATTTCTCAACAGGCACAGTTGGCTGCTCAATAAAAGCAGATGGATACCATGATGCAACTGATTGCATCCTTGGTACCCAACAACGGGGGAGCCACGGTGACGCCTGCTACAACGCCGGCTATGGCGGTAGAGGATGAGTCCGAAGAAACACAGCATCCAGCAAGGAACACCTGCCGTGCGGCAGAATTCACTAAGATGCATCCACCAACGTTCAATGGGAGAGCAGAACCGGACGTAGTGATGGGATAAATTGCTAAGCTGGAGGGACTCTTCAACCTAGTTGGCATCCGGGGGTCCAAGCGAGTTGCCTGTGCATCGGTTCAGCTGGAACTGCGTGCGCATGATTGGTGGGAGGCCACGAAACAAGGGATTTACGATGCCAATCCCAACTGCAAAATAACTTGGGAAATATTCAAATCAGCCTTCATTGAACAATATATTCCCAGGGCCGTGCGTCAACAAAAGAAAGACGACTTCAGCAATCTGGTCCAAGGAAGTTTGTCTGTGGATGATTATGATTCTGTGTTCGCTAAGCTGGCTAAGTTTGCTGGGCACTTCTTGCCTAACCAGCAGGCGTGGTGCTACCGCTTTCAAAAGGGTTTGAATGACGATTTGCGTAGGGACGTCATCAACCAGAAGTGTCAAACATACAGGGAATGTTATGAAGCTGCCCTGAACAGCGAGCGGATCTTTGGGCGCTGTCCACCAAGGGCCGATGTGCAAACCTCCCGTACCAACAATAATAAGCGACCTCAGGAAACGGGAGGGTCTGGAGCACAAAAGCGTCCACACACATCTGAGCATAGGGGCCCGTCCCGTGCACCTTACTGCAACAGGTACGGCAGATTAGGGCATCGAGTGGAGGAATGTCGAGTTACTGGGTGTTTTAAATATGGTCGTCTGGACCACAAGCATTTCAACTGCCGTGAGGCAAAACCGAATCAGCACAACGGGAATCACAACAATGGGAATCATAATGGGAATCAGCACCATGGGAATCAGCACCACGGGAACCATAACAAGGGGCCTCCAGCTAGTGATACAAATGCCGTGGCGTTGAACCCACGACGCCAGGGTGCTCAAGGACGAGTCTATGCACTGACTCGGGACGAAGCTTCCGTCTCTGAAACTGTCGTGACAGGTACATTACTTTTCAGAGATTTGCCCGCTAGAGTCTTATTCGATTCAGGTGCTACGCATAGTTTCATATCTGCTGATTTTACTATTGAGCATAAATTAGCTTCTACTCCCTTAAATATGAATCTTTGCGTGAGCACACCTTCGGGAGTCGATATGCCCGCCCATGCGATCTGTAAGGATGGTTATATTTGCATCGGAGGCAGAAAGCTTTCCTTAGATGTTATTGTATTAGACATTAAGGATTACGACATTATTCTCGGGATGGATTGGTTGGGTGCTTGTCATGCAACAATTGAGTGCGCGGAGAAGCGAGTCGTATTCCGTCTACCCGGCGAGGCAGACTTTTACTATTCGTGCAGCGCTGCACCAAAGACGGCAATGATGATATTAGCAATTTCGGCTAGGCGTATGCTGCATTCGGGTTGTGAAGGGTACTTAGCTTCAGTTCGAGACACCCGGCAGGAAAGTGCAAATGCAGCTCAGGCTAATGTTATAGCAGATTTCCTCGACGTGTTCCCGGACGAGCTGCCTGGAATGCCTCCTGATCGTGAGATCGAATTCAGCATCGACATATTTTCGGATGCGCGACCGATATCGAAGGCACCTTATCGAATGGCCCTAGCAGAGCTGAAGGAACTCAAGATTCAGTTACAAGATCTGTTGGACCGAGGATACATTCGTCCAAGCGTTTCTCCGTGGGGTGCTCCAGTGCTGTTCGTGAAGAAAAAGGATGGATCCATGCGGCTATGTATTGACTACCGAGAACTAAATAAGGCGACCGTGCGGAACTAGTACCCATTGCCAAGGATAGATGACTTGTTTGATCAGCTGCAAGGTGCAACAGTTTTCTCTAAAATTGATCTCAGGTCAGGGTACCACCAGTTGAAAATCAAACCAGATGATGTTCAAAAATCTGCATTCAGGACCCGATACGGACACTACGAATTTCTTGTGATGTCGTTCGGTTTGACGAACGCCCCTACAGCTTTCAAGGATCTGATGAATCGCGTATTTCGGCCGTACGTAGACAAGTTTGTGGTCGTGTTCATCGACGACATTCTAATATATTCCAAGAACGAGGCAGAACACAAGAAACACCTAAAGATCGTGCTGCAGACATTACGAGAGCATCAGTTGTACGCTAAGCTCAGCAAGTGTGAGTTCTGGTTGAACAGCGTGGCATTTCTGGGTCATGTTGTCTCGGCAGAAGGCATCGCTGTAGACCCGAAGAAAATAGAGGCAGTGGTGGATTGGAAGCAACCTACATCAGCCAGCGAAGTACGAAGCTTTCTGGGCCTAGCGGGATACTACCGTAGGTTCGTGAAGGATTTTTCTAAATTGGCCTCGCCTTTGACTCGCCTCACTCAAAAAGGGATTGTATACAAATGGAGTGATGACTGCGAAGCCAGCTTTCAAGAACTTAAGCAGCGTCTTGTTTCAGCTCCGATCCTTGCTCTTCCAGATGGGGTAGAGGAGTTTCAGATATACAGTGACGCCTCAGGACTTGGTTTGGGATGTGTGCTCATGCAGAGGGATAAGGTAATATCGTACGCCTCCAGGCAACTGAAGCCGCACGAGAAAAACTACCCGACGCACGACTTGGAATTGGCGGCAATTTTATTTGCACTGAAGTTGTGGAGGCATTATCTTTATGGTGTTGCTTGCAAAATCTTCACAGATCACAAGAGCCTCAAGTATCTATTCACACAACGAGAATTGAACCTCCGACAACGGCGTTGGCTAGAACTGATTAAAGACTATGATCTGACGATCGCTTATACACCGGGCAAGGGAAACATCGTTGCTGATGCTCTGAGTCGGAAGTACGTGGGCTCATTATCCATAAACAACCATTTACTTCGAGATCTTGAGGCGATGGACATCGAGCTTCGTGTTCAGCATCAAGGAGTGCGGCTGGCATCACTCCATCTTGAACCAAGTCTGCGTGATAGAATCAAATCAGCTAAGGAGGGCGATCAGTTCCTAGCGAAGGCACGCGGACTAATTTCGGCGGGAAAGACGTCTGACTTTGTGGCAGGCGAAGATAGGACCTTACAAATGAAAGGAAGGCTATGTGTTCCTAACGACCCAGAACTCCGAAGGGAAATTATGGCGGAAGCACACTATACGAAGTATTCCTTGCATCCGGGGAGCACTAAGATGTACATGGACTTACGCAGAACCTTCTGGTGGCAAGGTATAAAGTGGGATGTGGCGACCTTTGTGTCACAGTGCATGGCCTGTCAACAGGTGAAAGTTGAACATCAGAGGCCCAGCGGGGAGCTGCAGAACCTCGCTATTCCTGAGTGGAAATGGGACAACATCACTATGGATTTCATTGTGGGATTTCCGAAGACTCCACGGGGGCATGATGCGATTTGGGTCATAGTTGATCGTTTGACCAAATCAGCCCACTTTCTTCCTATAAAAGTTACTTGGAGCGTCGATCGGTTAGCACAGATTTACATAGACGAGATTGTTCGATTACACGGAGTACCTGCCTCAATCGTCTCTGACCGTGACGGACGCTTCTTATCTCATTTTTGGACAAGCCTACAGTCTGCTTTGGGAACCAAGCTACAGTTCAGTACTGCATACCACCCCCAGACTGATGGCCAGACGGAAAGGACAAATCAGATACTTGAAGATATGTTACGGCTGTGTGCAATCGATTTGAAGACTAGTTGGGACACGCATCTCACGTTGGCGGACTTTGCGTACAACAACAGCTACCAATCGAGCATCCAGATGGCACCGTACGAAGCACTTTATGGGCGCAAGTGTCGATCTCCAATTTGTTGGGACGAAGTCGGCGAGCGGCAAGTACTCGGGCCAGAGCTGGTAGAACAGGCAGTTGAGAAAGTTCGCTTGATTCGGGAAAGACTCCGCACGGCGCAGAGCCGACAGAAAAGTTATACCGATGCTCATCGTAGACCTTTGGAGTTCGTGGTCGGGGATCATGTATTCTTTAAAGTGACGCCGATGCGTCGGGTGATGCGTTTCGGCGTGAAGGGCAAACTGAGTCCCAGGTTTGTCGGCCCCTTCGAGATTCTGGAACGAGTGGCAGCTGTGGCATACCGGATTGTACTACCTCCCGCCTTGGCTGAAGTGCATGACGTATTCCATATTTCTCAACTGCGGAAGTATGTGCATGACCTGAGTCATGTGGTTAGCTTCGAACAATTGGAACTGCGCACAGATTTATCATACTCAGAAGAGCCTGTACAGATTCTGGATCGTAAGGAAAAAGTACTTCGCAACCGTACGATGTCCTTGGTTCGCGTGCTATGGCGGAACCATTTAGTTGGGGAATCAACCTGGGAGATAGAATCGGAGATGAAGGAGAAATATCCTTCGTTGTTCATTCAGTCGGAGGTAGGGCCTTGTTCTTATGTTTCGGGACGAAACTTTTTCTTAGTGGTATATTATGTAGTGCCTCAAATCCCGATCCGACCGGGATGTGCACTATATAATTGGGCTTGTGGCTAGTCCGTCAGAGTATGCTTAGATCTTCGGCATCTTATTGCCACGGACGAAATGCGATGATCCTTTCCAACTCATGGAAAGGCCTCTATTGAAACGAGTCCAATAGTTTTCATGTTTGGTTGCTTGGTTTTCTTGATTGCCGCTTTGGGATTTGATTTGGTGTTGCTTTCGAGTTGCTTGGTTTTCGCTGTTGGTTTTATTGATTGGAGCTTGAATTTTGGGGAGTTCGGCAAGGAAGGATAGGCAAGAATTCTAACTCGGTGCTCGTGCTGTTGCAGGTCCGCGTAACTGACGTTTGATCGTTGCTAGGCGGGATTCCTTGTTTCAGCAACTTTTCCCTTAACCAGTGAGTGGTTTGGTCCCTTCTTTCCTACTTCTTCATGCCAATATCTCTAATGTTTCAAACGTTCACTCGATGATGCCCGGTTGGACGCCTAGGAAATGCTTAGCCACAATGCATGCCAGCCACTAAGAAAGGAACATGGGAATTGTAGACTAATTTTTACTGTATGCTTGCACACCTTATAAATTCAGTTGGTTGGAATGGAAATTTGGTTGTTGGTTACGGCCTGGTGCCTCGGATAGAGTTTGGACCCATGGGATATCAAAAATCGGAACACCGCATTGAGAAAATATGAACTGTTGCATAAGATATATATTGCTGCTTTACTTCACCTGTTTAATTCGATGCATTGTGTGAGATATAAAATGTTCATGCATTTGCATGGTCTGGGACAACTTGTGCACAAGGTTTATCATTTCCTCGAAACGGCTTTCCGGGGCACTGGAACCGTATCGATCCGGAGGGAAATATTAATTCCTGTTCGTCACGATGCATTGCGGGACCTCCAGCGGGGCTTGCTACCCGGGCTGATAGGGTGCGCCGTTAATGCTTGGAATATGTTCCTAAGGTGTCGATCACACCAATGACCGCATAGAATAGAACACATGCTAATTTATTGTCTTATGCAGATGGTAAGTATACTTGTGTTTCGTTGCAGGGAAGGCGTGCATCGGTTGAGTAAGCAATCGATGCACTGGTTGGATTCAATGCTATTTTCATTTCTATCAAAACATGCAACTGATATGAATTGAATTCACTTGCTTCTTTATAGAAGTAATCTTAATGCATACTTGCCCCTAATAAGCTAGTGTCGATTTAGTCAAGTGGGATTCATCCCGCTCACCAGTACAAGTTGAGTACTGACCCACGTTGTGGGCAATTATTTCAGGCACTCAGACGGTGCAACGCTAGTGGATAGACGAAGAGGCATTAGGAGCACCTCTATTTTGAAGTATAGTTGAAGTCAGATCATTTTGGAGGCTTAAACTTTCAACCTATACAAGGGCGTAATGTATGGACGACGGAGACTATCTGATGGAGCGCGCCCTGCATTTTGAGTTATCTTTTCTTATGTAATTCAAGTAGCCGAGAAGGTGCATCAATGTAGCCTCTATGTAAATTACTCTGAATTAAAAATGAAAAAGCATATTTTCTTCCTGCACTTGTGTTCAATTATCTGTGAATGTGTTTTCTAAATTGTGTTTCAAAGTGGGTTCCTATAACTGTAAGTTCTTGCCTTGTACGAGCGCAACTCCAGGCTCGTACGGCATCACGCCCCAGCGAGGACGAATCGGTTCCGTGAAGGATCCAGCGAGGACGATTGACCCTTTCGGGATCGGGGCGTGACACCTGTAGCCTGTGTGTCTCTCCCCATCCAATATAATCACACGTCTCATGTCCATGTCACGCAAGATCATATCTAATACAGCAAGTCATATGATAGCTATGAATATAAAATCTATGTCACAAATTATGTAGCCTATACAGAATCACCATGAATATCTTAGGAAGATTCTGTCTCATGAACAGTATCAGGTGTCCTGTAGTATGACGTACTTGATAATGCAAGCACGGTAATGTATAGGATTTCGATATCCATCTCTAGTGACGTTACACAACTCCGCGTACGGTATTGACATCCGAATATTATTCAGACATTAAGTAATGTCACACGGTCCTAGGTTGAACATTTATATCATATAAATAAATCAAGGGAATAATAGAAAACAAGTGCTGCAAGTATGGCAAGGTACACTTGCCTGGTGCTTGGATTCCAACTGCTGCTCTGGTATCAGCAAAATCTGCAGGTACTCCTCCGAATGCTGTACTAATCATTACCATCAGGTTCAGAAGATATCAAATAGATAGAATTGCCTGTACATGAGTCCAATTTGGACATAGGGGCAAAAGTGACAGTTTCTAGTCAAAGCGGAGTCCACATGTGGCCCGCTTCGCACCAAAAAATGTACCAAAGACAATATTCTCCAAATTTGTCAAACTTAGTGTCTACAAGTCCAGAACGATGATACGAACCCAACGAAATGTCCAAAAATGGATTCTGATGAGCCGATCACAAAATCGCTCGTCAAGTGGAGCCGTGGGGCCCACGATACGGGATTTTGTCAATGTTCTCAAAATCGTACCAAACTTGGGTCACAGGACCAGCGTATTTCTAAGAGTCCGGTGGTGCAAGTTTTATTTCGAAATGATGAGCGTATACGAAGTTATAATAAGTTTCAGAATAGGACCGATACAGGATATTGTCGACGGATACGCGTTGATTCCGGTGTGCACGCACATCCAAATCAACTTTCGCAAAATTCCATACGTTCGTATTAACAGTGTATAACTTTCGATGAAGTTCACACACGACCAAGTTGTAAACCCCCTCGATTAATTCTATAGATAGTCAGGTATGGATTTGGAAAATTTTGGATTAGCAGCAGATGTTGAGGTTTAGAGTAGAGTTGCTTGTGTCTGTTATTTATTAATTTAACCCTTGGCGCGTCCTACCATTGTTGATTTATTCGGAGCCCAATAGCAGCCCATAAATTCCATCGGACTATTGTACTTCTGACTTGACTCGCCAATTTAGGCACTGGACTTTTCCGTCACACAAAAATCAAATCCGTTGTGCCTTAAATCAATCACACAATTTCCTGTATCCTAAATCCCATATTTAATTCCGTGTCGGACACCTGTGTCGTTACCTTTAATTTTGAGATACCAACTTAACCCGTTGAGCCGGACCAACTAAAGGGTCCAAGACTGACTCCAAGCCCCCATTATTTTTGACCTTTGTGTCATTTCCAAATTTTGACCCCAAGTGCCCCCATTTAATTTAAAGCGCGGGATACTTTAATTCTATTTAAATCGGGGATACCAATTTTGTCTAATCCTATTTAATCACCAATTAATCCCAATGCCCATTTAATTAAACCCATGCCAAACACACAATACCCCCTCACCATGCAAATCACCAAACACCATTTTCTCCAAAATTTTTGCATCATTTCATGTGTTCGTACAATTTCCCGAATTTAAGGGGCTTAGTTGCAATTTATTGATTTAGGTGACCTCACCTCATTGGCCATGACCAAATGGAGAGCCTACCATTCCTTGACCTAGTCAACAGCCTCCCCTTCCTTTGTATGGAGAAACCCAATCCTCCATGTTAAATCCTAGCCCACCATTTGAATTGGAGCATCCCCACCACACACTCACATCACCAACCCCTATAAAGTCTCTTCAATGCACACATACCAAGCAGGCCCTAATCCCTAGGCATTGGAAACCCCTCCCTCTCTCTTTTTCCTCCCTCCTCCATATTTATCCATACAAATTTCTTTTTCTTCTTCCTTTTTTCTTCTTCTTCCTTTCTTCTTCATGAAGACCACCCTCCGGTCCGGAGACTGACTTCACTCCGGCCTGTGAACAGTGCCTCCGGCTGACTGATCCGGTCCGGCCGACTGACCCACTCCAGTCCGCTGCTGACCCACAGCAGTTCGAGCACCCCCCCCCCGCCGCGGCGGCTCCGACCTACTGCCAACGCCACAGCGCCATTCCGCCGCTGCACCGGTCGTGCCCAACTGCGTCGAGCTCGCTCCACCACCCTGTCCGGTTGTAGTTTTTCCCCTCGACTCCGGCTGTGCACCACCGCACCCGCACCTACTCCGGCCAGTGCAGTACCCCGCCCTCGACTCCGGCCGTTCCACCCATCCGACCCATTCAGTCCGGCCTACTCCTCCATCAGTCCGACTTCGGAGCTCCCCTATCCGACCTCCTCCTCGTCCGGCATCACCACCACAAGCTCTCACCACCACCACCACAAGCTTCCACCGCCACCACTTCCTCCACTCTTCTTCTCCGGCGACCATCGACTACTCCACCACCACCTCCAGCTTCATAACTACCTCGTCGCCTAGGTATACTTCTCCCCCTCTCTTGAGTACTCCTTGTGTTGTAAAATGTTATATAGAATATAGTTAAGGTTTATGTATGCTTTTGGAGTTAGGGCTTATGAATGCATTGAGTTTTAGGGTTTGATAAAATTGTTCCAAGCATTTGATGGTTAATGGAGGAGCAGGTTAAATTGTAGTGAAATGATGCGGGGATAACAAAACATTGGTTACTTGGAAAGCTAATTTTTGATAATGAATTTATTTGAGTAGTAGCTAGGTTATTGGAAAGCGACATTCAAATAATTAAATTAATGGTTTGTATAATCGAGGGTTTAAATGATTAATATTTATCTTATTCAAGGTTGATATATTTAAACGTGCATATTAATGTCGGTGAATACCAGGGTAAAATTTGAGGATGATCATGACTTGAACTACTGAAAAACATCATGATGAATATTGGGGATTGAGGATTGAGGATTGGGTCTGATGATATTATACAGGTGATTAATTTTGAGATAGGTATTATTCGGATCAAGGATCAGAGATTGAGGACTGTGAAATTAGTAATTAACTATTTGAGATTGAGACTGAGTTTAGGTGTAGATGTTTGTCGCAACCCTGTTTGACGTGGAATAGATTATTAATTTTGGTTTGTATCTCATCTCTAGGTACTGCGGGACCTGAGGGCTTGGACGTGGTATCGGGACCCCATCATCAGCAGCCGCACGCAGGCAAGTGTACTGTCACGCCCCAGTCCCAAAATACACGGGACCAGGCCACGTGGCATTGGCCAGCTGACACGTCTCCAAGGATATCCCAATTTAATGGATCCTAACAAAGCGTGCTACGCTGTCCTAAATCTAACAAGTCTAAAACTATTATACAACAGGCAGAGTCTAATCTCATCCACAATACAACGAGAAGTATTGAAATAAAATACTGAAAAATAAGTGCAGAGTCGAAATGTCATAGTACAAACCGAAATATGTCCGGTGGGAACAAACCCACTACAAATGATGAAATAGAGTACTGAAGACAGAAATAAAGAGTGCAACTAGAGCAACTGCAATCTAGATAAGAAGCTCCAGTCCTAGGCGGAAGGCCTACCAGGTAATCAGGGAAACTCCGACGGTAGCACATCTAACTCCTCCTCGAGAGCGTACCTCGTCTCCACTCCAGGTCCGTACACAGTGGGGTAATACGCCTCATCGAAATCTGGAAGGAAACCAAGTCCTCAGAGGGACGTAACAAGATACAAAAATACATGCCACATATAGTACTGAATAAAATAAAGGGGTGTGTGCTAACCATCTAAGTGAATGCAATGTAAGGACAACCTTGGAACGTATGGGTAGATGTAGGCATAACGTCCATACTCCGAAGAGCATGGTATCTGTTCATGTAACGTCTATCATTTCGAAGAATGAGGTATCTGTAATGTATATACATCCGTATCACTCCGAAGAGCGCGGTATCTGAATATAGGAAGTCATCGAATCCGTGGCTCCTCTGGATACTACGGAGTCCAATATGTGTATCCCATACGTTTTATCAGTTGTCCTCCCCGCCCAATATGGATACACAAGTCGAATACACGACGTGAATATCTCGTATCTATATGCCAAGTCTCATCTAACTAGATCACTCTAGATTATGTGCTAATCCGTGATGCATGTCGTACGCACCGATAGCGAGTCGGGTACGCGGACCCGCATCCCAACATAAATTTACCATCGTGATGCGTGTACAAGTGTCACGATCTAGGAAGATATCAGAATATCCTTGCAGTAGTAGGTGAGTCTGCTAGCAGCTAGGTCAAGTACACTACTCATCGACGCATTCGTCGACTGCACCCGAGTCAATCTCGGACGCACACAGTTTATGTATATTACAACAATTATCATTTAAATTAAACAGTAATCCAACAAGGTATACTTGCCTGAGTCCGGTAGCTACGAATGCCAATATCCTGCTCCTGAAGCCTCGCTTGTACGGTCCAGCGATCCTATATATAATATAATAATATCAACATCAGTCACTACAATAGTACGACCACGACACACTACTTGCAGCAATATACTGACGCAGGGTCTTGACTGTCCATCTAGTGGACCACATAGTACATATATTTATATATATAACATACATACATATATGTACACTAACACATATTTAAACATAATAAAATACGTATGTTTTAATAGTACGTATTTAAAATAGCATATATATATATATATATATATATATAAATATATATATATATATATATATATATATATATATTACCTAATAATACTCAAATTAATATGTACATATACCCATATTAAATAAATACATTTACATATATAAATACATAGCACCATATATATAATTTAATACATATACACATATATTTACATACATTTAAATAATAATTTATGTACCTAAGTACACATGTACAACAAATATATATATAGTACATATATATTTACATGTATAAATATACAAAATGGAAAATGTACCCATATATAATACATACTAATGTATACTATTTTAATACACATAAAGTATATATATATTTATATATATTCATATATTTATTTAATACATACTAATACACACTACTATATACTAATTACACATTATATATATATATATATATATATATATATATATATATATATATATATATACACATACACATATATTTATTATACACTAATATATATTTATATATATACACAATATACTAAATACACCAAATATATATATATTTATATATTTATACATATATTTATTAAACCAATACACAAGAATGTATATATATATATATATATTTATTTATTTATTTATTATATACAACATAATACATTATATATATATATATATAATACAGTATATATATAAATACACAAAACAGAAAACATATATATATATATATATATATATATATATATATATATATATATATATATATATATATATATATATATATATATATTCCCAATGCAAACCGTATACTATGCATAATATACTGTTTACATATATTAAGTATGTATACCTTGGTGCAGGGGGTCGAGGTGGGTCCGCCGGACGAGTTATCGTCGACGAGGGTGGCCGGGCGGAGCTCCGGCAGCGCGGGGGGATACTGTCAGCAGCAGTGGCGGTCAGCAACCGATGGCACTGCGGGGGCTGTGCCGGCTGCGACGTCGACCGGGGGCGAGCCGTGGCTGGGACTGGCTGGGGAAGACGTCGGTGAAGTACGGTGGTCGGTCGAACTATGGGCGAGCTGGGGGGCGTTCGGGTGGTCGGCTCGGGCTGTGGGGGAGTTGGTTGTTGGTGAGGATGGTGGTGATGGAGGCGGCTGTAGGCAGAGCTGTGGCGGGTAGCGGTGGCTGGAGGTAGGGGAGTGGGTGCTGGTCGGAGGGGGATCGTCGTGGGGGTGGCCGGAGGCGGTGGCTGGCCGAGGGAGGGCTGTGGGAAGTCGGGTGAGGGTGAGGCTGGTTTGTGTGGGTTTTAGGATTCTAGGGTTTTTAGTTGTGTAATTTGGGTTTTTGTGAGAATTTAGGTGAGTTAGCATGTCATATTTGTAGGAGAGAGAGAGGGGGTGCCTTGGGATTAGGGCCGGCTGGGTAGTTTTCTAGGGTTGTGTGAGGGCCTCCACATGTTGCACATGTGGCTTGGATTTATGGTGTTTAAAATGTAGGGTTAGGATGTGTCCTCCAAAAGTGATGTAGAGTACATGAAAATGGGGGGATTTATTTGTGGACCAATCAAAGGAAGAGGGATCTCTTCTTCATGTGGTTGGGCCAATGAGAGGGGGGCACCTCATTGCTAAATTGCATAAAAGCCCCTAAACATTTAGAAAATTGCACAATATTTGGAATTGAGGATTTGATGTGACAAAAAACCATGTTTGGTATTTTGTAGTGGACTAGAATGGTGTATGGTATTTAGTATGAGGCTTGAGGGAGTGTGTGTGGGTTTGGGTTAGAGTTGGGTCTAATTTGAGTAAGGTTGGGTCACTACATTAATTATAATTAATGCACCGGGTATTCTTAAATTAATTTAAAAATACCTGGAGTCCAAATTGGGTGGGCACAAGCGTCATGGGCGTGGTAGGTGTCACGCCCCGGTCCCGCAGGGCCGTTCGTCCTCGCTTTGTTCCCTACGAAACCGATCGTCCTCGCACGGGCGTGATGCCGTGCAAGCCTAAGGTGCGCTTGCACAAGGCCAAAGCTTTGATACAAGGGCAAGTAAGCTATTCGATACCGAAGCAGCGACAAATAACATTGCAGAAAAGTGAAGAACACAATGGCATAAGAAAACAAGCTCTTTTATTGATATTCACAACTGTTACAAGCGGCGCATGGCCGAGGTTACAATTCGCTCAAGCACTCTTCTCTCGATTACAATGACACTGTTCCATACATTATGTCCCTCTATACAAAAGCAACTCAAAGCATGCACAACTCAATGCGGCTCCAAGCATCGACTCCAGATTTCCGGTTCCATGGGATGAGGCACGGCTATCGCTTCCTCGGACGATCAGGCACCTGAGAACAAGCAGACTGTTGGTGGGTCAGCACTTTATGCAAGTACTGGTGAGATAAATCAACTGAACAGAAGCTATACCCCCTGAAACCTACACTAAGTAATCATGTGGCAAAATATTGCATTACTAGTGATCTTGCTACTTTTACCTAAGTTCATTTCAGGCAGTTCAGAACTATAGTCAGATTACATCTTTGAAAACATAACTTTGAAACAATTTGCATATTCAAACTTATAAGCATATGAATCGGGACAGTGCTCGATCGTGTAGTGCGCAGCATGTATTGTGCAACACAAATCTAACTCTTAGGGGCAAGGCAGCATATATGAACTATCATTTAATTCAAGCACACAAGTAAAACTATCATTCAGAGGCCGGTCCCCGAGAAACTCAGGATTGGTAGCGGTAATCCAGCTAACCAATGACTCACATTCTGATGCTATTAGCAGTTGTGACTCATGGTTGCACATTGTCACGCCCCGATCTCCCGCAGGCAAATCGGCCGTTCCCGCTAGGCGGGAATCACCCTCGCCAGCACTCCCGCGAAACGATCGCTTAACCTATCCGGGCGTGATGCCGCACGAGCGTGATCCACGCCCGTGCAAGGCCATGGTTCATTGGCTGGCGGCAAGAGTTCTAAGCCACAGAGTCGCACAGATTGTCCGAGTGCAGCGGAGTTTAGGAACGCATAGCGATCGGTAACAGGTTCACTGAGTCGACAATATAGCGGAAGCATCGAAACAAGTAAAGTAATCTCTTTATTGATATGAACATGTATTACAGGCGGCGTATAGCCGAGATTACAAGTCGCTCAAGCCTCTCTCTCTCTGAAACAGTAAAAGCGTGCCAAATGGCTACAACTGTGAAATGATTGTACAGGCGATGGTAAGGCGATGTTCACAACTTATGTCTTGTATATGTGCTTCAGTCCTGGACGCACCGTTGCAAGGCTTCAGAGGGAACTCCTGGCCTTAGCACGCACGAAGGAGGCGTCCGCACCGCACGAGGTTCTCCCGCACCCTGCATACAAACTGGTGGATTATCAGTACATTGAATGCACTGGTGGGGAAGCTACTCGCCCGCTCGACAAATCCAAATACGTAATACAGGTTCCGTGCACAACTATTTAGTTGTCTTTCTAGTTGCCTTAGGATCAGTTTCATGCAAACATTGAATAGCTTAACGTGTCGGGCAGTGCGCCGTGCGACATGAGAGGAAATACGGCGAGACTTACCAACTTACCATCTCTTCCCTGTCCAAGGCAACATTAAGGCAACATTGTTAATTCGAGCAGAGGCATGTATAAACATTCATGAGGCAAGCATATGCATACACGAAGGGTCGTTTAAACATGATCGTTCAGGTGTTCAGTTGTTGCGATGCAGTGACTCGCACGCAGATAGCCGCTAAGCGAGGATGACTTATCTATATGAACACGGTCGCTGGCAAAGCCATTATGGACACTAGTCTTAAACGAGAGTAGTTTGCAACGAAAGTACAGTGGGTGCTACAAGCCATCTCGTTTAGTACAGTAGACTATACAGTAAGTTCAGCCATGGAGCGGATGGTATGCAGCGAAAGAACGGTAGGTGCTGCACACTATCTCGTCCAGTACAGTTGGCTGAAACAGTGTTCCATCCGGATTGGAGCGGCCCCAGTGCCCCGGAGACCGTCCGTGGAACTATGCCTCGTTTCCGAGTTGTCCGCGACATGCAGGTCAGGATCAGGGTCAGTTTCCCCTTCACTAGATACTCGAGTACTGTAGAACAGGAGTACAGTGGTACAGTGGTACAGTAGAACAGTATAACAGTAGTACAGTAGTGCACGATTACAGGAGGTGCTTGAATCATGATTCTGTACAGTGATTAACTTGTCTTGATGCATTCCCCTGGTTCGGGGCTGCCTGGTGATCTAACGGTCCCGGATACTTGCAGGAACATTCAGGCACGGAACGACTACGTAGTAGTCTCCCGGGGTTTGGATGAAAACACGATAACATTACAGGCAGACAAGCATGCGTTTCTAAGGAACATAAGCAATCACGTTTGCTCGGGCCCGAAGGTAGTCCGAGAGATGAAACCGTTAAGGGACTTAGCATGCGAGGGTCTGAATATAAGCAGTATTTCTTTTTCCATGTTCTAGCAAGCAATATGAGTTGGAATTATTCCCTTAGCTAGGTGCGTTGGATTTATTAGCATGCAGGGGGTGATCCACCTAGCGACTAGCATAAACATTCCAGATTTTATGTGTGCTGGCTAAGCAAAGACAAGTTCACCGTAGCCACCCACCTTAGCGATGATTCACCTCGGTAGAGCGATACATCTGAGCGAGCCTCTGAAAGCCTAAACCGGATTCCTGTAGGGACAAGTCTGGATATCCTTTGCTTCTTGATCGAGGCAAAGCAGGTCGGGACAGCTGCACGATTGCCGTTTGAGACGGCAGTCCGCTTGAGCGGAACGGGGTATTACACACATTACTGCCGAAGCAGCCGTAGCCAAGGTTCAGCTCTGTACTAATAGTCATTGTCCGACCGATGCAAATGCATGCAACACTATCAGATAAACTCTATGATGCACATCTTAATGAACATGCATGCTTATGCATAACTCATATTCTTACCCCACAGCCGAACGGTTATCCCTGCAGCAGACACACAAGTTAGTCACATATTACTTATATGCATAAACTATCCATCTTCTGGTGTCACAAATGATAGGTATGCAAGGTAAACCTAGCATGCGCCCTATCTATATGACGGTCCTGAGAAACTCATTGATGGACAACAACACCCCCCTAGATCCTTTCGGAACGGAATATCAGGGTGCTCTCACAATCCCTTCCGGACCGAACGATTCCCAGTGCCCCAGGAATCGATCGAGAGACTATTACCTTGTGCACAAGTTGTCCGAGACCAATGCAAGACAAGCAACATTCATATTCACATTCACAAGCACATAACAATCTAATAGCCACACCCCCTGGAACCCGAAGGCACGGAACATCAGGGCGGACTATTAGACTATACTCTTTGCAAACACATCTTTTCAACAATCTAATAGCACACCCCCCAAGATCCCGAAGGACCGGACGTCAGGGCGGACTATTAGACTCTCACTTTTACACATGTAACATATAGCAGATTGACAGCAAACAGGCAACGAAACATGTATTGACAAGCACGATTGATTCATATTAACATACAAAAACTATCTCTTTCTTAGCATATTACCAAGGGACATATTCGAACGATTCATTTACTTATCTTTCTTAGCATGGCGAGGGTTCGTTTAAGCTGTGTCGGTGTTTCTAAGCATGCAACATTTCTATCTTTCTCTTTAGCATAACAATGGTTCTATTCCATTTCTGACAAGCATTCTTGTTCTCTTAGTTAGGCAACATATTCGTTTTAATGACAAGCTATGTGAGTTCTTTTATTAGCATGCTGAGTCAATTCTATCATTCTTCTTATGAAAACATTCTTCTTAAGCAAACAAGCATTCAAAAACTCAGATTCATTATTAAGTCGTGCAAGAATCAGAGAATGCAGTTCTGCCCACTCACTTTGATTAATCGGTCAGGAACTCTCCGAGAAGACTTTCGCTCTAGCAAGCAAGGCGATCTCACTTGTACATAGTGCCTACGCGGAGCGGGGCACTACAGTAGGCTTAGAGTATAATAATGTCATGATCGGGGTTGGTCAAAACGGGTTGAGGTTGGGTCTCAATTTCGATTGGAACAGACACAGAACGTAAATGTGCAATTAATTACATTTACGTACGGACGTTTGTAACGACTTTTGTGCGACTAAAATCAGGCACAAAAATTAGTATATGGGGGTTGCACAAAGGTCATTATGGTAGGTTGGTATGTCTAGGCAAAGTGTATGAAATTTGTTTCTGGGTAACAGCTAGTGTAGTGTCCTAAATATCGGGACAACGGTAAGGTATCCTAAGTAATAAAAATACTGCACAAATATTTAATACTCTGTATAATAAATTCTAATTGCATCTAGTTAACCTTAATCATGCTATCTAAGTTAATTAAACCCAAATTTTGGTCGAGGGGGTTTACAACCTTCCCTCCTTGGAGCATTTCGTCCTCGAAATTAAAACAGACATATGGGGAAAAAAACTATTGATTGAAATGAAATGCTATCTCATACCTAGGCCTTCGAAGAGATGGGGAAAGCACTGCTGAATATCGTCCTCTCGTTCCCAGGTCGATTCGCCTAGTGCATGATGCCTCTATGCGACATGAACTAGAGGGATAGTCTGGCCTCGCAGTACCTTCTCGCTTCGGTCCAGGATCTCTACTGGCTCCTCCTGGTATGACAAACTCGGTCCGACGGTGATCTCTGAATGGTCAAGCACATGACTCGGATCCGGTATGTACCTCCTCAGCTGAGATACATGGAAGACGTCATGAACTCCTTCCAAAGTCTGTGGCAAGACTAACCTGTAAGCAACTTCTTCGACGCGCTCTAACACATCGAATGGTCTGATGTACCTCGGACTCAGCTTCCCTGTAAACCCCCTCGACCAGATTCCAGTATTTTAGGAATATTTTACACAATTTAGGATTTGTTGCAATATTTTAATTTATTTTGCTTACATATCCTATTGACTTGTGCACCTGTCCATCACCTAATTATTTGGAGCTTTACCTTGACTATTATCCCCGAACGAAGTTCACGTACCTCTCCTAGACATGCCAGCCTACTATCCTGCACTTTGTGCAACTCCCAGATACTCAGTTTTGAGCCTCGTATGAGACGCACAATTATCGTTACAAAACGTTCGTATTTAAACTCCTAGACCTGTACCCATCCCTGTTCCAATAAAGATTTGAGGCCCAACATGTACCCGTTTTGTCCAGACAAAAATACGTTATTTTTCTACACTGAGTATACTACATTTAGTGTATTGACACCGTAGAAAAATTATGACCCTACCTGCCTCTAAATAATTAGAGAACACCGTGCGCAGTATTTATTAATTAAATAAATACGATGGCCTGTATCACCCCAAAACCAGGCCCAGTCCCTGCCCAGACTCACCCCCACCCCCTCGGGACCCTCGCACAGCAATTTTCCTCAATTTTGTGAATTTTAGTAATTTCAGAAATCAGGTGTTTTTCCCAGACAATTTTGTAATTGCGCAATTTCCCAAAATAGGACCTCTGCGCAATTTACGAAATTACAGGGACTTTTCTGTAAATTACCCTGCGAGGTGTCACCCCCTGATTGGCCGGTGAACGTGCACCGTCCATTCCAAAAGGAGTCCAGATTCGATGTATCTTAAATATCCTAATTGTTAAATTACATTTTTACCCTTAAATAAATTTCCTATAAAATAAATAAAAGAGATAAAAATAAAAAGAAAAACCCAAAACCTAACCCTACCCCCAGCCGCAGCCACACCCCCCCCCCGGCCGGAGCGGCGAGCCCCGCCGGAGCCGCTCCGCCGGAGCCTCCCCCGCCCCTTGGCGAGCCACCCCCGCTGGCCCTCTCCTCCCCGACCCTCTCCTCTCTCTCCTCCTCCACTTCTCCCCGATCCCGACCCCCGCCGGTTGAGCCCCCGACCGCTGCGTCCCCCGTCGGCCCGCCGGTTGAGCTCTCCTCCGCGGCGGACCCGACTCCTCCCCAGCTCCTCCTCCACCTCCAGCGCCTCCCCTACCCCGCCACTCCTCTCCTTCTCCTCCGGCTCCTCTTCCTACCGCCACCACCACCATCAGTCAACACCGCCACCACCATGACCGGACACCACCACCACCACCATCATCATCCTCCACCTCCTCCTCCACTCTGTCACTCGGCCACCCTCCACCGGCCACTCCCCCTCTCTCCGACCGGCGCCGTCACTCCCCCACTCGACCCCCCCTGAGCGGCCCACGACTCCCCCGCCGCTGTGAAGCCCGACCTCCCCGCCTGGATCCGCCCTCGACGACCGGCCACCCTCTCCCCTAAGCTGCCGACCACCACCTGTGTCTCCCTCTCTCCTCCGTCTTCTCCGGCAGCATCTCGACGCCACCATCATCCCAGCACCGACCCGCCAGCGCCCAGAAGCGGCTGCCCTCCGCCGCAAGCTTTTCCCAGCATCTCCTTGCTCAACGCGAGCCCGCCGGACCCCCACGGCGCTCAGTCGCCTGAGCTCCTCCCTGCTGGACCACATCACCAGCACCTCATCCTATTCTCCTCCATCCTCCGCGAGATGCCCCGATTCCGGCCGAACCAGCCCCAGCAGAGCCGGAGCAGCCCTGGCCTCCCCCTCGCCGCTGCCCTCGACCTCTGCCACCAACCGAGACCACCCCGCTCGACCTCCTCCCCGCAGAGTCGCCTACGTGCTTCTCTGACCTCGCCGGCCAGCACTCCGGCCGCCTCGACCAGCGAGCCTCTCCGCCTCCCCAGCCATGCCAGCACCCCTCGGTCAGTCGCCCGAGTCCGACGAGTCTCTGGACGCAGATCCCGGACACGTCCAGGACACGAAACAGTGTCAACTCGACACGAGGATACGAAAAAATTCATTCCACGGAGCCCTGTTCAGGTATATTTTTCTCTCATCTCGTAGCTCTGTTTTCGATTCCGTCAGTTGCGTCGTGTAGACTATGTAACCACCTCGGTGCCCGTGCAACCCGCTCGGAGCATCGCGTCCTGTGGCGATCGCGGCACGCGATCCAAAAACAGGAAAAACAACGACCCGATTCACCCCGGAACTGGGTACGCCCCGCCAAACGGGATGACTTGGTCGCACGCGGTCTTTACCGAAACGTGCGCGACGTTAATACGGACGTGTAGGAATTCGGAGAAGTTGATTTGGATGTGCGTGCACACCGGAATCAACGCGTATCCGCCGACACCGCCCCGTATCCGTCAGTTCTGGAACACGCTGTAACTTTGTGTATACACGTCGGATCGAGACGAAACTTGCGCCATCGGACTCGTAGCAATACGCTGGTCCTGTGAGCCAAGTTTGGTTCGATTCTGAGAACGTTGACAAAATCCCGTATCGTGGGCCCCACAGGCTCCACTTGACGGACGATTTTGTGATCGGCACATCGGAATCCAGATCTGGACATTCCGTTGGGTTCGTATCGACGTTCTGGATTTGTGGACACTAAGTTTGGCAAATTTGGAGACCTTTGACCCTGACACGTTTTTCGGTGCAAAGCGGCCCACATGTGGACCCCGCTTTGACCAGAAACTGTCATTTTTGCCCCTGTGTCCAAATTGGACGAAAGGACAGGCGTTTCTAGATATTTGATATTTTCTGAGACTGTTAGTGATGTTTATTTCAGTATCCGGAGACATTCATTCTGAGATCAGAGTTTCTGACACTTGGTATTTGACATCTGGACATTATATTCGCAGCTCTCCTGCCAGGCAAGTATACCTTGCCTTGTTGTACTGTTTAAATTCTGTTATTATTAGTTACATGTTTATTTATTATATAAATGTGCGCGTCCGAGAACACTCGGGTGCAGTCAACGAAGGCGTTGACGTTAGGATTGTATCTGACCTAGTGTCTAGTAGACCCACCTAAAGTTGTGAAGTTATTGATATGACTTCCAGGCCTTGACACGTATCATTACACGTCACAGAGTGAGTTCATGTAGGGACGCGTGCCTCATATTCGACTGGCCATCGGTATGAGCAACACGTGTAACGGTGTCTAGCTTAGTTGTTTATTTTTATGGAGACTTGCATCATTATACGAGATGTCCACGTCGTTTTCACGACTTGTATATCTCCATTGGGCGGGGAAGACATCTAGTAGGCGTATGGGACACCCCCTCCTTATATTCCTGTACCATACTCTTCGGAGATGGGGTTTTCCTGTACCATGCTTCTCGGAGATGGAGTAGTGGTTTTTCTTGTTCCCGTTACTATGCTCCGAGGAGGATGGGGTATTCCTGTTACCCGTGCGTCCGGGGGCATATGACACATATACTAGCCAGTCCCGATGATTGGTGAATTACGTCAGCATATGTCAGGCCTACACATCCCCATGCGTACTACAAGGTCTTTAAATTGCATTCACTTAGATGGTTAGCACACCCCATTTATTTATTCAGTATTTACTTTATGGCATGTCATTTTTTTGTATCTTGCTATGTCCCTCTGAGGACCTGGTTCCCTGCCAGGTGTATATGTTCTTGAGTATTCGCAGGAGCCCAGATCTGGACAGGCTTCTCATATTTCGAGGAGATCTTCTCTTGAGTCTTGTGATCGTCAGATATTGTTCTTATATGGTGTGTATCTGTTTCTTTTATATTCTATTTCGGCAGTAGATTTGATTTCATCTGACTGTCATTCTTAGATATCTGTATTGAGATCTATTTACATGGTTATTGGTTATCTTTATGTGATTTCTGTGGATGAGATTTAGATATTACCCCGTGACTTGTGATCAGTTTTACCACTTATGAATTATTGTTCATTATACAGCGTACGCACGTATATATGGTTTCCATATATTGGAGTTGCCATATATACGGGCCAGCTGGCATGGTTACGTGACCTAGTCCTACGTATTTTGGGACTGGGGCGTGACATTCCCTCTGCCTCCAAACCTGATGGTCCCTCGGGTAGGTGAGATCTTCAGGAACACATGATCTCCAACCTGGAACTCTAGGGGTCGTCGATGCACGTTAGCCCAATGCTTCTGCCTGTCCTGTGCTGCTCACTGATGCCCTTGGATCTTCTTCACCTTCTCCACTCTACGGACGACCAACTCTTGCCCTAGAATCTGTCTCTCGCCTACATCGCTCCAACATACTGGGGAACGACACTTCCTACCATACAACGCCTCATAGGGAGCCATATGAATGCTCGCTTGATAGCTATTGTTGTAGGAAAATTCGACCAAATGTAAATGATCCTCCCATGATCCGCTGAAGTCAAGCATGCATGCCCTCAATATGTCCTCCAACGTCTGAATGCTGCGCTCGGACTGGCCATCTGTCTGCGGGTGATACGATGTGTTGAACTTTAGGCGGGTACCAAGACTCTCTTGCATACTCCGCCAAAAGTATAATATGAACCTCGTATCCCAGTCAGACACTATACTGACTGGCACTCCATGCAGTCGCACAATCTCCCTCATATACATGTCTGCCAAGACTTCCGTAGATTGCCCGACTCTGAAGGGTAAAAAGTGGGCAGACTTGGTGAGTCAATCTACGATTACCCATACCGCATTGCGACCACTAGGACTCCTCGGGAAGCCCGTAACGAAGTCCATGGTGATGTGCTCTCATTTTCACTCAGGTATCAAAAGCGGTTGAAGTAATCCGGCAGACCTCTGATGCTCAGCCTTGACTTGATGACATACCAGACACTTTGCCACAAAGCGGGCTATCTCCCTCTTAATCCCATGCCACCAATAGTACTGCCTCAGGTCTCTGTACATCTTCGTGCCTCCTGAATGAATAGAGTATGTGGAACTGTGCGCCTCCGTCATCAGCTCCTGACGAAGCTCTCCATTCGAAACATAGAGACGATCTCCATATCTCAAAGTCCCGTCCTCGTGTATACGCAGTCCCGTCTGTACTCCAGTCTCTGTCCTCTGTCGAAGCCTCTGAAATCTGGCGTCTGTCGACAAAGCAGCCTTGATCCTCTCCACTAATGTCGATTGCAACTGGAAATTCGACATCTGGCCGTCTACTCCGGGCATAATGACCTCTATACCTAACTGCTCTAGATCTTTCAACAAATTTTGTTGGGTAGTCAGAAAGAATGCCATGGGTCTCCTGGTTAAAGCATCGGCTACCACATTGGCCTTTCCTGTAAACCCCCTCACCCAAAATAGATATTTTGTATGTATTTTATATTATTATATTTATTATAAATTATTTTAAATATTGAATTACTTTAGAATATTCTAGTATTTAATTAGAAAATAAATTTTTTAGTATATTTACTTATGTAAATGTTTATTTAGATATATTTTTAGACTATTTTAGATTTTTGGAGATTTTTCTAGAATTTTTAGGTAATTAAAACATATGGAACGTAAATTTCTCGGACTTCTATGATTTACTACGAGACCATACTTGCATGTTGTTCCTACCAAATATTTATTTTAGGTTAAAATATTTAATTATATTTTTCTATAATTTATTTAGATTTTTGAAATTATTTAGGATTTATTTGGTTATATATAGTCTTAATATTAGATAGATGCTAATTTAGTGTTAATAGATATTAATAAGATTCTATATAAATTATTTGTATTATCTTTAATTCTATTTAAGATTATAAATTATTGAGATGAACTCAAACTCTATTTTAAATTAATTCAAATCCTGAGCCTACTAGGAAAGCAACTTCATGCATATCCTATCCTTATTTAAATTGATCCTATTCATATCCAAATTAGCCAATCCTAGTCGTATTCAATTAACTAGTCTCCATCATTATAAATACCTCATCCTTCATTTTTTTTTCCAAATTCACCTCTTTTTCGTCCAAAAAGAGTCAAAATTCGTCATAAATTCAGCCTCATTTTCTATTATGTTATGACGACTTAAATAGACGATATCTCCTAGCTCCGGACTTCAAACGCGCTCCAGTTTTTTTTGTTAGAACCATATAAAGGTTAGTTTTCTGAATTTATAAATTATTTTAATAATTTTAGAACCTATTTTTTCTAGAATATTCTGAAAGTGCCAGCTGTCCGAAATCAGATGCGTTTCCGTATTTTCAAGATTTTGGGAGATCCCGAATTCGAAATTACGAACCGTTTAAGTTTCAGAAAGTTGACATAATGAAATTAAATAAAATTATTTTTACAGAATTTAATATGCAATTTTAATCTACTATAAAATTCGTGCAACGTAGACATAAGTAGGAAACTACCGAAAACTTTTATCTGTGCGCCCTTGTGGCCATAACTCTTTACCGACTTGTGATTTTATGAAACCATCAATTCTGGTGTTCATGTAGCATTGAAATCTATATGATTCCATACACAAATCTAGGATTTGAGTCGGTTGACTTTTTGGTCAACGGATTGTCTCGATTTGCGTGCTACGGATCACAAATCCGTAAAGTTGACTTTCTTTGGACCAAAATTAGGGTTTAACAAAAAAATCAGATTAATACTATTTTAGGTTATTTTATTCATAATTAAAATAAATTAAAATGGAGGAACCTATTCACCCACTTTTGTAATCTAACTTGTTTAATTTATGTGACGGGTAGATCAGACGATGTCTTAAGTTGGGACTTCATTCTTTTTCATATCAGGCAAGATACCTTGCCAAATTGTTTACAGTATTTTGCATGCTTATTTTATTTTTGTATATTCATTGCATTTTTGTATATTCCTTGCATGTGTAGTTTCTTTCAGTCATTACTATATATTAGATATGTTGACACACACATGGCACTTAGTATCATGAGAGAACAATCAGTAGGCGTATGGGCTTTAACCACTCTGGTGAACCGTAGTAACTAGCACGCACTATGGTAGTATGTCGGCTGATGATGTCCCCTGACGTGTGTATGAGTTATGAGGCTTAGATCGAGTAGCCTACCCTTGCCCATACGTTAAAAAGTTGTCCTCATTGTATTCATATAGATTGTCTTGTACAACGTACTTATATATTTTCAAACATTATGCATGTTCACTGTATTCAATTGGCTTGCTTCTATGTATCTTGTTATGTCCCTCAGAGGACCTGGTCCCTTTTCAGGTATAGATGTTCATGACTATTCACAGGAGCACGGATCAGGACTTACCACTTATCTCTCCCGAGGAGGTCTTACCTTCAGAGCATCTTTGATTATCTCTAGCGATGGATCGCTTCGTTGATACCTTTATATCATCATCTTATTTATATTGGAGATTTACCCTTCTCCCTCATTTTAGTATTGATATAGTCATTGGTAGTGGATTTGTCTCCACCCGACTATTATTTTGGATTATTCAGACTCATTATTCTAGTTTAGTTATTTCTTTTTTATGACTTGTTGTGTGGATGAGATTAGTATTTCTGTGACTTGTGACTATATATATACTACATGTGAGTTAATATTCATATTACAGTGTACATATGTATTATGGTATCCATATATTGGAGTTGCCATATTATAAACCCCCTGATTTTCAAGAAAATTTTAATTTTTGAATTTTTACATTTTTCTGGAATTTCTGGAATTTTCTGAGAATTTTCTCTAATTAAATTAAGGTATTTTAATTATTAAAGGATTTTTAACTATTATTAAATAATATTAAAATATTATGAAAATAATATTTTATGGTGTAAAATAGAAAACCAGACATAGGGTAATTTTCCGGAAATTTATTGGACCCCGGATGAATTTTAAAAGCCCTAAAAACGAATTAAATTATTAAACCAAAATAAACCGGGTTTTATAAACCGAACCAAACCAAACTGAACCGGACCGGGTTTAATTGAACCGAACCCAACTTAACCTAGCGGGTCGGATCCGGGTCTAACCCGTGACCCGAAACCCGTTACAACCCGAACCCGCGATCTTGGTTGGTGGATCGGGTCGGATCCATCCAACCCGACCCGTCATCGTCCAACCCGCCCGACCCGTTAACCTTTCCCCTTCCCTGTAACCTACCCCGAGCCTCCGCCGCTCTGCCTCCGGCCGTTACACCGCCGGCGACCTCTCCGCTTCGCATCCCCGTACCGAACCTCCGCCGCTCCGCCTCCCTGCCAGCAACGGCCGTCGACCTAGCTCTCTTCCTCCTCCCTATTTAACCCGAGCCCCCTCCTTCTTCTTCCTCCTCCGCCCCACTTCTCCGGCGACCTTCCCCAACCCTCGCCGAGCCCAGCCAGCCGATCACCCCCGTCGGCAGCCCCCGAGCACCCAGGGTCACCCCTCTCCACCAGAGCACCAGCCCGCAGAACCGTGTCCAGAACCCTACCCGACTTCCTCTCCGGCCGACCCAAGCATCTCCGCCTCCAGACCTCGCCGTGGCCGCTGCAACGTCGTCGTCCGGCCGCCCTGGACCTCCCCGAGCCCTCGCCGACCTCGCTCAGCCCTGACATGAGTCGGACACAGCCGCTTCTGACCGGACACAGGAGATCTAAACCCTAACCTTAGTTTCTGTGGCGCGTGTCGGACACGAGTCGGACACGATTTATTCGATTTTTTGGAACCCAGTTCAGGTATTCATATCTTTCTCCTCGTAGCTCGGATTTCGATTTCGTAAATTGTATCGCGTAGCCTGTATGACCCCCTCGGTGCCCGTGCAAACCGCTCGGGGCATCGCATCCTGTGGTGATCGCACACCGCGATCCAAAAACAAGAAAACTAACGCCCCGTTTCACCCCGAAACTGAGTACGCCCTGCCAAACGGGACGACTTGGTCGCGTGTGGTCTTCACAGATACGTGCGCGTCGTTGATACGGACGTGCGGGATTTCGCAGAAGCTGATTCGGATGTGCGTGCACACCGGAATCAGTGCGTATCCGCGGACACCGCCCCGTATCCGACCATTCTGTTTCTCGCTGTAACTTAGTGTACACACGTCGGATCGAGATGAAACTTGCTCCATCGGGCTCGTAGCAATACGCTGGTCCTGTGAGCCAAGTTTGGTTCGATTCTGAGAACGTTGACAAAATCTTGTGTCGTGGGTCTCACAGGCTCCACCCGACGGGCGATTTTGAGAACGGCTCATCGGAATCCAATTCTGGAAGTTCCGTTGGGTTCGTATCATCGTTCCTGACCTGTTTACACTAAGTTGGACTGATTTGGAGACCTTTGACCCTGACGCATTTTTCGGTGCAAAGCGGCCCACATCTGGACCCCGCCTTGACCCGAAAATGATGTTTTTGCCCTTGTCTCCAAATTGGAATCAAGGACAGGCGTTCCTAGCTGATTAATATTTTCTGGATCTGTTGGTGATGTCTATTTCAGCAACCGGAGTACTGCCTGGAAATCCTGCTGAAGCCCGAGCTACAATTGGAGCCAAAAACCCAAGCAAGTGTACCTTGCCATAAAATGCAGTTTATTGATTCATTTTGATTCTCTTGCTTTAATTTCGGCGACTGTTATACTTGCCCTATCAAGTACTTTATACCCAGGACACCTGACACAAAGCATGATACAGAATCTTCCTGATTATTCAAGGGGGTTTTGTATAGGATATAGATTTTATGACTTGAGCTTTACATTTTATCATGACTAGTTGCATTAGTTTAATCTTGCGTAACATGAACATTGAGAACTGTGACGTGAGATTACATTGGGTGGGGAGAGTATTACCATATCAAGGCTGAATATATATTATATTGTGTAATCTGGATGTGTCTTAGTCTCTGACACAGAGCTTTGGCACAAGTTCTGGCCCTTCGAGAAAATACTGTTATGGTTTCTTGACACTGATCCTGTAGTAGTCTCAGCCTGAGTATGAATAATAACTCTCACTTGCATGATCACTTAGCTGGTTTAATTACTTACCCTATTGTTCCTTATTTCTGCACTGCATTATATTTGGCTTGTGTTTTCTGTACCTTGCTATGTCCTCTGAGGACCTGGAATGGATTATGTCCCCAGATTTAGCAAACGAGATCTACCCAGAGGTGTACGGAACAGGGACCCTACTCGGAGCAGTACCTGAAGATGAGGTGATCGCTGAGGACTTCTCATGAACAATTGCTTCACCATGCTCAGTTTTATTTGGCCAATAAACTCTTTATTTTCCTGTTTAATTGAACTTGTGTAAACAGACTTAATATCGGATTGTTCTCCGATTTTATTTACTTTGACTGGATGTTACTGTTTATTTCTTTTGATGATGATGCTATCTTTATTCTATGGATGAGAATAGTAAACCCTGACTGATGTAATACAGGTTAAGTATGCCCGATGGATCCATTAAATTGGTTTTGTCCATCGGTGCATGCTGCTGGCCATTATCACGTGTCCAGTCCCTCGGTATTTTGGGACTGGGGCGTGACATGGTTTTTGTGGTGGCCCATGCAGGTCAACGACTAAATTGTTCGGTTTCAACTTAGGGACCGAACAGGCCTACAATAAGAATAGGATCAGATTTTTTAGGATCTCATCCACTTGCTTGAATCGTTTTTGATATCTGTATCGTATTCGAACTAATTTTTGACTTGCATCTTGCCTTGAATCCTGTGCGCCTCTTATAGTTTATTGTTGATGCAGATTAATGGATTCACGAGAAAATGATGGAACTCCAGCAAGAACACCAATAGGTGCTGAAGCCACCTACGGAGAAGATGAAGTGACGCTATTGAGTGGAGATCCTTCTACTCACCGAAGCAGACAAGCAGATCCGTAATCTTCTAGATTTCGGCGTGATGACATTCCACCTCCGCCCCAGTTCACTCCACAGATGCCTGTCTTTCCACCAGGCCAAGCAATGGACGGACAGCAGATGTTCCAGATGTTCTACGCAATGATGCAAGCTCAGTAACAAATCCAATATGAGGCTCAACGTCGCGAGGCTGATTACTTGAGGAACAGTCTAGTAAATGTACTGGAGTAGGCCAACCTACCAGCTAGACGGCAACCGACGGGCTCTATCACAGACTTTCGCCAGCTGAAGCCCCGTACCTTTTCTAGCAATGAGGGACCAACAGAAGTGCATCAATGGCTCACCAACATTCGGCATCAATTAGAAGCAGCTGAGCTTCCCCAAGAATGTTGGATGACTGCCGTCAGAATGCAATTGACGGACAATGCTCATCACTGGTGGCTATCTGAAGAGACCAGGCTCGGACCAGACCGAGTTACTTGGGAAGAGTTCTCCAGACTCTTCCAGGAGATGTACATTCCGGCCATCGCTCGATCAGAACTTTAGGACAAGTTCAATCGCCTCACTCAGGAAGCTATGACGGTGGAAGAGTACAACGCCGAGTTCATTCGTCTGAGTCACTTCGCTCCTACCCTGATCCCGACAGAAGTAGAGAAGGCCGAGAAGTTTTTCGACGGACTCAACATCGAGCTACAGAAACTCATTAGATCTGTCACACCAACTTCGTACTCGGACGTCCTTGCTGCAGCTCGACGTATGGAGTGCGTCACTAGGAGAGAAACCAATCTGAAGCGGCCTTCCCTATCAGCAACAGCCAGAGCACCACAAGAAGAAACTGTAAAGAGGCCTCACCTACAGCAACCGCAGAAGGCAGCTACACCACAAGTGATAGTCCTCTCTACTTGTCACTACTGTGGCAAATCAGGCCATATCGCCAGGGAATGCCGACGCAGGTTAGGACTGTGCTTAGGTTACGGATCCAGACAGCATGCAGTAAGGGACTGCCCTGAGCGTAGAGAAGCACCAAGAGCAAACCAACAAGCTCTACCGGCACCAGCAGGACATCAACCAAGGCCACCCTTGGCACTTCAAGCAGCACCCTACCAGCAAGCCCAGCAACAGCAGAGAGCACCACCTCAAGGACGCGGCCAAGTTTTCGCGATGACTGTGGGAGACGCGCAGAACCATGGAGTTGCTAATGCGCGTAAGTCTTTATAGTTGTTCCGTTTCTAGCATTTTTGTAGTTCATGCCTGCTGGTTCGTGACCCCAGACTTAACCTGATAACTTTAACTTGCTAATAATTGATAACCTAGTTTTGAACTTGATAATAACCTAGAATTGTTAACTTAATATGTTTTAAATACAACCAGGTTTTCTAAAACTATAATTTTCTAGATTTCTCACATTTGGGAAATTGCATAACTTCTATTACTTAGGGAAATAATTTTTCCTATGTGTTCAAGCCCTGAACCTTGATTGTATTATGATTCGAATAAAATTGCTAACCGTGTCATCTCTGTTGACCGGTTATTCTTTGATTGCGAGGACGCAATCCTCTTAAGGGGGGTAGATTATAAACCCCCTAATTTTCAAGAAAATTTTAATTTTTGGATTTTTACATTTTTCTGGAATTTCTGGAATTTTTTGAGAATTTTCTCTAATTAAATTAAGGTGTTTTAATTATTAAAGGATTTTTAACTGTTATTAAATAATATTAAAATATTATGAAAATAATATTTTATGGTGTAAAATAGAAAACCAGACATAGGATAATTTTCTGGGAATTTATTGGACCCCGGATGAATTTTAAAAGCCCTAAAAACTAATTAAATTATTAAACCAAAATAAACCGGGTTTTTATAAACCGAACCAAACCAAACTGAACCGGACCGGGTTCAATTGAACCGAACCCAACTTAACCAAGCGGGTCAGATCCGGGTCTAACCCGTGACCCGAAACCCGTTACAACCCGAACCCGCGATCTTGGTTGGTGGATCGGGTCGGATCCATCCAACCCGACCCGTCATCGTCCAACCCGCCCGACCCGTTAACCTTTCCCCTTCCCTGTAACCTACCCCGAGCCTCCGCCTCCGGCCGTTACGCTGCCGGCGACCTCTCCGCTTCGCATCCCCGCACCGAACCTCCGCCGCTCCGCCTCCCTGCCAGCAACGACCGTCGACCTAGCTCTCTTCCTCCTCCCTATTTAACCCGAGCCCCCTCCTTCTTCTTCCTCCTCCGCCCCACTTCTCCGGCGACCTTCCCCAACCCTCGCCGAGCCCAGCCAGCCGATCACCCCCGTCGGCAGCCCCCGAGCACCCAGGGTCACCCCTCTCCACCAGAGCACCAGCCCGCAGAACCGTGTCCAGAACCCTACCCGACTTCCTCTCCGGCCGACCCAAGCATCTCCGCCTCCAGACCTCGCCGTGGCCGCTGCAACATCGTCGTTCGGCCGCCCTGGACCTCCCTGAGCCCTCGCCGACCTCGCTCAGCCCTGACACGAGTCGGACACAGCCGCTTCTGACCGGACACAGAAGATCTAAACCCTAACCCTAGTTTCTGTGGCGCGTGTCGGACACGAGTCGGACACGATTTATTCGGTTTTCTGTAACCCAGTTCAGGTATTCATATCTTTCTCCTCGTAGCTCGGATTTCGATTCCGTAAATTGTATCGCATAGCCTGTATGACCCCCTCGGTGCCCGTGCAAACCGCTCGGGGCATCGCGTCCTGTGGTGATCGCACACCGCGATCCAAAAACAGGAAAACCAATGCCCCGTTTCACCCCGGAACTGAGTACGCCCCGCCAAACGGGACGACTTGGTCGCGTGCGGTCTTCACAGATACGTGCGCGTCGTTGATACGGACGTGCGGGATTTTGCAGAAGCTGATTCGGATGTGCGTGCATACCGAAATCAGTGCGTATCCGCGGACACCGTCCCGTATCCGACCATTCTGTTTCTCGCTGTAACTTAGTGTACACACGTCGGATCGAGACAAAACTTGCTCCATCGAACTCGTAGCAATACGCTGGTCCTGTGAGCCAAGTTTGGTTCGATTCTGAGAACGTTGACAAAATCGTGTGTCGTGGGTCCCACAGGCTCCACCCGACGGGCGATTTTGAGAACGGCTCATCGAAATCCAATTCTGGAAGTTTCGTTGGGTTCGTATCATCGTTCCTGACCTGTTGACACTAAGTTGGACTGATTTGGAGATCTTTGACCCTGACACATTTTTCGGTGCAAAGCGGCCCACATTTGGACCCCGCCTTGACCCGAAAATGATGTTTTTGCCCTTGTATCCAAATTGGACTCAAGGACAGGCCTTCCTAGATGATTAATATTTTTTGGATCTGTTGGTGATGTCTATTTCAGCAACCGGAGTACTGCCTGGAAATCCTGCTGAAGCCCGAGCTACAATTGGAGCCGAAAACCCAGGCAAGTGTACCTTGCCATAAAATGCAGTTTATTGATTCATTTTGATTCTCTTGCTTTAATTTCTGTGACTGTTGTACTTGCCCTATCAAGTACTTTATACCCGGGACACCTGACACAAAGCATGATACAGAATCTTCCTGATTATTCAAGGGGGTTTTGTATAGGATATAGATTTCATGACTTGAGCTTTACATTTTATCCTGACTAGTTGCATTAGTTTAATCTTGCGTAACATGAACATTGAGAACTGTGACGTGAGATTACATTGGGTGGGGAGAGTATTACCATATCAAGGCTGAATATATATTATATTGTGTAATCTGGATGTGTCTTAGTCTCTGACACAGAGCTTTGGCACCAGTTCTGGCCCTTCGAGAAAACACTGCTATAGTTTCTTGACACTGATCCTGTAGTAGTCTCAGCCTGAGTATGAATAATAACTCTCACTTGCATGATCACTTAGCTGGTTTAATTACTTACCCTATTGTTCCTTATTTCTACACTGTATTATATTTGGCTTGTGTTTTCTGTACCTTGCTATGTCCTCTGAGGACCTGGAATGGATTATGTCCCCAGATTTAGCAGACGAGATCTACCCAGAGGTGTACGGAACAGGGACCCTACTCGGAGCAGTACCTGAAGACGAGGTGATCGCTGAGGACTTCTCATGAACAATTTCTTCGCCATGCTCAGTTTTATTTGGCCAATAAACTCTTTATTTTCCTGTTTAATTGAACTTGTGTAAACAGACTTAATATCGGATTGTTCTCCGATTTTATTTACTTTGACTGGATGTTGCTGTTTATTTCTTTTGATGATGATGCTATCTTTATTCTATGGATGAGAATAGTAAACCCTGACTGATGTAATACAGCTTAAGTATGCCCGATGGATCCATTAAATTGGGTTTGTCCATCGGTGCATGCTGCTGGCCATTATCACGTGTCCAGTCCCTCGGTATTTTGGGACTGGGGCGTGACACATATATATACGGCTGGCTTGCTTACGTGTTCCTAGTCCTACGTATTTTGGGACTGGGGCATGACATTTCCCGGATGGTACTGCAGTTCGATCTCGAAGTCCGTCATCACTTCGAGCCAACGTCTCTGTCTCTGGTTCAGGTCCTTCTAGGTGTAGACGTACTTCAGACTCTTGTGATCGGTGAATATCTCAGCGCGCTCTCCGTATAGATAGTGCCTCCAAAGCTTCAAAGCAAAGATCACTGTGGCAAGCTCCAAGTCGTGGGTTGGGTAGTTCTTCTCATGGGTCCTCAGCTGCCTAGAGGCATAGGCCACAACCTTCCCATGCTGCATCAAGACGCATCCTAATCCTTTCTCGGACGCATCGCTATAGATCACGAATCCTCCGGGTCCAGAAGGTATGGTCAAGATGGGTGTTGTAGTCAGACGCTTCTTCAGCTCATCGAACGCTGTTTGACACTCCTCCGTCCAGGTGAACTCCTGCTCCTTGTGGGTCAAGCGGTTCATCAGCTCTGCGATCCTTGCGAAGTTCTCTACGAACCTCCGGTAATATCCGGCAAGTCCTAGGAAACTCCTCACCTCCGAGACGTTGGTAGGGGTCGACCACGTCTCTACTGACGAAATCTTCGCGGGATCTACCGAAATGCCTTCTCTTGAGATAACGTGTCCAAGAAATGCGACATGATCTAGGAGAAACTCACACTTGCTCAGCTTGGCATAAAGCCTCTCACGTCTCAGCGTCTCTAACACTAGCCTCAAGTGTTCTTCGTGCTCCTCGTGGCTCTTCGAATACACCAAGATGTCGTCGATGAAGACTACCACGAACTGGTCCAGATACTGGTGGAAGACTCTGTTCATCAGGTTCATAAACACAGCAGGCGCATTTGTCAATCCGAAAGGCATCACTAAGAACTCGTAGTGACCATAACGAGTCCTGAATGCTGTCTTTGGAATGTCTTCCCTCCGCACCCTTACCTGATGATAGCCCGATCTCAAGTCAATCTTTGTGAACACCACTGCTCCTGTCAGCTGGTCGAACAGATCATCAATTCGCGGTAGAGGGTACTTGTTCTTGATAGTCAAAGCATTAAGGGCTCTGTAATCAATGCACATCTGGAATGTCCCGTCTTTCTTTGGTATAAACAGCACTAGTGCTCCCCAGGGTGATGCACTAGGACGGATAAATCCCTTGATCTGCAACTCCTCTAGCTGTAGCTTCAGCTCGTCTAGCTCCTTCTTCGTCAACCGGTACATATTTGAAGATACCGGTGCTGCTCCGGGCACTAACTCAATAGTGAACTCCACCTCTCTATCAGGCGGTAGGCCTGGCAACTCCTCTGAGAAAACATCCTTGAACTTTATAACAATTTCTGGGGGTACCGTCTCCATAGCATGTAAGCTCTAGCTGTCTGTCCTACTCCTCGCTCGATGGTGCCTTGCATGTACTCAAACTCCGGGTGACCTGGCGGTCTAAAAGTGACGCTACCCTTCTGGCAATCCAGTACGGCATTGTACTGACTTAACCAGTCCATGCCCAAAACAACGTCGAAAGTTGGCATTGGGAGTACCAACAATCGCGCTCTCATCTCCCTACCACATACTACTACCGAGCACGTTCTGATAGTGTTGGAAACCGGTACGATGCCTCCTCCGGTAAGAATCTTCCAACTCTTAGGTAAGGGGGAAGTTGCTACTCTATGCATAGCTACGAAGCTACTAGATATGAAAGACAGTGTAGCTCCAGAATCAAATAATGCAGTTGCAGGTAATGATGCAACTAAAATGGTACTTGTGATAGCTTCCCCTTCTGGTTCCTCCTCAATAGTTGCTAAAGCAAAGGCCTGCCCGTGCCTCTGCCCTCCAGCCTGCTGTCTGGCCTAGTTGAACTGTGCCTCCTGTGGGACCAAGGGTGGTCCTCTCTGAAATCCTCCGGTAGCTGGTGGACGCTGACCTCCGGTAGGGGGTAGTATCCTCAAGGGTGGTGTTGCTGGCCTCTGACCGGTCTGCGGTGCTGCATCTCTGTGCTGTGGGCAGTCTCTGGCAAGGTGCTGGCTCGCTTCACAAATCATGCAGAGCCCGAGCTTCTTCCGACAATCTCTGACAATGTGTCCCCTCTTGCCACAATGGTGACAAGTCGGAAGCTCTTTGTGCTGGTACGACACTGACCTCTGCTGTGCCTGCGCTCCTGGATGACGGATCGGTCCTGTAAACCCCAGATTTTACAGGAATTTCAAATTAGGATTTTCATAATTTTTTGGAATTTTCTGAGAATTTTCTGTAATTAAAATCAGGGTTCTTAATTATTAATTGATTTTTTTATTATTAATAAATGATATTAAAATATTATGGAAATAATATTTTTGGATGTAAAATAGAAAACTGGACTTAGGGTAATTTTTCTGGAATTTATTGGACCCCGGACCTATTTTTAAATCACCTAAAACTATTTATTTAATTATTTAATTACTTAATTATTTATTTATTCATTTAAATTATTATTCATTTAATTAACCCGGCCCAACGACCCGGCCCAAACGGCCCGGCCCAACGGCCCAAACCCAACCGGCCCAGCCCCCCTTAACGGGTCGGGTCGGGTCCACCCGCACCCGACCCGCACCCGAAACCCGGCCTCCTCTCCCCCCTGACCCAGTCCCCGTCCCCGCGCGTTTTCCGGCGAGCCCACGCCCTACGTCGCCTGGCCGCTCCGCCATTTCCGGTGCCACGCCCCCTCCTTCCGCCTAACCCGGCTGACCCCCGCTCGACCTTCCCCTATTTAAAACCCCCTGACCCCCGCACCCTCTCCGGCCATCCCTCCTCCGCACCGCTCCCCAGCGCCGCCCGACTCCGCCACCGCGTCCCGCGTCACCCAGCGCCGCCTCCCCCACCGTGGCTCACCTCGCCAGCCCCTCCGGCGACCTCCTCCGCCTCTTCCTCCTCCTTCCCCGACAGCAGACCCAGCCTCCGTTCGCCCACCTCCCGCCGTGCAGCGACGCCGCCCTGGTCGGTCCCTCCCCGCCGTGAGCCGCCCTGGCCGGCCCCTCCCCGCCGCGAGCCGCCCTGGCCAGCCTGAGCTCCGGTCGCCGCTTGAAATCCCTAACCCTAATTCCTAATTCGCTGTGTCAGACACAGGACACAGTGTCCTGTGTCGTGTCGGACACGATTTTGACCCTGATTTTCGGGTCCCCTTCAAGTGCGTGTAACTTTTTGTTCGTAGCTCCGTTTTCAATTCCGCAATGTGTTGCGAAGCCTGTATAACCCTCTCGATGGCCGGACAAACCGCTCGGGGCATCGCGTCCTGTGGTGATCGCACACCGCGATCCAAAACAGGAAAAACCAGACCATGTTTCATCCCGGAACTGAGTATGCTTCGCCAAACGGGACGACTTGGTCACGTGCGGTCTTCACAGATACGTGCGCACCGTCGATACAGACTTGTGAGAATTCGCGGAAGCTGATTCGGGTGTGCGTGCACACCAGAATCAACGCGTATCCGCGGACATCGCCCCGTATTCGACTTTTCTGTAATTTGTCCTAACTTCTTGTACACTCATCGGATCGAGACGAAACTTGCGCCATCGGACTCGTAGCGATACGCTGGTCCTGTGGGTCAAGTTTGGTTTGATTCTGAGAACGTTGATGAAATCGCGTGTCGTGGGCCCCACAAGCCCCGCTCGACGGGCGATTTTGTGATCGGCTCATCGGAATCCAATTCTGGAAGTTCCATTGGGTTCGTATCAGCGTTCCTGACCTGTTGACACTAAGTTTGGTGAATTTGGAGACCGTTGACCCGGACACATTTTTCGGTGCAAAACGGGCCCACCGGCGGACCCCGTTTTGACCCGAAACTGTCGTTTTTGCCCTTGTCTCCAAATTGGACCCAAGGACAGGCGTTTCTAGCTATTTGACATCTTCTGAGCATGATTGTAATGTCTATTTCAGCTTTTGGACTCATCTCTGGAATATTTCCCCCAAGTACAATTAATTGGATCCAAACAACAGGCAAGTACCTGCACTTCAAGTTTAATCTTTATATTGTGATAATTAATTCCCTGCTTTACTAGTACCCTTGATGATTACACGCAGTGATTAGAATACTGGATTTCATGTCTTGAATACTGGAATTCATGTCTTGTTTTTCATGTCGGGTGGGAGAATACTAGAAGGCATGTAGTTTACCCTTTCCCCTACCGTGTTTAATAGTTGTTGGTGCGCGACTGTACCCTCAGCCGGATCTCGAATATTCATGTTTAATAGCCGTCTATGACGGCCGGAAGCCTTATAAACCCCTACATGCCAACTATGTATTCTATAATAAACACAAGTTCACACAGATAGCTTCTGGTCTTGTTATAGTTCTTGCTGACTGTTGTAGTTTCATTTCCTGTCTCATTTATTCCTGTTTTCTCGTATCCCTGTTTATAGCATTAACTCTGAGATATTGATGTTTCTTTTATGCAAATTTTCTCAATATGATACTCAAGTTAATTGTCATAAATATTTAGTTTAATCTTGTTGTGCATTGTGTACTTTGCTCCTTTCCTGACTGGATCCGTTGTTTTAGGCGATGATGAGAACTATGCCCCCACCTATTATGGCCACTATGAGTTAGCAGCTGGCACATATGAGGAGCCAGTTCCCACCCAGGAGGCTACTTTTGTGGATTAGTTATCAGTAGCTACTTATTTATTTTCTTTCAGCATATACTCGGGTTTGTCCCCGATTTATCTTCTGGCTTGTATTAACTGTGGATTTGGTTGTCACAGATTAAATATTATGAAATCTTAGCATTCCTATTTCTTGTGATTATTCTTGCATGTTCATTATTGTGGATGAGATAGATACTTATTGACCCCAGAAATGACCTAGACAGCGTACTACCGCCGACACTGCGGCGTAGGCTGGACGTACCCACGCACTCGTGCCCGAATTTCCGGGTGCGGGTCGTGACACGTTTTTGTGGTGGCCCATGCAGGTCCAACGACTAAATTGTTCGATTTCAACTCAGGGACCGAACAGGCCTGCAATAAAGCTAGGATAAGTTTATAGGATCTCATCCACTTGCTTGAATCGTTTTTGATATCTGTATCGTATTCGAACTAATATGAACTTGCATCTTGCCTTGATTTCTGTGCGCCTCTTATTGGTTATTTTGGATGCAGGAAAATGGACCCACCAGACAGCAATGAGGCTCATACAGAAACACCACAAACCGTTGTGGTTACCCAAGAAGACGATGTGATACCAGTCGGTGAAGGCCAATCATCACAAGGCAGTCAATCAAGTCAGCCTGCCTCAATAATCCATCAAGATGGCGTTCCACCCTCGACGCAGCCTATTCCACCGATGCCTTCCTTCCCACTGGGACCGCCTATGGACGAACAGCAGATGTTCCGCATGTTCTACATAATGATGCAAGCCTATCAGAAGGTTCAACAAAAAACTCAGCAAAACCAAGCGGAGAACTTCATCGACAGAATTAGCTCGGAGTCACGGAAGCCAAGCAGTTCAAATGCAATTACCTTCGACGAGGACGTTCTTACTGCAGCGCGACCTGTGGAGTGCACCACAAGGATCGAGTCCAGCCGGAAGCGGCCGTATGCGTCAGCACCAGACCAAGCACAACAGGAAAAAGCTGCAAAGCGACCACAGATGAATCCAACTCAAGGACAGAACCAACAAGCTCCCACTTGTGGCTATTGTCGAAAACAAGGTCATATTTGGCAGTATTATAGAAAGAGGCTAGGTGCCTGTCTATATTGTGGATCAGCAGCACATCAAATGAAGGACTGTCCTGCTGCTCAAAGACGCACAACTGCACAAAAGTTCCAGTTCAGGCCAGGCCCCAGCAGCGTAGCAAAGGGCACCACCTCAAGAACACGGACAAGCTTACGCGATGACCGTGGAGAACGTGCAGACTCTTAGAGTAACTAATACGCGTAAGTGATTCGTAGATACCATTTTCTAGTATTGTTTTAGCTTGTGCCTATTGGTTCGTGATCTCAGCCCCAACCTAGTAATTTTGAACTTGCTAATAACCTGGTATGCTTTTATATTTAATAACTGTAGAGTTTGTAGAGTCTTCTGTTATTTTGCTTATTGTGTGAACTTCAATGATTTGTACCTCCTATCTAGCACACTTAATTTTGCCGTACTTGATTTATGCTGCTATTTTATAAGCCTAGTTTTGCAAGCTTACTCTTTATCGAGCTTGTTCATGACAAGTGTATTATTGGGGAGGCCCACAATGATACATTTTAGAATCAGTGTATTACGGTCTGATCAACCTTAGTGCATTTTGATTCGCCCTTCGTACTACTTTACGTGGATTGAGATATACAGTTAACTAGTATACTTGCCCTAGACATGTCTGCACATATCATATCGGGTTACATGACTGTATTAATACGAGCACATGAATAGAAATTATCAAGATAGGATTCAATCTACAATCACTTGACAATTCCCGCCTGAATACTTTAAAATGCCTTGACCCCGATATTTCTTTTCTATCACCCCACCCTTGAACTCTTTATTATTGATCTTCGTCTTCCCTTATTTCGGAAAGACAAAATCTCGTGCCTGGTATAAGTTAGTACATAGATAGTACTAGATATGCCACATAGGCCGATCACATACTTGAGGATTAAACTTTCGTAATTGAGGACATATCATATGTGATATGATCGGCGTTGAAGTTCGAGGATTGAATGACATAGGTAAACATATTAAGGAATATTTTCTTAAAGTATATAGTCTTTTGTGATGAATGGGTAAATTCTAAGTTAGGTAGCAATGCATTTGTCAACTCGAGAGGAATGTCCTTTGGATTGTGACCGAGTAAGGTTAGATTGGAAGAAGCAAGCCATTCTAATTTAGAAAATTTAAAGGAGTGACTAAGATGATTTGTGAATTGATATCGAGAACCCAATAGTTATACCTTAGGTACATAATTTAAATTTTGAATAATGAAGGTAAAATCGTCAATTTGAATTTAGAAAGTAAAATTATAGAATTTCAAACTTGAACATGGGTGGACTACATTTAATTATTTTTCAATTTAATGATTTGAATTTCAAATTAAAATTGGTGGTTGGACTACCTAGTTGGATTATTGAGGATGTGAAAATTTTAAAAATTTGAAGCATACAATTGTGAATGGAAATACTAATGGACTCGAATTACTTCCAGAAGAAATTACGATCGTGAGGTAAATTCATAAGCACGTGCAAATCTGAAAGATGTTTTATGGACTTAATTTAAATTTCACCTGTGGGTAATTTGAGGAAGTAAGAAGTAATAACCATAGGTTAAAATTTTGATTGGAACAAGTAGTCACCTTAATCATGAAGTGATTGCAGTGGACATGATTAGGATTTAAATTTTCGCAAGGAGATTGCGATTGATGTACGTGAAGGATTAATAGATTATGCCTTAATTTCGAGGATGAAATTTTTATAAGTTGGGTAGATTGTAAACCCCCAGATTTTGCAAGAATTTCAAATTGGGATTTCACAATTTTCTGGAATTTTCTGAGAATTTTTTGTAATTAAAATCAGGGTTCTTAATTATTAAATAATTTTTTTATTGTTAATAAATGACATTAAAATATTATGGAAATAATATTTTTGGATGTAAAATGGAAAACTGGACTTAGGGTAATTTTTCTGGAATTTATTGGACCCCGGACCTATTTTTAAATCACCTAAAACTATTTATTTAATTACTTAATTATTTATTTATTCATTTAAATTATTATTCATTTAATTAACCCGGCCCAACGACCCGGCCCAAACGGCCCGGCCCAACGGCCCAAACCCAACCGGCCCAGCCCCCCTTAACGGGTCGGGTCGGGTCCACCCGCACCCGACCCGTACCCGAAACCCGGCCTCCTCTCCCCCCGACCCAGTCCCCGTCCCCGCGCGTTTTCCGGCGAGCCCACGCCCCACGTCGCTTGGCCGCTCCGCCATTTCCGGCGCCACGCCCCCTCCTTCCGCCTAACCCGGCTGACCCCCGCTCGACCTTCCCCTATTTAAAACCCCCTGACCCCCGCACCCTCTCCGGCCATCCCTCCTCCGCACCGCTCCCCAGCGCCGCCCGACTCCGCCACCGCGTCCCGCGCCACCCAGCGCCGCCTCCCCCACCGTGGCTCGCCTCGCCAGCCCCTCCGGCGACCTCCTCCGCCTCTTCCTCCTCCTTCCCCGACAGCAGACCCAGCCTCCGTTCGCCCACCTCCCGCCGTGCAGCGGCGCCGCCCTGGTCGGTCCCTCCCCGCCGCGAGCCGCCCTGGCCGGCCCCTCCCTGCCGCGAGCCACCCTGGCCAGCCTGAGCTCCGGCCGCCGCCTGAAATCCCTAACCCTAACCCTAATTCCTAATTCGCTGTGTCGGACACAGGACACAGTGTCCTGTGTCGTGTCGGATACGATTTTGACCCTGATTTTCGGGTCCCCTTCAGGTGCGTGTAACTTTTTGTTCGTAGCTCCGTTTTTGATTCCGCAAATTGCGTTGCGAAGCCTGTATGACCCTCTCGGTGCCCGGATAAACCGCTAGGGGCATCGCGTCCTGTGGTGATCGCACACCGCGATCCAAAAACAGGAAAAATCAGACCCTGTTTTACCCCGGAACTGAGTACGCCCCACCAAACTGGATGACTTGGTCACGTGCGGTCTTCACAGATACATGCGCACCGTCGATACGGACGTGTGAGAATTTGCAGAAGATGATTCGGGTGTGCGTGCACACCGGAATCAACGCGTATCCGCGGACATCGCCCCGTATCCGACTTTTTTGCAATTCGCCCTAACTTCTTGTACACTCGTCGGATCGAGATGAAACTTGCACCATCGGATTCGTAGCGATACGCTGGTCCTGTGGGTCAAGTTTGGTTCGATTCTGAGAACGTTGACGAAATCGCGTGTCGTGGGCCCCATAGGCCCCGCTCGACGGGCGATTTTGTGATCGGCTCATCGGAATCCAATTCTGAAAGTTCTGTTGGGTTCGTATCATCGTTCCTGACCTGTTGACACTAAGTTTGGTGAATTTGGAGACCGTTGACCCGGACACGTTTTTCGGTGCAAAGCGGGCCCATCGGCGGACCCCATTTTGATCCGAAACTGCCGTTTTTGCCCTTGTCTCCAAATTGGACCCAAGGACAGGCGTTTCTAGCTATTTGACATCTTCTGAGCATAATGGTAATGTCTATTTCAGCTTTTGGACTCATCTCTGGAATATTTCCCCCAAGTACAATTAATTGGATCCAAACAACAGGCAAGTACCTGCACTTCAAGTTTAATCTTTATATTGTGATAATTAATTCCCTGCTTTACTAGTACCCTTGATGATTACATGCAGTGATTAGAATACTGGATTTCATGTCTTGAATACTGGAATTCATGTCGGGTGGGAGAATACTAGAAGGCATGTAGTTTACCCTTTCCCCTACCGTGTTTAATAGCTGTTGGTGCGCGACTGTACCCTCAGCCGGATCTCAATTATTCATGTTTAATAGCCGTCTATGATGGCCGGATTAGCCTTATAAACCCCTACATGCCAACTATGTATTCTAAAATAAACACAAGTTCACACAGATAGCTTCTGGTCTTGTTATAGTTCTTGCTGACTGTTGTAGTTTCATTTCCTGTCTCATTTATTCCTGTTTTCTCGTATCCCTGTTTATAGCATTAACTCTGAGATATTGATGTTTCTTTTATGCAAATTTTCTCAATATGATACTCAAGTTAATTGTCATAAATATTTAGTTTAATCTTGTTGTGCATTGTGTACTTTGCTCCTTTTCTGACTGGATCCGTTGTTTTAGGCGATGATGAGAACTATGCCCCCACCTATTATGGCCACTATGAGTTAGCAGCTGGCACATATGAGGAGCCAGTTCCCACCCAGGAGGCTACTTCTGTGGATTAGTTATCAGTAGCTACTTATTTATTTCCTTTCAGCATATACTCGGGTTTGTCCCCGATTTATCTTCTGGCTTGTATTAACTGTGGATTTGGTTGTCACAGATTAAATATTATGAAATCTTAGCATTCATATTTCTTGAGATTATTCTTGCATGTTCATTATTGTGGATGAGATAGATACTTATTGACCCCAGAAATGACCTAGACAGCGTACTACCGCCGACACTGCGGCGTAGGCTGGACGTACCCACGCACTCGTGCCCGAATTTCCGGGTGCGGGTCGTGACAGGTCCTCCTGCTCCGTACTGGACCCTGGCTGGTACGTTCGTGTTGGAACTTCTCGCTCCTCCGCCTATGGCCTCCTAGATCCTCGCCTCTGATAGAAGCTCTTCATAAGAGATCCTCGCCTGAGTAGTGGTATACCTCTGCAGCTCGAAGGAAAGGCCGTGGTGAAATCTCCTGGCCTTCTCCAGGTCGTTGGGTATCAGGGCGGCACCGAATCGGCTGAGTCGGCTGAACTTTGCGTCGTAGGCATCCACGGTCAAATTCCCTTGCTCCAAGTGCAGGAACTGGGAGTATAGGGCATTCCTGACCGTAGCGGGAAAATACTTTGCATTGAAGTACTCCAGAAACTCTTTCCACGTCTGCATCTTGCCGACGTTGCGCTCCATGGAATCCCACCAGTGATGGGCGTTGCCCTTGAGTTGGACCCTCACTGCAGTCATCCAGAGGTCTGGATGTAGATGCGAACCCTCCAGTAGCATCTCCGTGTTGGAGACCCAATCCAAGATCTCCTCTGTATTCTCCTTGCCCGAAAAGGTTCTCGGGCCCATCTGGCAAAAACCTCGTACAATGCCCACTGGCTGGACAGGTGCAGGTGCTGGTGCGGGTGCTGGGGCAAGTGTCCTCTCTAGTACCGCCATCAGGCTCTGTCTCAGTGTCTCAGTCTGCTGCCACTGCGCCTGCATCATCGCCTGAAAAAACTGGAACATCTGGGGTTGTCCCTCCGATGGTGGCATCTGGGGTGGAAATGGCGGAGGTGGTGGTAGTGGTATCTCCGGCTGCATCATCGGTGTCTCCTCAGATGCCGTCCTCTCGAACTGTGGCATCGGCGTAGCCCTCGATGTCTGTCCCTTGAAGTGCTGCATCGGGACAGTCTGAGAAGTCTGGCCCTCTGGCTGCTGCGTCCTGTCGTCGGGAGAGGTCTGGTGCCAGTGTATCATCGGGGCTTGGGGGATCACCGGTGCCTGTGGCTGAGGCTGCTCTCCGGGTGGTCCCTGGGATGTCTCCTCCCTCGGTGCGGTGGCGGATGGCACTATGGCACCATATGCCTCGCGTCCGCTACGTAGGTTTATCTCGCTGTAAAAGGTAGAACTTCATTAAAAAGAGTACAGAATCAATCAAACAGGATGCAGATATTTAAAATGCGGAAGAGGTTCAAAGGCGTAATCAAGTGGATGAGACCTAGTAATTTCTATCCTATTGCAGGCTCGCTGGATACATTACCATACCACAAGCGATAAACATTTAACGAGACCTGCATGGGCCACCACTAAAACCATGTCACGCCCCAGTCCCAAAATACACGGGACCAGGCCACGTGACATTGGCCAGCTGATACATCTCCGAGGATATCATAATTTAATGGATCATAATGAAGCGTGCTATACTGTCCTAAATCTAACAAGTCTAATACTATCATACAACAGGCAGAGTCTAATCTCATCCACAATACAACAAGAAGTACTGAAATAAAATACTAGAAAATAAGTGCAGAGTCGAAATGTCATAGTACAAACCAAAATATGTCCGGTGGAAACAAACCCACTACAAATGATGAAATAAAGTACTGAAGATAGAAATAAAGAGTGCAACTAGAGCAACTGCAATCTAGATAAGAAGCTCCAGTCCTAGGCGGAAGGCCTACCAGGTAATCAGGAAAACTCCGACGGTAGCACCTCTAACTCCTCCTCGAGAGCGTACCTCATCTCCACTCCAGGTCCGTACATAGTAGGGTAATACGCCTCGTCCAAATCTGGAAGGGAACCAGGTCCTCAGAGGGACGTAACAAGATACAAAAATGTATGCCACATATAGTACTGAATAAAATAAAGGGGTGTGTGCTAACCATCTAAGTGAATGCAATGTAAGGACAACCTTGGAACGTATGGGTTGGTGTAGGCATAACGTCCATACTCCGAAGAGCATGGTATTTGTCCATGTAACGTCCATCATTCCGAAGAATGAGGTAGCTGCAATGTATATACGTCTGTATCACTCCGAAGAGCGCGATATCTGAATATAGGAAGTCATCGGATCCGTGGCTCCTCTGGATACTATGGAGTCCAATGTGTGTATCACATACGTTTTATCAGTTGTCCTTCCTGCCCAATGTGGATACACAAGTCGAATACACGACATGAATATCCCGTATCTATATGCCAAGTCTCATCTAACTAGATCACTCTAAATTATGTGTTAATCCGTGATGTATGTCATACGCACCGATAGCGAGTCGGGTACGCGGACCCGCATCCCAACATGAATTTACCATCGTGATACGTGTACAAGTGTCACGGTCTAGGAAGATATCAGAATATCCTCGCAGTAGTAGGTGAGTCTGCTAGCAGCTAGGTCAAGTACATTACTCATCGACGCATTCGTCGACTGCACCCGAGTTAATCTCGGACGCACTCAATTTATGTATATTGCAACAGTTATCATTTAAATTAAACAGTAATCCAGCAAGGAATATGTCACGCCCCAATCCCAAAATACCGTAGGACTGGACGCGTGATAATGGCCAGCAGCACACACCGATGGACAAACCCAATTTAATGGATCCATCGGGACATACTTAAGCTGTAGTACAACAATCAGGGTCTATATATACTAATCTCATCCACAGAATGAATATAACAAAATCAAAATCATAAAGCAAGATCCATCTCATTATAATATAAACTCGGGAAATAACCCGATAATGAGTCTGATACATCTATCGAGATACAAGAATAAAGATAACTACATCAAATACTGAGTATGGAAATAGTATATACTCAGAAGATAACATCGGTGATCGCTCCTCTATGAAATCTGGTACTGCTCCAGTAACTGCTCCTGCTAATGCTCCTGTACTGTATAACTCTTGGTGGATCTCAGTTGCTAATCCTGGGGATATAATCCAGATCCAGGTCCTCAGGGGACATAACAAGGTACAGATAAAACAAGCCAAAATAATGCAGTACAGAGAATAAATGAATAAATATAGGCAAAATATGTAACCATCTGTGTGAAATGCAAGAAAGAGCATTACTAGTACTCAGGCTGAAACAACTACAAGCTCTGTGTCGGGGAGCCGGTAGCAGTGAGATCATGTGGTCGTCTAGCTCAGCGGAAGACTGAGATGCCAGCATAATATAAAATCAACCTGTAGCATGTGTGTCTCTCCAGCAATAAATAAAACAATAGGGAAGCACTAAATAACCAGCTAAGTGATATGCAAGATGAGAGCAGCACTATAACTCAGGCTGAAACCACTACAAGCTCTGTGTCGGGGAGCCGGTAGCAGTGATATCATGTGGTTGTCTAGCTCAGCGAGAGACTGAGACACCGGCAGCTGTCTAGCTTAGAGTGAGACTGAGACGCCGTCATAATATATATAATCAACCTGTAGCCTGTGTGTCTCTCCCCACCCAATGTAATCATACGTCTCATGTTCATGTGGCCCCATGTCCATGTTACGCAAGATCATAGCTAAATGCATCAAATCATAAATATCTATGGATATAGTATCTCTGTCAAGTCCTGTATCCTATACAGAATCACCACGAATATCTCGGGAAGATCCTGTCTCATGAATGGTGTCAAGTGTCCTGGGTTATAGTGTACTTGGTAGGACAAGTACGAGAATGTAGGGTCTCGGTATCCATGTCTAGATGACAATACACAACACCGCGTACGGTGTTGGCACCCGACTAGCAATCGGACGCTAAGTAAGTCACACGGCCATAGGTCAAGCATGAACCACAATATATATATATATATATATATATATATATATATATATATATATATATACATAAGCCAAGGAAATAAGCAACAAAGACTGCAAGTTTTGGCGAGGTACACTTGCCTGGGGTCCTGGCTCCAACTGTAGCTCTGGTCTTAGTGTGATCTGCAGGTACTACTCCGGTTGCTGAAATAAACATCACCATTAGATTCAGAAAATATTAAATAGCTAGAAACGCCTGTCCTTGAGTCCAATTTGGACACAAGGGCAAAAATGACATTTTTGGGTCAAACGGGATCCACATGTGGGCCACTTTGCACCGAAAAGCGTGTCAGGGTCAAAGGTTTCCAAATTCGTCAAACTTAGTGTCAAAAAGTCAGGAACGATGATACGAACCCAACGGAACTTCCAGAATTGGATTCCGTTGAGCCGATCACAAAATCGCCCGTCAAGTGGAGCCTGTGGGGCCCACGATACGCGATTTCGTCAACGTTCTCAGAATCGAACCAAACTTGGGTCAAAGGAAAAGCGTAACGTTGTAAATCCGATGGCTCAAGTTTCGTTGCGAAATGACAAGCATATACGAACTTATGGCGAGTGTCAGAACATATCGACACGGAACTTTTCGACGGATATGCGTACAATTACAAGTCATATCGCTCAAATGCAATAGAGTTTTCAGAACACATGAACTAATTCCAAAGATCTTTGGACTTTGATTGTCGAGGACTAAAGACATTATGTTTGCCCTCATCTCAAATTCAGCAAGCGATGCATTTGCTTCTAGTTCTTTTTTTTTAGCCTCTCATCAAGTATTATCCCTCTCTGTACATTTGCTTATTCTGCAGAAACTTCAGTTATTTGGAACCATCAGTTTGTCACAATATTAACTAAAACACCACCATCGGTGGCTTGTGGTCATCACCAAATTGTAAACATAAGAAGAAGAAAAATCTCCTCGGATGTTGTCCTCGTAGTTAATAAAACAAACTGTGATAGAACATGAAAACTAATACATTGTGTGAACATTAAACTCAACAATTCTCTTATTAACAGAGAACTAAACCTTCCCACTAAAACTTTATTCAAATCTTCTAACCTACTAAAGCTTTTGATTATAGGTTCCCACTTACGAGCTGATGATCAGTTGTTAACTTCAAATAAAAGGAGAACAGAGTGAGTGTCCTTTGACATGTTTGAAATATAAAGAAAACAAAGACTGAACTGGATACTGTGCTGGATACAGACTCCAGTCTTTGGACACGGACACAGAATGATACTGCTTTAATGATGTCAGTTCTTGACATAGTGTTAAAAATTCTTTTATAGTTGAAACAGAGCTCCCTCCTTACAATAGGGTCAAATTGAACTTCGTAAGAGAGGGAAAAGACCAGGTTCCTACAGGAAATTGAAGTGTCTGAATGTAACTCGTGGACACGAGTAGTAACTTGAGCAAAACAATCCGTAGACACAAAAGCAAAGACTCCTCGAGCCCCTGGATTGAAGTTCGACGAATTCAAACTAAAGATCTTCCTATGAGACATTATATCAAACGGGTGAGAAGAATAACTTAGCAGAATTCTTTGAAGAACTTACTCGTTTTCTAATGATCAATAAATGAAAGTAGGAATCGGGAATTCACAACAAAGAAAAACGAATCTACTTACCAAATTTTGAAGGAGTAGAACTCGTCGTCAACTCGCCAAGTCGAGACAGGGACGGAATAGACGGCGGCGGGGATCTTGGTGGTCCGGCTGCGGAAGGATCTGAGCCGAAGGCTGCGGACGGAGCGGCTGGTGACGAACTGGACCTACTGGGTAGCGGACATGGAGCAGTAGGGGAAGCAGGAGAGGAGGCGGAGGTATAGGGCTTGGAGAGTCGGAAAGGAGAGGAGAAATTTATAGGGCTGCTATAGTGAATTCGGTAGGGTTAGGGTTTGGTCGGGTATCGGGTTTGGGTCGGGTTTCATGGATCCGACCCGACCCGTAACGCTGGGTTGGTTCGGTTCAGTCAGCGGTTTGGTTCGGTTCAGTCAGGTTTAATTAGGTTTATTTATTTAATAGTTTTTAGGGCTTTAAAAACGATTCCGGAGTCCAATAAATTCACAGAAAATTATCCTATGTCCGGTTTTCCATTTTACACCATCAAATATTATTTCCATAATATTTTAATACTAATTACAGCAATTAAAATCATTTAATTACCAAAAGCCCTTAGTTTTAATTACAGAAAATTACGAAAATCCAAATTAAATTTTTTTTGAAAAATCAGGGGGCTTACAGTATACTTGCCTGAGTCCGGTAGTTGCGAATGCCAATATCCTGCTCCTGAAGCCTCGCATGTACGGTCCAGCGATCCTATATATAATATAATAATATCAACATCAGTCACTATAATAGTACGACCACGACACGCTACTTGCAGCAATAAACTGACGCAGGGTCTTGACTGTCCATCTAGTGGACCACGTAGTACATATATTTATATATATAACATACATACATATATGTACACTAACACATATTTAAACATAATAAAATATGTATGTTTTAATAGTACGTATTTAAAATAGCATCTATATATATTACCTAATAATACTCAAACTAATATGTACATATACCCATATTAAATAAATATATTTACATATATAAATACATAGCACCATATATATAATTTAATACATATACACATATATTTATATATATTTAAATAATAATTTATGTACCTAAGTACACATGTACACCAAATATATATATAGTATATATATATTTACATGTATAAATATACAAAATGGAAACTGTACCCATATATAATACATACTAATATATACTATTTTAATACACATAAAGTATATATATATTTATATATATTCATATATTTATTTAATACATACTAATACACACTACTATATACTAATTACACATTATATATATATATATATATATATATATATATATATATATATATATATATATATATATATATATATATATATATATATATATATACACACATACACATATATTTATTATACACTAATATATATTTATATATATATACAATATACTAAATACACCAATATATATATATATATATATATATATATATATATATATATATATATATATATATATGTAGTTCGTATTATATGTATACACATAGTATATATTATGTACATGTATTAAATATAATAAATATTAATATATATAAAGTATTTAATACATGTACATAATATATACTATGTGTATACATATAATACAAACTATATATATATATATATATATATATATATATATATATATATATATATATATATATATATATATATATTTATTTATTTATTATATACAACAGAATACAGTATATATATATATATATATATATATATATATATATATATATATATATATATATATATATATATATATATATATATATATATATATATATATATATATATATATATATAATACAGTATATATATAAATACACAAAACAGAAAACATATATATATATATATATATATATATTTATATATACCCAATGCAAACCGTATACTATGCATAATATACTGTATACGTATATTAAGTATGTATACCTTGGTGCAGGGGGTCGAGGTGGGTCCGCCGGACGAGTCATCGCCGACGAGGGTGGCCGGGCGGAGCTCCGGCAGCGCGGGGGGATACTGTCAGCAGCAGTGACCGTCAGCAACCGATGACACTGCGGGGGCTGTGCCGGCCGGCTGTGGCGTCGACCGGGGGCGAGCCGTGGCGGGGACGGAGGGGACTGGCTGGGGAAGACGTCGGTGAAGTACGGTGGTCGACCAAACTATGGTGGCGAGCTGGGGGGCGTTCGGGTGGTCGGCTCGGGCTGTCGGGGAGTTGGTTGTTGGTGAGGATGGTGGTGATGGAGGCGGCTGTAGGCGGAGCTGTGGCGGGTGGCGGTGGCTGGAGGTAGGGGAGTGGGTGCTGGTCGGAGGGGGATCGTCGCGGGGGTGGCCGGAGGCGGTGGCTGGCCGAGGGAGGGCTGCGGGAAGTCGGGTGAGGGTGAGGCTGGTTTGTGTGGGTTTTAGGATTCTAGGGTTTTTAGTTGTGTAGTTTGGGTTTTTGCGAGAATTTAGGTGAGGTAGCATGTCATATTTATAGGAGAGAGAGAGGGGGGGTGCCTTGGGATTAGGGCCGGCTGGGTAGTTTTCTAGTGTTGTGTGAGGGCCTCCACATGTTGCACATGTGGCTAGGATTTAAGGTGTTTAAAATATAGGGTTAGGATGTGTCCTCCAAAAGTGATGTAGAGTACATGAAAATGGGGGGAATTTATTTGTGGACCGGTCAAAGGAAGAGGGATCTCTTCTTCATGTGGTTGGGCCAATGAGAGGGGGGCACCTCATTGCTAAATTGCATAAAAGCCCCTGAACATTTAGGAAATTGCACAATATTTGGAATTGAGGATTTGATGTGACAAAATATCATGTTTGGTGTTTTGTAGTGGACTAGAATGGTGTATGATATTTAGTATGAGGCTTGAGGGAGTGTGTGTGGGTTTGGGTTGGAGTTGGGTCTAATTTGAGTGAGGTTGGGTCACTACATTAATTTAATTATAATTAATGCACCGGGTGTTCTTAAATTAATTTAAAAATACCTGGAGTCCAAATTGGGTGGGCACAAGCGTCATGGGCGTGGTAGGCTTAGAGTATAATAATGTCATGATTGGGGTTGGTCAAAACGGGTTGAGGTTGGGTCTCAATTTCGATTAGAACGGACACAGAACTTAAATATGCAATTAATTGAATTTATGTATGGACGTTTGTAACGACTTTTGTGCGACTAAAATCAGGCACACAAATCAGTATCTGGGGATTGCACAAAGGTCATTATGGTAGGTTGGTATGTCTAGGCAAAGCGTATGAAATTTGTTTCAGGGTAACAGCTAGTGTAGTGTCCTAAATATCGGGATAACGGTAAGGTGTCCTAAGTAATAAAAATACTGTATAAATATTTAATACTCTGTATAATAAATTCTAATTGCATCTAGTTAACTCTAATTATGCTATCTAAGTTAATTAAACCCAAATTTTGGTCGAGTGGGTTTACATGTACCTTGCCACCCTGTATTTCAGATTACAGATATTTGTTATTCTTTATGTACATTGTGCACGTATTTATGTTGACGTTCGATACTTCGCGTCCAGATCACAACCGGGTGCTGACATTCGTCGTAACGTCTTAGAATAATTAATAGATGCTTCATAGCACCTCGATGTACGTACCTGAGTATATCGATACCCCAGGACACACTCATATACTGTGATCGTGCCAGACTCCTGTATCCTGATACTGACATCATGACCAGAGACTGGGACGACCTTAGGGTCGCGTCTGTCGAGTTATTTTTGTGTGTCGAGACTATAGATAGAGGTTTAGGTTCAGGGCACAATCGTTAACCGCTTGGGAAGGGGGAAGACAGTTACTAGACGTTTGGGCTCCTCTCCACGCGCTTATATATTTATGTAGTATCTTTGTAGTAATCCTGTACCTAGTGTAGTGGTATCACCCGTGTGACTCTTTGCCCGGAGCTGCGGTACGTCCCGTGTATTTCCGTGTCCGGAGCTTCGGTTTTATTTTAGATAGCCCACGCGTCGAACATTGTCTTCAAACTGTGTCACACTTGTTTGTTTATGATAGAGTACCCAGTTGTTGCACTTGTACTTTTTGTTTACTTGGTATGCTGTATTTTTATACCTTGTTATGTCCCTCTGAGGACCTAGTCCCCTGCCAGTTTTACAGCATAGACGATTACGGAGTATTGGAGTTGCTGTTGGAGTTGCATGTCTTGCAGGCATGGTACCAGGTACTCACATCATATCTACCGACATTATGGTTATTTTACATTGATTATTCATCTGCTGTTGTAGCCTAGTTTTTATAGACTCATACTTCTCCTCGAGTCTATTTGAGTTAGTGTGTTATTGGGCGGCTGACTTTAGCACATATAGCTCTTTCTTGTATACTTCTGTACATTGTGGATTGAGACATAGAGGTTTACATTTATGGGATATCTAGATAGTGCCCTTATATTATACAGCTTATACGTATTCGAGTCAGACCGGAGTCTGGTCGAATGTGTAGCTGGCGTGTCATGTATTCCTGGTCCTACGTATTTTGGGACTGGGGCGTGACACAAGTCATCCCGTCTAGCAGGGCGCACCCAGTTCCGGGGAAAATCAGGGTATTTAAATACCAAGCTTTTGGTCATTTTTACCCTCAAAAATATTACAAATTATAACTCAATAAATTACACTAAAAATAGGATTAAAAACTAGGTTAGGTGGTCTAAATAACTGTTCAAGCTAATTTTGAAAACATTTAATAGGTTGGTCGTAAAACGGTCGCGAACTGGGGAGTTTGGGACGAATTCTAAAATTTTAGAAATTGGGAAGTTTTTTCCTAATTTTTTTGTCGCAGTTTGCGACCGACACAGGACGCGATACCCCTGGCTAATGGCACGGGGTTCGAGAGGGTCACGCAGGGAATGGGTTGCAACAGACTGTTCAAAAATTGGCACGACGAGGAGAGGACTGGACTTACCGGAACAGGGAATCAGATTCGTCTATTCCTCGCATACGTGGACGACGCAGCAGAGCTCGGCTGGTCGGAGGCGGCGCTGCGCTCGATGGCGGAGGGTAGGGCTGCTGTTGGGGTCTGCTCGGGGTCGACGGAGGGAAGGTGGCCGGGGAAGCTAGGGGTTCGCCGGAGGTTGCTCGTTGGCCGGAGGGTCTTCGCTGGAGGCTCGGGTGGCCGGAGGGCGACGATGGAAGTGGATTTTGGTGTGTTGGCGGTGGCTGTGGGGAGAAGAGCCGAGGTGAAGGGGGTTTTATAGGGAGGTCGGAGAGCGGGGGAGTCGTAACCGCCATGGGGGCGGGGGCGTAACCGCCGGCGCCGGAGGGAAACGGTGGCGGAGGAGTCGGGGGAAATTAATTCCCTTCGGTTAGTATAGCAGAGAGAATGTAGGTCGGGTCGGGTCAAGTTGATTAACGGGTCCGGATATGGATCCGACCCGTTAGGGGTTGGTCCAGTTCGGGGGGGGTTGGTTTGGTTCAGGATTAAACCGGTTCAGGGTTAAACCGGTTGGTTCAATTCAGTTTATTTTGGTTTAATTAAAACATTAATTTTTAGGTCTTTAAAAATAGTTTTGGGGTCCAATAAAATCCAGAAAAATTATCCTATATCTAATATTTTATTTTACACCCAAAAATATTATTTTTATAATATTTTAATATTTATTTTATACTTTTAGAAATATTTAATTTAGAAGAACATTATTTAAAAAATCACAAAAAATCCCCAAAAATTAATTTTTAATATCCGAAAAATCTGGGTGTTTACAATCTACCCCCGTTAAGAGGATTGCGTCCTCGCAATCAAAGAATTAACTACTAAAAAATTTAAAACATGATAACTACAAGAAATGCTTAGGTTATACATGCATCTTTGAATAGGTGAGGATAACGCTGGCATATGATATCCTCTCGTTCCCAGATAGATTCGCCGGGAGAGTGATATTTCCAAGCTACTCGAACCAGTCTAATCGTTTGACCTCGCAATATCTTCTCACTGATGTTGAGTATGCCAACTGGTTGCTCTTCATATCTCAAGCTAGGGCCCACTGCAATCTCAGAATGATCGACTACGTGGGTTGGGTCAGTCACGTACCTTCTCAGTTGTGAGACATGTAATACATCATGCACTCTCTCTAAAGATAGAGGTAATGCAAGACGATATGCCACCTCACCAATGCGCTCCAGAATATCAAATGGCCCAATGTACCTTGGGCTCAGCTTGCCTCTGTGTCATGCCCCGATCTCCCGCAGGCTATTTCGGCCGTTCCCGCTAGGCAGGAATCACCCTCGCCAGCGCTCCCGCGGAACGATCGCTTTGACCCATCCTGGCGTGATGCCGCACGAGCGTGAACCGCGCCCGTGCAAGGCCGTGATTCATTGGCTGGCAGTAAGAGTTCTAAGCCACAGAGTCGCACAGATTGTCCGAGTGCAGCGGAGTCATGAACGCATAGCGATTTGGTAACAGGTTCACTGAGTCGACAATATAGCGGAAGCATTGAAACACAAGTTTGAAGTAAAGCAACTCTTTTATTGATATAAACATGTGTTACAAGCGGCGTATAGCCGAGATTACAAGTCGCTCAAGCCTCTCTCTCTGAAACAGTAAAAGCGTGCCAAGTGGCTACAACTGTGGAATGATTGTACATGCGAGTTTGGGCTATGTTCCAACATTATGTCATGTATATGTGCTTCAGTTCCGGACGCACCGCTGCTTCGGAGTGATCTTCACGCCTAAGCACGCACGTTGGAGGCGTCTGCACCGAACGAGGTTCTCCCGCACCCTGCATACAAACTGGTGGATTATCAGTACATTGAATGCACTGGTGGGGAAGCTACTCGTCCGCTCGATAAATCCAAACACGTAATATAAGTTCCATGCATAACTATTAAGTTGTCTTTCTAGTTGCCTTAGGATCAGTTTCATGCAAACATTGAATAGCCTAACGTGTCGGACAGTGCATCATGCAACATGAGAGGAAACACGGCGAGACTTACCCACTTACCATCTCATTCCCTGTCCAAGGCAAACATTTAGGCAAACATCGTTAATTCAAGCACGGCATGTCACGCCCCAATCTCCCGCAAGCTCGATAGTCCCCGCTGAACGTGAATCACCACGTTTATAGCTCTCCCGCAGGACAATCGTTCTCATCGGGACGTGATGCCGTACGAGCCTGGAGTTGCGCTCGTACAAGGCGATGTTGTCAAACACCAAATGTTATCATTGAAACAACCAAGTTGCAGCGGAAGTCAAGTATTGTGTACCAAGCACACAATCAGAGTATACGCAACGAAGCTCACGATAGGGTCCAAATGAGATGCCCCGAGTCAATGCCACAAAGGCGATGCTACGGAGACGATGAAATAACTCTTGCTCTTTCTCTAGCCCACAAAGGTACTTACAGTTCATACATCTTGTCCCGTATATCCAAGCAGCGCCACTACGTCTGTGTACCTGAAATATTGCCCACAAACGTGGGTCAGTACACAACCGTACTGGTGAGCGGGGTAACCCACTCGCCTAAGCCGACACTAAGTAAAATAGTGAATGCACACAGTTAAATGGTGATCTTTCTAGTTGAATCCTAGATTCATTTCATGGCATATGGATGACATGTTAAGGGAAACAGTAAAGCAGTTTAAGCATGCAAGCATTCAATCTCAAACTAAACGACAAGCAATTTATATAAAGCCGACCCGTCTAACTCAATGTCATCGGTTGCACGATAACATATCGAACCATCAGTCTCGCCTCGATATCCATCCAGAACCAAAGTTTATATATCCCACTCTCGAGTGCACACTCTTGTCGAGGCAAGGTGGCCGCGCCTACACGATGCACAAACCAACCAAAGTAAAGCAAGCCAACATCTATTCTTATATGAAGTCACTGGCCAAAGGCCATAAAGGACGTTGATCGGACAGATCAATGCGGTTCTATTCGAAACAGCGCTAAGTAGCTAACCCACCTGAATCGCATCCAACCGCTGGTACCGCGCCCAAGACGCGTTACCCAATTGTCTCCTCCATGGCCGAACGGTCCCGGTGCCCCGGAGCACTCGTTCGAGGAAACCAAACCCTGTGCCACTCAGGTTGTCCGTGACTATGCAGACACGTAGGTATGACGAGAGGATCGAACATTCTCGCCCCACCAAGCGATCCTAGACTCATTCCATCAATAATCCAACCAACACATCCATAACCATTCTTCCAACATGTCCTTCCAAAGAACCCAAATCTCGACCTCAAAACATAGCCCGAGGCATCAAAATATCAAGTGTTTCATAGGCACGAAGCCTCTTCTCAACACAATCCAAATTGGTGCAACACCTATGCTCGAAGCCAAACCCATGGCACAATGCCGTTTCAGTGGCACAATGTCACATTCGTGGCACGATGCCCCATCAAACGACACAACGCCCTCGTCGATACAGTTGTTCGGTTTCGAACCACAACTGCCTGCTTTGCAAGACAAAGCATCCTTGTGATACACGCGCACGGATGCACGTTCGCTCGCCCGAATCCCGATATTCCCAATATTCCCATTGCCTCAATTGTATCATTCCAAACTGTATATTTCCAACCGTCCAAGCATAATCCCAAGTAATCCAACTGATCGCCTCAAATGAATAATCCAGCTAATGTATCCAACTATCCAACGCGTAAACCATTCAAGCCACAATCCTACCAAGCCAACGACGCACACTCTATGCACGCCTCAGTGTAGTGCTTCCCGATGTTTCAGCCCAAGTGTACAAGCCATTACGTGTTTTCCATATTGTTAGGCATGAAGGAGTAGAGGAGAAGGGAAAGAGCCCACTCACAATGATTGATCCCGTTAGGCATCATGTCCTGCCGATACGGCCAATCCCTTGAACCCGTGGTCCGATGCAAGCGCGATCTACTCAACTGGTATGACCGTGCGAGCAGGCCGTGCTCTCCAAATCATCCGACCGATCGGACTAAGGAAGACGGCATTATCGTTTCCATTCAGCTATTCAGTACTGTTCGGAACGAACACCTGATTTCCATCGAACCCGCTAGCCATCTGCACATTGAAACCAACTCGATTAATCCTTCTTCCCGAAATCCGATATTTTAAATGTAACCAGCATTTGATTCATTCAGTCCGACTCAGCGTAACGCTTCGAGCGGTTGCGGGGCGTTACATAATATACCACTTAGAATCAGGTTCGTCCACGAACCGTGCTGGTACTCATTCCTATCACATGCCACAATCCAATTCCATAGATCTGCTCTATGCAACTTATCATATTCACTATTTCTGACACAACATCTCGTTCTGCTGAACGCTCGAATAAATTTTATATTCCCACATCCTCCTTGCAGCTCAATACGAATTCTTCGTATCGCTTAGTTTTGGATCGTACATATATTTAAGGCGTCCCTAAAATACATGCATTTCAGCCGAGCTTTGCGATAGCAAATTTGAACAAGTTACAAGGGTATCTTTATGTTCGAGGCATCCATTTACTTTGCTCCCAATTGAACCAAATCACGATTTCCATTCCAACACATTCGCTCGAGAACTATTCTCAATATGCAGATTTTCCACCGACTCAATGAGTTCACGTTCCAGCTCAAACCATCCCACTATTTCTGAAATCAGTACTAGCAACATCTCCAAATATTATCTCGTGCACCGAACGATTCTCACAACTGATCTACCCCATCTATGCGACTTACCCAAATATCAACTTGCTTAGATCAGCTCAGTCCAACACATTTCCTGCCATCTCAAGTCTCACAGGGTGAACATCTATATTGAGGTTCGTGTGATCCACGAAGATCTCGCTGCCACGCCAAAGGGATTTGTGTCACCATAATTTCAACGTGGACACACTCGCCACAATTCTTAGGTTGCGCATGAAATAGTTCTTCGCGCTGCTTCCACTGCCTCGAAGCATAGAATATCACCTTCGCCTTCCGAATGAGCACGCTTTCCAGACTAAGTTTCGAGATATCTTGTAAATCTGAAGCAAATCTGTCCCTTCCAGTATTCGCAAGGATTTGATCTGAACGAGCCGCTGCTTTAACTTCATGAGCTAGTTTCACAGTCGTCAATTCATATGAATGCTATTTCCTTCCAGGGCACGATGAGTCAGAGGCGATGCCATCGATAAAAATCTGCGACTCTGAATCTCATCAGTTGACAAGGCTACTTCCACCATCGCTTCGATCTTCCGGCTGTATCTTCAGCTGAAGGCTATTCCAAGGATCTCTCAAATCCAACACTCAGTCAATAAGCCAAATCTCATTGCCCACATCTGCCCTCGACGCATTCCCAAATACGCCGCCTCAAGGGTCGTTCTATGGGTCTACCATATTCATATCCGATTCAGCGGGCAAGGTCGCTTAGGGTCAGCTGTCCCGAAGCTACGCTTGATAATTGTAATCATCACGATGGACAGTTACTATAAACCATGCTATATCTCATCTGAAAATCTGACTCAAAATCTAACCATTCATCCGAGCGAAGTTTCCGAATCCGAGAACCGCGCTCGTTGAAACCTTATTCCATCAATCCGCCGTTCTGTCCTGAATCCATCAAATTTCCGAATTGCATATTCGATTCTCGCACTACAAATTGCAATGATTCTCAAAACCCAAGACTTTCTCCAATTCTTATCCATTTGCTGCGTCCCACAATGCACTTCCAACTTACTCGAGCAACGCAGTGATTCGTTCCGACGTTGCTATCACATTTAGCTATCTTCAAACGTCCGTCCACGTCTTCCGGAGAATCCGTTTACTATCGTTGCACCATCCTGCCCAAAATTCCATTTCCGCTAAACCTGAGTCAACTTCACGAGCAACAACATTCAAAATCTTCAAGTTTGTGTGAATCCTTCTCATTGTCCCTCCAAACCAATATCGTATTTCTTTGCTCAACCAACAACTCAAATGCGTTGCCCAAAATCGTAGTTCGTGCTCGCTATCATTCTGATAATCCCCTCGCTTTGCTCAAACGTAACCCAAATGTTCGTTCTGATTCGATCCATCTTTTAAGCCCAACGATGCTTTCCATTTGCACCAGTCCGTTCACGATATGCTCAACTCAATATTCGCTTGCTCCATTTTCATTCTTCCCAACGCAACCGACTTTCACTCACCAGCTTGTATTCTCGTTCCACGAGTCCGTTCAGGAAATTTCCATTGAATGTCCAACCAAAATATTTCCAATGCCTTGCTCAATATGTGGTATCCCATATACCACTCCGAATCAAGTCGCTACTCGCATTACAATTTTCTTCACAGATCCAAGATCCGTTCGAACCATCCCTTATGCATAATCATGCATTTTCCAATTCGAGTCTGACACAAAAATCAGGCAACGCTTGAATTATCCAACTGTTTCTCAACCCGTCTGATACCTTCTCAACACGAGCAATCGTGCAATGATTGTCTTCCAAATAGTCCAACCCAATACCCAACGGTTTCATACTTTTGTTGTACGAGCAACTCGTACCAACTTATCCATATATTCCCGAGCCAAACTCAAACCTGCTCAACCGATGCGCCACAGCCAAAATTCCAACTTTTATCCAACACAATCGCTAGACGAGCAACTCGTGCAAGGATCTATTCTCTTCGAATGTTTCTACTCAAAACATGTCGCATAACCAAATCTCGTTAGCCAACCAACTGATCCATTGAGGCAATCAGAACTCCCAAATGATAAGCCAAGCCAACCCAACGAAAGCCCACACTTGTTGCACAAATGCAACAACGCCAACCAACTTGCTGCACGAATGCAACAACGCCTAACGAGACTAAGCGATCCTACGAAAACCAACCAAGGCAACCCAACAAAGAATAAAAATGCAGCCAAAACCAGCAATAAATAGACTTATTGCATGAAACATCCGATGCGGCACCGAGTAGAGTCAAGAGCTAGACGACACGCGGAAGCTATTTAGAGTTTGTGATGAAGCGAAGGACCAAGTCCGAAGAAAATGAACCAGGTGCTCTGATACCAATTTGTCACGCCCCAATCTCCCGCAAGCTCGATAGTCCCCGCTGAACGTGAATCACCACGTTTACAGCTCTCCCGCAGGACAATCGTTCTCATCGGGACGTGATGCCGTACGAGCCTGGAGTTGCGCTCGTACAAGGCGATGTTGTCAAACACCAAATATTATCATTGAAACAACCAAGTTGCAGCGGAAGTCAAGTATTGTGTACCAAGCACACAATCAGAGTATACGCAACGAAGCTCACGATAGGGTCCAAATGAGATGCCCCGAGTTAATGCCACAAAGGCGATGCTACGGAGACGATGAAATAACTCTTGCTCTTTCTCTAGCCCACAAAGGTACTTACAGTTCATACATCTTGTCCCGTATATCCAAGCAGCGCCACTACGTCTGTGTACCTGAAATATTGCCCACAAACGTGGGTCAGTACACAACCGTACTGGTGAGCGGGGTAACCCACTCGCCTAAGCCGACACTAAGTAAAATAGTGAATGCACACAGTTAAATGGTGATCTTTCTAGTTGAATCCTAGATTCATTTCATGGCATATGGATGACATGTTAAGGGAAACAGTAAAGCAGTTTAAGCATGCAAGCATTCAATCTCAAACCAAACGACAAGCAATTTATATAAAGCCGACCCATCTAACTCAATGTCATCGGTTGCACGATAACATATCGAACCATCAGTCTCGCCTCGATATCCATCCAGAACCAAAGTTTATATATCCCACTCTCGAGTGCACACTCTTGCCGAGGCAAGGTGGCCGCGCCTACACGATGTACAAACCAACCAAAGTAAAGCAAGCCAACATCTATTCTTATATGAAGTCACTGGCCAAAGGCCATAAAGGACGTTGATCGGACAGATCAATGCGGTTCTATTCGAAATAGCGCTAAGTAGCTAACCCACCTGAATCGCATCCAACCGCTGGTACCGCGCCCAAGACGCATTACCCAATTGTCTCCTCCATGGCCGAACGGTCCCGGTGCCCCGGAGCACTCGTTCGAGAAAACCAAACCCTGTGCCACTCAGGTTGTCCGTGACTATGCAGACACGTAGGTATGACGAGAGGATCGAACATTCTCGCCGCACCAAGCGATCCTAGACTCATTCCATCAATAATCCAACCAACACATCCATAACCATTCTTCCAACATGTCCTTCCAAAGAACCCAAATCTCGACCTCAAAACATAGCCCGAGGCATCAAAATATCAAGTGTTTCATAGGCACGAAGCCTCTTCTCAACATAATCCAAATTGGTGCAACACCTATGCTCGAAGCCAAACCCATGGCACAATGCCGTTTCAGTGGCACAATGTCACATTCGTGGCACGATGCCCCATCAAACGACATAACGCCCTCGCCGATACAGTTGTTCGGTTTCGAACCACAACTGCCTGCTTTGCAAGACAAAGCATCTTTGTGATACACGCGCACGGATGCACGTTCGCTCGCCCGAATCCCGATATTCCCAATATTCCCATTGCCTCAATTGTATCATTCCAAACTGTATATTTCCAACCGTCCAAGCATAATCCCAAGTAATCCAACTGATCGCCTCAAATGAATAATCCAGCTAATGTATCCAACTATCCAACGCGTAAACCATTCAAGCCACAATCCTACCAAGCCAACGACGCACACTCTATGCACGCCTCAGTGTAGTGCTTCCCGATGTTTCAGCCCAAGTGTACAAGCCATTACGTGTTTTCCATATTATTAGGCATGAAGGAGTAGAGGAGAAGGGAAAGAGCCCACTCACAATGATTGATCCCGTTAGGCATCCTGTCCTGCCGATACGGCCAATCCCTTGAACCCGTGGTCCGATGCAAGCGCGATCTACTCAACTGGTATGACCGTGCGAGCAGGCCGTGCTCTCCAAATCATCCGACCGATCGGACTAAGGAAGAAGGCATTATCGTTTCCATTCAGCTATTCAGTACTGTTCGGAACGAACACCTGATTTCCATCGAACCCGCTAGCCATCTGCACATTGAAACCAACTCGATTAATCCTTCTTCCCGAAATCCGATATTTCAAATGTAACCAGCATTTGATTCATTCAGTCCGACTCAGCGTAACGCTCCGAGCGGTTGCGGGGCGTTACACGGCAAGTGTAAATATTCAGGAGACATAGCATATGCAAACATGAGGGTCGTTTTATAGCATGATCGTTCAGGTATTCAGTTGTTCATTGATGCGATGCAGTGACTCACACGCGGATAGCCGCTAAGCGAGGATGACTTATCTATATGAACGTTAGTCGCTGGCATAGCCATAAAGGACCATAGTCAATTAGCGGGGTAGAGAATGCAACGAAAGCACGTGAGGCGCTGCAAACCATCCCGTAAATCACGTGAGTGACTATTACGTTATGTTCCATCCGGATCAGGTCGGTCCCAGTGCCCCGGTGACCGCCCGTGGAACGGTGCCTCATTTTTTGAGTTGTCCGCGATATGCAGGTCAGGGTCAGGGCCAGTTTCAATCCACAACTTGAATGATAATCTATGATTCATGATCTGAATGAGCGTTTGCTCCAAGAGCTAAGATTCGTTCGTTACATGACGTGATTCTCGTTCAGACATAAACTTGATATGATTATCATCCAGCTGTCACGTTATAGGATTCACGTTCAGTATTCATTACCCTGATGCGTGCCCCTGGTTCGGGGATTGCCTTGGAGACCCAACGGTCCCGGATACTAGCAGGTTCGTTCAGGCACGGAACGACTACGTAGTAGTCTTCCGGGGTTTGGATGAAAACATGGCAACATTACAAGCAAACAAGCATGCATTTCTAAGGAACGTAAGCAGGCACATTTGCTCGGACCCGAAGGTAAGCCGAGAATTGAAACCGTTAAGGGACTTAGCATGCGAGGGTCTGAATATAAGCAGTATTTTATTTTCCATGTTCTAGCAAGCAATACAAGTTGGGATTATTTTTTTAGCTAGGTGCGTTGGATTTATTAGCATGCAGGGGGTGAATCACCTAGCGACTAGCATGAATATTCCAGATTTTATGTGTGTTGGCTAAGCAAAGACAAGTTTACCGTAGCCACCCACCTTAGCGATGATTCGCCTCGGTAGAGCGATATGCCGAGCGAGCCTCTGAAAGCCTATGCTGAATTCCTGTAGGGACAAATCTAGATATCCTTTGCATTCTCGTTGAGGCAAAGCGGGTCGGGACAGCTGTACTATTGCCGATTGAAACGGCAGTCCGCTAGAGCGGAACGGGGTGTTACACTCTGCTCCCAAATCGAATAGTACCTCGAGTAGGTGAGATCCTCAAGAATACGTGCTCTCCTTCCTTGAACTCCAAAGGTCGTCTGTGTGTATCAGCCCAATGCTTCTGTCTATCCTGAACTGTACGAAGATGATTCTGAATTTGCTTCACCTTCTCAACGGTCTGCATCACCAACTCTGGACCCAGTATTTGACGCTCGCCAACGTCACTCCAACATATCGGTGATCTGCACTTTCTGCCGTACAAAGCCTCGAATGGTGCTATCTGGATGCTCGTTTGGTAGCTGTTATTGTAAGAGAACTCCACCAAGTGCAAATAATCTTTCCAAGACCCTCCAAAGTCTAACATACACGATCGTAGCATATCCTCCAATATCTGAATCGTGCGCTCAGATTGATCATCTGTCTGTGGATGGTAAACAGTGCTAAACTTGAGTCGGGTGCCAAGACTCTCTTGCATGCTTTGCCAAAAATGGGATGTAAATCTTGAGTCACGATCTGACACAATACTAACCGGTATTCCATGTAATCTTACGATCTATCGTATGTACATATCGGCTAGTACTTCCGTGGACTGTCCAACTCTAAATGGTAAAAAATATGTCGATTTAGTGAGTCGATCCACAATAACCCATACTGCATCTTTTCCACTGGGGCTTCTTGGAAATCCAGTAACGAAATCCATAGTGATATGTTCCCACTTCCATTCGGGTATGGGAAGCGGCTGTAACATACCAGCAGTTCTCTGATGCTCGGCCTTAACTTGCTGGCAGACCAAACATTTTGCCACAAATCTTGCAATCTCCCTCTTCATTCCATGCCACCAATAATACTGCCTCAAATCTTGGTACATCTTTGTTCCTCCCGAATGAATAGAGTACATGGAGCTATGTGCTTCAGACAATAATTCATGTCTCAATTTTCCATTCGGAACATATACGCGATTTCTGTACCTTAATGTTCCGTCCTCATGGATGCGAAGTCCCATCTGCATGCCGGCTTCTGTCTTCTCTTTAAGTCTTCGAAATCTAGCATCGGTGGGCAATGCCGCCTTAATCCTCTTCACAAGTGATGACTTAACTTCAAGATTCGCAAATAAACCATTTGTCTAGGAAAAATAATCTCTATCTTGAGCTCCTGTAGATCCTTTAATAGCTGGGGCTGCATCGTCAAGAAATAAGCCGTGGGCTTCCTGTTGAGTGCGTCTGCTACGACATTCGCCTTGCCTGGATGGTACTACAGATCTATATCAAAGTCGATCATCAACTCAAACCAACGTCTCTGTCTCATATTGAGCTCCTTCTGAGTATATACATACTTCAGACTCTTGTGATCGGTTAAGATTTCTACCTTCTCTCCATAGAGATAGTGCCTCCATATCTTCAGTGCAAATATTACTGCAACTAGCTCAAGATCGTGCGTCGGGTAGTTCGTCTCATGGACCTTCAGCTGTCTCGATGCATAAGCGATAAATTTGCCATGTTGCATCAAAAAATACCCTAGTCCACTACCTGACGCATCACTATAAACAACAAAGCCTCCCGATCTTGAAGGAAGAGTCAAGACCGGTGCTGTTGTCAATTGCCTCTTTAACTCTTCAAAGGCCTTCTGACAATCTTCCGTCCACGCAAACTCCTGGTCCTTACTTGTCAACCGCGTCATTGGCTCCGTAATCCTTGAGAAATTCTCTACGAACCTCCGATAATATCCAACAAGTCCGAGAAAACTTCTTACTTCCGCAACTGATGTAGGTGTAGGCCAAGTTTCTATTGCAGCAACCTTCTCTAGATCAACTAAAAGTCCTTCTCCTGAGATGATATGTCCCAGAAAAGGCACATTATCCATACAAAACTTACATTTACTGAGTTTGGCATACAGTTTCTCCTGTCTCAGCGTCTCTAACATGATTCTGAAATGCTCCTCATGCTCTTTGTGGCTCTTGGAATATATTAAGATATCATCAATAAATACCACCACGAACTTGTCCAAGTAGTGATAAAAAACTCTGTTCATCAAACTCATGAACACAGCTGGCGCGTTGGTTAAACCAAACGGCATAACTAAGAACTCATAGTGTCCATACTTGGTCTTGAAGGCTGTCTTCGGTATATCCTCCTTCCTCACCCTAATATGGTGATAACCGGATCTAAGGTCAATCTTTGAGAATACCCTAGCACCACTTAACCGATCGAATAGGTCGTCAATGCGTGACAAGGGATACCGGTTCTTAATGGTTAAGCATTCAGTGCCATGTAGTCAATACATAGGCGTACTGTCCCATCCTTCTTCGGTACAAATAATATGGTTGCTCCCCATGGTGAAACACTGGGTCGAATAAAATCCTTCTCCAGAAGATCATTAACTTGCTCCTTCAATTCCACCAACTCCTTAGGTGCTAGCCGGTACACTGATGAAGTGATAGGCTCTGCTACTGGAGTCAAGTCTATTGTGAATTCTATTTCTCGATTAGGTGGTAAACCTGGAAGATCATCGGGAAATACATCCACAAACTCTGTTATAACTCTTGGGTAACCTGACTCCCCTTCTACAGATAGTACCCTAAGAGTAGGCTGAACACCTTGCTCTATGGCTCCCTGAAGAAACTCAAACTCTGGATGTCCATGCGGTCTAAATATAACCCGCCCAAGTCGGCAATCTAGGGTCGCATGGTACTGACTTAACCAGTCCATACCAAGTACAACATCATAATCCGATATAGAAAAGATCAGAAATTGAGCTCGCATCTCTCTACCATAGACTACTACCGAACAAGATCTACATATATCACTAACTGGGATAATTTCACCTCCCGTAAGAATTCTCTTAGTCTTCGGAAGGGGTACGGTAGCTACTCTATGTGTGGCTACGAAGATAGCAGCTATGAATAAATGCGATGCTCCAGAATCAAATAAAGCTACAGTAGGTAATGAAGCTACTAATATAGTACCTGCTATAACCTCTCCTGCAGTAGCTTCCTCCTCAACAGCCAATGCAAATGCATGTCCTCGTCCCTGAGTTGGACCTCTCTGCTGACGAGCCTGCTGGAATAGTGCTGCCTGTGGTGCCAATGGTGGTCTTTGCTGATACCCTCCTGTAGCTGGTGGTCTGACTCCTCCAACTCCTGTTTGTGGTGCTCCCAATGCTGGATAAGCTGGCCTTGGTGCTGGTAAAGCTGGTCGATCTACCGTTGGTGCTCCCTCTCAGCGCTCAGAGTAGTCCTTGGCTGGATGCTGGTTAGATCCGCAAATCAGGCATAGTCCCAATTAGCCTTAGTTATTTGGTTTTTTGTTGGTTCACTTGGTTTTGCTTGGTTTTTGCTTCGTTCACTTGGTTTTTGTTTTGTTTTTGCCTGTTATGCATCGAGGACCGACTCCTCCGAACCCTCCCCTATTTATTCCAGGAAATTATCCTCAAGGCCTTGTTGCACAACGACAAGCACGTCCCCCTAGGAAGTATACTACAATTTGGTTCAAGATGATAGTCTGTCACTGCAAGATGACGATGTCCCTTCTCAGGCGATGGCTGGTGTGACCACTTCTCAGTGGGATGGTGCGGGCACTACTCAGTGGGCTAGTACGGACACTTCTCAGAAGTGCCCGCACCATCCCACTGAGTAGTGCTCGCTCCGGCCATCGCCTGAGAAGTACCCCAGTCAGGCCAATAAGAAGTGCTCGTACCAGCCCACTAAGAAGTGCCCGCACCATCCCACTGAGAAGTGGTCGCACCAGCCATCGCCTGAGAAGAGACATCGTCATCTTGCAGTGACAGACTATCATCTTGATACCAAACTGTGGTATACTTCCTAGGGGGACGTACTTGTCGTTGTACAACAAAACCTTGAGGATAATATCTTAGAATAAATAAGGAAGGGTTCGGAGGAGTCGGTCCTCGTTGCATAGTAGGCAAAAATCAAACAAAAATCAAGTGAACCAAGCAAAAGCCAAACAAAAAATAAGTGAACCAAGCAAAACCAAGTGAACCAACAAAAAATCAAATAACTAAGGCTAAACCGAACCAACAATCCCAAAAAAAATCAACTTTTCCCTATTTTAGGCAATAGAGTTGGCGAAATTTTGAAATTTTTTTTTTCAAATTTTCGCCAACTTCGTTGGCGAAATCTTGAATTAAAATTTTTTTTTTTTCGGATTTTCGCCAACTCCGTTGGCAAAAAATTGGTTTTTTTTTTAAATATAAGTCGGATTTTCGCCAACTGGATTGGCGAAAATCTAGTTTTTAAAATTTTTGCCAACCCAACTGGCAATTCCTATCGACATTTATAAATTTATCAAACTTCTATCGCTGTATTTAATTATTATAAAAAAATTTATCGATACAGTAAATTTTCTGTTATAACTACAGGTGGAATGCTTGAACTTAGTTTCTACTGGTCATAAACTTTCGACAAATTTCGGGCTCAATCTTAACTATTCACACGCTGGCCATGATCAACTCATATACCTGTCCTCAATCCTCATCGTAATATTATTCAATTTATTTCATCCTAATATTAGTCAACTCCTATACCTGTCATCGTTATATTATTCAATTTATTTCGTAAATTTCCAGATATTTTAAGACCAAATTAATGATCAATTGAATTTGTCACGTTTGGTGCAAACAACAGCATGCAACTACAAAATTGAGCCGCTCTTCTCTTCCAGAGGACTACAATTCAAACTTGACTGCTGGCCAACTAACTATATTGGACGTTTGAGAGAGCAAGCCTAGATCCGACCCGGAAATTAGTTGTAAAACCACCCAAATTATGAACTTTTTTTGCACACAAAGCAATCGCAAAGAGGCAAAAAAGCAAATCCTCATCAGTGGGAATCCAATCTGAGCAAAGAAATTATTTTTACCAAATAATTGATACAAAGTAAAATGTTGCTATTTTTCTTCCTCCACCTTGATCACAAGATTCACAGCCTATGTGGGACCGACATATGCACAGTGTAAATCCTAAAAATAATATGATCCTAGATAAATAAGATTATGGTTGAGAAAATAACCAAAAATATGACCCGGATTATTGTCTAAAATTGTATATCATGTAGGTATCTATGTATGTTGACCGTTCATATTGTGGTATTGTTTGATATTCAGATCTTAGAAGTAGGAGTATAAACTAGGGTTACACTATTAATACTACAAAACCAATTTTCTAACCTAAATGAATTAATCCGAACCCTAAATTCTCTCTCTCTCTCTCTCTCTCTCTCTCTCTCTCTCATCATGTTTGTTTCATATTATATTTTTATTTTTTTATTTTCGTTGTCCTTGAAATTTTGGGCGTATATATCTTTGGCGTGCTGGATTTTAGCAAAAAAAGAAAAGAAAAAAAAAGTATACATCTTTGGTGACAAAATATAATTTGTTCACTTGGAAATGAAGGAATACCATATGAAATTATGCCATTGTATAATACTGATGAAATTGAAGATCAACTCTGAAGATTGAAACAGAAAATTGTATTTTAACTGCTCACAACTTTATGTTTATAGATTTATATTATGTTTGTATGGGATAATAAACTTGGTGAGAAGTGTTATAGTTATTACCTGTATAATTAGAAATCCTCCTTTAAAGATGTTGTAATAGTTAAATTTATTCCCATTACTCAATCACATAAACTACCGACGACAATTGTGGGTAAGAATATCAGAGTATTCATAAATCGCATAACCAGAAATCGATGGCGTAGCCAAATTTGGGTATAGCGGGATTAAAATCGACTATTAAATTTTTAATCATATATATATATATATATATATATATATATATATATATATATAGGGTGGGGATCAAAAGACATGCTCCCGGAGCTCCGTCCCCTGCACCATCGGATGGGGGGCCCGGGTGAGGCTCCCGCAATCCAACGGTTCGGAGCGACGGGGCTCCCGCGGGACGCTCTCTCTCTCTCTCTCTCTCTCTCTCTCTCTATATATATATATATATATATATAAAGGAAAAAATAGCATAAATTATTCACATACTATTTGATGACAAATAATAGTTGCATTACATCATAACCGACAATAATTTTTTACAATAACCCCCCTACGAGGCTTCATATTTTAAAAATAATGCAAGATGTCATCCTATCCAACTTTTGTAAAATGTCTTACTCAATATATGCCACCAAACAATCATAAATTCATCCCCAATTTGGTTATAAAGTGTATTCTTGATGACCTTTATCGTCGAAAATGCTCTTTCATTAGCTGCAATTGCAACATGCAAGATCGGAGCCAACTTTAAAAGCAAAGTACACCCAGGTAGGATTAATTCTTTATTCGCTCAACTAAATTTTTAGCAAGCTCATCAATCCCTTTCAAATAGGAGAAATCATCATCATCATAAGGAACATCTTCTATATAGTTCTTAAGTTGGTCACCGAGTGCCCTAAACTCCAATGGCAAAAAATAAGACGAATAAAATTTAACAAATTAAAGCAATTTTTTTCTTATCAAAGGTCCTAAATGAATCATTTGCATCAAGACATGCCATACAAAAGAGCAAGTTTGTATTCACCTCAGAAAAAATAATTATTCAACTCTTGAAAATTTAAATATCACACACACACACACACAAATAAATAAATAAATAAATAAATATATATATATATATATATATATATATATATATATATATATATATATATATATATATATATATATATATATATATATATATTTGAGTGGGCTTAGCTGACCCACTTGTCCTACTCTCTCTCTCTCTCTCTCTCTCTCTCTCTCTGCCACTGCCTGGAATGCTTGTTACGTATTCGATTCATCGTATTTCGGAAGCGGAAAGTGACAACATAGGTAACATCTCTTATTACTATCGCCAATGACATCATTGTTACATGTTATTGCATACATTTATTGGCATAAATAGTCTTGTTGTATTATTGTTGCTATATTTTTGTACTTGTTCCAAAATGATAGGACAAACACATCAGCTATACGGGAAATACCCTAATTACTACGGACCTTACGAGGGAGACAAAGGTACCACCGATGAGACAGACCATGCAGGTTACATTTTTTTGGAGATTCTTAGATTTTTTTTTAGGAGAACATATCGTTCTTTTAATATGCTAATCTTTATTTCTTTCGGTTTAAGTTATTTTATTTAGTGGGGTTGTTTATGGTTATTCGACCTATTATTCTAATTTTATTTGCCTCTTTTGTTGGAAACTATTAGTGGATTTGGTTCTGGCGTATTATTGAATTATTGGTTATATCATAAACTAATTAGATAATTTTTTATTCATGTTATTTATCATATGGCATCTATTATTCTCGTAGCATGATTATATTTTTGTAGATGAGTATTTAGTTTCCCTTGTGGTATTGAATGGGTGTTGAATTATATACTTATGGGATATACAAAGTAAAGGAATCATTATCGAACGATATAGACTAGACGTAACACAATTCTCTTCGCAAAAATGGAAGTGGGTCGTGATAAAGCGGCACAAATAGAATTGCAAAAAAAGTTTAGTATTAGTTGTATTTAACTCAAGGTTAATTTAATCAAAACTAATTTAGTTAGTTAGTGTAAAGAAGTGATAGAAGATAATATTCTAGGTATTTCATTCATCATGATATTACATATATATACACACACATATAAACTTGGGGCCTAAGTCACATGGCCAATCATCATAAATATAATTTAATACAATTTAATCTTAATACCCCAATCACCATATATAGTCAGCCAATCACCATATATAGCTAATCACCATAAATACAATTTAATGATACAATTTAATCCCAATACCCCCCTCAAGTTGGAGCACAAAAGTCATAAATGTTCAACTTGCACAAAAGAAACTCAAATTATCGTTTGTCCAAAGCTTTGGTGAAAACATTCGTCAGTTGCCTATCCATTGGCACATTAGATGGACGAATAACTCCAGCAAGAATATCATCCCTCAAAAAATAACAATCTACCTTAATGTATTTTGTGCGCTCATGGAAAACTGAGTTCTGCACAAGATGTAAAGCAGATTGACTATCATAAAACAAATCCATAGCACGCGAATGTTGCACCCTCAAACTGCCAAGTAACCCCTTGAGTGTAACACCCTGTTCTGCTCAAGCGGACTGCCGATTCAAATGGCAAAAGTGTAATGTCCCAACCCGCTTTGCTCAGGCGAGAATACTCGTTTGAGGCAAATGATATCCAGACTTGTTCCTACAGGAATTCGGCTTAGGCTTTCAGAGGCTCGCTCGGCGTATCGCTCAACCGAGGCGAATCATCACTAAGGTGGGTGGCTACGGTGAACTTGTCTTTGCTTAGCCAACACACTATAAATATGGAATGCTATATGCTAGTCAATAGGTGAATTACCCCCTGCATGCTAATAAGAATACAATGCACCTAGCTAAGGGAATAATCCCAACTCATATTGCTTTTGCTAGAACATGGAAATGAAATATTGCTTATATTCAGACCCTCGCATGCTACCCTAGATCTTGTAGCTCGGAAAGTCCCTTACGGTTTCACCTATCGGTTTACCTTCGGGCCCGAGCCAACATGTTTACTTAAGTTCCTTAGAAACGCATGCTTGACTGCTTGTATACTGCCTCGTTCGATGCTTGTCGCATAAACTATGCCTCAATAGTGTAATACTGTGTATGTCATGCATTCATCTAGTTCTCCTCGGAAGACTATCTAATAGTCGTTCCGTGCTAGATTGAACCTGCAAGTATCCGAGACCGTTAGGTCACCAAGGCAATCCCCGCCCCAGGAGAAATGCATCAAGGCAAGTTGTTCACTGAACGAGAATCATGTCAAGCAATTCAGGAAATACAGCTCATGGAGCAATTCTCGTTCAGAGCAAGAATCAAGATTCAAGCATCTCGTGTACTCGTGTATTCGTGTTCTCGTGTATCTCGTAAAATTGGAAAGACCAATAATTGCATGTCGCGGACAACTCCAAAATGAGGTACAGTTCCACGGACGGTCACTGGGGCACTAGGGTCGATCCGATCCGGATGGAACTTCACGTGTAGTCCATTCATGTACGGGTGAGATGGTTTGTAGCGCATCGTGTACTCTCGTTGCATTCCATTCTCGCCTTGGACTCTTCATGTGCGATCCATCGTGTACAGGAGATGGTTCATAGCGCCTCTTGTACTTTCGTTGCGTTCCATTCTCGTCTGCGATCGGTCCTTCATGGCTATGCCAGCGACTCATGTTCATATAGTTAAGTCATCATCGCTTAGCGGCTATCCCCGTGCGAGTCATTACATCGCATCAAAGAATAGCTGAACACCTGAACGATCATGATACAATGACTCTCGTATTTGCATATGCCATTACCTTGATTTTCATATATGCTACTCGTGCTTGAATTAACAATGTTTGTCTTGGACAGGGAAGGTCAAATGGTAAGTTGGTAAGTCTCGCCGTATTTTCTCTCATGTTGCACGGCGCACTGCCACACGAGTTAGACTATTCAATCCTTGCATGAAACTGATTCTAAGGCAACTAGAAAGACAACATAATAGGCAGTGCATGAAACCTATATTACGTGTTTGGATTTGTCGAGCGGGCGAGTAGTCTCTCCACCAGTGCATTCAATGTACTGATAACCCACCAGATCGTTTGCAGGGTGAGGAAGAACCTCGTTCAGTGCGGATGCCTCATTCGTGCGTGCTAAGGCATAGAGTTCACTCCGGAGCCTTGGAGCGCTGAGTCCGGAACTGAAGCACATATATAAGACATAATGCTGGAACATTGCCTGAACATCGCCTGTACAATCATTCCACAATTGTAGCTACTTGACACGCTTTTATTGTTTCAGAGAGAGAGATCTGAGCGAATTTTAATCTCGGCCAAGCGCCGCCTGTAACACTTGTTTATATCAATAAAAGAGTTGCTTTACTTATACTTGTGTTATTCAATGCTTCCGCTATATTGTCGACTCAGTGAACTTGTTACCAAATTGCCTATGCGTTTATGATTCCGCTGCACTCGGATAATCTGTGGGACTCTGTGGCTTAGAACTCTTACCGCCAGCCAATGAATCACGGCCTTGCACGGGCGTAGCTCACACTCGTACGGCATCACGTCCGGATGGGTCAAAGCGATCGTTCCGCGGGAGCGCTGTCGCGGTAATTCTCGCCTAGCGGGGACGGTCGATTTTGCCTGCAGGAGATCGGGGCGTGACATTGAGCCACTTATGCTTACACGTGACCGCCGCCATCACACGGTACTCCTCTTCGGCCGAAGAACAGGACACCGTCACATGTTTTTTGGTCTTCCAAGAGATGGACGAATCACCAAGAAAATTAATCAACCAGACAAAGAGCGTCGTGTGATGGAAAAACTCGCCCAATCAGAATCACACCACCCCCGGAGCCGTAAATCACAGTCAGAGCGAAGAAGAATGCCTTGACCGAGATAACCCTTCAGATATCTAACAACCCTCAAAACCTCATCCCAATGATCACTCCGGGGCTCATGCATAAACTGCGACAAGATGTGAACAACATAAGCCAAATTCGGCTGAGTAAACGAAAGATAAATCAGCCATCCCATAAGCCGTCGATATGCTTCCCATCAGACAAAAGTGGACTTGTAGAGCGTTCCAGTTGATGATGTTATTTCATAGAAAAGCTTACAGGTTTTGCCCCAAACAATCCTGTCTCAGAGATAATGTCAAGTGTATATTTTTGTTGACACAGAAAAATACCCCACACTTCGAGCTACCTTAACACCAATAATAAACTTCAACGCCCCAAGGTCCTTCATGTGAAAGCATGTACTCAAATAATTCTTAAAGACAGTAAGAGCAGCAGAATTATTGCCAGAGAGAATCAAATTGTCGACATACACAAGAACATTTATCTGAACATTGCCCTTATGAAGAGTAAAAAATGAATAGTTAGAGTACGATTGGCAAAATCCGTACTCCCGCAAAGAAGATGCCAACTTCGCAAACTGTCACACCTCGATCTCCCGCAGGTAATCGGTCGTCCCCCTAGGCGCGAATCACCGTGCCAGTGCTCCCGCGGGATGATCTTTCCCATCTGGACGTAATGCCACACGAGCAAAAGTTGCGTCCGTGCAAGGCCATGATCCGAACAGGCGGTAAAATAACTAAGCCACATAGTTGCACAAATAGTACGAATACAGCGGAATAAGAAACGAATAGGCGATTGGTAAAAAGTTTACAGAGTCGTCAATATGGAAGCATTGAATCACACAAGTATAGAAGTAAAACAAGCACTTTATTGATATTGAACAAGTATTAATAGCGGCGCTAGGATGAGATTACAAGTCGCTCAAGCGTGCCAAGTGGCTACAATTTTGGAATGATACATAGACGATGTTCCAGCATTATATCTTGTATATGTGCTTCAGTTCCGGACGCAACGCTCCAAGGATCCAGAGCGAACTCCACACCTTAGCTCGCACGAAGGAGATTTTCGCACCGAATAAGGTTCTCCCGCACCCTATAAGCAATCTGGTGGGTTATCAGTACATGAATGCACTGTTGGGGAGGCTTCTCGCCCGCTCGACAAATCCAAACACGTTTTATAGGTTCTATGCAACATCTATTAAATTATCTTTCTAGTCTTGCCTTAGGATCCGGTTCATGGCATAATGAAAAGACTAACTCATGTGGCAATGCGTCGTGCGATATAAAAAGGGATACGGCGAGACTTTCTAACTTACCATTCATCCTTCCCTATTCAAGAAAAACCAAGTTAAACCAAGCACGGGTATATATATAATAAAATCCAGGGGCAATCACATAAGCAAACATGAGTGTCACGAGCGAGGTTATGTTTTCAGGTGCACGAGTTACACGAATTATCCAAAAGTGTTGCAGAAGATGTTCAAGTATTCAAATATGTACAAGTGTGCACATATATCTAATACTCATATCCGTTAAGTATTCCAGATTACTAGGCACGATGCAATGACTCGTACGCGGATTGCCGCTAAGTGAGGATGACTTATCTATATGAACATGAGCCACAGGCATAGCCATAAAGGACGAGTTATAGTCATTGACGAGGATGGTATGCAACGAAAGCATACGGTACGCTACAAGCCATCCCGTCCAGCATACGAGACTATCAGCCTTTTGAGCGAGGATGGTGCGGCGTGAGCGAAGACGTTATCCTGCTAGCACACAAAAGGTTGTACGAGTTCCATCCGGATCGGATTGACCCCGGTGTCCTGGAGACCGTCCGTGGAACGAGATTCGAGAATCTCCCTTGTTCTATAAGTTGTCCGCGGCATGCAAGTCTTGGGTCTTTCATATTCACAACATGACATGATAAATCTTGATTCTTGTTCTGAGCGAGTATGCTCCACGAGCTGTGATTCTTCTTTTACTTAACATAATTCTCGTTCAGAGTTAAACTTGACTTGATGCATTATCCTAGTTCGGGAGCTGCCTTGGCGACCTAACGGTCTCGGATACTTGCAGGTTCATATTATACAGAAGGACTATTTGATAGTCTTCTGGCTAACTAGATGCATGCAAGGCAAGATAGTGTTACTTGATTGAGGCATAAAATTATGTGACAAGCATTGCAAAGAGGAAAACGAGTACAAGTTACAATCTAAGCAGGCAAGCATGCATTTATATTTGAAACATAAGTATTTACGTTAGCACGGTCTATGGTGTATTGCGAGGAGTGAAGACGTAAAGGAACATATAGAGCGATGGAATCTATGGGACGAGCAGTGTAAACAAGTGAAGCAGTGCACTACGAAGAGTTTACAATGATCTACTCGAGGCATAGCGGGGTCTACTTTACGAAGCTAAGGTAGCATGCAAGGGTCCGATTATAAGCCAAGTTTTATTTTCATGTTCTAACACAAGCAATACAAGATGGGATTATTCCCTTAGCTAGGTGCATTTTATTCTTTATTAGCATGCAAGGGGTGATTCACCTAGAGACTAGCATGAATCGTTTATAGTTTAAGTGTGATGGCTAAGCAAAGACAAGTTTATCGTAACCACCCACCTTAGCGATGATTCATCTCGGTCGAGCGATACTCTGAGTGAGCCTTTGAATGTCTAAGTATGAACTCCTGAAGGGTCAAGTCTATAATTATTTGCCTCAAATGAGTCTTCTCGCTGAACAAAGTGGGTCGGGTCGTTGCACTTGCACCATTTAAATCGGCTATCCGCTTGAACGAAATGAGTCATTACATTAATGGGTCGTTACATTATACACCACTCAGAAAAAGTCTCGAGACTTCCTGAGCGCAAATCGTTCTATCGCACTATCGAATCTATCTCAAGTATAACGATTCGTGTTACATTGTGTGCTGGGTATATTTTATTGAATAACTCTATCAATCAATCCAAGCTCTGACTCGGTCTCTAATGTGCCTTAGCGCAAAACATATATCACTTAACGTGGGGTATGATATGATCCATCTTGAATGATGATCTAGGGCTGAGGCAAACTTTTCCAAATTATTATACTTGTCCATGCAAATCTAATATATTCACTTGCACTAGCATTCGAGATCAGCATATCGCGAGTCTGGATTGTGTACATATTCAATGCGTCCCTCAAACATATGCATGTCAACCAACTTAGCGATAACGAAGTCTTTGCACTCGAGTTTAATATATCATTGAGTCTTGGATCGTGCACATGTTCAAGGCGTCCCTCAAATATATACATTCAACCAAACTTAGAGATAGTAAAATTGGACAAGTTACTTTCAAAAATCTCAAGGGTTCTCGTCTTACAAATTATGATGATACCTCCAACGGGGTCAGTTAAAATCCAAGCCATTTCCAAATCACAATCAAATCAATCATTACACTACAGTCAAGCACGATCTATCCGATCAACTGACTAGCGTCCATGTCCTATCGTACATTTTATTTATGTCAAACATAGTACACACTTACCATTCTCAGTCTAACACTAAGTCTTACTGCACCAGTTCTATGGCTTACTCAAGCAATACACTAGAGTCGGTTACACAAGTTCTTTTACTCGGCACAGGATCATCTGCCTAATTACTACGTCAGCTCATAAGGTCATAGGTACAAGTTCAAGCACACGATTCATCATACAATTTTATCGCACGATGCTCGCCCCAATTTCTAAGGTCAAACCATCGTTCATTTGTACGAGATATTCTATCCAATCTTGTTTTACTCATATTTCTAAACATCGAGCACAGATTATCCTACTCAAAATAACACGTTCGTTTATGCAGGTCCGAGTCTGTTTAGTCAAATCCATGATATATCCATGTCGCATGTCAAGTCTAGCAATTTGTATAGTCTATCTCCTCAAACATATGATATGATCTACTTGTCCATTATAAGTCTAGACCACCAAGCCATGATTCAATTCTAAATCTTCGATCATAACTCTAAGTCATCCAACAAGATTCATGTATCCATTCACGAAACCATCAAGCGTGTCTTACTCCATGTCCTAGGCTAACTCATCCAGGAAACACTTCCTATTCACTTGTATTCCCAAATTTGTCTTATCGTATTAAACCACAAGTCAAGACGATCATTCAATTGTCACACTTCGGTCTCCCACAAGTTCGATCATCCTCATTGGACGTGAGATCACCACGCCAACGCTCCCGTCGGATAATCGTCATAATCCGGGCATGACGCATGTACGAGCATGGAGTTACGCTCACACAAGACAAGAACGTCAAGCGTTATGGTTATCCTCGAAATAATCGAGACACCTTATTATTTTACTTTGCTCCATCCAAGTTATATATGTTTATCCACCAAGTTATATTTGTTCATGCCATGATTATAATTCGTCTAGCAAAATCATCAAACTTCAATATTACAGTTTGATAAATCCATAGTCTTACTTCTAGCATTCCTCAAGCAACTAAGTTCAATACTTAAGCCAAAGTCTATTCACTTTTGATACGTTCTATTCATCGAGTTCGTTTGAATAATCATCAAATATGTTCCCGCGAGTTCGATCATCCCCACCGGACGTGAAGTCACCACGCCAGTGGTCCCGTAGGATAATCGTTCTCGGCTGGGACTGATTGTCGAGAGTTATCTTTTGAACTAGATTCAAGATTGTTCTTTCAAACTCCAGATTAAATCCATTATCACTTACCTATTTCATCGAACCACAATATTCATTCTCGGGCTAACTTCTATTCGAGCAATATCCTACTTAAGTTCAATCTGTTTGATTTAATCTGAAATCGCTCGCACGATCCAATAAGTTTCTACCAAGTTTTCTCGACCAAGATATTAATTCTATTACCTTGAATCCCTATTCGATATAAGCCTTATCACTTGTTCAAGACATTCTCAAAACCAACTATCACATGAGACCTATGAATTCGTTTGAATAATTCCAAAATGATCAATAAACCACTCAGGAATCGAGTCACCCAATTAAATTCTCAATTGTGTTAGCATCACTCGCTAGCATATTCACCAAGTCATTCCTTAGAACTCTTGCACGATACCTAAGCATCGCCTGATAAATCTTAGTCTTGTATATATTCCTGTTGATAGTCATCCAAGTAAACCATATTTGATTTGTATCTGTCGACACGAAATACCGTCCGAGCTATTTTCCAAAATCCCAGCATAAATTTCTATATTTGCCTTAGCGATAATCTGATAATGTTTCTATCGGTTGCCATTCTAAGTCTGACTTATCCTTAACTGAATGATATCCTAATCTCGCTTGCAAACTTGCTAGCACCAAGGGTCTTGGCGCGCAATACTCAACACAACTTAGCCGAAAGGCTGTGTGCATAGCTAACCATCTGAATGATATTCTATCCCGCACACTAACCAGCTGGATAATCACGTATAGGTATTCTGGTTCTCACATAACTTGCAAATTCTAGCACGAGTCTATTCCACAAAGTCTAACACAGGTCGGAACAAGATTCTTCGCATAACTATCCAGTACAAGCAATCATATCAATCACATGCAACTTTTGAAAGTATTTAGACTCATTGTATGGAACATCTCAATGGGTCAATGAGAGAGAGTGTATACACATAACCCACAAACGAGCTTTTAAAACTGAAAAAATCGATAAGAAGTCCAAAGACGTAAAGCCAATGCTCTGATACCAATATGTCACGCCTCGATCTCCCGCAGGTAATCGGCCATCCCCGCTAGGCACGAATCACCGCGTTAGCGCTCCCGCAGGACGATCATCCCCATCTGGACGTGATGCAGCACGAGCACAAGCTGCGCCCGTACAAGGCCATGATCCGAACATGCGGTAAAGTGACTTAAGTCACAGAGTCGCACAGATAGTCCGAATGCAGTGAAATAAGAAATGAATAGGCGATTGGTAATAAGTTCACAGAGTCGTCAGTAGCGAAAGTATTGAATAACACAAGTATAAAAGTAAAACAAGCACTTCATTGATATTGAACAAGTATTACAAGCGGTGCTAGGCCGAGATCATAAGACGTTCAAGTCCTCTCACGAAACAATAAAAGCGTGCCAAGTGGCTACAATTGTGGAATGAAACATAGGCGATATTCCAATATTATGTCTTGTATATGTGCTTCAGTTCCGGACGCAATGCTCCAAGGCTCCAGAGTGAACTCCACGCCTTAGCTCGCACGAAGGGGATTTTCGTACCGAACGAGGTTCTCCCGTACCCTGTAAGCAATCTGGTGGGTTATCAGTACATGAATGCACTGGTAGGGAGGCTTCTTACCCGTTCGAAAAATCCAAACACGTTTTATAGGTTCCGTGCACCATCTATTAAGTTATCTTTCTAGTATTGACTTATGATCAGTTTAATGGCATAATAAAAAGCCTAACTCGTGTGGCAGTGCGTCGTATGATATAAAAAGGAACACGGCGAAACTTACCAACTTACCATTTGTCCTTCCCTGTCCAAGAAAAACCAAGTTAAACCAAGTACGGCTATATATATAATAAAATTCAGGGACAATCGCATAAGCAAACACGAGTGTCACGAGTGAGGTTATGTTTTCAGGTGCATGAGTTACACGGATTATCCAGAATTATTGCAAAAGATGTTCAATTGTTCAAATATGTACAAGTGTGCACAGATATCTAATACTCATATCTGTTAAGTATTCCAGATTACTAGGCATAATGCAATGACTCGCACGCGGATTGCCGCTAAGCGAGGATGACTTATCTATATGAACAAGAGTCGCTGGCATAGCCATAAAGGACGAGTTATAGTCATTGACGAGGATGGTATGCAATGAAAGCACACGATGCGCTATAAGCCATCCCGTCCAGCACATGAGACTATCAGCCTTTTGAGCGATGATGGCGCGGCGTGAGCGGAAATGCCATCCTGCTCACACATGAAAGGCTGCACGAGTTCCATCCGGATCGGATCGGCCCCGGTGCCCCAGAGACCGTCCGTAGAACGAGATTCGAGAATCTTCCTTATTCAACAAGTTATCCGCGACATGCAAGTCTTGGGTCTTCCAGATTTACAATATGACATGATAATTCTTGATTTTTGTTTTGAACGAGTATGCTCCACGAGCTGTGATTCTTGCTTTACTTGACATGATTCCCATTCAGAGTTAAACTTGACTTGATGCATTACCCTGGTTCGGGAACTGCCTTGGGGACCTAGCGGTCCCGGATACTTGCAGGTTCATATTGCACAGAAGGACTATTTGATAATCTTCTGGCTAACTAAATGCATGCAAGGCAAGATAGTATTACTTGATTGAGGCATAAAATTATATGACAAGCATTACAATGAGGCAAATGAGTATAAGTTACAATATAAGCAGGCAAGCATGCATTTATATTTAAAATATAAGCATTTACGTTAGCACGGTCTATGGTGTCGTACGAGGAGTGAAGCTGTAAAGGAACATATCGAGCGACTAAAGCAGTGCACTACAAAGAATATACAATGATTTACTCGAGGCATAACGGGGTCTACTTTATGAAGCTAAGGTAGCATACGAGGGTCCGATTATAAGCCAAGTTTTATTTCCATGTTCTAACATAAGCAATACAAGATAAGATTATTCCTTTAGCTAGGTGCGTTGTATTCTTTATTAGCATGCAATGGGTGATTCACCTAGCGACTAGCATGTATCGTCCATATTTGAAGTGTGCTAGCTAAGCAAAGACAAGTTTATCGTAGCCACCCACCTTAGCGATGATTCGCCTCGGTCGAGCGATACTTCGAGCGAGCCTTTGAAAGTCTAAGTATGAACTCCTGAAGGGCCAAGTCTGGAATCCTTTGCCTCAAACGAGTCTTCTCGCTGAGCAAAGTGGGTCAGGTCATTGCACTTGCGCCATTTGAATCGGCTATCCACTTGAACGGAATGGGTCGTTACACAAACCAACAACGAGACGCCTGTTTAAGCCCATAAAGAGATTTTCGAAGCCGACATACCTGACCAGGGTATTTGGTTTGGAAACAAGGTGGTATTTTTATATACACTTATTCAGTAAGGTCTCCATGTAGGAAGGTATTATGAACATCCATCTGATGTAGTTCCCAATTCTTTGTTGTGGCTATAGCTAGAAAGGCACGAACATTAACCATTTTTGCAACCGGTGCAAAAGTATCAGTGTAATCAATCCCTTCAACCTGATAATTTTCAAAAACTACCAAACGAGCTTTAAACCGCTAAATACTCCCATCAAAGTTATACTTTATCTTGTATACCTACCGGCTTCCCATAGCACATTTTTCAGCCGGAAGTATCTCCATGGTCCAGGTACCACTATCCTCCAATGCCCGTATCTCCTTTTGCATAGCTTCTCACCACCCTGCATCTTTAACCACCTCTTTAAAGGAGGTCGATTTTGTACCTGCAGTTACAGCTGCAAGAAAATTCCTGTATCCCAGAGAAAATTGGTCACAATTCAAAAAATGTGTTATAGGATAAGAAGTACATGAGGAGTGATTGTACGTGGTGGAATATTGGGAGGGAGGACTATGAGACAACTTTCGTATTGTATTTGTAACAAAGTTACGGAGCTTCCAAGATGGAATCTTGGTACGCATGCCACACCCTAGTGCACCCTCACCATTCGACACCACCACCGTCGCCTCATCCTCTACTGTCGCAGCCGCCACGGCTACCTCCGCCACATCGGCCTCCATTGTCGCATCTTCCACGGCGGCCTCGGCTTCAGCCGCGCTGTCCCCCACGACGGCCTTAGCCTCCAAGACGGCCATCCCATCCATATGAGGTAGATCAAACCCCAAAGCATCATCATCCAAGACAAGGGTGTCTTGGACGCTAGGTCAGGAGGAGCCATATCACCACGATCATCTTCAACAGAATAGAAAAACTCATTCTCATAAAATTTAATATCTCGAGAGACAAAAAATTACCATTAGCTAGATCATACAATTTTTAACCCTTCTTGCCATGGGGGTATCCACAAAAATATACTTTCGACTGCGAGGAGCAAACTTATCCATTGTAGCTTTTTGGTTGTGGAAAAAACAAAGACATCCAAAAATACGTAATTCAACATAAGAAGGAGGAGCACCAAATAATATTTTATAGGGGGTTTGAAAACCAAGAAGGCTTGAAGGAGTTTGACTGATCAAATAATCAGCCGCCAAAATACACTCACCCCAAAAAAATGGCAAAATTTTCTGAAAACGTAAAGCACGTGCCACATTCAAAATATGTCTATGTTTTCTTTTGACCCTACCATTCTGCTGAGGTGTACCTATACAAGATGTCTGAAACAAAATATCATTCTGTGTAAAGTGGTCGCACAGGCAATTAAACTCAATACCATTATCACTTCGCACAATGCGAACTTTGGAATTAAATTGCCGCTCAATCATAGAAAAAAATGACGAGAACATCTTGTATACTTCAGTCTTATCAATCAACAAAAACACCCAAACAACACGAGAAAAATCATCCACAATCGTCAAAAAATATCGAGCTCCACAAGAATAAGACGTAGGATACGGCCCCCAAAGATCACATTGTATCAAATCAAAAATTACAACAGCTCGAGAGTCACTGACAAGAAAGATACCTCGAGTTTGCTTTGCCTGATGGCAAACTTCACATGCCTTATTCACTGAACTACTAGAGCTACTAACAACAAGAAGTGACTTTACTACTTTATCAGAATGATGCCCAAGTCGCTGATGCCAAATGTCCAGAGAAGTCATCCCAGTCACTGCCAAGGCTTGAGTCTTCGGTACAATACGAAAGTAGTAGAGTCCGTCCCGCCGTTCACCGACGCCAATCAGGGTCCTCAAACTGGGGCCTGTATCACGCATAATTTTTTAGTGAATTGTACAACATAATTTATATCATCAATAAGATGGGCCACAGAAATTAAATTGCAATGTAATTGAGGTACGAATAGAACATTTGTGAGAACCACGCCTGGTGCAAGAGCAACACGCCCACAGCACGAGGCAACCGCAGTCCGTCCGTCCGAGAGTCCAACCGGACACTCCTCCATTGTCGTTACCTCCGACAAAAAATCCAAATTCCCCGTAACATGATTCAAAGTGCATGTATCAATAATCCAAGGTGCAATGGACTTACCCACCATACGATCCTCCGGAGATTTGGCCGAAGAATTACCAAGCATAGAAATAAGTTGTTGCCATTGATCCGGAGTCAATCCCGGCACACCGCCGTCGCCTGCACCATCATCTGCCATCAGCGGTTGTGCATCAACGAAGCCACATATTGTTACCGCCGCACGCACTTTCGCACCCCGTCCACGTCCACCACCAGCCGCATGTCCGCTAAATAGGACATTGAGTGAATTCCACAGTGGTTTCGCCTCCTCAAAGTATAGTATTGTCTTCTTCACCGAAGCATCGATATTATGCAAAATCCACTGCACAAGCATCGATTGGACGCAATATCAAATTGATCATTCTTCGAAGGTTTATTGATAGACCCATCAACAAACCCAAATTTTCGTCGAGCCCGTAGAGAAAGTCGAATAGATCTTGACCATTCCTCATAATTCTCCCCACGAAATACCACTTTCTTAATTGTATTTGTCACTGCCCAATTCTAGAAAATAAGGTTTTTTTATATTTTTATTTGATAAATTGTGAATTGTTTTTAAATAATTATATTTATATTTAAATAGTGATTGTATTATTTTTAATTGATTGTTTTAGGGTTTTGGCTAGCCTGGACCCATGTCAGACCCTAGTGGACCCATGTCCGACTCAGCCCACACCCTTGTGAGGATTATTTTGGGGCTTAGAATTATTATTATATTTTTAGTGGGTTAGTTGGAGAGATTTGGAGTTAGTTTGAGTGCTTTTGGAACCCGAAACCCAAAACCAAGTTAGAGGAGGGCATTTTGGGTATTTTGGAGTCTTGTGAAACCCTTATATTCCACTTGGCCGGTTCCCACAGCCCCCTACCCGTGCATTCCAGCAGCCCCTTCCCCCATTCCCATTTTCATCTTCTTCTTCTTCTTCATTCTTCTTCTTCTCTCCACTCTTTCTTCTTATTTCCTCCTCCCAACTTCAAGTAAGCATCCTATTTCTCTTCTTTCTTCTTCTATTCTCCATGGTTGTGAATCCTAACCTTACATTTTTCCCCAACCTAGGTGTGTGGAGCCTAGACATAGTGTGGAGGCTAGATTTGGTGGCTTGGAGCTTGAGGGAGGTGATTTCAAGTGATTGGGAGACTTTGGCCTTGGGATTCCAACTCCCAAGAGGTAATTCCTAACTTTTCCCTTGCTATTTACTTTTATCTAGTGTAATTAGTAGTTTAGAACCTTCCTAGACCCTAAGCCTACCCGTGGGAGGAAGTTGGAACTAGTTTGGTTGAGTTTGGAGACTTTGACACTAGATTTTGTGTCAATTTCGGGTGGAATCCGAAATTGGCCCAATTTTGGGTGATGCCCTAGGTTAGACGGACCTAGGTAGACGTTGTCGGGTGTCTTGAGGGTGAGTGCGTGTCTCCGTTCGGACACGTGAAGTCGTGTCGCGGAGAAACGGACGTTTCGGACGAATTTAGGATTTTCGTCGTCGCCGATTCTAAGTGCGTGTGCGTTAATCGATGCGGTAGTATTTTTTCTAAGATCCAGGCATCGTTTAGAACCCGTGGGTAAATTTTGGGCCGATTTCGAGTTGATTTGGTGTGCGTTTCAGGAGATTTTTCGAACCGCACACCGCGTATTCGTCGAAATGACCGAACGGCCATTTCGATTTGGTTTTCTAGTTTCGGGGTTGTGCGCGCGTTGGGTTAGCATCAGGGAGTGTGTGCTAGAATTCTCGGATTATATTTTAGATATATATAGGTGTTTGTGCGTGTCGGGGCCGTTGGGCGCGCTTTGAAGAGTGTTGTGTGCGTGGTTGTGTGTAGTGTTGTGTTTGTGTTTATGTGTCTCTATATATATATATATATTTGTATGTGTGTATATATATATATATATATATATATATATATATATATATATATATATATATATTTATAGATATGTGTTGTATGTGTATATATTTGTGTGTGTGTATGTGTATTAGTGTGAGTGTGTGTATATATATGCATATGTATAAGTGTGCGTGTGTGTGTATATATATATTTGAGTGTGTGTGTATATGTATATATATATATATATATATATATATATACATATACACACACACTCAAATATATATATATACACATATATATATATATATATACTGTGTGTGTGTGCATATATGTATATAAATAGGTGTGTGTGTGTGTGTGTGTGTGTGTGTGTGTGTATATATATATATATATATATATATATATATATATATATATATATATATATATATATATATAGCTATGTGCGTATATATTTGTAAGTGTGTGTGTTTGTGTGTTTGTATGTGTGAATGTGAGTGTATATATGTGTGTAAGTATATATATATAGTGTGTATATATATATATATATATATATATATATATATATATATATATATATATATATATATATATATATAGGTGTGTGTGTGTGTGTCTGTATGTGATTGTGTGTGTGTGGTCGTGAGTGTGTGAGAGTGCAGAGGGGGGGGGGGAGCCAGCACTGTGCAGCAGCAGCAGTTTTATGTAGCAGCAGCAGCACATTTTGATGCACAGCAGCAGCAGCATTTTGATGCACAGCAGCAACAACAAGGTTAAAGAGCAGCAGCAGATGTTCAGCGAGATAGCTAGGTAGTAGAGGGAGAGGTAGTTTGATAGTTAGATAGATGGATTAATAGATAGATAGTTAGATTGTTAGGTAGATTAATAGATAGATAGATTATTAGATAGAAATAAATAGTTAGATGGATACATAGATAGATAGATAATAGATTGATTGATAGTTAGATAGATAGATAACTAGATAGATAGTTAAATAGATAGATATCTAAATAGTTAGATAGTTAGATAGATAGCTAAATAGTTAGATAGATAGATACTAGATATAAATTGGTAGCTAGTTAGATAAATAGGTAGCTAGATAGATATGTAGATTAATAGATAGATAGTTGGATAGATTAGATGGATATATCTATAGATAGGTAGGTAATGGATAGATAGATAGTATATCTATCTAGGTGTATAGATATATATATATATATGTACATATAGCTAGATAGGTATATATGTGCTAGATATGTATATATGTAGGGTTATGGGTATATAAGTATGTGTGTTGTGGATATCTATATATATATATGAATATAGATACTTAAATATGTATAATATATGATAGATATAGATATATTAGCCTAGATTAATAACTAGGAATATATTTATAAGCTTAGATAGCTAACTAGATAGCTAGTTAGAGGGGTATGAGAGAGATATCCCAATACCTTGATATATCAAGGTATCTCACCAAGGTATTTGAGTTTCAAGCGGGGTATTTGAGCAATAGCCTAGGAATAGTATTGGAGTTATTTTTATATGTATATGTGTATATATTTACGCGTGCTAGCATGAGTTTTAGCGGGTTTAGGCGGGGTGCGTGGCCTAGGACGAGGTATCGGATACCGAGGGTATCTCGGTATCTCGAGGAGACGAGTTTGAGAGTTTTCTAGCTTAATGAGCTCAGTTTGACCTAGATTTGACCATAATTGTCCCCGTTGACCGTAAAAGTCAACGTTTGACCTAGTTTTGACATAGAGTTGACTTTTTGGAACCGTGTTGACTTTTTAACCCAAATTTTACCGGTTTGACCCGTTCGACCTAGAATAGCCCTAGAAGCCTATTTTTAATTATTTTATATCAGTTTAACTCCTTAGAATCCTGTTTAATCTTGCTTTTCGCAATAGGTTCTTGCGACACCGGTCCGGATCTCGATCCTCACCAGTTGCTCAGGACGTTAGGCGAGTACCTACCTCTGATAGTTTCCATTTCATGATAGCGTTCATATCACCTGTTCTAGAACTGTGATACTTAATTTTGACACATTGTTACACGAGCTGGTACTAGTGGATCCCGTCATGAGATGCTATCTCCCTTACCGTGTTCAGCGGGTACTCTATCACGTGTATTTTATCATGTGCTTCGGGTATTGATTCTCATGTGCTATCATGTGCTTCTTGTGCTCTTACCTTCGTGTGCGCGAGCTATTATCATGTACGTAGCGTGTTGTGGTTGGATCCAAGAGTATTAGTGGGGGAGGGGAGTAGGAGTTGGTTATGTGATCAAAGCCAAACAGTATTCATGTGTATATCGGTTATGCAACTCACGCATAACGGAGTTATCGTAGTGTTTTTCATGTGCAACCTAAGCCGATCACATAACGAACTTGTGCTCAAGGCACTTAGCTAGTATTCATGTTTTCCTACATGCAGTTACTTTTCCACTACTTGTATTGTTCTCCAGTTTACTTTGCAGCTACTTATTCTGCTCCAGCATGTATTTATTTCTTGTACATCTTGTATACTTTTCTATTGCTCGTCATATACACCTTACCATGTATTTGGAGTTGCTTTCAGAGTTATGTACTTCGCTCCAGTCCTGACTGGGCATATTTTTTCCAGAGGATCCTGAGGATTATTGCCCGACGTTCTACGGGCCGGGTGTTGACGAGGGTTGTGACCCCGAGACTGAGGAGGAGTGCGCCGAGGAGACGCCTTTAGCACCCTAGTTAGCTAGGTGGGTTTCCTGGGATATTCCCAGTTGATTATTTTGGATGATTGTACTTATTCTTTTGTTGCTGTGAGATATTGTAGACTATTATGGCCTTGGACTGTATATTTTGGATATTGTCTTGCTCTCTTTGGTTCTGTTTTTTTGTTGATATCATATCGTGCTTTTACTCTTCCCCTAGATTATTGTGATTGAGTATTCATATATATTGCGTGGTTGCCCTCCTTTTGGAGAGGTTATTGACAGATTTTTGTGAGATATATAGATAGATGGTTGACCTAGAACGGATCTTTACAGCGTTCTACCGTCGATTCTGCGGAGTAGGCTGGACGTACCCATGGCTCACGCCCGATTTTTCGGGTGCGGATCGTGACACGTTTTTGGTGGCGGCCCATGCAGGTCTAGTTTTTAGGTTTACTTGCAATAGGATATAGGATATAGGCTGAGAGAGAGTGTGCTCAATCACAACTAGGACCCTTCCTGATTTCTCTTGCTATCTTAATTTTTCTGAAATTGTTTTCTTTTGCAATATTACTGTCATTCTTTGATGATATCGTATCTTGCACCGTATTGACTTCTTTTGATCTGTGTTCTTCTTGATTCCATTCCAGCACTTGCTTTATTTGATTTTGGTGCTTTCCATAGCTTTGTGTCTGTATCTTTTGCTCTTAGACACCATCTTATTGCTGAACCTTTAGCTAGACTCTGCAAGATCACGACCGGGGGTGGTATCATCCTAGTCAGTGATGTCTGCAGAGACCGGAGAGTTACTTTGGGAGGCCGAGAGTTGAGTGTGTGCCTACTCGTAATGCCACTTCCGAGTTACGATATTGTACTCGGGATGGATTGGTTGAGTAATCATTGTGCTAGTATAGATTTTCGTGGAGGCAGAGTGTTGTTTAGTCCGCCGGGTGAGCCAAAGTTTCAGTTTGCCAGAGGAGCAGCGGAGCAGAGCGAGGGAGTCTTCTGCGGAGCCCTGGTGGTAGAGCCGAGGTTGCTACATCCACTGATAGAGGAGTACATGGATGTCTTTCCGGAGGAGTTGCCAGGGTTGCCTCCGGACAGAGATGTAAAGTTCTCTATAGACTTGGTGCCAGGCGCGGAGCCGATATCCCAGCACGTCTATAGAGTCAGCAATAGTGAGCTGATAGAGTTGAAGAAGCAGGTGGATGAGCTTTAGGACAAGGGATTTATCAGATCTAGTTCTTCTCCGTGGGGTGCTCCGGTACTTTTTGTGCCGAAGAAGGATGGGTCGATACGGATGTGTATCGACTACAGGGCTTTGAACAACCTCACAATCAAGAACAAGTATCCGCTGCCGTGTATTGATGATCTTTTTGACCAGTTGAGCGGAGCGAGGGTGTTTTCCAGGATTGATCTGAGGACAGGCTACCACCAGGTGAAGGTCAGGAAGGAGGATATTCCGAAGACAGCTTTTCGGACCAGATATGGACAGTATGAGTTCATGGTGATGCCATTTGGGTTGACTAATGCCCCGACAGTGTTCATGAATCTGATGAACAAGGTGTTCCATCAACATCTGGACAGGTTTGTGGTGGTATTTATAGATGATATCTTGGTGTATTCGAAGACCCCAGAGGAGCATGAGGAGCATCTGAGGATAGTACTAGAGACCCTCAGGAAGGAGAAGCTTTATGGAAACCTCTCAAAGTGTGAGTTCTTCCTTGACAAGGTTGAATTTCTTGGTCATGTGGTGACTGGAGAGGGTATCTCGGTGGATCCGAGAAAGATTATGGCAGTTGAGGCATGGAGTGCTCCGAGTTCAGTAGCAGAGGTCAGGAGTTTCCTGGGACTGGCAGGTTACTACAGGAGATTTGTTCAGGATTTTCCCAGATTGTAGAGCCGTTGTCCAGGATGACTCGGAAGGACGTGGAGTTTGTTTGGTCAGAGGAGTGCCAGATCGCCTTTGATGAGCTGAAAAGGAGGTTGACGACAGCTCCAGTGTTGACGTTGCCATCAGGTTCTGGAGGATTCACTATCTATAGTGATGCATCGGGGAAGGGACTGGGTTGTGTGTTGTAGCAGAATGGGAGGGTGATTGCCTATGCTTCTAGGCAATTACGTTCTCATGAGAAGAACTACCCTACCCACAATTTGGAGTTGGCAGCGGTCATCTTTGCTCTGAAGTTGTAGAAACACTATTTATACGGAGAGCGTGTGGAGATCTTCACAGACCACAAGAGCTTGAAGTATGTGTTTACCCAAAAAGAGCTGAACATGAGGCAGAGAAGATGGTTGGAGTTGATGAAAGACTTCGACATATTGTTGCAGTACCATCCAGGGAAGGCGAACGTAGTTGCGGATGCATTGAGCAGGTATCCGGTAGCTATATGCCTGACTACAGATCGTTATCTTCTGGCAGATCTAGAGAGCTTGGGCATTGAGGTGATAGTGCCTGGAGTTGAGATGCAGATGTGGGGACTGTAGATTCAGTCAGAGTTGGTAAACCGGATCAGGGCTACACAGTTTGAGGACGAGTCCCTGAGGAGCATCAGGGCGCAGGTTCAGATGGGATTATCAGATGACTTCACCATTGCTGATGATGGTTCTTTGCGACACGATACCAGGTTGTGTGTGCCGAGTGGGTCGTTGCGCGAGGAGGTTCTTTAGGAGGCGCATCGATCCCAGTACTCTATGCATCCAGGTGCCAACAAGATGTATAGAGATCTGAGAGAGCATGTATGGTGGTACGGGATGAAGCGGGAGGTAGCGCGCTTCGTATCCCGATGTTTAGTGTGCCAGCAGGTGAAGGCGGAGAGGCAGAGGCCAGGAGGTTTGCTCCAGCCGTTACCCATTCCAGAGTGGAAATGGGAGCATGTGACCATGGATTTTGTTTCTGGACTTCCCCATTCTCCAGGTGGGAAGGATGCGATTTGGGTCATCGTGGACAGGTTGACCAAATCGGCCCACTTTCTACCATTCAAAGTGGGTACGTCTACAGAGAGACTAGAAGAGATGTATGTGCGCCAGATAGTCAGACTGCATGGAGTTCCTGTGAGCATAGTATCAGATCGGGATAGTCGCTTTACTTCGTATTTCTGGAGGAGTCTGCAGGCTAGCTTGGGCACCCAGCTCAAGTTTAGTAGTGCATATCACCCACAGACAAATGGTTAGTCAGAGAGGACCATTCAGACACTTGAGGACATGCTTCGCACTTGTGTTTTGGATTTCAGAGGCTCTTGGGAGGATCACTTGCACTTGGTAGAGTTTGCTTACAACAATAGCTACCAAGCCAGTATCGAGATGTCACCTTTTGAGGCGTTGTATGGACGGAGGTGTCGCACTCCGTTATCATGGGATGATGTAGGCGAGAGAGCTTTGCTTGGTCCGGAGATGGTGGTTGATGCAGCGGAGAAGGTCAAGCTCATTAGAGATAGACTTCAGGTGGCGCAGGACAGGCAGCGGCATTGGGCCGATAGCCACCGGAGACCTTTGGAGTTCGAGGTATAGCTTAGAATCTAGATTTTGTTCTTGTGTTTGCTTGTGATTGCTTGTTTTAGACTAAGTGCAGAGACCTTGTTTGTTCTAGGTTGGAGATCTGGTGTTCCTGAGGATT